>CM060443.1:174852611-175504352 GCA_030545235.1 Helianthus tuberosus | reverse complement strand
CTAAAATATTTTTGGATTTTTTAAAAAAATGAAATGCAGTAAAGAAATCTTTACATACAATATTTTTGTGAGTTTGTGCAAGAGGATCATATCAGTTTCTAAGACAAATCATCAACACCGTTAAGCTTCATTTCATTTTAAGTTTTAAACGATTCACTTAGATTGTCAGTATGTTTGTTCACTTAAATTTTCACACAAATTTCAACTGCTTCGAGATACGATATTAATGTCTTAAGCACTTAAACTCAATCGCGTGTCCCACCTCAGAATATACTCCCGTATCCAGATCCCAATATTCAGTCTTACAGGTAATTATAACACAAATGATATCTGTAGGGGTTAATAAATTATGAAGAATCATGAGAGCTCAGGTCAGAACTACAGTTCAGCAGAGAGATCATGACTCAACTTGTGGGTGTGTCCCCTTTAGAGGATTTTTTTTACAACAGCATTGCTAAGCAATTTTATTGTCTTATCATATATGCTGAGGGTGATGCTATGTTTCAAGCATTTGCGGAAAGTATTATTCGAGGACTAGGTCAGAACTACCGTTCAGCAGAAGTCCTGGAATAATACCCCAAACATCACTGAGTATAAAAACCTAGTATATCAGATTATGAGACCTTTCAAACGAGATTTCGGGGGTTACCCATATATCCGAGAGATGTTTCCCCACGATATAAGCAAGTTTGAAATTTAGATTTATATCTCGTCACAATCTACTAAATGTGCAAAAATCTACTGGCACATCATCAGTGAGACCGTTTATCACATTTTTACTTTCCAATTCTTTAGCATGCTGTGATCGTCCACTGATGTACTATCATTTCCTCTTTTATACAACAAAACTCATTTTTGAATTTTATCATGTTTTTGGCTTTTTCAAATTTTCAAATGTTTTTGGATTTTCTAAAATTTCTACTCCCCCTAAAATGCAAACACATTTTAGGAAATTTGAAACCAAACTGTACAATAAAGTTGACAACTGATATCAAATCGCATCAAATCGCCATTCACTTGGCATAAACAATCAGAACTCCCCCTCACAATAAACCATTTTCTCATTAAGATTTCAAAACACTTAAGTTTGTTTTAATCAAAATGATTTTTCCGGAAAATAAGTTTGTTTTTACCACTTGTAAAGTTGGGGATGTGGTTCATCATTTTGTCTTCAACCACTTGTAGAAAATCAAGTACAAATTAATGTCCCTGATTTACCACTTGTACGAAAAAATCCAACTAAGAAAGATAGATGCCGATTCCTGCTCCACGCTTACAAACCTGGGAGCTCCGGCAAGTCCACAGACTTACTGTTCATAGTATGAACCATCCCAGTCACAAACCAGGGATGGTTCAACTTTATCTTTCTTCGTCTTCTTCTCATAGAACTCTTTAACCCCTTTGACTTTTCGATCAATCATTTTACCAAAAATGTATTTCACAGTGGGATTAAAGGCCTTTTCAACATCAAAAACCTTTTTGTCATCATAAAATTGGTTTGAAATTTCAACTTTACCAATTTTCTTTTTATAGTTTTCAGCCTTCAATGGTGGAAAATGAACATCATCCATTGGAAGAACTGAAGTTTTCAACTTTAACTCAGCTTGTGGCTCATCTGATTTTGTGGAATCAGATTCATCACCAAAAGATAGCTCCTCTGATTTCGACCTATCAGAATCATCGCTAGAACTACCTCCAAACTTCTTAACAACCCATTTCTGGTTGTCAGATTGAGCTTTTTTCTTGTAAAATCTGTTAGAACTTTCACCAATTTCAAATGTAGAATTTTTGAAAAGTTTGGTTCTGTCAATTAGTGATTCAAACACAATTTCCTTGTCTTTCGAATTACGAGAAACTCCCTGTTTTGACTGTATTGCCTTTGAACAACCTTTGGCAATATGTCCAACATTGTTGCATTTGAAACAGGTTCTCGTTTCTTTCATCTCTTCTTGCTTCTTTGCAAGGAATTCTTTGTTCGATTGTCTCCAGAATTCTTTCTTTTCTTCCTCTTCTGAGCTAGTTCCTGAAACAAATGTCATCTTTGCTTTAAAATCACGAACATATTTTTCATTTTTCTGTTTTTCTGTTGGAATAAAACCAAGACCTTTCTTTTTGAAATTACGGTTAGGATTTGATTTCTTGTGAAAACCAGAACCAGAACTGTAACCTTTTTTCTTGTTTAATCTTTGTTGTACTCTTGAGGTGTAAAGTTTAGGTTTACCATTAAGATTTAAATCTTTTATTTCAGAAATATTAATTTCTGTTAGTTTGAAAAACTTTTTGATCAATTCAGTTTTGACACCTCTTATTGGAAATTCCTCATCAGAATATAATTTGTCAGAATCATTCAAAGTATATACAGCTTTAAACGTTCCATCATCCAAATTAGATTTTGATAACATGAATTCGTTGTTGTAAACCCTTTTAACTGAAAACTTTTGACTATTGACTGTCAAACTCGAACTTTCAGAACCAGACTTTGACTCTGACTCTGACTGTAACTCTGAGTTTGACTCCAACTTTGACTCCTCAGTTTCATCTTTATCCAACACCTGATCGACGACTTTCTTTATTAACTCGGACTCATGATCAGTGTCAGATGATGTAAACACGACATCAATATTTTCTGGCAAATTGACTGACGACTCTGACTCCCATTGTAAGTTTGTTGCCTTTTCGACTCTTTCTGAATTTGGATTTCTTGGAGAATATCCATTTTCAAGCGGGGGTGGACACTTGTTGTAACCAACATCTTGTTTCTTACCAGAATCTTTCTTGTCAATCTTTTTCTTTGTGTCACTCTTCTTCTTGTTCTTCTTTTCTGGAGTCTTTTCTTCAGCCACTTTTTCATCATTCTTTTCTTTAGTTACTTCATCCTCTTCAAATGCCTTCATGCCTTCAACAGTTGGATAAACCCTGTCAATGACATAAGAAGTACATGAGTAACTTTTCAACAAACGATTAACTCTTTCAGTTTCAATTCTTTGTAACTCCAGCTTTTGTTCAAGCACAGCACACTTCTCAATGTAATTGTTCACCACTTTTTGCTTTGTCATAAAAGCTCCTTGAAGTGTATTCATTGCTGTTGCTTGTTCTTCACTTGTTTGATTGTATTGGTTCATTGCTTTGTTCAGTACATCGTAAGATTCCTTCAAACTATTCAAATTATAGATCAGTGTACTGTTCTGTTTCTTCACAGCTTCACAGTTTTCACACTTCACTGGAATTTTTTTAGCATCAACTTCTTGATCAACTTTGAACTTTGCAACTTCAACCTTTACTTTCCTTTTGATCACTGGAATTTCTTCGTCATCAGTACTCACTAGAGTCTTGACCTTTTTCTTCTTCTTTTTAACCTTTTCATCTTCACTGTCACTTTTAGCAATCAGTTTCATATCAGCTTCGAATTTTCTCTTCCAATATTCAGTATCATCATCACTGTCCTCTTCAACTCGAGCTACAAAAGCTGTGTGAGCTTTAGCTTGATCAGGAATATAGTTATCCCAAGTAAAATTCTCCCAGCTAAAACCCTCAGGTAACTTTTCGTCATCTTGATCTATTATCAAGGCACTACCATTTACTCTCTTTAAAGAATCTTGATTCACTGCACAAGCTCTCTTTCCAGAGTCTTCAATGATGTGTCTTCCATGTGCAGTTTGTGCCTGATGTTGTTGTTGTTGAGATGATTGTTGAGCAACTTGATGGTAGATGGCTTTTCGATAATAATCATTGTTGTTGTTAAATGGATTTTGAGCTCCACTTGCTTCGCGGTTTTTGTACTCCCTCTTGAAGTGTCCTTTTTCCCTGCAACGAAAACAAGTGACTTTAGATTTGTCAAAACCTAAAGTAGAAGTACCAGCCTCACGAAGATCATCTCTTCCAGTGATTTGCTTGAATTTCTCAGCTCTCCTCAACATGCTGGCTAAGCACCATTTTATGTCTATCAGTTCCATTTCTTCAGCATCGATCTGGTCGTAATCTTCCTTTGTCAACATTGGATTCCCGATTCGACCTGCAACAAAACTACCATAAGATTCAAGAACAGTTCCCAATAAAGACATGTGACGTTTAGCTATTTCTGCTGAATAATCTTCATCATTTTCCAAATTCTGTACAATGTTGCACTGAAGTTTCTTGCCATTCTTTGTTGTTGAAATGTTCGGATCAAAAGACGGAAATGATGTAAAACTTGTTTTGCTGTTTGATCCTGATGATGAATTTTGAGAAGAATTCTTGACATTGTAAGCAGTTTCTATTTTTGGAGATAAATTTTTAGACTTCTCATTCACCCCTGCTTTGTAATACAACCCAATATCTTGTTCACCATCGAAGTCTTTCATTCGAATAATCTTTCGTTGCTCCATCTCTTGAGCTTCTAACTTCTCAATGAACTTGCTGAGTGTCAAACTGCTAAAACCTTTCTTGTTTCTAAGCATCATGAGATATGTGCCCCAAGTCTCGTATGGCAAAGCATCAGCAATTTTTTCGATCAACTCTTCATTGTTTTTCTCAATACTCAATCTCTTCATGTTAGCAAGCAAATTGCAGTATCTTTCGATAATCTCTCTTGTACTTTCATTCTTTAATCCGCGAAACAGATCAAATTCTTCTTTAGAAGCGATTTCTTGCTTTTGACCATTTCTTCACTACCACGAAACTTTGACCTTAAAGCTTTCCAAATTGAATATGAAGTTCCATTGTGTTGCAAAAGCACCATAATATCTTCTTTTACTGCTTGTTGAAGAAGACTTAGCATCATTTTCTCATCTTTGTACTTCTTTCTAGCATCAGTACTTAGATCTTTTATCGGAACAGGCTCTTCATCATCATTCATCGGTCGAACATATTTTGTCTCGACACATTCCCAAGCATCTAGGTAATTAGCTTGTACCCAATTCTCAAAACGACCTTCCCAACCCTTATATTCTTCGATGTTCATGAGCTTTGGCGGTTTTTGCATTGTTCCTGTTTCGTTTTCGAGCATTGTGTTCTGTGCAATAGTGATCTGAGTAACTGGAGTAGCGAATGCGTTGTAGAATTCTTCGTCCATGTTTCAGTTTTTCAAATGAACTGTATCACCTTGTAAGAATACCTGTCGAACAAACAAATAACAATCAGTTTAAAAATTTATCGATTAACAAAATAAGACTGGTACTCGAACTGATGATTATTTTGTGCAGACTGAAGATAGACAGACTGTGCCGACTGAAGATTGACACACTGTACAAACTACTATGACCCGGATGCAATTTGAATGACTTGACCCTTTGAGATCTTTGAACTACAAACCGTATAAAGCTTTCAAGTGAGTCGTTGACTTTAATACGCGACTTGACCACACAAAACGATGAAGTGACTTAGATTTCATGCAAACAATTTTCAAACTGTGTGATCTAGATTAATGCAAACTGAAACAAATGAACTTGCAAATGACATTCTTGATTAGGCCGATGACTTTCTTGGACTTTACTTAATTTCAAAATGAATCATTAAGGATGTTGAAACTTGGGCCTAGACTTGGGCTATTCTCTCTAATCATAGGCTCAAAATGTGACTAACAACAACGCATGAATTGATGAAAATTGTTCACATGTACTGCTGACACAAATCCACTTCAATTAGATGATTGGACCGATCAATCCATGTAAATCGATATAATTGGACTGCTGAAATGAATCAATATCTAGATCACATGAACAAACTGACTAAGTCTTGTGGCAATTTCTTGTCCCGATGTACTGACACATGTACTGACACCTTTGAATTCAATGCTATTTCACATGATATTGTTTAATGAATCACACTTTGAAAAGATCACATTCACAGGGTTTTTTTTTATTAAATTTGCCGACAATTATTTATACCAAATCAAAACACGTATCACATGCAATTTCTTGAACCAAGCAAACATGTGACCAACTCGTGATTTTAGTCCCAACAAACTGACACCTTGAATTCAATGAACTATCACATGATCTTGTAAAATGATTTACACAACTCTATATATTTTTCAAACGCAAACTGACACAAGCATGTGGTATCTTATCCCAATCAACTGACAACCTCGATAAATGTAACACACAACTCGATGTACACCCTCAAGCGAACTGTTGGTTCAAGCGAAAGCCACTCAAGCAAGACATGTACTTTTCAAGCGAAAGACCCGGTTTCGCTTCAAACTTTTACCTTTTTCAAGCGAAAGCCTGCATGATGTCAGCATGCCACGAACAACTTTCAAGCGACAGATCAATTTGCATCAATTTTAAGCCGATTTTAGTTCTGAAACTTTCCAGGATTTGTTAATTCATGATTGTGCATAATATGTGTGAATTTGAGCCGATTTTATTCGTGAAAATTTTTAATTTTTTAGAAAGAATGGTGTAGAAACAGAAAAAGTGATGAAAACGAGCTGTTTTTGCGAAATCTCTTCCTCCTGAGCTCTGATACCACTTGTAGGATCGTTTTGTGACCCAAACGAGTCGTTCAGAAGAGATTTATCAGTTTCAGATGCGAAAAATAAGAAACTGACGATGAAACAGCTTGTTTAACACTTTAATCCTCTTATATATTAATATAACAGCGTTTACAATCGAAAGGAAAACCGGCAGCACCTCGGTATCTCTTTCTGGCAACCGTTACAAATGAATAGCCAACTCACCTATTTATACTAAACAGTTTTCGCTTGAAGACACTCTCAAGTGAAACATACACTTATATAATAATCAATTCAAGCGAAAGCCCTCATAAAAATGAATCTGTTGAATCGAAACATGTAAACTTATTTGTCTTCTTGTGTGGTGATGTCATTGATGATGTCATCATGACATCATGTTTGAACAAAAACTGCAACGAACTCGAGACTCGATATAAGACGAAGACGACAGATGTATGCACTAACAGGGAATGCGAAGTGCGAAAAGAGAAGAGCGAGTCGATGCTTAAATGCATAAAAGATCCTCTAAACGGGTCAAAACGAATTATGTGCAAAACTTGGATATTGGCCGCGTAATTCACAAAAGTGATGAATCCAAGATAAATATTTTGTGTTAAATACATTGATGTATGATTTAGGATTAACTTGAAACAAGTTTGTGATTTTTAAACACAAACGGCTCAAATACGTAGAAACTAAATACAAAGCCGAGAGCTTAGAATCCAGAAAATTTTTAATCCGGATGTTGGATTTTAATTCCATGTGATGGAGGATCAAATTACGATCGCACAGGAAAAAGAATCGCGTAAAACGGATCAATAACGAATAAGTTATGGTCGTTTCCATAAAAACCAGTATAGCTAGCAAAGTGCAGGTCCCAGATACGGACCTGCTGGAAAAGGGTCTCCCTCGTGCCACGCGAGGGAGCATGTGGCTCTGGCGCGTGGCATGACGGAGCTCAGTTTCGGAAAAATTGTTTTTTTTAATCAGTTTTGCCTCGTGAACTCGTTTAAACACGTTCTAATCTACGTATGACTAATTCAATTCATGTTTTATGAATTGTAGGTATAACTTATAGTACCGGAGGACGATCAAGCTCAACGAAGAACCGAACACGATCAAGCTACAAGCTTCCGCACGTTGATTCGTCGTTATTTTTAAGCGACGAACTTATATACAATATGCTGTACTGTTTTAAATTTGTAAAAGTATTAAATGAACCCGTATTTTCATAAGTATGTGTAATCGTTAATACACATTTTTAGATGCAAATTATATGAAAACCGTTAAATATTACTAACGGTCTTACAAGTTGGTATCAGAGCTCATGGTTAAAAAATAAAGTGTGTTCAGTTCAAGACTTGATCGCAAATTCGGTAAGTATATGTATATTAATAGTTTAGTATGATTAAGGTGTTGTGAAAAACACATAGGGTTATCGTGTAATACGCGTTACCCTAATTAAATCGATAAAGGATAGATATAGTTAACAAAATTACGTGTGTTGACACGTATAGTGGAAAAGCCTTGTATTATAATACGAGCGTTCATTAAAGTCGAAATTACTAATTCTTATAAATGTTTTAGTTGAAGGACACTCGCATCCGAAGATAGCGGGAGTTTAACAAATTGCGGATCTGACAAAGGAACGGTCCAAAGTATGACGAGCAGAGCATGCTCAACAAGGACCTAAACCGAGTGACGATCACGAACAAGGTTAATGGCATGGAAAGCCCATTAGGGCAAGCATTACCAGGTGCACGCTTTTAAATTTAATCGCACAAGTAGTAATATGCAACAAACACGTAGGGAATGACGGTTGCATATATATGATAAAACTTGGAAAACCTGAATAGGATATCTATTCAGGATGATGTTTCCAAGAGAAATTTAATAGAAACATGTGTTATTCACGATGATGAATAACAAAGAAATAACAGGATTAGTTCATATGGAAACTTGGACGGGGGTAATTATCCAAGTGGAAAACTCTCAATATAATGTTATTGAGAAAGGTAGCGATCAAATTAACGAGTGTGATTATATAAAAGTTTGATAAAAAGGAAAACATTGTATATGTTCAGGAATGAAACGGGTAAAACTAAAAATTGTTAAATAGCCATTGAATAAAGTTTTTTTCCAATATAAATCAATAATGTAGAAAGATTAGAGACATTACTTACATGGGGTGTAATGTGAAAATTATAAAAAGGTCATGTGTAGCATGTGTTGATTGCTTACTCTGGCCAAGTAAGTAGTGAACACATGATACCACGAACTTCTTATGATGGACACATTACGTCCGATGTAGTAAGGACTGGGTGAATGGGATGAACTAAAAAGGTACCCAAATGAATCAAATAAGCAAGATGTCTGATAATAGACGTAAACGCAAACCGGATGAACGGAAGCGTATTACGTTAAAATGATGAGCCCGAGGGAAGGGACAAGAAACAAGGTAAATAAGAATACGGACCGACTAATGAGAATGCTAAGGCATAAGGATAAAAGTTTGACTGTCATAAGTGTTGAAATTCACACGAACAAGTCAAACAGATTAAATAAAGAATAGAGGACTTGGTTGAATAAAAGAGATGGATTTCGCTAAAATGACCCAATAAGTTAAAACGATGTCTAAAACCATATCAGAATGGTTACTTTGAAGATGACTTTGGTAAAGATACCCGATAGATGGGTAGGATTTTGAGTATATGCGTAAACCAAGAGACAGGAACGCGGGTTGGAAAGTCAGAAGACTCGGATTATGAGTCATGACTAAAAGACGATGAGATTTTGCAAACATAAATTTTGATAAATACGTTCAACTATTTTAAAGTTGAATGGGTCAAATAAAGAATGAATTTTGACATTCATAAGTGATGAAATTTCACATGAACAAGTCAAACGAGTTAAATAAAGAATGACGTTTACCAATGTAAGTAAGCGCGAACTGAATAAATAAAAGCGCGAAATATTAATAAACCTATGTAAAGGGTTATGGGCGTTAAAAACATTAAGATAAAAGAACCCAGGTAACGGGCTGTAAAGAAATATAGGTACAAACAGGATAACGGTAAGCTGAGAACAAACCGACGTGTAAATGACGTAAGAAGTCATAGAGTCGGAAGAGTAGTTCAAAAAAAATGTAGCCTTAGACTACGGTCAAGGTCAAATGAATTTCAAAGGCAAAAAAAAAAACAATTCCAAACATGACAAGAGGTGCCTTGATGCTTTATAAAAATATATATACATTTCAATAATGACACGAGTGAAAGATGAATCTACGGGATCATCATAACCTTCGGGATTATAAGCAGTAGTGAGGTCCACGTGACCAAAATGACCTACAGGTCAATAACGTAAAGCGAGGAAACTGGTTGTAATTCCCCGCGTAAAATAATAACGGAAGGGTAATATGAAACATAATCGCATTGTAGCGCAAGCTAGAGCATGGGGATTAAGAATGCTTGTAAGCCTTGGGAAGGCAATGTTAGAATAAAAGTGATGGGTTTCGCTAAGTTAACCGAATGGGTCAAAATGAAGAGATCATGAAAAGTCTGGTTGACAAAAGTGAAATATTTCACTAAAACATCTAAAAGGACAAAAATGACAAAAGAATTCACAATTATTTAATTTGTGTTATCTCTCATAAAAGGCGAAGACATTACCGTACCTTCCCGGTAATACCAATAAATTGTAAAAGTATGAGTAACGCCCAAATAATTACCGAAATGACAACGGAAAGGAATAAATCATTGGATGTAAATTCCTTGATATGAGTGATTGACATAAGTTAAAGAGAAAATGTTAAACTAAAATTCAGTTTTAGTGAGAAATAACGTTTTAACAAATATAATATTATGAGAGGAATTAGAAAACGGAAAACACTAAAAGATATCGGTCTTAACACCAATGGGTGCAAGACGATACATTCGAAAAGAAGATCCTCGATAATGAAAAGTTTATATAAACTTAAACATGACGTGATGCGATCATGGTCAAGGAAAGTAATATGGAATATAACCACGTTGTAGCGTAAACTATGAAATTGGGTTAATAAATGCTTGTAAGCCTCAAAAAGGCAAAGTGGATATACCCGAGCGATGGGGTATAAGGTAACCGGTGACTAAAAAGTCTAACCGCCAAGATAAGTAATCAATAAATATAAAGGATACAAGATGAAAGTAACGGCCCAAGAGGCTTTACACGTGAAAGGCGCATACGCTTAGAAGCCAAAAGGACATTATCATACTTTCTTGGTAAGATTAGTGAATGTGAGCAATGCTCAAGTGATCACCGAAATCAGGTTCATTAAGTTTAACCCAATGAACTATGTAAGAAAGGTTTCGAGGATGAAACCTCTTTAAGGGGGTAGACTTGAAAATTCCCCTAAAACGGGTTTGGTAGTCAAATCACGTTAATAATAATGAACGGGTAAAATACCGTAGGTAGTAAAAATTAACCCGGTAAATATTAGGATTTAAATAATTAAACCTAATATTAATTAAAAGAATGATAAATACTTTGAGAAAACAAAGTATATAAAAGGCCCTAGTTAACGGGACTTAAAATGAAACGGGTTATGATTTCCCAGAACCCACTAAGTTAACTAGGAGTGATTAACCTAGTTAGTATGTGTAAATAAGTAATAAAACATGGAGTTGTAGTCCCAAATAATTAAAGTTAAACTTGAGGGACCAAAATCGTAAAAAGGAAACAAGAATTTTAATTAATAAAATCCTTAACACAACACACACTTAGTGTGTGTGTGTGTGTGTGTGTGTGCATCGATCTCCAGGAGACAAAAAGGGGTGAAATCCTAGCTCCACCAAATCTTCAAATTAAAGGATCAATCGAAGGCCAAATTCGGATTTGAATGCATATAAATGATCACCAAGTCAACGAGATCGTAAGGTATGTCGAATTTTTGACATTCATGAAGTTGTGAAATTTTGATTTAACATTGCAAGATGCTAATTAAGTATGAATCGTAGAGGCTATGGCCGAATTAGTGAAGTATGATTGCTTAGGAACAAACCCTAAGTAGAGATTTGAAGTAAAATTGCCATGATTAGGTGTTTGAGTGGATAATCACACCTAGCTAAGTGGGTTTTATGAAAATATGATGAACACTTGAGTTAGAGTGCCAAACTTGTGATAAACTTGATAATATGAATAAGTTTATAATAAACTTATGTTCAAAATCATCATTGATGGTAGTAATAGCGAGGTACTTGAACAATTATGAATTTGAGTATAAGAGTATACATGACATGAGATGGGTTTTTGTATGATCTAAAGAAATTGATGTTAAAATCATGTTATTGATGCTTGAAATCTTGTTATCTACTAGTTAGTATGTAAAATGTGATTTCATTGAATATTCGAATGAAATGCCTAAGTGAGTTTAATGAACATAACTTGTGCATTCATGTATATTAATAAGTCAATTGACCATTTAAAAGTCAAACTGACCAATGACAAGATCGAATGATAATTTTTGATAGAAAATACGTATTATGAGGGACTAAAATTGACCAAAATTGACCAAATTGACCATTTATAGCTTAAGCGCGGTTTTGGTCAAACAATTGGTGAAAGTCCTTCGTCGTAAAGTGAGGGACTAAAATTGACCAAAAAGTCCTTGATGGGTAAATCGGGCGAACGACCCTTACGGGTGGTTTAGAAATTTGTATTATGATTATGAAATCCTTAGGCACGTATAAAAGTAATAGGCATAAAATTTCGTGGGTTAAATGCCTAAGAATGGGTCATTGCGTAAAATGACCAATCGAAGGGTAAAAATTCGGGATAAGGGGTTTATTATGTTAAATCCACCACAAAAATAGTTGTGGTGGAATATAAGTAGTTATTTAAATATGGGAATGCGAAGTGCGAAAAGAGAAGAGCGAGTCGATGCTTAAATGCATAAAAGATCCTCTAAACGGGTCAAAACGAATTATGTGCAAAACTTGGATATTGGCCGCGTAATTCACAAAAGTGATGAATCCAAGATAAATATTTTGTGTTAAATACATTGATGTATGATTTAGGATTAACTTGAAACAAGTTTGTGATTTTTAAACACAAACGGGTCAAATACGTAGAAACTAAATACAAAGCCGAGAGCTTAGAATCCAGAAATTTTTTAATCTGGATGTCGGATTTTAATTCCATGTGATGGAGGATCAAATTACGATCGCACAGGAAAAAGAATCGCGTAAAACGGATCAATAACGAATAAGTTATGGTCGTTTCCGTAAAAACTAGTATAGCTGGAAAAGTGCAGGTCCCAGATACGGACCTGCTGGAAAAGGGTCTCCCTCACGCCACGCGAGGGAGCAATATGGCTCTGGCGCGTGGCATGACGGAGCTCAGTTTCGGAAAAAATTGTTTTTTTAATCAGTTTTGCCTCGCGAACTCGTTTAAACACGTTCTAATCTATGTATGACTAATTCAATTCATGTTTTATGAATTGTAGGTATAACTTATAGTACCGGAGGACGATCAAGCTCAACGAAGAACCGAACACGATGAAGCTACAAGCTTCCGCACGTTGATTCATCTTTATTTTTAAGCGACGAACTTATATACAATATGTTGTACTGTTTTAAATTTGTAAAAGTATTAAATGAACCCGTATTTTCATAAGTATGTGTAATCGTTAATACACATTTTTAGATGCAAATTATACGAAAACCGTTAAATATTACTAAGGGTCTTACAGATACCGGTGGAATTTATTTTGATCAATTCAATGATCTGAAAATGCTTCACATCAGCTGTTGCCGTAATGTGGCTACTGCTCGTGTTTACTCACGACGTCGTGAGTCTTGGAGAACAATAAATTTCGGTAGCGTAAATAATTATGGTTCAAGCAGTTATTCATGGTCTCTAGGAATTTATGCTGATAAAACCATATATTTCATGGTTTCAAATTATTGGTATCCACTAGGTGAGAGGAACATCGTTGCTTTCGATGTTCTTTTTGAGACTTTCAGAATGCTACATTTTCCCGAGAGTATTGTAGTCAATCCTTACCAAGGGAATTTTTTGACCATCGCAAAGAGGTTGCATTTGATTGTTATTGTTAAGTCTGCTGAGCTAACTGCTGGTTTGCTCAGATATGAAGAAGCCTGTTGGATCAAGGTGTTTGCTTTCGATAATCCTCGTGTAGTTGATTATGAAGATAGGTGCCGAAGGACTAATATAATTGAAAACAACAAGTGGCTGATAACAAGCATTTGGGGGGGATATGGTTGAAGTTGATCTGAACAATGAAGTTTTGAAATACCTCCAACATGTTGACAACTACAATGGTCCGAAAGGAGCTTTATTTATCGAGACTACTGTTTCGCCCATTGATTAGAAATTATTATGTTGTATTTTACTGAATGTTGTTTGTTGTTTTGAACTTTGTTTATTATATTGTAACACCATAACAATTAATAACTTGAAAACGACGTAGCGGAAATATGAGCCCAAAAATTTTCTTTCTTTATTAGCCATGTAACATACTTGATGTCTAATACTATAAATATTTAATACTTGACTAAAAGATTTACATTGTTCATTCTTAATTATCGCATCCATTTACATATAAAATCCCCAGTTATGTGACTACTCTTCCCGTACAATTCTTGCTTTTGACTCGATCTTCAATCCTCCAATACTTTATACCGATGTTAATCTGCGTAACCTGCATTCACCATAAACATGCACATCATTGGAATTTGATAACTACAATTCATAATCTATCATACATAATTAAATGACCACGCCGCGTTCTTTCTATTCTTGCAAGTCCTTTCGATCATTCTTCCACGTACAATCTAGCATTCCAATTCCTCAAAACTGCACAACGGATTTCAATAGCATACCTGCAAATCTCATTTCATTCTCAAGTCATATGATTAGCAACTTAATACTCAAACGTTTGGAAGCTATGTATACATCTATTCAAGCCCCATTCATTCGTGTACCATAAATACTACATCGTGCCTACGTACATTCGTGTGTATACTTATAGTCATCTAATACATACACCTTACATACGTACATATATTCAAGCTCATACGTAGCACTCACGCAATTCAATATGGTTTACTGACATGTCGTAATTTCAACCTCCGAGTAGTAAAACATGAGTGAACAACTTACATACATACTTACTCCCAGTTATAATTACTTACTCACGCTTCCTAAATGCTTTTTACGTGACTTTCGGGTACATTTTGGATCTTAAATATGAGTTCCATACTCACCCGTAGCTTATCAAGCCATTTGGTAGGGCTGAGGTGCATTATAGAAGCTTATCGGGACTTAGGATGGGTTCACGAGGTCCGAAATCAAAGAAAAAACAAAGAAATGCATAACTTTACATTTTGCACCTGACCTCCACCGTAAGCTACAGCTATCGTAGCTTACGGTGGCCCCAAAAACCTTACGGTGGCATTAAACTGCCTTACGGCAGAAAGAAAGGCCCAGCACCCACCATAACTTATGCTGGCTACCGTAAGTTATGCTAGCGCCCAGATCAGCTTTCCATTTTTATACCAAAACTCGCATAACTTGCTCGTTTTGCATCCGTTTCACTTGAAACTTGTTTCTAATTGTTCATAAAACATTTCCCTACCTAATTAACTAAAAATCCATACCTTGTGTAGGTCCCTCTCGAGGATGAGATAAAAACCTTTTCCTTGTTATATCAAACACACTAGCGAGTGCGGAATCCAAGCTAGCATGCAACCGAGAATTTATACGAGAACAAGCACAAACACAACACGCAAGATTCACCGATTAACACCACATGTATTAATACGAATGAAGGGTCCGGTTACAAGCTCAATGTTTACAGATATGTTCTATAAACTCTCAAAGTGTGTGTGTGCTCTCCTGTCTCTCTCTGCCTTATCTCTCGTGTCTTTCACCTCTAACTTATGTCCAACCCTGGAAGAGAACACAACACACGGGTATTTATACCCGACACAGCAGGTCTGGTCGAAGGATCAGACAGACTGATCGAAAGATCATCTGTCGACCAGAAATCCCTTCGAAAGATCACATTCACCACGAAGGATGATATCCTTCGTGGTCTATCCTTCGTGGTCTATCTTTCGAGCTCATCATCGAAGGATATAAACTATCCTTCGATGATCTATCCTTCGACACACACAACTAACAACCAATGTGCTAACTGTTTGGCCAAGTCAAACCAGGAGGATGGTTGACTTGGTCAAACTTACATCGAACGCACATTGTAACAAACTAAGACGTAACCCAGACTAACATAAGACATCGTTTTGTATCATGACGAAATACAGACAAAGTACAGACACAAGTGCACCAACAAACTCCCCCTTGGCTGTAGCTTTGTCTCGATCTTCGTGTCTTCAAGTCTTCAAGGCCGAGTCGAACCGAGCCGAGTCGCGTCCACACAAAGTGCATCAACAAACTCCCCCTTGGACGCTACTCGTGATGGTTCGTCTTCTATGTCTTTCATGTCGGAGGATCTTCAAAGTCTTCACGTCTTGAAAGTAGAAAGTGTATCAACAAACTCCCCGTTTCATGTAGAAAGTGTGTTGACAAACTCCCCCTTAGATTGAACTCTCCATTGAGTCCTGCTTGTGAATCTTTTGACTTGACAATTCTTCAGATCCTTGTGGTGTTGATGAAGGGACAGGGGCAACTCGATCATTTTATCCTTTGAGTGCCTCCACTTCATGTCTTCATTCCAAAGCTTTTCATCGAACATGTTCTCCTCGCCTTTAGCATCTGCACATGCAAGAAAGCTAAACGCATAATGAGAACAACCGCTTGGAATATAGTTAACATTTAAACTAACGACACATATGAGATCAAATCTCAATCAAACACCAACCGACAGCAGTTTGAAAGTTTAGAAAAGTATTCATTTTAATCCTTTAACTTTCAAAACTTGTTAACTTCGACTGTTTATGAAGATGCAATTGTTTTCCAGCTTACGATCAGGATTTTGGGTAGGATAGACTCAAGTTCCAACATCGGTCAATCAAAATAAACTTGAAGAAAAATCTTTTTGGATTTTATAAAGTTTAAATTAAAACACACCTAAAATCTTTTTGAAATTTTCATTTTTCAAAAGTAAAGACGGAAAGCAATAAATAAATATATACCAAGATACATAAACAGGAAACATTAAATAAATATTTACAGACATTCTTTTTGCGAGTTTCGAGGGTAAGAGAATCATATCAGTGTACGGTCATGTCCAAAATGCTCTTGTTGTTCTTTTAGTTAACATTAAGATAAGCATCCTATAACAATTATCGGTATTGTTGTCCACTTAACCTCAGCTTATCATTTGTAATCATGGCGAGGGGATACGTTAAGGTATAATTTATACTTACCGACCGGTGTTCATCCACATCACGACACATTCCCGTATCAAGGTATGCACGAGGATTCATCTTACCGGTGAGTATACCGATTATCATCTGTTTGACCGTATATGATGTGAGATTCTCACTTATTTTGATTGAAAACAAGCCCTATGTGATATAATCACTTATTGATGAGGAACTTGATTTTCGATGCATGAGGGCACAGGAGCAAGTCCGTGAACAGGTCAGTACTTTCGTACAGCAGAGAGACGAACTTGACTCCCGGAAAGAATTTGTGATATATTATCACTTATTTGTTTGGACATGTGATTGTTGATCACTTATTGAGGTCGTATGCAGTATGTACACGTATGTATAGTATCATGGAAGATCTAGACTTGCGTCCCCGTTATTTTTCGGTAAAAGATACAACCATGATACCCAGATGATAAGCAGCATAAAGACCGAATATCTCAGAACCTCGGCAATCTCTCAAACGAAATTTCGGTACTAAGACCATATGCCAATGAATGGTTCCCACCCAGTCTTCAGTCAATTTAAGTTTATATCACCCTGCACACTTTAAAATGATTGTGAGCCTACTGATACATCTTATATAGAGCTGCTTATCGTTTTTCATTTAAGGTTTAAAGAGGTTTAGACAGACCACTGATGTACTATCATTTTCTCTTTTGCTCGCCAGGAAACTCATTTTTGCTTTTCTATTGTTTTTGTGTATTTGAAATTTTTCAATGTTTTTGGATTTTCAGATTTTGGATTACTCCCCCTAAAATCAATAAACTAAAATAAATTTAAAACACAAAGGTATTTACAAAAATGATTTTCCGATGTTGGTTAACTCATGTTTTACCTCAATGCCGTTTACCAAAATTAAGTTTTAATCAGAAATGATTTCGCAAATTTTGGAAACATAATCAGTTGGCATGTCGGTAAGCGGTGCGGACCATGACAGCATTGTCTGGCCAAAGAGTGCTGAACGAGATAATAATTCACAAATAGGAGAGATTAGAAATTTAAAACCGTATCCTGCAACTGCATCGTGCATTGCCAGGAATTTGAGTGCTCTCCCAAACTGGATATCCACCCGGTGTGGATTTCAAAGTCGATTCTTTGCAGCTACTTAGAAATCTCTTGACAGCAACAAGATCAGAAACCTTTGGGTCCGGCTGGTCGTCCACATTGCGCCAGCGAAGGTCTTTATCTTTCTCTTGAGAAGTAGTGTGCGGTTGTTCAACCCATGCCAATGGCATCCGCACACCTGGTTGGTTTGTTCAACAAACACATTTTCTTCAAACACACCATGAAGAAATGTACACTGCACGTTCATCTTGTAGATTGTTGAACTTCAGACGTGCTGCAGGAGCGTACATTTTGATTTGAATCTATCCCGGGGACCCGATCAAAGCCTTGAACATTCACATTTTGAAATGATTTTCATTTTGTCGAAGCTTTTCAATTTCTTTCATCAGCCATTTCTTTTTCCCTTTTCTCTTCCTCTCCATCAAAGGCAACAATTTCTTCTGTCGCCTATCTTGTGCAAGGATGCTCCACTATCAACAATCTTACGACTATCGAAAGTTCCTCCTGGAATATCCTACACACTCACTCAAAAATTAGTTGGAGAGAGGGACCCAAGCCTTCGTGGACTTGGGTCGTCCTTGATCATCAAGAAAAGTGATTTCAATCACTTGATGATTAGGAAATAGAACCTGCGGTGCTCCCCCTGACTGAATTACCTATTTTTGTTTCCAAGCTGTTTGTTCTTTACCAGTATTTGCATTAAGTGTTTTAGCATTTACTGGTTTTACAGTTTTAGGTTTTGCTTGAACAGGTTTTTCTTCTTTGACCTCTGATTTTAAGGCCTTTTCAATTACCTTTTGATTCTTTTGTTTTAACTTCTTTTCCCTTTCTTTCAAGACACGTGGGTCTTGTTTCGGGGAAAATGATCGTTTTTGGTAATTGGTTTCTTGGGGAGCACTTGTTTTTGTCTTCAACTTTTGCAGGTATGGACAGTATCTTACAATATGCCCAATTGTGCCACACTCAAAGCACATTCTCCGCTCTACAAACCTCGGAGAAACACGTTGATGACCAGACTGAGAACCAGACAATGAACTTTGTGATCTAGACGAGCTTGGACCTAAATCACATCCGTTGGTGTGTTGGGTGTAATTATTCTGATCATTTCGTTTTAAAATTCTAACTTGTTTTATAAAATCAAGGTTAGATTTATCCTGAAATGTTTCAAGTTTGTCTGAACCCGTGGATCCAACAAAGTTCACTTTCGGTTCTCTTTTCTTAACAGGAGCTCTTTTGTTTTGCACCCATTGTTGTTGAACCTTAGGTGCTTGAACATTCTTGTTCTGAGCCTTCTTTCCCTGTACCTTACCTTTTCCGGAGTTGACTTGTTGTTTTCGCTCAACTGGTGGTTTTTGGTTTCCGTATTGTTTTCTAATTTGGTCACACGGAATTGGATCACATTGAGTGACGGTAACTTTGCCACTTTTGTTTCCCAAAAACTTGTCAGTACATCCTTCAAAAACTTGCTCAATCAAATCTTGATTTACATTTTTAATTGGAAAATCTTTGTTAGAGTAAATTTTGTCATCTCCTTTGAGCGTGTACAACAAGTTACTCCCTTCAACACTTGATACAATCGACTCCATTTCTTTTGACATTTCAGTCTTACTCGGTTTCACTGGTGGATCACACAGGATGTGATTCTCGATTGGAATATCTGTTGTAACCGAGTTAGACTGTTGTTCCACAATTACTTCAGATTCATCATCCGAAGAATCAGCATCCTCAACAGTGGGAGGACTCTGTTCCTTAACACATGATGAATCTGTCACATTCTCAGATTCAGATTCAGTTTCAGATTGGCCCGAGGATGATGTACCAGTTGTGAACCCGAGGCCTGCTGCAAAGTCATCTAGACCGAGTGGCACAGTAGGTTCAAAACGGGGCATATCCTCGTCATCAGGCAATTTGGAGTAATTGTGATTCATTGGGGGAGGGCATGATTTGAATCCCATACACTTCTTATCCCCCTTTTTCTTTTGAACATCAATAATGTGATCCAATACATAGCGGGAATTGGAATAACTTTCCAATTTCTGCTTGATTGTTTCACATTCACATCGAGCGGTGGCCAATTCTACCATCTGCTTTTCAATTGTGTCTATAAGATCATTGTTAGCATGTTGTTTTCGCAAAACAGCTTTTTGTAATTCTGAAACATCATGTCTTAATGACGCAATTGTTGTTTTAAATTCCTTTTCATTTCTGGTTAAAAACACGTTAGCTTCAGCTGCTTTAGAAAGGTCTACAATCAATTCTTGATTGTGTTTGGATAGGATTTCAATCTGACCTTCCTGTTCAGCATATTTAACATTTAAACTATCACAATTTTCACAGCTAACTACAGTGGGTTCATCGACACATACCTGACCTGATGAACTGTCGACATTAGCCATAAAGGCTGAATGGAGAGAAGACGAAGAGTAAGCAGCTTGATCCATCAAATTAGATCTTCTTTCAGTTCCTGCTGCAGCTTCTTCCAAGAGCTCATCAATATCTGCATCGACTGACGCACTTGATGTTTCATCCACATGATCATTTCCTGAAGTGGAGGATTCTTCATCTGAGCTTCCACTATAACCAGAACTGTCTTCATCTCCAGAAGATGCAACACCATTGGTGGAAGATTCTCCACCACTGGCGTGCTTTAAATCCTTTACGACTTCAGCAAAACATGCTGTTCCACCATTTCCTCCTTCTCCAAGCTGAAGCGACCAATCACAACCCTCATCTATTTGAACCAACAGTCCCCGGTTGGTATTTGATGACCCTGCTTGGCCTTGGTTGTTGACAGGTATCAACGTACGAACATTGTTCCCGTTCTGGTTGCCTTGATTTCTGAACGGATTTTGATTTCCATGCTGAGCTGGTCTTGTGCATTCCCTTTTGAAATGACCCCGTTCCCCACAGTTAAAGCACTTGACAGCTTGCTTGTCGAACCCATACTTGGTGTCTTTCTTGTTTTCCAAGTTGGTTCTTCCCGTCCTTTCCATAAACTCCTTTGCTCTTCGAATTGCACTAGCAAGAGCCCATTTGATATCCATCATTTCAAACTCTTCTTTATCCACTTGCTGATAATCTTCATTGGTTAGATTGATATTCCCAATCTGACCCGCAACTAATCCACAATAAGCACTAACCAAGGTATTCAACATCTCCATATGCTCCTTGGCTACTTCGACACTGACTTTGGAAAAGTTGGAAGTGTCTAATCTGACTGTGTTAGGATTGGAAGTGGCTTGAAAGTTTGAAGAGCTTCCATAAAACCCTTGCTGTTGCGGTTGTTGCTGCTGAGCTGTCGGTTGCACATTCGGTCTTGAAAACATCGTGTAGGCTGAAGGATCAAACTGATCTGTTGTTGAAGGTAAAAAGGTAAAAATGTTAAAAAAGACAGATTTTGTATGATTATTTTAATCAGTTCCCTTTTCCAATATACCAACAACTTTCGAAAATACCTAAACAAGATCAAAAGATGTAAACTTTGAAGAACACTTGAAGATATTATGAACACAAAGGGTTTTCCGGTAAAACTACAAACTTCCGAACAAGATTTAAACCGGATAAAACAAAGTTTTTCAGAAAAATGCAACTTTTCAAAACCCGAAAAACACCCAAGAACACCTCGGTTTTAACAAGGAGAAGAGCCAAAGCTCTGATACCACTTGTAGGTCCCTCTCGAGGATGAGATAAAAACCTTTTCCTTGTTATATCAAACACACTAGCGAGTGCGGAATCCAAGCTAGCATGCAACCGAGAATTTATACGAGAACAAGCACAAACACAACACGCAAGATTCACCGATTAACACCACATGTATTAATACGAATGAAGGGTCCGGTTACAAGCTCAATGTTTACAGATATGTTCTATAAACTCTCAAAGTGTGTGTGTGCTCTCCTGTCTCTCTCTGCCTTATCTCTCGTGTCTTTCACCTCTAACTTATGTCCAACCCTGGAAGAGAACACAACACACGGGTATTTATACCCGACACAGCAGGTCTGGTCGAAGGATCAGACAGACTAATCGAAAGATCATCTGTCGACCAGAAATCCCTTCGAAAGATCACATTCACCACGAAGGATGATATCCTTCGTGGTCTATCCTTCGTGGTCTATCTTTCGAGCTCATCATCGAAGGATATAAACTATCCTTCGATGATCTATCCTTCGACACACACAACTAACAACCAATGTGCTAACTGTTTGGCCAAGTCAAACCAGGAGGATGGTTGACTTGGTCAAACTTACATCGAACGCACATTGTAACAAACTAAGACGTAACCCAGACTAACATAAGACATCGTTTTGTATCATGACGAAATACAGACAAAGTACAGACACAAGTGCACCAACAAACTCCCCCTTGGCTGTAGCTTTGTCTCGATCTTCGTGTCTTCAAGTCTTCAAGCCCGAGTCGAACCGAGCCGAGTCGCGTCCACACAAAGTGCATCAACACCTTGAGATCCTTAAACATTATGAATTACATTACCGTTACACGATTCATGCATATATGTTCGACCCGTTTGATTTCGCCATGCACTTTTCGTTACCTTGTGAACTATTAACAACTTATTACGACTTTCCTTTCCATTTACTTACCTTCTCAATCATTCCTACAAGACTCCTAACATTCATAAATAGACTTTAATTATATACTAAGAAGTGAGGTTCGGAAATCACTTACCTTGTGCATCCGTGTCCGTATCCGCTTCCTTGCCTCCTCTTGACCCGTTAGCCTTTCATGCTTGAGTCCATCTCGACATGATTCCTCAACTTTCATGCCACCAAATCACATTCTTGTTAGCATACACAATTGTACATGTTAACGATCATATCAATCGCATATTTCACATTTGACTTTCTTTATTCACAACTAACAAGCATAAGACATATAATCAAATTCATATCCTTTCAAACTCATGTAATTCTTTATGCCATCACAAATAACGCATATTGACATAACATGTAACATACGACTTCCTATAATTCTACCTTTACGACAACAAATCAAATCATGCTTCTTATGCGTAGTTAACTTTCAGAAATCAACAATTCATCATATGAACTTTCGACTTATTCTCATCTACTCGTAACATCAAAATAGGCTATACGAAAGACACTATATACATTACCTACTCATGATGCAAAAGTGCTAACAACCACATTCAAACTAGTAATTTAACATGATCATGACATGATTTTCATATTTCGTTCCTATATACACCAAGTTGTTTCATAAAATTTTGCATCCTAACTTCACTTGGGCATTTCATCATACACTTGGTGGGCGTACCATTTATTAAGCATAGTGTACAAGTATCATTTGCATAACATGACCAATTCATGTCAAAATCATCAAGAACATCAAATTCAATAGAATTTCACATAACTTTTCTTCTAATTCAGTTCTAGCTAACAATTTATCAATATAAACAATCATCTTACATACTCTCATTCAATTTCACACTTTACAACTCATACCCATTCTACTCTAAGTGGGTTTTCACTTCCAACATTGATTTAATCAATTTTAAGCATTCATAATGCTCTAGATGGTAATCTTAGTTCAATATCATACTAATTTCATATAAACTCATGGAATTTCTTGAAACCCAATATATTCAAGATCATCAAACTATCAAATTCTTCTTACCTTAAGCTTTAATAGGCCTAGATGATCAAGAAATCATTGACATGCATGAGTAACAGCCACGATTAGGGCTTCAATTAGCTGAATTTGTGTGATTAGACGGGTTTCCCCTTCCTTCTTTGGCTCTGGCGTCGAACACACACACACACGCCTGATGTGTGTGTGTTTTATTTTTTGTTTTCATTTTATCATTCAAACTTTCTTAATATGTCACCATTAGCCCCTCAAGTTTAATGTTCACCCTTTGTTGCAAGTTTCTTTCTCAAATTGATTAAGTTTCATTTTAATTATATAAGATACTAAACTCATTTCTTTATATCAACCGGGTTCTAATTTACCATACTCGTTTTTGGGGTGTTACATATATAGTTACCTCTGTTTGACACTTGTAATTTTTATATAATTAGTTGAGTTAAAATTATTAACTTTGTTTGTTATTTAAATTAATTAAATGAATATTTAGGATTAAGAGTTTAAAAGCTTGTAATATTGGCAAATGTCTGTTTAAATGATGAAAGCTCTGTTGCTGTGAACAGATGTTTGAAAATAAAACAGTGGTTGATGCATCTGTTAACTTAAAAATATCGCTTTCTAATTGTTAAATCTTCGTTATTAACTATTTGATTTTTTATTTACTTAACCCGTGTAATACACGGGGTTATAACCTAGTAAATAATATATTTAAGAAGGGTAAAATAATCATAAATTTAAAATTGAGTAAATTACAATTTTTGCCCATGTGGTTATATCACTTTTACCCTTTTAGCCCAAATTTTTGTAACATCTGAGCCTCTAACATCTTTTTTTCTAACCCTTTTGGCCCTTAACACTAACCACATCCATTAAATGTTAGGGGCCAAAACGGTTAAAAAAGACGTTAGGGCCAAAAGGGTTACAAAAAAGACGTTAGGGGCTCAGATGTTAAAAAAAAATCTTTTTTGAGCTAAAAAGGTAAAAATGATATAACCACAGAGGCCAAAATTGTAATTTACTCTTTAAAATTAATTCATATAAGGGTGAAGAAGCTTGTGATTGTGGTGGCCGAAGCTGTTGGTGTTGGTGTTGTGAGTTTTCTTGCTGGTGTTGCGCGACAGCCGAAGCTATTGGTGTTGTGTGTCACATTTGATCAAAGAAGCACCATTGTTAGAGATTAACTCGAAATGATTAATCTCACAAGAAATTTAGAGAAGGGAAAAGACACTTGATAACGTAGGTAGCTCAAGCTTAAGAAACTAGTTATAAGTGCAATATAGCTTAAAGGGTTAAAAGGTTAAAAGGGTTCAAGCGACGACCCAGCTGTGGTGAACAACAAAAAGCATGGGACAGGGTCACGTCCCATCACACTTTACATGTGACTTCCTCACTCAGCCGCAAAAGAGAACATGTGGGCTGAGACACCCTTTTATCCGCAGGTCAAAGCCTTTCACCCTCTAAAACGGGTCACCCCCTCGCTGCATGCATGGATCACTTAGTCAAAGGTTTCCCTTTTCAAACACCCTCCCTCTCTATTAAAGACCACACCTGGTCATTCAATAGGACATTCCGAAATCTGACTCTCTCTCCCTAGAACTTGTACTATGCATGTTCTATTCTTCATATATTCAAATTATCATCACCTTGCACACATCAGTCCAAGGTTGAGTCATCTTCAATCCTGAGCTCAAAGCAAGTAACAAGTGATCCAACCCTACGGGGACCCACGACATGCGTTTGGTAAAATTAGACTCGTGAACCCTTTTGCCTTACCAGTCCATCTACCATCCCTGGTCTCACATTTATTGTAGCAACAAGTTGGCACCCACCGTGGGGCTACGCCACTAAGTTCATCTTTGAAAACCAGTAGTGTATCTCCAACTTTGTTAAAATCATCATGTCTGAAGGAGAATCTTCGGGCGAGGTGAACCAAGTACCACGTACTTCCACACCTAGTGCTAGCCAAACTCCACCGGCTATGCCCACCTCGTTCTCAACTCCGGGTAGCACCCCTACAGGAGCCGCATATCCTGAGTTTTCTTCCTTTCAGATACCAACCCCATCTCATTCAGGGGTTCCATCCCCTCATATCGGTGCAACAGGTACACCAACACGCATCGATTTGACACCTGATTGGGTGGCAAGCAACTTTCTGCAGTTGAGATCCCTCCTTAACCAATACGTAAGCAGGGAAAGGGATAAATGAGTAAGAATCAGGTTGGATTACGATGAACTTGAGCCCTCATTATCACCTGGGCCACCTCTACCTCCTGTTATAAGCTCACAACCTATCGTGTCAAGAAATGAAGTTGGTCCTAGTCACCCTCCTCCAAATCCAAGTCCGTATGCAGTTGGAAGGCCGGATCCAACCACCTTTCTTTTGTTCTCTTCCCAGCCGGTGGTAACCGGTGCACCGTTGGGACACGAGTTAACCTTGGATCAGTTACTACAGTCACCAGTTTCAAGCCTTAGACCTCCTGTGTCTACCACATGGGAGGAAGCCTTATCTGTTCTTCCCTTGGCACTAAGTGCTGCCATGAGTACCCCTATGGGAATGAACTATATGGCTGCACCAGAAAGCCTTCAAGGCTTCAACCTCATGCCACAGATGATGGCTTAAATGATGGCAAACTTCCCTTGACAGCATTTCATTAACCAAGTGCTTGCCACTCAAGGGAACACAAACAGCAATCCGGCCTCGAGAACAGAAGAAGATCTCGCCAAACCATACAAGCCAAGCAATTTGTCATGTTTTTCTCAACAAATTACTGACTATGATTTACAAACCCGGATTAAGATGCCATCTCACATAAGAACATATGATGGGATGGAAGATCCCGAAGATCACCTCCAAATCTTTACCGGGGCTGCAAGAATTGAGAAGTGGTCCAACGCCGAGTGCTGCCTTATGTTTATGCAAACCCTTGTAGGGTCTGCCTGGATCTGGTTCAATGATTTACCAGACAAAAGCATTCGAACCAACTTTTCACAACAAATGAGGTGTGTCAAAGATGCAACCGTGATCTTCCAAATCAAGCAAAGAGATTATGAAAGCCTTAGAGATTTCATCGAAAGATACAAGAAAGAGGGGTTGACATACGTGGGAGCTGACGAAAAGATAAGGGTTGTTGACTTCATGAATGCAATCACCTCCAAATATCTCACCAGAGACTTTAACAAGCGCCTGCCCAAAACCCTTGAAGAAGCCCTTAAAAGGGCTGAAGCTCACATCCGGGGGGAGGAAGTTGTCGATATCAAGGAACAAAGAAAAAGGGGTCCTAGCTGGAGGAGTAGCAGCCCCAATAGAAAGAGAAGCAACTATGGTTCTTATGATAAACGTTCCAGGAACTCAGATCCACAAAGGTCTGAAGGCAGGAACCCTTCAAGCAAGGAAAAGACTGTGAACTTCACAGCCTTAACCAAAAGTCCGCAAGAAATCCTTGCCACTGAAGAAGTAAAGCATAGCTTCCAACCACCCAGACCTTTGCCCAAGAGCAAACGAAATGAAAACTCCACTCAATTTTGTGAGTTCCATGAAGAAAAAGGCCATCACACCAACGACTATTTTCAACTCAAGAAAAGAATTGAGGAAGCCGTTAAGTCTGGAGAACTTGCCCATTTGGTCAAAGGGGTGAAAGAAAAATTAGCTGATGGAAAAAAGAAAAGAGGGAACATGGTGAACCTTGATGGAGAAACCTCCCACAAACGGCAACACTTGGAGGCTTGGGAGCTTCAATGTGTGTGTTTCCCACCACCAGAAAAGGGGCTTCTCTCAAACCCTTTGGTGGTGGAAGCCATTGTGTGAACCATCAAAACAAGCAAAGTTTACATTGATATGGGGGCAGCAACTGAGATAATGTTCGAGAAGTGTTTCAACCGACTCAGCAACGATGAGCGTTCAAGGCTTCAACCAGCTGAGTCCTCTATTAAAGGTATTGCTGACATCCCCATCAAGCCTTTGGGCCAACTAACACTTGATGTTTGCTTCAGAGAAGGAAAAAATGGAAAGGACCAAACCACTCACCTTTGTTGTAATCAACATGCCTTTCAGCTATGATGTTATCATAGGAAGGTCAGGACAAAGTGAGTTTGGTATGGCTGTTTCAGTTGGTCAAGGTGTTGTCAAGTTTCCCACCGAAAGAGGAATTGCAACCCTTCAACCTACCCAGGAAGCCTTCCTAGTTGAAGGGGAAAGCTCAACAAAAAACGAAGAAGATGAGCAAGGTTGGATCATCAACCCTAAGTATCCCCAACAAAGGATAAGGGTAAACACCAATCTCACTGAAGACACTCTCTCGTATCTCAAGAAGCTGCTGATACACAACATGGACATCTTTGCATGGTGTCCCAAAGACATGACCGGTATCCCTCGAGATATCATCGAACAAGAGCTCAAGATCCCACCTAATGTAAAACCTATTGTTCAGCAGAAAAGATGTTTAGCCCCAGATAGGAGCCTGGCAGCATGAAAAGAGGTTGAAGGGTTGGTACAAGCTGGCATACTCCAAGAGGTTAAGTATCACTATTGGATAGCCAACCCTGTAATGGTCAAAAAGCCCGATGGATCATGGAGAATGTGCATCGATTTCTAAGATTTGAACAAAGCTTGTCCAAAGGATTGTTATCCTTTGCCCGAAATTGATCTAAAAGTGGATTCGCTCACAGGCTTCCCCTTCAAATGCTTCCTTGATGCTTATAAAGGCTATCACCAAATTCAAATGAAGAAAGATGATGAAGAGAAGATAGCCTTCCACTCCGATAAGAGTATTTTTGTTACCAAAAAAATCCTTTTGTATTGAAGAACGCGGGGGTAACCTACCAACGCTTGGTAGATAAAGCATTTGCTAAACAAATACGCAAGAACATGGAAGCTTATGTGGATGACTTGGTGATTAAGAGCAAAACTGAGGGCCAAATGCTCGATGATATACAAGAAACGTTCCGGAATCTCAGGAAGATCAACATGAAGCTCAATCCTGTGAAATGCTCATTTGGTTTTGAAGAAGGCAAATTCTTGGGGCATATCGTGGGTAAGCAAAGCATAAAGGCCAACCCCAACAAGGTTAAAGCCATCCTTGATACAAGATCCCCACAAATCAAGAATGAGGTTGAAAGCTTTAATGGAAAGCTGGCAGCCTTGAAGCATTTCATGTCCAAGCTGGCTGAATAATCCCTTCTTTTTTTTCAAAACCCTTCAAGGGTTCACAAACAAGAAGGACTTCCGATGGACCGAGGAAGCTAAAGAAGCCTTTAACCAAATGAAGTAGCACCTAGCTTCATTACCTGACATCGCTGCTCCTAAAACTGGGGAACTAATCTCTGTCTACCTGTCAGTTGTTGAGGAAGCAATCAGTGCAGTCCTGGCCATCGGAAGAAACAAGGCTCAGGTACCTGTTTACTTCTTTAGTAAAACTTTAAAGTTGGCAGAGACCAAGTATCCCCCGTTGGAAAAACTTGCTCTTGCACTAGTGAAAACAGCCTGAAGGCTTCGAAGGTACTTTCAAGCACATCCTATACAAGTGGTCACTGACCAACCAATTAAAAATGTGCTTGAAAAACCTGAAACCTCCGGACGTCTAGCCAAATGGGCAGTGGAACTAGGTGAACACAACATCACCTACATTACAAGAAAAGCTGTGAAAGCCCAAATTTTGGCTGATTTCATTTAGGAAATTCCAAAGGAAACAATAACAGAAGTTAACACAGCCTCCACTGAACTTCCGACCCTGATACCTGGAAGCTTTTTACCAATGGGGCTTCCAGCATTGAAGGGTCAAGGGCAGGGCTAGTCCAGATCAATCCTAATGAATTGGAATTCACATAAGCTCTCTGGCTTGAATTTCAGACTACCAACAATGAAGCCGAGTATGAAGCACCGATTGCAGGACTCAAGCTAGCAAAAAAGATGGATGTCAAAAAGCTTCAAGTCTTCACAGACTCTCTACTTGTTTCAAGCCAAGTAAACGACAACTACATAGCTAAAGTACCCAACATGAAAAAGTATCGAGAAAAGGCAAAGGAGCTCATGGGCACATTTGAATCATGCACCATCAAACAAGTCCCAAGGTCACAGAACAAGAAAGTTGATGCACTAAGCAAGCTTGCATCACTTACCTTTACTCATCTCACCAAAAAAGTGTTGGTTGAAGTGCTAAAAACATCGTCCATTCAGGGACTCGAGGTACAAGATGTGGTTACCGAGGAAGGGCCTAGTTGGATGACCCCATTGATCAAGTTCCTTGCAAATGGTGAGCTGCTAATTGATCAGACGGAAGCTGAAAGGGTTTGGATCAAATCAAGACAATACGTGTTGTAAGGAGATATCCTCTACAAAAAGGGATACCTTGCACCACTACTTCGATGTGTGGGCCCAGAGCAAAACCAATATCTGATCAAGGAAGTTTATAAAGGGATATGTGGGGCTCATTATGGCCTAAGATCAGTTGTTTCCAAGTTGATTAATCTCGGATATTTTTGGCCCACCATGCATCGAGATACAACCGAGCAGCTGAATAAGTGTGAAGCTTGTCAAATACACGCCCAGTGCCCAAAAGCCCAAAGCATGGCTTTGTTCCCATCTCATCGGCCTGGCCATTCCACAAGTGGGGAATGGACATTGTTGGTCCATTTCCTCCGGCCAAAGGAGGAGTCAAGTTCCTACTAGTGGTCGTGGACTACTTCACCAAGTGGCCAGAAGTAAAGTTGTTGGCAAAGATATCAGGAAAACAAGTCATCGATTTCGTGTAGGAAAGCATCATCTGTCGGTTTGGGCTACTAGGAGTGTTGGTCACAGATAATGGGAAGCAGTTTGCCGAGAAGCCTTTTAACTCCTGGTGCAAGGAGTTCCGAATAACACAAGCGTTGCTCGGTGGCTTACCCACGGTCCGATGGCCAAGTCGAAAGAACAAACTACAGCATTTTGGAGGGCATTAAAACTCGTTTGGGAAAGCATGATAACAATTGGCTCGAAGAACTCCCTAATGTGTTGTGGGCAATTAGAACAACCGAAAAAACGAGCCACAAGAAAACACCATACAGCCTAGTGTTTGGATCCGAAGCTGTAATCCCGGCAGAAATAGGAGTTACAAAAAAAGGACGTTCAACATTGATCTAGAATCAAACAAGCAAGAGACGATGTTGAACTTGGAACTACTTGATGAAGCCCGAGATAAAGCAGCCATACAAGAAGCGAAATACAAGCAAAAAATGGAATCTTATTACAATGCATGGGTAAAATACGAACGATTCAAGCCTGGTGATCTCGTCCTTCGAAACAACGATGCCAGCAAAAAGAAAGCCAAGGAAAGCTTGGCCCTTAGTGGGAAGGGCCATACACCATCCTCGAAGTGTAAGACCCTTATAATTATTTAATAATTAATACAATATAATATGCATTTAAATGCTTTTATTCCAAAAACATCGATACACCGACATTTAGATAGAGTTCTAAAACCTTCAAACTAAGTTTACCAAGATTTAGTACATCTTGTTTACTAGCACATACTAAACCTTCCAAAATATTTGTATAATATTTACAAACATTTTATAAAACGCCTTCAAAAGTATCGATTTTCAAAAGACATTTAACTTCATTGCGGAAGCTTCTTTCGTATACGTGTTCGGTTCTTTTTCAACGCTTGATCGTCATCCGCAATTTTGTCCAGTTACCTATGACCAAAACACTCAAACTTGTTAGTTATGAATGCTAAATAAATGGTTATATGAGTTTTTATGACTTCAAGTAACAACCAGCAACAAAATGCCGCCCAGGTACTCCGTCGCGTGTCGCGACGGAAGAAAGATTTTTCATCACGTGGCGCGACAGTCGTTGCGCGCCGCGACTGTGATGGCATGTGGCCGTCGCGGGGCACAAGCACTACCTTTCGACAGAATGGTTTGATTTCAGACCTGCATCTTTTTCAGCCAAACTAGTTTCTACTATAATAACCATAACTTGTTCAATCTTGATCCGTTTTAAGTCACGTTTCTTCCTACGTGATCGTAATTCGATTCTCTATAATATGGAATTAGAACCCAACATCTTAATGAACAAAATTCTTAAATTTAAGCTCTTGGCTTATAATAATTTCAAGTTATTTTGACCCGTTATATTTTTAAACATCAATTTAGTCAAATTAACTATCCTTTCTACACTAACATCACAAACTCGGATGTTTACAAATACTATAGGCTTAACCATGAGGTTTATGCGCCTGTTATCTTTGGTTAATCCATTCGACTACAATTTAGTCAAACATTATTGAAACGAATTCCTTATACGAAATTGTGCTTATTTTAAATCATACTCTATACCTGAGTTTTGGCTTGTATTACGGGTATCCGATTCTTGGCTAACGCCTATAATGAATATTAATTCATTATCCGATCATCATCTCGAAGTCTCTAATCGTGTAACCTTCCCGGTTTACATCAAGACATCGATTTGACCCATTTAGCTTTCTTAGCGACATCCATCGCTTTATATCACAAAAGTTTCATTACTTTGGTTATTTTGACCCTTTTGGTTTGTAAGCGAAATCCATCGCTTTCTTACAACCAAACATGTGTAATTCGAGTCATTTTGACCCGTTTGAATATTATAGTGGAATCCACCACTTTTACATTTTTACTTATCGCTATACTCTAGTTATTCCGTTCGGTTACTACATACGGAAATCCTCTGTTTTAGTAACAACCAAACTTCATAACAATTTATCATTCAAAGTAACTAAACATAAAGATACTAGCGAAAATTTACGAAGCATATAGTCGCGTACCTTTAAAGCATTCCCTTTAAACGGTTATCCGTTCCGCCTTGATTACTTGATGATCCACCCAAATTGCCTTGTGATCCTCTAACTGTAGTGATCATGAATTTAGCTTAGAATTGATTCCAAATCAATTTCCTTCTTTGATTTTGAGAGTTTTGGATGAAATTAGGGTTTGAAGAATTGAGTTCTTTGTTTCTTGGGTTTTGGTCGAACTATAGAGAATTACACACACTCTGTGTGTGTTTTGAACTTATCCTGTGTAGTAAATTAACTTTTAATTTTGACACAATTGGCCCCTCACGTCTCTAAATTTTATAAAAGGGTTAAAATCCCTTGTTTCTTTATCATTTAACATAGATATTTAACTAAATTAAATATCCTAGTTTTTATTTTTCATTATTTTATTATCAATATTATAACTTATACATGTAGACACACATATATAGTTTAATATTTTAGGGGTGTTACACGAAGCCTACAAAGGAGGATCCTACAAGCTGGCAAACTCACAAGGCAAAAAGCTTCCCCGGCATTGGAATGGTAAAAACCTCAAAAGGTTCCATGTCTAGACAAATGTGTTAGAAAAAAATAGCAAAGTGTTGTTTTGTTCCCTTTGTAACTCGTACACTTTGATGAATGAATGATGAAGCTTTTATCAAAACTTGTCTTTCTATCCTATAATCAGGTTGAGAACCTAGCAAAAAACTCCATGACAAGGGTCATGTAAGGGGATGAGCTCCCAGGCCACATCGCTCAATAGGTTCAAGGGTTAAACGGACCTATATAAGGGGGGAGTTCCTAGATCAATACAACTCCATGAGACTTAGAAAATTTTTAAAAAAAAATGTCTCATAGACAGGTTTGGACAGCCTACACCAAATGTTTCTTAAACTTTAACACTGGCTTACAAACAAAAATCAGACTAAGTAAAGTCATTAATAGGATAGGTGTTCTATCTTCTTGTTAAAAATATCCTAAGGCTAAGTGACTGCAGCACTAAACCCTTTATGGTATAAGTAACATAAGGTGAACACACCATCAACAAAGACAACAAAGCCAACAAAAACACAAAGGAATATACAAAGAAACAATGCAAAATATAACAAAGCACAGAAAGTCAAGCATAACATAGCATAATCTAAGTTAAAGTGTCAAGGGCCACACAAGGCCATAAAGCATAGAGCATTGTTCAAGAAGCCTTCAAGGCTTTAACCAACCAGGGACCTTAACGGTTCCCATAACATAAAAATACACATAATATTGTCTTGAGTGCTAAGATAGCTACGAATATATTGTTCAAACATCAGAAATAGACTTAGAAGCCTCAGCCTCAACAGCCTTAGCCTTCTTACCCTTTTTGGCCTTCTTCTTCCTGCCTCCAACATCGCCGGCAACCTCGGAGCCTTCAATGCTTGCTTCCAACGAACCCTCAGCAAATTCTAAAAAGGTATCCTCACTATCTCCAGAGTGGGAACTCTTCTTAGATAAGTAACTTAGCACTTCAGCACAAACGGCCTCATTAAGGCCAGAGGGTTTCAAGTCCTGCAACACAGAAATGGGTTTACCAAAGCAAGCAGAAACCTCACCAACATAAGGATAAGTTAGGCGCTCCATCTTGAGAACGGCTTCCTTAAAAATGGTTGAGGTTTGAGGCTGATAGAAAGAAGATTGTTCCTGAGGGTGACCAGATTCATGAGCCTTGTAACCAGCAACAAAACCCAAGTGCTTGCCATGATTGAGGAGCTTCGTGTAAACATCACCAAGAGCATAATTGAACTCAGTTGAATGGAGAAGGTAGCTAACAACCTGCTGACACCCATGTTTGATCAACTATTGGTTGTCACTAGTAGCTTGGGACAAGGAAGCCTTCAAGCCTTCATTCTCATCTAGAAAGGCCTTCTACTGAACATTAAGAGCTTCCCTATCAGCATTCAACTGAAGCCTATCTGCTTCCATCCTCTTCTTCATATTGTTTAGCTCAATTTCATGCCTCGTAGTCAATTCATGAACTTTCACCACCCAAGCTTTTTCCTTTTCAGCAAAACCCTTGATCTCCTTCTTCATGGCTGCCATTGAAGCCTTTGTTTTCTCTCTTTTCTTCGAAAATTCCTCATATTCATGCATTCTTTTGCAAAAACGGGAGACTCCTTCAGGAAGCATAGCAGCCAAATTGCAAACACTCAATAACATACGCGAAATCAGTATATCATCCTGCATCGCTTAATTGGAACTACGAACCATAGGAGGAGAAAAGTGGTTCAGCACATCCTCACAAACAGCAGAGGACTTGAAGTTGTCCCCCAACTTTAACCTACCAGTTGGGAACATAAACATCCCCAGCATTCCCCTCCACCGGTTCTTCATCACTTCTCTCCGAGGAACCTCCAGCAATAGAAACAACAGCCTTTTTACCACTTGACTTCCCTTTATTCACAGCCACAACTACCAACTCCTTTTTCCCTTCAACTTCAATACCCTGATCCTCAAAAATTTCAATCTCATCACTGAGATCAACATGCTCAACAGCAGACGATTGACCCGGACCCTTCAAACGGCGAGAAAAACGCCGAGTTGAAGGCTTGGAAGAACTAACCTTCGTGAAGCCTTTAACATTTGGAACACTCACATACTTCCCCGGGGAACCAACCTACCCTCAGCAGTCCTAGTAATGGCATATTCCCCCTCAATGGCTTCAGTATCCCCAAGAACAACATCAAAAGTATCATCCGACTTAATGAAATCCAAAGCAGACATAACTGCACACAACAAATAATAGGTCAGATAACATAAACATAAAGAGACAAGAAATGGAAAAGCCAAAAAACACACCCTAACCACCCCTCATGAACGAAGGGTCTCGATTTGGCTTATCCCACAAAACCCTAACACTTGTAAAAACCAAAAGATGTTAGTGAAAAGGACGAAGCCGAGAGGGACAAGCCCTAAGGGCTTTCAACATCCCCTCATTCAATTCAGACTCGGAGGGTTCAAGTTCGTTTAAAATAGCGTCTGGATGCCTCCATACCATCTTAAAAGGGATAACTGACTCAGAAACCCAAAAGAATCCAATCTTTCCAGGACCCAAGGGTAGTGACAAGTGAAGAAATCAAAGACACATCAATCTGGGATATTTCAAACGTAAACCAGTCGCCATTTTTGGCCAAGCGAAAAAACCGTCGGAACATCAACAAATTAGGATCATAACCTAGGGCACGGCATAAAACTTCAAAGTGAACAACCCTAGAAACCCCTTGGGGATGCAATTGTCCAAAAGAAACATGATAATACTCAAGCACATTCAGAACAAACACAGAAAAAGGGTATCGAAGATTCGAAAACTCAAAGTGATGATAATACAGAGCAATAGAACCGGTGGGACACTGATCAATGGGTTTATAACAGCCGGGGCAATCTAATTAATGGAAGGGTCAATACCCCATTGTTCACAGAAGGGATCAACTTCCTCTTGTGTTAACTTCGAAAAAGTTTTACCCATGTCTTTCCTCGCACCCATCGCTCTAAGGGATGATCAAGGAAAATCAAGCAAAAAAGCAAAAGAATGAAAAACTAACCTATGAATCGGAAAGAGAGAATGTAGGGATTCTGGTTGTGAAAAATGTTAAAGAAAAAGTGTTGATTAAACTTAAATGAAAAGTTAAAGGGATAATAAATTCAAAAACAGCAGTTATAGTACATAGGGCAGACAACTGCCGCCTGAATAACTGTCAAAATGTCAAATCAAGCTGTCCAATCAAATTCAAAATAATAATGGCCAAAAGCCTTGCAAAAGGTAACCCTTGAAGCCCTGAAGCCTTTTAGCTAATAAAAATATTGCACAAAAGTCAGAAGCCTTTGAGCTTACACCTAAACACCTCTGACTTGGGGGGCTGATGACGTAGGTAGCTCAAGCTTAAGAAACTAGCTATAAGTGCAATATAGCTTAAAGGGTTAAAAGGTTAAAAGGGTTCAAGCGACGACCCAGCTGTGGTGAACAGCAAAAAGCATGGGACAGGGTCACGTCCCATCACACTTTACGTGTGACTTCCTCACTAAGCCGCAAAAGAGATGTAACACCCCGTGTTTTCACAAGTCAAAGTCAAAGTCAATGTCAAAGTCAACGACCAGTTAAACGGATTTGACTTGTAGAAATTTATTTATTTTATTTGTATTATGTGCAGTAAGTGTTGTTAATTACAAGCCACCGACGTATTATTCAATCGACTAATCGACTATGAATTATAGGAAGTAACAATGCGATAAAGTTAATCAACTAACAATCAAGCTATGCTAATCAAATCGACTCCGAATCGCAACTCGATCTATACATGTTGATTATGGTGATTCGTGTGTGTGCTTTAAGTGTTACTTGTGCATGTTTAATTATGTTGTGTTGTGGTAATCAATCGAAACGCAATCTAACTCGAAATGCAATCGAACTCAATCGAAGCCCGAAATCGAACTCGAACACGAATCACAATCGAACTATGATATTTAGTAGTTGGGACTAAAAGTAATTTGACTAGGAAACCCTATCGTAGCGAACCGCTCGCAATCGAAATCGAAATGCCAAAAATCGTTGCGTCAAACATTCAAACCACGTGCCATCCGGCCGGATAGCCATCCGACCGGATAGCCCCTTGTCCGCAGATCAGACTCCATCCGACCAAGATGTCATCTGACCGGATTAGCCATCCGAGCGGTGTGTCATCCAATCGGATAGCCCTTTCCTCTTTCGGAATCCTATAAACACCCCTACCATTGTCATTCTTTCTACTTTTGGAAACCCTCTGTCCGAACAGCTCGTGCTCCCCACCTTTTCTTTGATTTCTCTCGATCAAGGTAAGATCTCGACCTAAATCTTGTACTTTCTTGATCTACACGCACTCTTACACCTTTCTATATTTTAAATCTTAACTTTTAACCGTGAAATCACTAGATTTCGGGTGTTCTAGGATGATGTCATCATGTGTTCTTCAAGAACTTCATGTTTTGGCCTCAATCCACCAAGAACAACTTAGATCTAATCGATTTCCACAAAGATCTTGTAAAGATCTCGACACATGGGTGATGAAAGAGGATTGAAAGATGGTTTTTAACTTTCTTCCAACTCTTTTGCACTCAAGGTACCCAAAACCGATAGGATCCGACCCTGATCCAGTCTTCTACTCTACCATAGTGTTGTACTAGCTCAAAATCCGGATTCTACCCACAAGACTACCGATTTCGGGTTAGTCAAGAACAACCATCTCGAGCCGGTAACCGGCCGGACTAGGGTGATTCCTGGTCGGGTTGGTCATCTGGGTCGAACTAGGGGTTCTGTTGGCTAACACGTTGTCAAAGTGTCTCGACATAATGACAAACCATCAAAACGACCAAGTGTAGGACGAACAGAACAACTGTAACGGATTGTTATCCGACCGGATTGCTGTCCGATCGGATAGGTCATCCGAACGGATTACCATCCGAACGGATCACACTTGGGCCCCACCTTTAAAGCAATCTTATCTGAAGTTTAAGTATCGAACGAATTGCAATCCGATCGGACGACCATCTGACTGGATTACTCTTCGGATCATGAGATACTAAGACTTTAAAGACTTAAACAATTTTCAACATGTTCATTACCAGAGTTGCCACCCGATCGGATGGACATCCGATCGAGTGACACTTCAGCTTAGAGCTTGCCTTCACTAAGTAATCTCACCACTAAGTAACCGTCCGACCGGACCACCGTTCGACCGGATGACCATCCGAACGGATTGTCATCCGCACGACACACCATCCGATCGATCGACTTGATGGGTAGAGATACTTCAATGTTTTCAAAATACTACAACGAAAACTTCAAAAGTCAAGCCATCGTACACAAACACATTCTTCTTATAGGAAGGAACAATCCACTCGAATTGTCATCCGACCGGATGACCATCCGAACGGATTGTTATCCTCACGGATTACTGTCCGAACGGATCACCATCCGATCGAACCACTATCCGACCCATTTGCACTTTGCCCCATTGACGCGTAAAACGTCACTTATCGTTATGCTATCGAATCTATTCAGGCTAACCTTACTCACTAAGCGCTCCCTTCAATCCATTCACCACTGTGAGTATACTCGATCCTTTTTTTCTTTAAGCACTTTTGGGTGTTACATACGTTACAACTATTCAAATCACATCAAACACACTACTCAATACTATTTGAAAGCTAACCGTTAATGCATGTTATACGTGGCTTATGAATGCTTGTTTGTTATGTTTACACATGGAATGCTGTCTACCTGCCTTAGCAACGATAGTACTATAGTTTGGACTCAGCACCTGTTCACACGGGGGTTGTTAAGGACCATTTACTTGCATGGATTACGGTGGTAATCATGTATTGCGAACTGCCTCGGGCAGTCAACCCGCAGTCATTGGTATCGATGGATCTATGTCGATAACTAACGTGCTTCATTTCACTATGTGTACGTGCTGGTTATGCGTAAATGAATTCGAACTCTATATGCTATTATCAAACTTGTATGCTCACCTTTACATTTTATGTATTGACTTTATTTTAACGTATGTGACAGGTGCTTAGGACGCACACTTGGTAGGAATGTGAAGCTAGAATAAAGCTTTAGAGCCCAACAAATAGTTGTCTGTAGTGGTCAAACTAAGGGTCTCTAGAAGCAGATAAACAATTGCTGACTATTTTAAATCTGAGTTGTCGGAACAGAATATTTGCCTGGATTTATGTCTGTAATAATTATTTTACTATTTGAGATACGGTATGGGACGTATTATTTAAATTAAATAGTATTGATAATTGTTATGGAAACTTCTGGACAATCTGTTTCGCTCAGTGCCATGCCCCGATGTTTCCGCCATCGGTTGGGGTGTGACAGATTGGTATCAGAGCCATAACTATAGGGAATTAGGCAAGACTCGACCTAGTCCGGGTCGAAGTCTTAGAAACCTAGACTATAGTTAGGAACCAACTGACTGACTTGAGTACATCTAGTAGGGATTATGTATGGGCTTATTTCTCGCTATCCTAGCCCATACTACACTATCACTACACTTGAATTTTCAACTACAAAAGGGCGATCAAGTCGAGATTTGGTGTGAAAACCGCGAACTCTTGACTAAATTGCTTAATCGATGCTGTTTTGTCAATTTATCAATGATTTCTTTTTCAATAACGAACGCTTGTTCAGCGGGGGAATTATACCAAATCAGGGGTGAAACCCATATTTTGATGAATAATCTCCTCCATTTTATCAAAACAGGGACGAAGTTGTTAAGACAGGGGTGAAACCCTAACCTTAACGACTTGTTCCGCACCTTTTACAAAACTCCCACCAAGGTCTCAACGGACTCCAAGTGCACAAACGTGACCAAACACACAAGAACGTAATATAATCAGTGATTCTATTAACATATCTGAGATCGTACAAAGCACCCGAATCACGGTGTCACTTCCTCTCTAGTTTCTCTCTCTAACCTTCAAAGCTCCTAAGTCTTAAATGTGACAATTCGTCAATTTTATGTGTTTTATGTGCTTTACCTGTTTATGTGCTTAATTTTGGAAGAATTAATCAATTTGTGCATTCGCTTCGATCAACACACACGACTCGCACTACATTTCTACCCCAAAACGTTAACAAATCATTGAATTATGGGCGACTTATACTGCGATATACGCTTATACTACGCTATTCCCGAACAATCGCAGACCTTGAATAATAGGTTTCTGTTTTCTGACTGCCTCTAGTGATTAAATGCGTATGTGTTTCCTTGCTTCTGTGCCTTACTTGCTTAGGTGTTATGTGATTATGTGCTCTACGTGCTTGTGTGTAAATGTGATTTTGTGCTCTACATGTTATGTGTTTACGTGAATATGTGTGTTCCTGAGCTTTAGAAAGTAGTAGACGTGTGAGGTGAGATTCGAATACAATGTGTTGAGTCATATGACGATGTCTATTGCAGACAATGTCGTCTGGATCCCATCACACACTTTCTTGTCAAGAAAAGAGGGACAAACGCCTTGCTGCCATCATCGCAAAAAGTGTGGCGAAGGCCGTGAGTGATGTTTACGAGAATGCCAGCAAATCATCTGAGGAGTCGAGGACCGAAGCTCCTAAAGCTACCACCAAGCCCTTCAATTTCAAGCAATTCAAGTCGTGTGGGCCAAAGGAATTCACTGGCGAGGGAGGTCCTACTGCACTATTCCAATGGTTTGATTCCATTGAGGTCACTCTGCGACAAAGTGGTTGCCCTGATGACCTTCGAACTATAAATGTTACCGGCGTTTTCCAGTCCCGTGCACTAGACTGGTGGACGGCTGAGAGAAACAAGCGAGGGAACGATGCAGCCTACGGACTGTCGTGGGACGAACTCAAGAAAGTCATGCTAGAGGAATTATGCCCTCCTCATGAATGTCAGAAGCTAGAGGATGAATTTTGGCACATACAACAACATGAGGGCGACAATGCTGCTCTCACTGCTCGTTTCAAACAGCTCAGCATCATCTGTCCTGATTAAGTCAAGACTCCGGAGATCACAATCAAGAAGTACATCCGAGCTTTGCCCGACTGCGTCGCAAAAGGGTCAAGGCTGGTGTCTGGGATAAAACTTCAAAGCACCTGCATCAAGCTATCGCCACCGCACCAACTGCTGAACCCACCTCATTGAGCAACAAGAGGAAGAACAAGAGAAACAACAACTCTAGCAACAAGAACTATGCAATCACTGCTGCACCGATTCAAGCTATACCAGCCCAACAGCGTCAAGTAGCGACGCCTGTGGCTAATGCACCACCTGCAAAGCGTGCATACACTGGGCCACACCCGCCCTGCCCTACTTGTACCTACCACCACCCAACTGCCATTGCTTGCCGTTTTTGTGCTCATTGCAATGTATACGGCCATTTTACTGCCAACTGTCGTATTCGACAAGCTCCTACTCATCAAGCTCTGCTCACTGCCCCTTAGGGTCAACAAGCTCCTCCGGCACCCGCGATCAAAGCTAGAGTCTGCTTCTCATGTGGCGACCCGAACCATTTCGCCAACATGTGCCCAAACAGGGTCGTGAAACAAGAGCCCCAACAACAGCAGCCACATCAGCCACAACAGCAGCAGCAGCAGCAACAGGCCGCACGCGCCAGACCTTTTTGATACCGGAGCCGATAATTGCTTTGTGTCGTTCGAATTTGAGAAACTCCTTAGTCGTAAACGCTCCCAACTCTCCTCGACGTTCGATGTTGAAGTCGCTACCGGAAGAACCGTCGCCGTCAATTCTGTTCTTCGTGATTGTACCCTTGAGCTCAACAGTCACATCTTTCCAATCGACCTTATTCCGATGCAACTCGGAGACGTCATAGTAGGCATGGACTTTCTTTGAGAAAACCATGCTGAGGTTGTGTGCTTCGACAAGATGATTCGATTTTCGCTCGCGAATGGTGACTCATTGTGTGTATACGGGGATACTACTTCAAAGGGTCTCAAGCTTATGTCATGTGTGCAAGCTAGCAAGTATCCCCGCAAGGAATACAGGGCTTTCTTGGCTAACATTGTAGTAGCGGAGAAGGAAAAGAAAGAGAAGAAGGAAGTGAAAGACGTTCCTGTGGTTCGAGAATTTACTAATATTTTTCCAGAGGGTCTTCCCGGGCTACCGCCAAGTCGTGATATCGACTTTCGTATCGACCTCATTCCTGGAGCCAACCCTATTGCCAAAGCTCCCTACCGACTCGCGCCGTCCGAAATGCGTGAACTCTCAACCCAACTCCAGGAATTGCTTGAGAAAGGCTTCATTCGCCCTAACACCTCTCCTTGGGGCGCGCCAGTCCTTTTCGTCAAAAAGAAGGACGGATCGTTCAGGATGTGCATCGACTATCAGGAATTGAATAAGTTAACTATCAAGAAACGCTACCCCTACCTCGCATCGACGATTTGTTTGATCAACTACAAGGCGCTACGTGTTTCTCAAAGATCGATCTACGTTCAGGATATCACCAGCTACATATTCAAGAGGAGGATATACCCAAAACCGCGTTTCGCACTCGTTACGGCCACTACGAATTCGTTGTCATGCCTTTTGGTTTAACCAACGCACCAGCGGTTTTCATGGATCTGATGAATCACGTGTGTAAACCGTATCTCGACCGTTTCGTCATCGTATTTATTGATGATATCTTGATCTATTCCAAGTCGAAAGCCGAACACGCGCAACATCTACGTTTGGTTCTCGAGTTACTCCAGGGGAACCAACTCTATACCAAGTTCTCCAAGTGCGAATTCTGGTTGGAGAAAGTTCAGTTTCTGGGTCACATTGTTAATAGTCAAGGTATTCACGTCGATCCTGCGAAGATTGAAGTTGTCAAGAGCTGGGTTACGCCTAAGAACCCGTCTGAAGTCCGCTCTTTTCTCGGACTAGCGGGCTATTATCGACGATTTATCGAGGGATTCTCAAAGATCGTTGTGCCGCTTATCACTCTCACGCATAAAGACAAGCCTTTTGTTTGGAAAACCGAACAAGAGTCTGCCTTTCGAACCCTCAAGCACATGCTTTGCAACGCTCCTGTTCTCACATTGCCCGACGGAAACAATGATTTCATTGTCTATTGTGATGCTTCCAACCTTGGTCTTGGTTGTGTTCTCATGCAACGGGACAAGGTCATAGCTTACGCATCTCCTCAGCTCAAAGTCCATGAGAAGAACTATACAACCCATGATCTCGAGCTAGGCGCAGTTGTTTTTACATTAAAGATTTGGCGACAATACCTGTATGGTACCAAGTGTACGATCTTCACCGATCATAGGAGCCTGCAACACATCTTTAATCAGAAGGAACTTAATATGCGTCAACGCCGATGGGTAGAACTTCTCAACGATTACGACTGTGAGATCCGTTATCACCCAGGCAAGGCAAATGTTGTTGCCGACGCACTTAGCAGACGGAGCTATCTGCTTAGCACCCACAATGTTCAAGCCCAGCACGATCTCGAAACCCTCATCCGCGACGCTCAACATGCATGCTTTAACGAACGCACCCTGAAGAAAGAAAGAGTCTACCACGATGGAGCCCAGCTTGTGAGCAAATCGAACGGGATATTCCACTTTCTGGACCGAATCTGGATTCCCAAACAAACCAATTTGCGACAGATCTTGATGGACGAAGCCCACAAATCCCGGTATTCTGTTCATCCCGGTGCCGATAAAATGTACCAGGACCTTCGTTATAAGTACTGGTGGCCGGGTATGAAAAGGGATATCGCTCTCTAAGTCGGAAAATGCCTAACTTGTGCTAGAGTCAAAGCTGAACATCAAAGACCCTCTGGCTTACTCGAACAACCACCAATTCCCATGTGGAAGTGGGAAAGTATAGCCATGGACTTTATAACCAAGCTACCGCACACGTCATCAGGTCACGACAACATTTGGGTTGTGGTCGATCATGTTGGATCGTGTTCGTGACCCTAAAAGTCAGTAAAGGTAGTTCATCATCGTTTAAAGAGGCGGAAACAAAGTAAACAACATCAAAAACAACTTGTATCCTTTTAACTTTCTTTCTATTACTGATTGCGAGCTTTTACAAAGAATTCTGACAAAAATCCGGCAGCACCTTCGCTCACACACACATACATGTCCGTTTCAAATGAGCATGCACAACAACTATTTATACTAGAGACCCTTCCGTTTGAAGGTGACACAGCCTGCTTTAAACGGGCACTCCATAAACGGACAGGCCATCTTCAAACGGACAGGCCATCTTCAAACGGACAGGACACTTTCAAACGGACTGGACATGTTCAAACGGACTGGATACCTAAAACATGACCAAACCCTGATTCAATCACTATTGCGCACTCGTTCATCTAATCTAGACATAAGACTCAAATAAGACGTAGTCAACAGACATATGATGCACCAACAGACCGTTTGACTAAGTCAGCTCACTTTTTGCCAATACGGGAAGACTACAAGGTAGAACGATTAGCCCGAATCTACACCGACGAGATCATTTGTAATCATGGGACGCCTCGTGACATCATCTCTGATCGTGATGCTCGGTTTACCTTGCGACTGTGGGAAACGTTTCAACCGGCACCCGGCACATCGCTTAATCTAAGTACCGCTTTCCACCCTCAAACCGACGGTAAGACTGAAAGAACGATTCGTACTCTTGAGGACATGCTCCGCTCGTGTGACTTCGGTGGTAATTGGGACAAATACCTGCCGTTAGTTGAATTTTCGTACAACAACAGCTATCATTCTAGCATCCAAATGGCACCATTCGAGGCATTATACGGAAGAAGATGTCGATCGCCTATTGTGTGGCACGAGATCGGTCATTCACAATTAACCGCTCCTGAGCTATTACAAGAAACGACAGACAAAATTTTCCAGATACGAGACAACCTGGTGAAAGCTCGGGAACGACAGAAAAGTTATGCCGATAAACAACTCAAGCCCCTTGAATTTGACGTTAGTGACTACGTACTCCTAAAGGTATCACCTTGGAAGGGTGTGGTCCGATTCGGCAAGAAAGGGAAACTCGCGCCTCGATATGTTGGACCTTTTAGGATTCTGGAAAGGATCGGAAAAGTCGCCTACAGACTCGAATTACCGGAGGAACTTAGTAACGTACACCCGACTTTCCACGTGTCGAACCTCCGAAAGTGCCTAGCCAACCACGACTTACACGTTTCTCTCGATGATCTTCAAGTGAACGAAACATTACACTTCGTGGAAAAGCCTGTCGAAATCATGGATCGCCAAACCAAGCAACTCAGACGCTCTCGCATTCCTATCATGAAAGTCCGATGGGAAAGCAAACGAGGTGCAGAGTTCACTTGGGAACTCGAAAGCGACATGAAGGCAAAGTACCCGCAGTTGTTCGAAAAGAAAATCTAGAAAGAGAAAGTTCTAAAACGTGAATCACGGCGTTGTACAACTTCCAGCATAATTTCGGGACGAAATTCCCTAAACAAGGGGAGGCTGTAACACCCCGTGTTTTCACAAGTCAAAGTCAAGGTCAAAGTCAACGACCGGATAAACGGATTTGACTTGTAGAAATTTCTTTATTTTATTTGTATTATGTGGAGTAAGTGTTGTTAATTACAAGCCACCGACGTATTATTCAATCGACTAATCGACTGTGAATTATAGGAAGTAACAATGCGATAAAGTTAATCAAGCTATGCTAATCAAATCGACTCCGAATCGCAACTCGATCTATACTTGTTGATTATGGTGATACATGTGTGTGCTTTAAGTGTTACTTGTGCATGTTTAATTATGTTGTGTTGTGGTAATCAATCGAAACGCAATCTAACTCGAAATGCAATCGAACTCAATCGAAGCCCGAAATCGAACTCGAACACGAATCACAATCGAACTATGATATTTAGTAGTTGGGACTAAAAGTAATTTGCCTAGGAAACCCTATCGTAGCGAACCGCTCGCAATCGAAATCGAAATGCCAAAAATCGTCGCGTCAAACATTCAAACCATATGCCATCCGGCCGGATAGCCATCCGACCGGATAGCCCCTTATCCGCAGATCAGACGCCATCTGACCAAGATGTCATCCGACCGGATAAGCCATCCGAGCGGTGTGTCATCCGATCGGATAGCCCTTTCCTCTTTTGGAATCCTATAAACACCCCCACCATTGTCATTCTTTCTACTTTTGGAAACCCTCTGTCCGAACAGCTCGTGCTCCCCACCTTTTCTTCGATTTCTCTCGATCAAGGTAAGATCTCGACCTAAATCTTGTACTTTCTTGATCTACACGCACTCTTACACCTTTCTATCTTTTAAATCTTAACTTTTAATTGTGAAATCACTAGATTTCGGGTGTTCTAGGATGATGTCATCATGTGTTCTTCAAGAACTTCATGTTTTGGCCTCAATCCACCAAGAACAACTTAGATCTAACCGATTTCCACAAAGATCTTGTAAAGATCTCGACACAAGGGTGATGAAAGAGGATTGAAAGATGGTTTTTAACTTTCTTCCAACTCTTTTGCACTCAAGGTACCCAAAACCGATAGGATCCGACCCTGATCCAGTCTTCTACTCTATCATAGTGTTGTACTAGCTCAAGATCCGGATTCTACCCACAAGACTACCGATTTCGGGTTAGTCAAGAACAACCATCTCGAGCCGGTAACCGGCCGGACTAGGGTGATTCCTGGTCGGGTTGGTCATCTGGGTCGAACTAGGGGTTCTGTTGGCTAACACGTTGTCAAAGTGTCTCGACATAATGACAAACCATCAAAACGACCAAGTGTAGGATGAACGGAACAACTGTAACGGATTGCTATCCGACCGGATTGTTGTCCGATCGGATAGGTCATCCTAACGGATTACCATCCGAACAGATCACACTTGGGTCCCACCTTTAAAGCAATCTTATCTGAAGTTTAAGTATCGAACGAATTGCAATCCGATCGGACGACCATCTGACTGGATTACTCTTCGGATCATGAGATACTAAGACTTTAAAGACTTAAACAATTTTCAACATGTTCATTACCAGAGTTGCCACCCGATCGGATGGACATCCGATCGAGTGACACTTCATCTTAGAGCTTGCCTTCACTAAGTAATCTCACAACTAAGTTACCGTCCGACCGGACCACCGTTCGACCGGATGACCATCCGAACGGATTGTCATCCGCACGACCCACCATCCGATCGATCGACTTGATGGGTAGAGATACTTCAATGTTTTCAAAATACTACAACGAAAACTTCAAAAGTCAAGCCATCGTACACAAACACATTCTTCTTATAGGAAGGAACAATCCACTCGAATCATCATCCGACCGGACAACTGTCCGACCGGATGACCATCCGAACTGATTGTTATCCGAACGGATCACCATCCGATCGAACCACTATCCGACCCATTTGCACTTTGCACCATTGACGCGTAAAACGTCACTTATCGTTATGCTATCGAATCTATTCAGGCTAACCTTACTCGCTAAGCGCTCCCTTCAATCCATTCACCACTGTGAGTATACTCGATCCCTTTTTGCTTTAAGCACTTTTGAGTGTTACATACGTTACAACTATTCAAATCACATCAAACACACTACTCAATACTAATACTATTTGAACGCTAACCGTTAATGCATGTTATACGTGGCTTATGAATGCTTGTTTGTTATGTTTACACATGGAATGCTGTCTACCTGCCTTAGCAACGATAGTACTATAGTTTGGACTCAACACCCGTTCACACGGGGGTTGTTAAGGACCATTTACTTGCATGGATTACGGTGGTAATCATGTATTGCGAACTGCCTAGGGCAGTCAACCCGCAGTCATTGGTATCGATGGATCTATGTCGATAACTAACGTGCTTCATTTCACTATGTGTACGTGCTCGTTATGCGAAAACGAATTCGAACTCTATATGCTATTATCAAACTTGTATGCTCACCTTTACATTTTATGTATTGACTTTATTTTAACGTATGTGAAAGGTGCATGTGAAAGGTGCTTAGGACGCACACTTGGTAGGAATGTGAAGCTAGAATAAAGCTTTAGAGCCCAACAAATAGTTGTCTGTAGTGGTCAAACTAAGGGTCTCTAGAAGCAGATAAACAATTGCTGACTATTTTAAATCTGAGTTGTCGGAATAGAATATTTTCCTGGATTTATGTCTGTAATAATTATTTTACTTTTTGAGATACGGTATGGGACGTATTATTTAAATTAAGTAGTATTGATAATTGTTATGGAAACTTCTGGACAATCTGTTTCGCTCAGTGCCATGCCCCGATGTTTCCGCCATCGGTTGAGGTGTGACAAGAGAAAATGTGGGCCGAGACACCCTTTTATCCGTAGGTCAAAGCCTTTCACCCTCCAAAACGGGTAACCCCCTCGTTGCATGCATGGATCACTTAGTCAAAGGTTTTCCTTTTCAAACACCATCACCTCTCTATAAAAGACCACACCCGATCATTCAATGGGACATTCCAAAATCTGACTCTCTCTCCCTAGAACTTGTACTATGCATGTTCTATTCTTCACACATTCAAATTATCATCACCTTGCACACATCAGTCGAGGGTTGAGTCATCTTCAATCCTGAGCTCAAAGCAAGTAACAAGTGATCCAACCCTACGTATTGCATACGTAGGGGGACCCGCGACCTGCGTTTTGCAAAATTAGACTCGTGAATCCTTTTGCCTTACCAGTCCATCTACCATCCCTGGTCTCACATTTGTTGTAGCAACAACACTCTTTCAAAGAAATTTCCTATATATATATTCTTCATCGCCCACAAGACAATTGACTATTATATAGCCTTGATAACGAAACACCTGCTAAAAACAACTATTACTAACGCAACTAATCTTGACCCACTACATGAAGTCATGAACTACTTACACTAAGGCTCATTACTTATGAATTAACCAACAAACGTGAGCAAATGCCAGAAAAAGAATATTAGCCACGTTGTTGATGTGTGATGTGGCTCCATATGGAGACATGGAGATGGGACCAAGATATGACACGGATCAATATATATCCAACTAATAAATATAAAAACAATTAAATATTGTGAAAATAATATATTGTATTCTACCTTAAACATATTGTAATTTTTGAAAAAAAAAATTATGGTTTTTTTTCCTAAAAAAGTGTTCAAAAGGCCTCTTTTCTTATAGTTGTGACATTCGAATTATTTGAATTGGACAAAGTTCTAAATTTAGTATTCTTATAATAGGATATACTAGGTTAGAACCCCGTGTATTACACGGGTTGTATAAATGTAATTTTATATAATAAATAATAAAAAATATATATCTTTAAAAAAAACTCGTGTATTACACGTGTTCAATAAAATATAATGTCATATGTTAACACATACAGTCATGAAGATTTATCTTTTAAAAATGAACTTTGATGTAGTTTTTAATTATTATAACATTTTACTTTGTTTTTTATTTATTATTAGGTTAAAAACTCATGTATTACATGGAGTTGATTCCCATTTTTATGATACATTCAAATTATCAGATACAATGATTTTAGTTAATTTTATGCACCTTCATGCTTATTTGATTATTTCATTCATAAAACACTCGTCTCAAATTTGTATTCAAGAGAGTTTACGATACAAAAAGGTGGAGATAGATCCCCATGTTTTTATATATTTCATCATTTTTTTATGAATTATACCATAAAATTGAGAATTAAATTCTCTTTGAATGGAGTATAGAATTGTTATATTTAAAAAGAGTGTTCTTTCTATATGTTTGTGCAATGTGCGATAAATGATGGGCTTAAACCAATTAAAATAGTACGCCTAACATTACAAAGGTGAAACTAAGTTATCCAGATTTGACATTTGAAAAAATTGTGCGACTATAATGGTGAGTCCAAAACATTATAACGATGCGTCTAAAAACATTATAATTTGATAGAAGCATATGCCCTGAACCTAGAATAATTATTTAATTCTAGTGAAAAAAACCAATAATATAATTATTAAGTATATTTAAAACGGCAACCTTTGATTCCTAATTTACCATAATTTCAATTACTGAACTCCAAAGTATATATATCTACTCATCTCGGGATATAACTTTATGATTATATAAAAAGACAAACGTTTATCCTTATCTCAAATTTTGTTTAAAATTATTTATAGGAAAAAAAATATTTATTCTTATCTATTTTTTTGTTGAAAATTATTATTATTTAATATAAAAGATAAATAGGAAAATAAGGTGAGAAAGGATCAGGAAGTGACACATGGCCACAAAAGATTTTCATTTATTACTATAGAAAGATGAGTGGGCATAAAAACGTGCTACCAACGTTGAGGAGATGTGGGCGTAAAACCATGCTAAGTAGCATCGAACGAAGACCAAAACCGGGTAAAGCGTAAAAAAACACGAATTTCCAACACAGTGATTTACGTGACGTAAAATGTAGAAGGAGTCGAATTTATAACGATGCGTATTAGAAAGTGGAAGGGGTAAAAAACTTAAAAGATCAAATGTGACCATCAAATATGAATGAAAACAAAATCCTGAGGGGCCAAATGTGACCATCAAACACTGTACTAAATAGCAATGAACGACGAACAAATCCGAGAAAAACGTAAAACAAAAACTAATAAAAAAACTAAAATTATTTAACCTTTGTTACACAAATTATAAAAACTAAAGTTTTGTTATAAAACGAAAAATCATAATGTCCAAAAAAAAGAAAAAAAAGGACAAAAAATATACTATTCTTCCGTATGTTATTAAAATTAAAATTGAGGGATTTAATAATAATAATAAGGATAAGGATAACAAAACATTTTTTATATATAATATTAAAATTGAAATTAAGAGATTTATAGATAATAATAATAATAATAATAATAAGGATAACAAAATATTTTTAAATAAAAATATAATTGTGAAGTTGAAGGAGAAATTGTCACGTGGCATTAATTGTAGTCTTTTATTAATATTTAGATAATAAAAATTATATCTACAAGAACCATATTGTACGGGTTGAATAAATGTAATTTTATATAACAAATAATAAAAAAAGTTATATCTTTAAACCACGTGTATTACACGGGTCGAATAAATGTAATATTGTTTACCAAATAATAAAAAATTATATCTTCAAAAACCCTCGTGTATTACGCGGCTTGAATAAATATGATTTTATATACCAAATAATAAGAAAATAATATTTTAAAAAAACTAATTGATATACTCGGTACACGGTAGATATGGTGATTACGGAAATGATTATTAAAAAGAAAATACAGTGGTCAAACATGTTATTCAAGAAGCAAATAAGCACCCATTTGAGTTAGACAATATAAATTATTTAAAAAAAACCGTAATAAATCTAATATCAAATAAATAATATTATAAATGAAAATTATACATTAAATTTAAACTAAATAATAATTATATATAGTTAAGTAGAAAAGTTATCTATAATTAATTAGAAGATATTAAACTAAATAGTAATTATCCATAAGATATTAAATTAAATAATATTTAGAAGGAGAGTTATCTATAATTAATTAGAAGAGATTAAATTAAAATAATAATTATCCATAAGACATGGCCTAATACGATGACAAGTGTCCTACAAATGGTTTCTTTTATTATATAGTACTAGCGGTAAGACCCGTGTGCAAACACGGGTGGCTTTTAGAAAACCATGCATAACACATTTTAATAGAAAGTAAAAAAAAATTAGTGCAGACTTACAAAATTGATATAAACTAATGGTCAACAGGAGTTCCATCCTGTAGTCATATAAAAATTTTGACCATGTTTTTCCATAACAACTAACCATGTACAGTTAGGAAAAGTGTTTATAGTAACATGTTTCGTAGGTAGTATGTTCTTCAACTCATGATGAACAAAAAATCTATCGATAAGCTGCAAGTACAAAAATAATTATTTACATTAAAACTGTTTAGATACAACCATTACAAAAACCCATATATATAATTGTTTAAAATCACAAACGATAAGCTTAGTAGAAAATACTAAAATAGTTTGTAACAACCACAACACAAACTACATGGACACCTTCTTCAGAATCAAATTGCCAACATCAGGTTCGTAAACGAATGTGCATTTCTGCGGTGCCTTGATATCATTCGGAATGAGGAACTTTTTTCGCCATTGACTTGCGACATATCTGAAGCCTTGACCATGCTTCTCAGATCGGAAATGAATGATAGTGTCTACTCCATGCAGATTCTGAATGGTCAACTTCAACGACATGTCAATACTCGACTTCACGGCAACTGTTGCGTTAAGGCGCTAAAAAATACAATAATCAATATGAAGATATACATGTTTCTAAAATAACTCTAGCAAATCTACTAAACGTGTATAACAGATGTATAAAATGAATAGATAACATAACTTACAAAGCGGCGATCTAATTTCCATATAAACTATACAGGATGATAATCAGGATCATCTTTATCATCATCAGAAGAACCACCACTTTCTTCATCCTCCTCATCATTAGAAACATCATCCATAGAAACGTCACTGCCAGAAGAACCATCAACTGAGTCATGATAATCACTATCCTTGTCCAATGAATCACATTCATCATCAAAGGTTGGTTGTTTATCAAGTAACTCAACTACTACAGGAATAGCATTAGATGTCTGACCAGGAGGCTTATCAACACCACCAGCCGGGTTTTCCATTGCAGCTTTAGGTACCAAAACTTCACATTAATTTACATCAAAGAGAGTCAAATGAAAGTTGTAGTAAAAAAGGTATCTTATAGCAACAACACATTTTTCATCAAAACCTAGAAAACCTACGACCTTCTTCCATCCATCACCAAAGAAATAACACTTGCTAATACGATCCTTTTCAATAAAAACAACAAACCAATTCTGCGTATTGATATAAACCTTCATCGCTCCCTTCAGCTTAGAAACACCAATAGTGTTCTTCACAAAATCGGTGGGTAGAAGCTACAATAAAAAAATGTTAGCATTAACATCGTTAAAAATAATCTACTTTATTTAAAAACATGAAGAAATAGATATGACTATAACTTACCGAACGTTCAACTGTATTTTCATTAACAAAATGGTAGAAAGACTCAATATACTTTTTATGCACAAAAGATGAAATAGCGCTGAACTTAACAAATTTTGCTGACAATCCTGATAAGGTGCAACCTTCATAAAAGGTGTCAGCAAAAAAGTATATGGTCCGATTTTCCTAAATACAAGCACCGTTCCTTCGGATAAAGAAACACCAGCAACAACTTTTTCCCAGCCTTCCATGAAAACAAAATGACCATTGTGTCCATCAAAATTAACCAACCAAGTCTTATCATTCACACACCTTATGACAGCATTGTTATAATCAACAACAGATGATAACCATGTCTTGCAAAAGATTTCAGGTATAACCTGTAAGATAAACACATACGCAATCAATCAATGATAAGCATTTCAAAATACGTATTATTAAAACAAATTAAACACGAATTTAAAGCATAAACATTAAAACAGTACCAAGAATTCCTTGGTGACTGATGAAAAACACTTGTAGAAAGACATTCTCCCTGTTTTCCTATTGAATCTGAAAAAAGAAGACATCTATAATGATACAAAGTTCAAAATATTTAAAAGTTACAATGATGAATCCTGAAACAAATAAAATGAAAATAAAAAACAAAAAACAATAACAACACAAAATCATTTTAAAACAAAGAATATCTACTGAAACAAAGAACATAAATTTGGGATTTTATATATCCCTGAAACAGAGAATATCTACTGAAACAGAGAATGTCTGTTGAACCAAACAACCACTGCTGATAAACACAAAGACTGTTCAACCAAACGTCTGCCAAAGAAAACCTCTGCTGATGAATACAAAACTATGCCTGAAACAGAGATTGTGTACTGAATTTTTTTTCCAAATAATGATCTCTTGACATGTTCTCCATAAATAATACAACTGCTTAACTAAATCCTTTTTCAGATTGTATTCGTAACTGTTTATAATGGTATATCTACAATGATTCGATTCATTTAAGACTGAAAAAGACTACAAACTTCATCATAAGTTGAATGTACATACCTGTTCTTAGTAATTCAACAATGAAATCGGTCGATTGAAGTCTGTCATAGAAGAAGAAGGCGATGAATGTTGAACCCTAGAAGAACAAGGTGATGAAAAAGTATTTTGGATGAAGATTTGAAAGATGATAGTTGTTGCTGTGTAACGATGGTCTATATGCACAGAACTGTTAGTTCCCCCAAATTTCAATTGATTTAACATATAGTTCCACAAAAACCCCTCATTGATTTATAATATTTACATAAGGGTAATATAATGTGTAGTTAATTAAAATTATATATATTAAAATTAAGGGATAAAATTGTAATATTTATACTATGTATAAATATATTAAAATTAAATATGTTTAAAATAATTATATAACCACCACTTTTCTAACTAACTGAATGTTGGCGTGGCAGTATGTAACACCCCGAAAACGGGTTTGGTAATCAAACCACGTTAACATTTATGAACGGGTAAAATACCGTTAGTGGTGAAATTAACCCGGTAAATATTAGGATTTAAACAAATAAACCTAATATTAAATAAAAGTTGAACGAAAACTTTTGAAGAAATAAAAGTTTATAAACAGCCCGAGATAACGGGACTTAAAATAAACTGGGTCGTACCCGAAAATATAAATCTTTATATTATAAATTTAATGTCGGATATAAATGAGATGAAATAACTAGGAATAAATAACCTAGTTAATCACAAGTGTTGTAGTAATAAGGAAACTTGATTAAAACACCCTAAATGAAACTTGGGAAAAGTTGAGGGGCCAAAAGTGACAAAATTTAAAATGGTTTTTATTAATTAAAACTTAAAAACCCAAAACACACACACTTGGTGTATGTTCTGGTCGCAGACAACAGAGGGCGACGAACAAGGTTCTTCAAGCTAACCCTAATCTACAAAATTTCTCAAATTGAAGGTCCAAATCAATCCCAAATCAAAATCTGAGCACAAATTAGTGATCTCCACTGAAAAAGGAGTCACAATGTATGTAAATTTCATGAGAAATCTCTAGTTGAATTTCTGAGTAAACCTAGAGAATTTAAGAAAATTTGATGCATGCTTGTTATATGGATGAAATAGGAACATTGTAGTGTTTAGGAGTAAACCCTAAACAAGTATATATTGAAATCATGCTTAACTCAAGTAAATTTAGATTTTGTTGATGCTAAATTCATGTATGACATGTTTTTAGGGTTTTGATTGCTAAAAAATAGTGTTATGATGTCAAGAACCTGCTTTAATTGAAAGCTGAATTCAAACAGCTCCTGATCAGAATTTACAGCCGACTTGTATTGGCTGTAACATAGACAAAACTTGACAAAAACATGTGTTTCTTTAGTATAAAATGTAATTCCAAGAAATATCTTTAAAACCCCACTGGAATCGCATTTTTTCGACGAAAATTTAGCGTTTTATGAATTTTTCCGTATCGAAGGTTCAAGCTGTGTTTTCTGTCAGAATTTGCAGCCCATTACGAATGTCATAACTCAATTTAGGAATTTAGTTATGATCTCAAATTTTTACTGTAGATATTTTTAAGTGATTAAAAAAATCGCCAATTGGAATTTCGTCAATTGGATAAACGAGGAATTTTAAATGAATTTTTTCGTAAGCTGCAGTCAGAAGTGACGAATCTGATTGCAGCTTAGTAAATGAATTTTTACGAATTTTTGTTAAAGAGTTAGATCTTAAAATTTTAACACAAGGCCTAACCCTCCGATAGATACGCCACATAAAAAAAATCATAATTTTTGAAGACTTGTAAATAGGTTAAACAAGTCACCAAAAACAGCCCATTTTCAGTGATATAAAATGTCTAAATGAAATCGCAGTCTACTTGGTTGTGTGTAAAACGTGATTATATTAAGTGTTCGGATGAATGCATAGAAATGTGTAAGGTGGAAGATCATATTAAATTATGGTTAAACTAACCACCTTGTGAACATTGGATAATAGTTTGGCGCTTAACAAGTTAGGTGGAAGCTTGTGGATGAAGCGGGTCAAACGGAGCGAGTATGGAAAGAAAAGCGTGGCATGAATGCAAGGTAAGTGAATCTTACACCTTTTTGTAGAATACGTATTTATTTTATAAGTTGTAAATACGATAAAGACGATATTTGGAATATGGTCTCCGACGCTAAATGGTAGGGGTCGGGACAAATAAAGTTGATAAAACCATGATTAATGATATAAAATGGTGAATTGGTAATTTAGTCATGAAAAGAGTAAGATATAATGAGTTTCCGAACGGCTACTTTATAAGTAGGCCTAAAGAATTAAAAAGAAGAAAAACGGTGATTTGGTCAAGTGAAAATGGATTAAAATTGAAGTTTAAAACGACACCAAGTGGCATAAGCCAAATTGAGTAAACGCTTAAGAAACGGATGTAAGAGACCTAACTAATTGGTGAAAAATCCGAAATAGTTACTAAACGAAATGGTAAATAGATGCCATTCAATCTAAGCGCAAATGGTTGGTCGTTTAGACCAAACGGGTCAAATGGTGATGTTGACACCATTTGACAATTTACGACTAATAAGTGTTTGTCGAGTCTTATGCTTACAGGACAAAACGGCTTACGATTTATCAATGCTATGATATAACAATTTAGCGAGACAAGGTATTAAAAACGGGTCATTGTGTTGATCCGAGCCAGGTACGTATAAATAAGATTATAGTTAAACAAGCGAATTAGGTCAAAAGTGTTAAACAGGAATTTCAAGCCGAGAGCTTGAAATTCTGAATTTTTAAGTAGTTTTATATTAGGTTTTAAATCCATAGGATGAAGAATTAAATTACGATCGCGTGAGAAAAAGAATCACGTGAATCGGATACGTAGAACAAAAGTTATGCACGTTTTTGTGAATTATAAGTTTGACTTTTTGAGCTGGGAATCTGCAGTTCAGCAACAAACAATTCTGGACAAAACAGGGCGTCTCGCCACGCGAAGGCAAAAGCAAGGAGCCGTCGTGCGACGCGACGGGTTCCATAAATAAAAAAAATAAAAATATATATATGTTTATTTTAATAGTATACGCATTGCGAACCCATTTAAATTCGTTTTAAGCTACGTATGACTAATCTAACTCACGTTTTATGAGTTGTAGGTAAATTTCTAGTACATGAGGACGATCAAGCTCAATGAAGAACTGAACACGATCAAGAAACGAGCTTCCGCACGACGTTTCGTTGTTACTTTTAAATGACGAACTTAATTACATTATGTTGTAAACTTTTAAGTTGTAAAAGTTTTAAATTACTCGTATTTTCTAAGGATCCTTAATCGTATTTATATGTTTATTTTCGTTATATATACGAAAACCTTTAAAATAATAACAAGGGTGTTACAAGTTGGTAATCAGAACTCAAGGTTAAAAGAGTAAGTGTGTTCGGTTTGAGGCTTGATCGAAAATCCGGTAAGTACAAGTATGTTAATGGTTTAGTATGATTAAAGTGTTGTGAACAACACATAGGGTTATTGTGTAATACACGTGACCCCAATGAAAACGATAGGTATAGTTAACGAAATCACGTGCGTTGACACGTACAGTAAAAAAGGCCTTGTATTACAATACAGCCGTTTATTAATGTCGGAATTACTAACCGTTGTAAATGTTTAGTTGAAGGACACTCGCATATGAAGATGACGAGAGTTGAGCGAATTGTGGATATGATGGTGGAACGGTTCGAGGTATGACGAGCAGAGCATACTCATTAAGGACCTAAATCGCGCGACGATCGCGAACAAAGTTAACGGCAAGAGAAGCCCGTAAGGGCAAGCATTACCAGGTGCATGCTTTTAAATTTAATCGCATAAGTAGTAATATGCAACAAACACGTAGGGAAAGACGGTTGCATATATCTAATAAAACCTGAATAGGATATCTATTCAGGATGATGTTTCCAAGAGAAGTTTAATAGAAACATGTGTTATTCACGATGAGGAATAACAAAGAAATAATAGGATTAGTTTATATGGAAACTTGGACGGGGGGTAATTATCCAAGTGGAAAACTCTCAATATAATGCTATTGAGAATAGTAGCGATCACATTAACGAATGTGATTATATAATAGTTCAATAGAAAAGAAAAACATTTTATATGTACAAAAGTAAAACTAGTAAAACTAATGATTGTTGTTTTGCAATTAAATAAAGTTTTACTAAAATGAAATCAGAGATATGAAATAAATAGGGGCGTTACTTACATGGAGTGTGATGTGAAAACTACAAAAAGGTCATGTGTATCATGTGTTGATCGCTTACCCTGGCCAAGTAAGTAGTGGCATATGATACCATGAACTTCTTGTAACGGACACATTTACGTCCGATGTAGTAAGGATGGGGTGAATGGGACTAATTTAAATGGTACCCAAATGAGTCAAACAAGTAAGATGTTTGATAGTAAACGTAAACGCAAGTCGGATGACAGGGAGCGTATTACGTTAGAATAACGAGCCCGAAAGAAGGGACAAAGATTAAAGTAAATGAAAATACAAACCAACTAATGTGAATGCTAAGGCATAAGGGATAAAGTTTGACTATCATAAGTGATGAAATTCACACAGACAAGTTAAAGGGGTAGAATAAAAGAATAAAGGACATGACTAAATAAAAGCGATGGATTTCGCTAAGACGATCAAATAAATTAAGATGATGTCTAAAACCATATAAGAATGTTTACTTGACGATGACTTCGGTAAAGATACCCGATGGACGGGTAGGATTGTGGGTGAATGCGCAAACCGAGAGACGTGAACTCGAAAAAGAAAGTCAAAAGACTCGGAATATGAGTCATGACTAAAAGACGGTGATAATTTGCAAACAGAAATTTTGATAATTATGTTCAACTATTTTAGAGTTTAACGGGTCGAATAAAGAACGAAGTTTAACGTTCATAAGTGATAAAACCCCACACGAATAAGTCAAACGAGACAAATACAGTATAAGAAATTGGTAGTACAAATAGGCGCAAACCGAATAATAGAAGCGCGAAATATTAATGAACCTATGTGATGGGTCGTAAAGGAATGTAGATAGGAAAAACGCAAACTAGCGAAACAAGAATGTTAAAAAAATTAAGATAAAGAACCAGGGTAACGGGTTGTAAAGAAGTACAGGTACGAACAGGATAATGGTAAGCGTAGGACAAACTGACGTGTAAATGACGTTAGAAGTCATAAAGTCGGAAATATAATTCGAAAGAAAACAAATGAAGCCTTAGACTACGGTCAAGGTCAAATGAAATCCAAAAAGAAAAAGTAAATGATTCTAAACATAAAAAGGGTACCTTGTGTAACACCTCGAAAATTCACGTCCTATAATGTGTTGACACGTGTCATAAAGTTGAACGTGTGAAAGAATGTTATAAAAGGACTAAAGTTGACAAACATGGAAAGTATGTGATTATACGGGTTCTAAATGTCAACAGTGAATAAATATACTTCATAATAACCCTACATGATGTTTATAACATCAAACGAATAAATCATGGATCATGCGAAGCTAAAAGTGAGAGATTACAAACTACAGGGGTTAAATATGTCAACATGTTTAAAGATATACCTCTGAGTGACCTTTTGACAAACCCGAAGCTTTGTAACTGTTAATTATACTCACTAGAATGCGCGATATAAATTTCATAAAGTTTCGTTATCGTATGAGAAAGTTATGATCAAATTCGTGTGCGAGGGGTTAAAGCGTAAACATTGAAAGTTAAGACTTTTCGGGTTAACCGGAAGTGTTCGGGGACTTGGCAAAGTGGGTATAAGTCCTAAAGCCCTTGTGGGTATATTATAAGGGGTCAAATTGCAAGTTTCTAGCTCAATTGACCTTTCGGAAGGGCCAAAGGGTGAGATGCAACATCAAGAAAACGTTTTTGGCTGATCAGAAGGGCCATGCGGCCCGCTTGGACATTATCAGAACTTGAGGCGGGTCGCGTCAGGCGCCCAGAACTAGAAAATCGTGACAGACTCCTGTATTCACGGAATTTCGATCTTTAAACGAATTTTTAACATGGTGGGCGACCCCTAAACTGTTCTAGAGCACTAGGGACATGTGTATACCAGTTGTGGTGTGTGATAGACCTTGTTGTCAACCAATTGTGGTGAGTTAATCCACTATATAAGTGCCAAGAGTTGCAACTTTGAAATCACATCTTCATCTGCATTCTTGGAGCACTTCTGGAACTCAAAGCCTTCTCTCAAGTGTTCTCTAATCAAGCTTAGGACCTTTGTAAGTTGCCTAACCTTCTCTAATTAATTTTAGCTTAGTTATTTAGCTAAAAGTCAAACCGTCGTAATTACGGTTTGACTTCGAGATTAGTCAACAATGGCTCAGTCATATCTCGAATTAAAAGTAGTTATAAGTAGGTATTTATGTGGGTAATAAACCCTTAAAAGGGTTCCCCCTGATTACCACTCTAACCAGGTCAAAAGTCGGGTCAAACTTATATTTAAAAAGTCAACAGGAAGTCTAAAATGCCATTTATGCATAATTAACATTGTAGATCATATACAACCTGTTGGATCATTATTATAACTTAGTAATAAGTGCAAGGACATGTCTAAACATGTTCAACCTGACAATTTCCTGTTTGGACCCGGTTCGGAACCGAAAGTCACATAGTTTGACTTTCACTTTGACTTTCAGTTCTGACCCGTTTAGGCATGTTTTAGAAATGCCTCAGAGCTTTAATTGGACTAGGTTACTTGTTAGAATAACCCTCTATGATTATACACCTTGGTTCATTAGTTATCCAATTAATACGCATATTTCCGTTAATTGCTCATATGTTGACCATTATTCCCTTTACACCTTAAAACGTGATTTTTGAAAATGTAAAAGAGTAGAAACTTTAAATACTGATATATAAGCTTGTATGCAAAGTTTGACATCAGTTTGAATTGTAGATTGAGAGTTATGCTCATTATCGCAAAATTAATGCTTTATGTTAATAAAACGGCGTAATTAGCGTATAGCCTAGTTAAGCCTACTTTTTAATACCAAATCTTTTACCCACTGATGTAATATATTATTTTTGATTTTTTAAATATTTTTAATTACTTTTAGGCTGAGCATAACTAGTAGTCGTAGGCTTAATCCGGTAATTGTCGGTTTTGCCCTTACGGGCCATAAAATGAGTTTTACATATCTAAACGACTCCAAACCTTTTGCTACTGATAACATATGATAAATAAATTATTTTAAGCCTTCTGGAAATATAAAAATATCAGATTTAAGTATCGAACCCGGAAATGGCCTTTAATCGCCTTATTAAGCGTTTTTAACGTAAAGTATGTATCAAAATTATATTGGACATACCCGGGTTGATACCTACTGATATAGGAGGCAAATTATGATATTTTAACAGTAAGCAAAGGTTGATAAACTCAGACTTCAGTTTTGAGCTTTTAGGCTTATGTGAAATTACCAAAATACCCCTACAGGGCATAGTTTGGTTAAAAATGATAAAGTTCACATACATGTTATATCCTACTGATTTAACTTAGAAAATTGAGTATACTTGCTGATTACCTCAGACATGTAACTCAGATTGTTACTTAAACTCTTTTATAAACTTTTAAATGACCAAACTACCCCTACGGGGCCTAGTTTGTGTTTAAACACGTTTCGGGCATAATGAAAGACATCTTACTGATGTCACAACATATTTGAAGCATATTAACTTAGGAAACCTGTATATGGCTCTTACGGATACCCGTTACGCTTATTATGCGTTCGGTTCGGTTTATGTAACAAGTTTACATAAATTAGCCGAAACGGGTCAAACCTTATCGGTTTAATCTCAAAATCCAGAATGTGCATGAAGGACCCATATTAAACAAGTCTCTGAACTTGTCGGATCTAAATCACATTCTATCCGGTCTTCGCTTAATCGTGCGTACGAACCGTATCTTGAAACTAGCCGGTCTAAGCTTAAGCTTAATTAAAAGACCCGTTAGGATTCTAATAGGTTATATTAAACCTTCGTTCTAGATTACGAGAACCAGTAAAAGCTACGTGCATTTTGCTTATTGTGATTAATATTTGCTCAGGTAAATACTTTTAACTTATTTTCCCTATACGGGCTTGGGTTACGGTATATAGCATACCGCTTGATCGGGCATAAAATCTCCACCGTTAGGTGGGTAGTTGAATAATTTGATCGGCTCGTTTAAACAGTCTTGTTACTTAAAGCCTTTGGGGGGTTAATGACCATGTCCCGGATATCCTCGGCATCATTTTACGAAATGGCCACGACTTAAGCGCGGGGTGTAGGCGTACACCCGTCAGTGCACAAAAGAACATTGTGGTGTGTCTATTGATCTTTAACCCGGACAAGATCCGGGCTACTGAACGCACAAGGAACATGTAATTCGTTCACAAGATTATAATATTAAATAATTCTCCCAAGTTAAATAAAAAAATGTTTATGCCATGTGCATCCAAACCAATTTTCAATCATTTTCCAAAATGAGTCAGTTGAATGTATTTACCAGTGTAAACTGACGTATTTTCCCAAAAAGATTAAATGCAGGTACTAAGCAAAATTGGCTGGGATTTCTCCTTAGCATCATTAGAAGTCTCGCAAGCTTAAGATGCCTGAACTCTGTTGAACCATTAATACTATTTTGTTTTCGATCCGACTGTGGTTAAACTTCCGGATATTGTGACATTGATATACAATATTAAATTCGGTTGTATCATATTTTTTAAATTTGCTTCCGCTGTGCATATTAAATATTGTGTTGTTTGACTATTATGTTGTCAACCACGTCACGATACTCCCCCACCGGGCCCACCGGTGACACGTGGAAAACGGGGTGTGACAGGTTGGTATCAGAGCCAACACTGAGTGAATTAAACACTAGCCTTTTGTGTTTAATCTCAGTTACACAATTGCACATATCTAAACCTTCGAGTCTAAACATATAACATAGGACAAATTCCACTTTGTTTGGTTTTGTTTTGTCCTTTATTTTATTTATTTCTTGTCGTTATCTTATGCTATTGTGACAGGATTACCAAAATGCCTCCGAGATTCTTCCGTAGGAGAGGACGAGGAAAGGGGCCGATCACCGCCCCCAACGACAATGAGGCAGGACCTTCAAATGTTCGAGCTCCGTCTACCACGGAGAGTGACGATCCACGCCAAAACTGAAGAAACCTATTTGAGCCGGCTAGACGGTCGGTCTCACATAGCTCGACACCTCCGGTCCAAAACCCGTATGAGCCACAACCGGACTACGAGCCGAACAACCCTCCGCCTTCCTTCATACCATTACAGCGATCTTTATCGCACCATTCTTACGGGGACCCCACACCTGTTTTTCGGGGTCAGTTTAATCCGGTAGGCTACATACAAGAACCCGTGGGTTTTAACCCACTGGGGCCAGATGATCACTTCTCTGGAGATAATGCGGACGACATGGACGAGGATACGGACCCCGTCGAGCCAGCCAGTGGTACGCCGAACCACCCGATCGAGATCTCCGACGGATCTTCGTTCCACGGATCACCCTATGTTGGTCCGGATAGCTTTCAAGCTATGTTCACTCGGCACGAATGGTACTATACACCTCCTCACCATTCGTCGCCTCCTCAGCAGCAGTAGCCGCAGCAGCAGCAGCAGCATCAAGATTCCTCTGGGGACCCCCGATTTGTGGCAGTTACGCCACCACCTCCGCCGCCACCAGTTCAGTCGGCACCTCCTCAACCGCCAAGGCGTAGGAGAACCGGTGCCCGCATGTCGGCACGAGTAGGGGACTTCCATTTCAGTTCCCCACGTCAATCAAGTGGCAGCCACTACCCACCGCATCAGGAGGACCCACAAATGGGTGGGCCTTCCAACCCAGCGATGCCGCAGCCGCCGCCAATGGGTTTTGACAACCCAATCCCAGCGTATACGGGTTCCATGGCATACAACCCGTTTGAGCCGCCGGTCCACAACAACTACGGGTACGCAGAGGCCGATCCTTACATGGTGGCAGCCAACTACAATGCCCTGCACCCGGAAGGACCATACGGAGCCCCATGGGGAGTTGGGTACCCAACACATGGGTACCAGATACCACCTAGGCCTATCATACGGACTCAATCGCAGCCGCCTAGGTTCTCCCCACCTGAGCGTGAAGAACTCCTTCAGAGGATGGATCAGGTTGAACGGGAAGTGCACAGGGACCGTAGGGAGAGACAGACTTTCTTCCAAGGATTAGCAAGTTTGATCAAAGGGAAGAACAAGAAGGATCACTAAATCCTTCCAATTGTTGTTGAGCCCCTGTGTGGGCCTGTATTTCCTATATTTGTTTAAGCCCCTGCGTGGGTATGTATGTGTGTTTGTTTCGACCCCTGCGTGGGTCTATTTTCCGTCAACCCCTGCGAGGGTATGATGTTTACTTAAAGTCCCTGCGTGGACTAGTTTGTTTGTTTAAGGTCCCTGCGTGGACTATTATGTTTGTTTAAAGTCCCTGCGTGGACAAGTATGTTGATTAACCCCTGCGTGGGTAATTGTTGTTGAAAAGACCCGTTTAGGGCAGTATTTAATATTTTGAATAAATTAATGGAATGTTTGTTTTATAAATTTCATGTTTGCCATTTTGTGCATAAATAAATTATAAATGAAATAAATAAATTAAAATCATTCCTTTTGAATTAATCTGCCTACGTAATCATTAATTAAGAATCTTAAAGTGTGAAACCTAGCCTTTTGGTCATTATAAGACCGGGCCAAGATGGTAAGACCTGTTCAAAAGATTCAAATCCCTGTTAACGTCTGTGTACATGTTAACACTCCTGGCAGAAGTGATTCGTTAAAATCACACGTCATTTTATATGTATAAGGATTCTTTAGAAGATTCCTAACCCAATTTAATGATCTCTGAATCAAGGGTTAAGATCATCAATTAAGATGATCATATTTTTACCATACGTGGTAATAGAGTGCCTACAGGCCCTGCTCATTTCCATATGAGCCAAAAGACAGTGGTAGCTATGACTCCCTGTCAAATAAGGGTAATGAACTAGGTTCAAACCTCAAATGCTTTGATTCTCTGAAATCCTAGCATATAATTTATAATTGTCCTTGTGACTAGGCCTATTGTGCCAGTATACCTTAATGTTTTGATTCTCTGAAATCATAGATTAAATTAAAAGTGTCCACGTGACTAGGCCTTTTGTGCCACAAATAAAACTGTTATTGTTTCATACTTAGGATAAATTATTATAGAAATCCTAAATAAATATGATTTATAAATTAACCAAATATGGTCTCCGTACCATGGTTAATGAATTGCCATAAAAGACAATTCCATAAACTCCCAAATAAACAATTGTCCTTGTTTTCTGCAACAGTTCAATTAAAATGGCTAACTCGGACGAGGTTAATAGTCATCCAGCGGAGGTTAATAATGACGCCCGAGTAAATCTAACGGGTGCGGAATTGAAAGCGATCATAGACAGCGCTGTTACACAGGCTTTGGAAAGGCAGTATGAAGAGTACAGTGGGACCCGTAGTAGGACCCTATCTACACAGCCTTCAAAGCCACCATCCAAGAAGGACGACCCGAAGAAGAATGATGATCGACGCTCCTCGAACCACAGTGCTCCATCTCAGCAGGTTATACAAAATCAGGGACCCCGTGACAAGGGTTGCTCGTATAAATATTTCGTTTCCTGCAAACCCCGGGATTTCACTGGGGAGAAGGGAGCCATTGACTGTATGACATGGCTGGATGAGATGGATACGGTGGTAGATATCAGCGGATGCGCTGAAAAGGATGTGGTTAAGTTTGTGTCACAGTCCTTTAAGGGTGAAGCGTTAGCATGGTGGAGATCTCTGATTCAAGCCCCCGGGAAAATCCCATTGTACAATATGTCATGGGATCAATTTGTTGCCCTTATCAGGGAAAATTACTGCCCTCAGCATGAGGTGGAGAAGATAGAATCTGACTTTCTATCATTGGTGATGACAAACCTTGACTGTCAAGCTTACCTAACGAGCTTCAATACTATGTCTCGGCTGGTTCCATATTTAGTAACCCCAGAACCAAAGCGAATAGCTCGTTTTATCGGTGGTTTAGCCCCCGAGATCAAGGCAAGCGTGAAAGCTTCTCGGCCAGCTACTTTTAGATCAGTAGCTGACATTTCCTTATCCCTCACTCTGGATGCGGTCAGGCAGAGATCGCTGAGGAATAAGGAGGCTAAGAAGAGAAAGCGTGAAGATGATGGTTCACAAAGATCGAACAAGAAACACCGTGGGAACGGTGATAACAAGAAAGGATCTGAATCAAGGAAAGATGGGCATAATTCTGGTGAGAAGCCCAAATGCAAAATTTGCAAGAAACAGCACTATGGAAAGTGCAGACTTGAGTCGAACTCACAGACTCAATCAAAATCCTATGCTTGTGGTATATGCAAATCCACAGATCACAAAACCTTGGATTGCAAGAAGATAAAAGACGCAACGTGCTACCGTTGCAATGAAAAGGGGCACATCAAGACCAACTGCCCGAAGTATGCAAAGAAGCCTGAAGAGGCCAAGAAGACTAATGCTAGAGTCTTCAGAATGGACGCAAAAGAAGCGGTTCTAGAAGACAACGTTATTACAGGTACTTTCCTTGTAAATGACGTATATGCTAGAGTACTTTTTGATTCTGGCGCTGATAAGTCATTTGTAGACAATAAGTTTTGTGAATTGCTGAAATTACCTGTCAAAACCTTAAACGTGAATTATGAGGTGGAGTTAGCAGATGGTACACTAGAAACCGTCTCAACTATGTTAGATGGGTGTGTTATATCCATTAAGAACCATTCTTTTCCTCTGTCTCTACCCCCCTTTAAGTTAGCCGGTTTTGACATAGTTCTGGGTATGGACTGGTTATCTCATAACCAGGTCCAAATTGTCTGTAACAAGAAACAAGTGGTAATAAAGACCCCGTCTGGTGAATCACTTACCATTTGGGGAGATACTCAGTATGGGCTGCCTGAGCAAGTGACTATGCTCAAGGCTTCCAAGTGTTTGAAGAAGGGGTGTGTCATCTACATGGCGCAAGTAATTATTGATGAGCCTAAACCAAAGATAGAAGACATCCCTGTCATTTCTGATTACCCAGAAGTGTTTCCTGAAGATCTACCTGGTTTACCACCAGATAGACAAGTCGAATTCAGGATTGATATCATCCCCGGAGCAGCACCAGTTGCTAGAGCACCATACAGATTGGCACCCACAGAAATGAAGGAGTTGAGGACGTAGCTAGATGAATTGCTGGCTAAAGGTTTCATTAGACCTAGTTCATCTCCTTGGGGAGCGCCAATCTTGTTTGTCAAGAAGAAGGATGGGTCGATGCGCCTGTGCATCGACTATCGCGAGCTTAATAAAGTCACGATCAAGAATAGGAATCCTTTGCCCAGGATCGACGATTTGTTCGATCAGCTTCAAGGGGCAAGTTACTTCTCGAAGATTGATTTGAGGTCAGGCTACCATCAGTTGAAGGTTAAAGATGAAGACGTGCACAAGACTGCATTTTGGACTCGTTATGGTCACTACGAGTTCCTAGTGATGTCGTTTGGGCTCACTAATGCACCAGCCACATTCATGGATCTCATGAATCTTTTCTGCAAGCCTTACTTGGATAAATTCGTCATCGTTTTCATCGACGACATTCTCATTTATTCTAAGAATCAAGCTGACCATGAGAAACACCTTCGTTGTATTCTCAAACTTCTACATCAGGAGAAACTCTATGCCAAATTCTCTAAGTGTGAATTTTGGCTACGAGAAGTCCAATTCCTTGGACACGTAGTCAGTGAGCGTGGTATCCAGGTGGATCCCGCTAAGTTTGAAGCCGTAATGAACTGGCAAGAGCCGAAGACGCCTACAGAGATTCGTAGCTTCCTGGGATTGGCAGGATATTACAGGCGTTTCATTGAAAATTTTTCAAGGATTGCTGCACCCCTAACCTCCTTAACTAAGAAGAAGGTTAAGTTTGTTTGGGGCCCTAAGCAGCAAGAATCCTTTGATATTTTGAAGCAAAAGCTGAGCAACGCCCCAGTACTAACATTGCCAGATGGGATAGAAGAATTTGTGGTTTATTGTGATGCTTCGCACACTGGCATGGGGTGTGTGCTTATGCAGAAAGGCAAAGTTATTGCCTACGCTTCACAACAGTTAAAGGTGCATGAAAAGAATTACACCACCCACGATTTGGAATTGGGTGCCGTTGTATTCGCACTAAAACTATGGAGGCATTATCTTTATGGGATTAAGTATGTGATCTATTCTGATCACAAGAGCCTTCAACATCTGTTTAATCAGAAGGAACTAAACATGAGGCAACGCCGTTGGATGGAAACTTTAAATGATTATGATTGTGAAATCAAATACCATCCCGGCAAGGCGAATGTAGTCGCCGATGCCTTGAGTCGGAAGGAAAGGGTGAAACCCATCCGAATCAATGCCAAGCGCATGGAGATAAAGAATAATTTGATTGAAAGGTTGTTAGCTGCACAGAAGGAAGCTGTGTTGGAAGCTAACTATCCTAATGAAAAGCTAGGAGTAACTGAGGAGCAGTTGGCTCTTAGCAAGGACGGAATTTTACGATTAAATGGACGGATATGGGTTCCAAATTATGGAGGACTTCGAGTTGTCATCCTCCAGGAAGGTCATAGTTCCAAATACTCCGTTCATCCTGGAGCTGATAAGATGTACCAGGATCTAAAGGCAAATTATTGGTGGATAGGCTTGAAAAAGTCTGTAGCCACCCATGTAGCTAAATGCTTGACATGTGCGCAAGTCAAAGCCGAGCATCAGAAACCGTCAGGTTTGCTACAACAGCCTGAACTTCCTACGTGGAAGTGGGAAATGGTAACTATGGATTTTATCACCAAGTTACCTAAGACAAGGAAAGGAAATGATACAATATGGGTTATAGTTGACAGACTGACTAAGTCAGCTCATTTCTTACCCATCAAGGAGACTTATAGCTCCGATATGTTAGCCCAGTTATACGTTGATAAGATTGTAGCCTTACATGGCATACCTGTGGCCATTATCTCTGATAGAGATACTAGGTACACGTCGCATTTTTGGAAGAGTTTCCAACAATCTTTGGGCACACGTTTGAATTTTAGTACGGCTTACCATCCTCAGACAGACGGTCAGAGTGAGCGTACTATTCAGACGTTGGAAGACATGCTACGTGCATGTGCGATCGATTTGGGAGGTAGTTGGGATAAGAACCTACCATTGATCGAATTCTCCTACAACAATAGCTACCATACCAGCATTAAGGCTGCGCCTTTTGAGGCATTATACGGTAGAAAGTGTAGATCGCCTATTTGTTGGGTGGAAGTTGTAGATGTCCAATTATCAGGACCAGAGATCGTGTTCGAAACGACGGACAAAATTGTCCAGATTCGTGACCATCTCAAGGCTGCCCGAGATAGGCAGAAGAGTTACGCTGATCCTAAGCGTAAGGATTTTCACTTCGAAGTAGGTGACAAAGTCCTACTTAAAGTGTCACCCTAGAAGGGAGTGATGCGGTTTGGTAAGAAAGGCAAGCTAAGCCCGAGATACATAGGACCTTTCGAAGTTATCGAACGTGTCGGGTCAGTTGCCTATAAATTAAACTTACCAGAAGAGCTCAGTGGAATTCACAATGTGTTCCACATCTGCAATCTGAAGAAGTGCTTCGCTGACGAATCACTGGTTATACCACATACAGATGTGCATATAGATGAGAGCTTGAAGTTTGTGGAAAAACCTTTGTCGATTGAAGATCGACAGGTAAAGAAGCTTCGAAGGAAGCACGTACCTATTGTAAAGGTCAAATGGGATGCCCGTAGAGGTCCCGAATTCACGTGGGAGGTTGAATCCACGATCAAAGAAAAGTACCCTTACTTATTTCAGTAAATCTCGGGTCGAGATTTATTTTAAGGGGGTGAGGATGTAACACCTCGAAAATTCACGTCCTATAATGTGTTGACACGTGTCATAAAGTTGAACGTGTGAAAGAATGTTATAAAAGGACTAAAGTTGACAAACATGGAAAGTATGTGATTATACGGGTTCTAAATGTCAACAGTGAATAAATATACTTCATAATAACCCTACATGATGTTTATAACATCAAACGAATATATCATGGATCATGCGAAGCTAAAAGTGAGAGACTACAAACTACAGGGGTTAAATGTGTCAACATGTTTAAAGATATACCTCTGAGTGACCTTTTGACAAACCCGAAGCTTTGTAACTGTTAATTATACTCACTAGAATGCGCAATATAACTTTCATAAAGTTTCGTTATCGTATGAGAAAGTTATGATCAAATTCGTGTGCGAGGGGTTAAAGCGTAAACATTGAAAGTTAAGACTTTCCGGGTTAACCGGAAGTGTTCGGGGACTTGGCAAAGTGGGTATAAGTCCTAAAGCCCTTGTGGGTATATTATAAGGGGTCAAATTGCAAGTTTCTAGCTCAATTGACCTTTCAGAAGGGCCAAAGGGTGAGATGCAACATCAAGAAAACGTTTTTGGCTGATCAGAAGGGCCATGCGGCCCGCTTGGACATTATCAGAACTTGAGGCGGGCCGCGTCAGGCGGCCAGAACCAGAAAATCGTGACAGACTCCTGTATTCGCGGAATTTCGATCTTTAAACGAATTTTTAACATGGTGGGCGACCCCTAAACTGTTCTAGAGCACTAGGGACATGTGTATACCAGTTGTGGTGTGTGCTAGACCTTGTTGTCAACCAATTGTGGTGAGTTAATCCACTATATAAGTGCCAAGAGTTGCAACTTTGAAATCACATCTTCATCTGCATTCTTGGAGCACTTCTGGAACTCAAAGCCTTCTCTCAAGTGTTCTCTAATCAAGCTTAGGACCTTTGTAAGTTGCCTAACCTTCTCTAATTAATTTTAGCTTAGTTATTTAGCTAAAAGTCAAACCGTCGTAATTACGGTTTGACTTCGAGATTAGTAAACAATGGCTCAGTCATATCTCGAATTAAAAGTAGTTATAAGTAGGTATTTATGTGGGTAATAAACCCTTAAAAGGGTTCCCCCTGATTACCACTCTAACCAGGTCAAAAGTCGGGTCAAACTTATATTTAAAAAGTCAACAGGAAGTCTAAAATGCCATTTATGCATAATTAACATTGTAGATCATATACAACCTGTTGGATCATTATTATAACTTAGTAATAAGTGCAAGTACATGTCTAAACATGTTCAACCCGATAATTTCCTGTTTGGACCCGGTTCGGAACCGAAAGTCACATAGTTTGACTTTCACTTTGACTTTCAGTTCTGACCCGTTTAGGCATGTTTTAGAAATGCCTCAGAGCTTTAATTGGACTAGGTTACTTTTTAGAATAACCCTCTGTGATTATACACCTTGGTTCATTAGTTATCCAATTAATACGCATATTTCCGTTAATTGCTCATATGTTGACCATTATGCCCTTTACGCCTTAAAATGTGATTTTTGAAAATGTAAAAGAGTAGAAACTTTAAATAATGATATATAAGCTTGTATTCAAAGTTTGACATCAGTTTGAATTGTAGATTGAGAGTTATGCTCATTATCGCAAAATTAATGCTTTATGTTAATAAAACGGCGTAATTAGTGTATAGCCTAGTTAAGCCTACTTTTTAATACCAAATCTTTTACCCACTGATGTAATATATTATTTTGGATTTTTAAAGATTTTTAATTAATTTTAGGCTGAGCATAACTAGTAGTCGTAGGCTTAATCCGGTAATTGTCGGTTTTGCCCTTACGGGCCATAAAATGAGTTTTACATATCTAAACGACTCCAAACCTTTTGCTACTGATCACATATGATAAATAAATTATTTTAAGCCTTCTGGAAATATAAAAATATCAGATTTAAGTATCGAACCCGGAAATGGCCTTTAATCGCCTTATTAAGCGTTTTTAACGCAAAGTATGTATCAAAATTATATTGGACATACCCGGGTTGATACCTACTGATATATGAGGCAAATTATGATATTTTAACAGTAAGCAAAGGTTGATAAACTCAGACTTCAGTTTTGAGCTTTTCGGCTTATGTGAAATTAACAAAATACCCCTACGGGGTATAGTTTGGTTAAAAATGATAAAGTTCACATACATGCTATATCCTACTGATTTAACTTAGAAAATTGAGTATACTTGCTGATTACATCAGACCTGTAACTCAGATTGTTACTTAAACTCTTTTATAAACTTTTAAATGACCAAACTACCCCTACGGGGCCTAGTTTGTGTTTAAACACGTTTCGGGCATAATGAAAGACATCTTACTGATGTCACAACATATTTGAAGCATATTAACTTAGGAAACCTGTATATGGCTCTTACGGATACCCGTTACGCTTATTATGCGTTCGGTTCGGTTTATGTAACAAGTTTACATAAATTAGCCGAAACGGGTCAAACCTTATCGGTTTAATCTCAAAATCCAGAATGTGCATGAAGGACCCATATTAAACAAGTCTCTGAACTTGTCGGGTCTAAATCACATTCTATCCGGTCTTCGCTTAATCGTGCGTACGAACCGTATCTTGAAACTAGCCGGTCTAAGCTTAAGCTTAATTAAAAGACCCGTTAGGATTCTAATAGGTTATATTAAACCTTCGTTCCAGATTAGGAGAACCAGTAAAAGCTACGTGCATTTTGCTTATTGTGATTAATATTTGCTCAGGTAAATACTTTTAACTTATTTTCCCTATACGGGCTTGGGTTACGGTATATAGCATACCGCTTGATCGGGCATCAAATCTCCACCGTTAGGTGGGTAGTTGAATAATTTGATCGGCTCGTTTAAACAGTCTTGTTACTTAAAGCCTTTGGGGGGTTAATGACCATGTCCCGGATATCCTCGGCATCATTTTACGAAATGGCCACGACTTAAGCGCGGGGTGTAGGCGTACACCCGTCAGTGCACAAAAGAACATTGTGGTGTGTCTATTGATCTTTAACCCGGACAAGATCCGGGCTACTGAACGCACAAGGAACATGTAATTCGTTCACAAGATTATAATATTAAATAATTCTCCCAAGTTAAATAAAAAAATGTTTATGCCATGTGCATCCAAACCAATTTTCAATCATTTTCCAAAATGAGTCAGTTGAATGTATTTACCAGTGTAAACTGACGTATTTTCCCAAAAAGATTAAATGCAGGTACTAAGCGAAATTGGCTGGGATTCTCCTTAGCATCATTAGAAGTCTCGCAAGCTTAAGATGCCTGAAGTCTGTTGAACCATTAATACTATTTTGTTTTCGATCCGACTGTGGATAAACTTCCGGATATTGTGACATTGATATACAATATTAAATTCGGTTGTATCATATTTTTAAATTTGCTTCCGCTGTGCATATTAAATATTGTGTTGTTTGACTATTATGTTGCCAACCACGTCACGATACTCCCCCACCGGGCCCACCGGTGACACGTGGAAAACGGGGTGTGACACCTTGACACCATAAATATATATACAGTTAAGTAAAGACACAAATAAAAGATGATCTACGGGATCATCATAACCTATGGGATTATAAATAGTGTTAAAGTCTACGGGACCAAAAAGACCTTCGGGTCACAAATAGAAAGAAACGAATTGTAGGCAATGTTTTAAAAATCGGTTTTAAAAATCGGTTTTTAAATCAAACCGGATTAGGCTAAAAAATGGTTCAACCGGTTGAACCAGGTTATACCGAGCGGTTCAACCGGGTTGACTAGCTAACTCTATAATTTCATAAATTACAACATCAACTCAAAAGTTAATCAAAAAAATGCATGATTACATATTAAAAGATGATCTAAAAGTAAATCTATAATAAAAAATAATCCAAAAGATAATCGAAATCATTCAATTTTCCAACAAGCTCTTTTAAATGAAGGTGTACGATATGTTTAAGCCATTTGAGTGTTGAATACATCAAGTTCACGATCGCATAAAAGATGAAATTCACTATTATCACCATCCTCATCAACTAGAGGATAACTATTTTCGTTTCATACAATATTAAATAAGAACTTTTAGTTACGAATAATTATAATATATAAAAATTACGTAAGATAAGTGACATATATAATAAAAATAAGTAACAACCCAAACTAAAATAACCCTAAGCCGGTACCGGTATTACGTTTCAAATTGGTATACCGGATTTTACCGCCGGTACAAACCTTATGCCGTTTCACTTATTTACCGGGGTGTTTCGTACCGGATTTACATCTGGAAATGGTAATACCGGTATAACCGGCCGGTATTTACTGGTTTTTCAAACATTGATTGTAGGGGTCTCACCTTAAAGGGGTAAAAAGGTGAAAACCTAAATAAATAGCCTACAAAGCTAAGTGAAAGAACCTACGGGACATATGGGTCAAGCGTGGGAATTCGTTATAATTCCCCGCATTAAATAATAACTAAAAGGAATGGATCCTCGGAAGTAACATTCCTAAAAATGAGAGAAACAGGTAAGACAAAGAGGAAACGTAAACTAAAAAATTTAGTTTATAGTCAAAAGCAACGTTTTAACGAACATAAGTAGTATGAGGGGAAATAGAAAATCTTAAACACACATAAGGCCAGAGATGGCAAAATAGTATACCCGGATGACGGGGTATGAAGTGACGGTGACTAATTAGTCTAGCCGATAAAGCTATTCAAAGTTAGGAAAATGTCATGACAAATACAAAGCGCTTGTTAACATAAGAAAAGCGCGGGATAAACATGCTAACAGACTAATGAGACTAAGTGGCCAAGTGACGACTCGGTTAATAAGGATAATGGATATAAGCTAAAATAACGGCCTGCGAGGCCTTACACGTGAAGGACGTACGCGTCAATATAAATGAAAACGTTAGTTCGAAAAGAACGAATGAATGTCTTGAAAACGAAACCAAGTTCGTTTAGTCTAAATTAAAAGGAATACGTAATTAAGGTTTCGGGGACCAAACCTCTTTAAGGGGGGTAGACTTGTAACACCCCGAAAACGGGTTTGGTAATCAAACCACGTTAACATTTATGAACGGGTAAAATACCGTTAGTGGTAAAATTAACCCGGTAAATATTAGGATTTAAACAAATAAACCTAATATTAAATAAAAGTTGAACGAAAACTTTTGAAGAAATACAAGCTTATAAACAGCCCGAGATAACGGGACTTAAAATAAACTGGGTCGTACCCGAAAATATAAATCTTTATATTATAAATTTAATGTCGGATATAAATGAGATGAAATAACTAGGAATAAATAACCTAGTTAATCACAAGTGTTGTAGTAACAAGGAAACTTGATTAAAACACCCTAAATGAAACTTGGGAAAAGTTGAGGGGCCAAAAGTGACAAAATTGAAAATGGTTTTTATTAATTAAAACTTAAAAACCCAAAACACACACACTTCGTGTGTGTTCTGGTCGCAGACAACAGGGGGCGACGAACAAGGTTCTTCAAGCTAACCCTAATCTACAAAATTTCTCAAATTGAAGGTCCAAATCAATCCCAAATCAAGATCTGACCACGAATTAGTGATCTCCACTGAAAAAGGAGTCACAATGTATGTAAATTTCATGAGAAATCTCTAGTTGAATTTCTGAGTAAACCTAGAGAATTTAAGAAAATTTGATGCATGCTTGTTATATGGATGAAATCGGAACATTGTAGTGTTTAGGAGTAAACCCTAGACAAGTATATATTGAAATCATGCTTAACTCAAGTAAATTCAGATTTTGTTGATGCTAAATTCATGTATGAGATGTTTTTAGGGTTTTGATTGCTAAAAAATAGTGTTATGATGTCAAGAACATGCTTTAATTGAAAGCTGAATTCAAACAGCTCCTGATCAGAATTTACAGCCGACTTGTATTGTCCGTAACATAGACAAAACGTGACAAAAACATGCGTTTCATGAGTCTAAAATGTAATTCCAAGAAATATCTTTAAAACCCCACTGGAATCGCATTTTTTCGATGAAAATTGAGCGTTTTATGAATTTTTCCGTATCGAAGGTTCAAGCTGCGTTTTCTGGTAGAATTTGCAGCCCATTACGAATGTCAAAACTCAATTTAGGAATTTAGTTATGATCTCAAATTTTTACTGTAGATATGTTTAAGTGATTACAAAAATCGCCAATTGGAATTTCGTCAATCGGATAAACGAGGAATTTTAAATGAATTTTTCCGTAAGCTGCAGTCAGAAGTGACGAATCTGATTGCAGCTTAGTAAATGAATTTTTACGAATTTTTGGTAAAGAGTTAGATCTTGAAATTTTAACACAAGGCCTAACCCTTCGAGAGGTACGCCACATAAAAAATCATAATTTTTGAAGACTTGTAAACAGGTTAAACAAGTCACCAAAAACCGCCCATTTTCAGTGATATAAAATGCCTAAATGAAATCGCTGTCTACTTGGTTGTGTGTAAAACGTGATTATATTAAGTGTTCGGATGAATGCATAGAAACGTGTAAGGTGGAAGATCATATTAAATTATGGTTAATCTAACCACCTTGTGAACATTGGATAATAGTTTGGCGCTTAATAAGTTAGGTGGAAGCTTGTGGATGAAGCGGGTCAAACGGAGCGAGTATGGAAAGAAAAGCGTGGCATGGATGCAAGGTAAGTGAATCTTACACCTTTTTTGTAGAATACGTATTTATTTTATAAGTTGTAAATACGATAAAGACGATATTTGGAATATGGTCTCCGACGCTAAATGGTAGGGGTCGGGACAAATAAAGTTGATAAAACCATGATTAATGATATAAAAAGGTGAATTGGTAATTTAGTCATGAAAAGACTAAGATATAATGAGTTTCCAAACGGCTACTTTATAAGTAGGCCTAAAGAATTAAAAAGAAGAAAAACGGTGATTTGGTCAAGTGAAAATGGATTAAAATTGAAGTTTAAAACGACACCAAGTGACATAAGCCAAATTGAGTAAACGCTTAAGAAACGGATGTAAGAGACCTAACTAATTGGTGAAAAATCCAAAATAGTTACTAAACGAAAGGGTAAATAGATGCCATTCAATCTAAGCGCAAATGGTTGGTCGCTTAGACCAAACGGGTCAAATGGTGATGTTGACACCATTTGACAACTTACGACTAATAAGTGTTTGTCGAGTCTTATGCTTACAGGACAAAACGGCTTACGATTTATCAATGCTATGATATAACAATTTAGCGAGACAAGGTATTAAAAACGGGTCATTGTGTTGATCCGAGCCAGGTACGTATAAATAAGATTATAGTTAAACAAGCGAATTGGGTCAAAAGTGTTAAACAGGAATTTCAAGCCGAGAGCTTGAAATTCTGAATTTTTAAGTAGTTTTATATCAGGTTTTAACTCCATAGGATGAAGAATTAAATTACGATTGCGTGAGAAAAAGAATCACGCGAATCGGATAAGTAGAACAAAAGTTATGCACGTTTTTGTGAATTATAAGTTTGAGTTTTTGAGCTGGGAATCTGCAGTTCAGCAACAAACAATTCTGGACAAAACAAGGCGTCGTGCCATGCTACGGTAAAAGCAAGGAGCCGTCGCGCGACGCGACGGGTTCCATAAATCAAAAAAATAAAATAAAATATATATATGTTTATTTTAATAGTATACGCATTGCGAACCCGTTTAAATTCGTTTTAAGCTACGTATGACTAATCTAACTCATGTTTTATAAGTTATAGGTAAATTTCTAGTACCGGAGGACGATCAAGCTCAATGAAGAACCGAACACGATCAAGAAACGAGCTTCCGCACGACGTTTCGTTGTTACTTTTAAATGACGAACTTAATTACATTATGTTGTAAACTTTTAAGTTGTAAAAGTTTTAAATTACTCGTATTTTCTAAGGATCCTTAATCGTATTTATATGTTTATTTTCGTTATATATACGAAAACCTTTAAAATAATAACAAGGGTGTTACAAGTTGGTAATCAGAGCTCAAGGTTAAAAGAGTAAGTGTGTTCGGTTCTAGGCTTGATTGCAAATCCGGTAAGTACAAGTATGTTAATGGTTTAGTATGATGTGGGCCAGACTTTTGAAATTATGGGCAGAGGTTTGAAGTGCGTATAAACAGTTGCCCTTTTGTATGTGGGCAAAGGTTTGAATTTTTAATAATGGTCAGACCTTTGAAAATATAGATGTGGGCCAGACTTTTGAAAATTAAAGTGATTTTATATGTTAAGGTTTATGATACAATAATGACATAAGAAAAGACTTGTTGGACAACCTCTATGGCTGCCACCTCAGCTTTTCTTATGTCACTTGGTTTTCTCCTTTTATAGAAAGTATAAATAAATAGATTGTAGTGTGTATTTTTTTAAGAATTTTGGTCAAATTAATATCTATTAATAGAGAAAGTGAAATGAATAGTGTCTGACAGCTGCTGGCCACTATTCATTGGGTCGTTTGGGGGTGGTGAGGCTTGATTGGTCTCTTTTGGCGGTGATAGCCTCATCACCAAATCAGCCACACGTTCGTTTGCCCTTTTTTCCCTTTTTTCTTTCTCTGTTCAACATCCAGCAGCAGGCATCAGTGTTTTCATCTGAGGACTAGGCAGGTGAGGAGTTGCCGGCCGGCCTCCTCACCCCGGTTACACACCTCGCTGATGATGGTGGTGGTGGTGATGGTTTATAGCGTTTCATTTGTGTGGTTGGCTGTGACCGCTGCCTTACCACTGTCGGTTACTTCCACTACCGCCACTGCCATCGCCGCAGCCGGTATCGTCGCTGCTTCTATTAATAGAGAAAGTGAAATGAATAGTGCCTGACAGCTGCTGGCCACTATTCATTGGGTCGTTTGGTGGTGGTGAGGCTTGATTGGTCCCTTTTGGCGGTGATAGCCTCATCACCAAATCAGCCACACGTTCGTTTGCCCTTTTTCCCCTTTTTGCTTTCTCTGTTCAACATCCAGCAGCAGGCATCAGTGTTTTCATCTGAGGACTAGGCAGGTGAGGAGTCGCCGGCCATGGCCTCCGGCCGGCCTCCTCACCCCGGTTACACACCTCGCTGATGGTGGTGGTGGTGATGGTTTATAGCGTTTCATTTGTGTGGTTGGCTATGACCACTGCCTTACCACTGTCGGTTACTTCCACTACCGCCACTGCCATCGCCGCCGCCGGTATCGTTGCTGCTTGCAAATCTGAAACCCTAACCCCCAAACCCTTCTTTCTCTTACTGGGTTTCTGCTTGTGGAATTTTTGTGTGGTTGGCTGTGTTTAAGCTGACGGTTGTTAGGCTGTGATGAGTATCAAATTCATATAGATTATTGATAAAGATGGCGCGGCAAGGGTGGTGGATGGTACGTATAGAACTGCAACCCACCTTGCAGCCAGCTTCTTTTGGAACTCTTCTTTTGGAACTCTGAGCCTTAGCTTTGTTTTTATTGTGTCTTTGATTTTTAATGTTTCCCCAGTGTTTGCAGATGTGTTGATACATATGTGTTTGTGGTATGCTTTTCGCTGAATTGGTTGATTTGTGACAAGGAAAACATATTAGTTGTTAATCGATTGGTAAATTTGGTGTTAATTCTTTGTTGAGAAATTTGGTCTTAATCGATAGGTAAGTTTGTTTAGCTCAGCGATGGTCCGATAATGATGACGGTGGTGGCGTTAATGGCGAGGATGGCTGTTTGGTTTCTAACAAGGGTTCCGACCGTGACAGTGATGTTGAGGTGATGGTTATCACCAAGTTGAGACCCGATTGCTTAATTTTGTTAAACCGATTACATGTAAGGTGATTTCGGTGATTAGGAGGTAACTGTCGGTGGCAAGGCAGGCCGCCGGCCATAATGTTTTACGGTTAGGCTTAAGGTGGTGGTCCTACGGTAGTGCACAGTGGTGATGGGTATTGGAATGAACTGTGATGGTATATGTGGTGGTTGTTGTTGATGGGTTGGCTAGCTTGGATTATGGAGACCAAAAGAGATTTACACGATGGTTGGAGTGATGATGTTTGACGACAAGTACAGGTGATGTTTCCGGAAACAGAACCACCACAAGCCGGTGGACAAATGGAGGTTACATGGTGGTTACCGAGATGGTTGTCAAGGACTCAAGGGTGGTGGTTAGGATAATGAACGGGTGGTGACCAAAGCTATGAGGCTTATACAGATCTCTTTCATTTGGTTAACTCAGACAACGGTGACGAGACATGTTAGATTTATTCAGCAATAGAACCGGAGGATTCGGAGAGGTATAAACACAAACGCTCGAACTAATTAAATTTTGATTATAGAAAGTATTGTTGTGTATAGTTTGTTGATTATGGATCTGTTGTAGAGAATGTGGCTAGATTTAATGAATGCGGTTAATTTGTATGTGATAAATCAAGTTTTGGTGGAGCTCTTGCTAGGGTGGGCACAAAGTACTACATGAAAGATGTGCAGCAATTAGAACCATCTGCAACACAGGCTTATTTAGGAGTCACCAACATTTTATGGATTATCAAACCTGTCTGGGGTCTACTGCTTACAAATGTGGTGCGTTTATCCTCTTCATTTGAAGGTGAGGTGTTTCATGTATCAACAGAAAAAAATATTTTTAAAGGGTTGTATACATGTTTTATTACTTATAAGCAATGTTTAAAAAGCCGTTTTTATAGCGTACCGGATTTGGTTCGGAAACAGTTTAACCGGGTGTATCGGGCAGTTCAACCGGGTGTACCGGGCGGTTTAATCGGTTATATCGGATGGTTCAACCGGTACAACCGGCCGGTTTGAACCGGTTTTTAAAACATTGCTTATAATTTATAACCTTGAACTATGTGGATTTCGATCTTCGCATTTCTTTCCTTTTTACCAAAATAAATAGTGAAAATTGTATGTTATAACAGTAGATTACCGATCATCAATATATTGGGTATAAGATATAATTTTCTTCATGAAACTAGGATCTTGAGTGTTAAATGGATGTCATGATGTGGTCTTAATAAAAAAAAATAGCAGTATCATCATAAACATAAAAGTGTTGGTGTTTGACAACAAAACTGGATCCTTCAATCTTTTAGTTATATTTTATCAACATTCAGTGGCTAAAAGAGGTGCTTTCTCCTACATTGCAGGTCTCAACTTGTGGTTAATCTTTTAACTCTTTACATATTCGCGTAGACTCCGTTTTAGTACGCAATTGGCACCTTTCGAATATGGATAGCAGAACGAAGACCCGTTTTAGTACGCAATTGGCAACTTTTGAATATGGATAGCCAGAACCAATACGCATGCCTACCAAAGACCCCGTTTTAGTACGCAATTGGCACCTTTTGAATACAGACAGTAGAACCAATACGCATGCATACCGTGCCACTCGCGCAACGCGCTACGATGAAAAATACTAGTTGTCATAAAAGTGTGAAACTTAACGAGAGAGTGTCAAGTTTCCCAGTGTTTTTAACTTTATTAGTATATAAGAAGAGCTTATGTCTTCTTATCTCTCGTGTATAATTTCTAAATTTTTTTTTTAAAATAAAAGAGTTAAACTTCATTCCAATCATCAGGGCAAATTACATAAGGATAGCAGGTAGACGAGCAACAAACTGCGCCGCCATCCCTTTTTGAATAGAAAACCCTAATCTACTAAAAACAAAGCCCCGCCCCTGAGGGGTCGAAAAGTTGCTATGGACCACACGCTGAACTCTAGACAAGAACCGAACTGCCTCCGGCGCCAAGGAGCCGAACGTGTCAAACGCCAGGGGGACAAAGGCATGTTGATTATCCTCACAAGCTTTCGCATGCTTTTCCACCTTCTTTGACTCTGCTTTCAGTACCGCTTGCCCCGCCACAAACCCATTTTCCCGGAACCCGGCTAGTGGGGATACACCTGTGAGATCGACACAAGCATGTTTCCCGCCCTCCCAACCAAAAACTAGAACGTCAGCTGGGCGTAGGGTGGATCTCCCCTCCGACGGGTCTGTAAGAAAATTAACCGGTGCCTCTTTCTTCGCCGAGATCCCTGCTCGTCTGAGAATATCCATTAACGCGTCTCGCACAAAGTCATGGCGATACTTAAACCCCGGCAACTCTCTACAGTGTAACGCATGCTCCCCGTATTTATCCAGGCATGCTTTACGGCAGACTGGGCAAGTTTCATCATTCGGGAACATGGGGATCATCAAACGGTACTTAAGGATTGACCGGTACTCCACCGCTGACATACGTTGACCCAACCCTTCAATAGGAATAACAGTTAAGAAATCCTGAGTGTGAGGCCTCTGTAGGCATTCAATGACGGCTTTCTGGCGGGGTGACAAATGGAAATCTTCTCCCAAGCTTTGTGCGATTCGACAACAAAGGGCATTCGCCAAAGTTTTCTGTGGCTTTTTGGGGGCGATGTCCTTGTTAGAGAAACCGCCGAGATCAAAGTCAGGTAGAGATTCATGCAAGCGTTCCAAGGCGCTGGCATAATCCGGATCAGTGTTAGCAACTCCACTATTACGTAAGATGTGGTCCTGCAACTCCCAAGATTGAGACCTGGAAGCCACAAAGGCATAGGCAGCCACATCCCGGGCCGAGAGAAGGCCCAACCCACCAAGCCTCATTGGCAAGGTCACGATTCGCCACTGTAGATCACCAAAAAAAGGACCCCCACATACGACAATGTCTTCTATTGCCTCCCAAAGACCTTTATCAAAACATGAAACAGCATCATCCACAAAGGGGGGCTGGCAAGTTCGCAAACCAAATAGTAACTTTGCAACCCCCATACAAGATCTAAGCAAGAGGAGTTCGCTTTGAGGATCCCGCAACAAGGGAAGGTGTCCCATATTGTCAACAGCACGCGTTGCCCTCTTAGCCTCTAGACCACTAATAAAACTGGCATCACGGCTGACTGCCCCTCCTAGCAGTTTGACACTTTTCTCCGGCCTCCCAATCTCACTGGGGAAAAGCCCTGGCCGGACCTTCACCCCGTTGCATGTCGGCCAAAATACTTCAGTTTTTCTAATATTAAGCTGTAGCCCCAAGGCTGGGCCCTCCGAACCGATGATGTCGAGAGCTTTAGCAACCTGAACAGCGTCCCCGATAATTGTCCCGTCATCCAAGTACCAAGCATGGAAGGGGAGTTTACAGTTTTCCTGCACCTGAAGCACTAAAGGGTGTAAGGCTAGGGCAAAAAGCAAAGGTCCCAAGGGATCCCCTTGCTACACCCCCGTGAATGCCCCGATGCGATCATCCCCCACGTATAGCCTAGCAGGCTGAGCATACAGAAATTGAACCCATGGGAATATGGAGGGGCAATGGCGATGGACCTCGCGAAGCAAAACTGAACGGTCAACTAAGTTGAAAGCGTTGGAAAAATCAACCGTAAGCATGGCCAGCGAACCATCTGAATGAAAAGAATTAAGAAACCTGTTAGCGCTGTGCAGCACCGCCTCCGCCCCATTGGGGACCCCCACCCCAAATTGAAAGTCCCCCAAGTACTTAACAGCTTCTTTCCCAACTTTCTTCATGGCTACTTTGGAGACTAATCTTCTCCAAATTGCCCCCACAGCAATGGGGCGAATCCCATTATCAGGCTTCAACAAAGGGGTTAGGGGCGCCGAAGCAACAAAATCCGCGAGCACCTTAGGACATAACCCCCCTAGCCAAAGGTTTACCACTTCAGTGATGGTAGTAAGCAGTCCCGAGGCCGTCGCCGACCCCTCGCCGCTAAGAGCGTCCAACAGGTGTTGGGCCCGCAGGCCATCTCGCCCACAAGATGTCCCTTTCGGGAAAGATTTCACACACCTGTGCACGCAGTCTTCATCCACGGATAACGCAGGTTGTGAAAGAGGAGTTGAAGGGAGGTTCGGGGGCGGTGCGAAGGGATGTTTGTCGATAAGGGCTTTCATGGTAGATTCCCCCCGGGGAGCAACCCCACTGGAACACAACACCTTAACTGCAGTAGTGAAGTGACCATCACTCACTTTCCTGAGACATTGCTTGATGTTGGGGCTAACCTCCTCAGCTATCTCCCGTTGTGCCTCCCCACCACGCACGACCCCTTCTCCAGTATCGGAAAGGAGGGAATTGACCAAAACCTCAAAACCAGAGCCCTCCTTCCACATAGCTAAGGCCCGCAAAATACTATCACATTGCAAGGATTTTCGATTACCCGACCTTCGCTCTTGCCTGGAAGACGGCTTAACCACCTTAAGGGTACAACGGGGTAAGAGCAAGAGTTTGACCCAACTTTCGACAGTCCCAGGGGAAGCTACTACTTTATGGATGGCACCTGTCAAAGCTTGTGCAAATGCTAAACGACAGCTTAGGGGGATGCTCTTAACAGTTCGAACCGGAAGGGAGAAAACACGTTCAAGGAGATCGACATCTCCCATCACTCCCTGCGGGGTCTTAAGCTCAACAACCATCACAGGATCTTGGGGCCTTGGGATCCCCACGACAAAATCCTCATCAGACCCGGATTTTCTAGAGAACGTGAAAACACCATCAGGATGATGACACCCCCTACTAAGTGCGTGTGTCTTCATGCACCTCCCACACAACCAATATCCCAAAACTCGCAAGGTTTCCCCAACATTCGAAAACAATTCTAAATCCTTAGAAAGCGCACCTTGAAGGGATTCTTTACGATCATCTTTAAAATGGAATTGCTGAAAATGCGCGATCAATCTGTTATACCTAGAAGACCCAGGCTTGCCGTCTTTACACTCGTGGAAGTTCCTGAAGGGGCATAGCCACACTCCATTGGACGAGGTGGAGCCAACATCCCCTTCAGAGGCACTGGATACCATGCTCCTACCCTTGGCAGAGCCCATTGGAAACAATCAAAACCGAGAAGTGATAACGAGTCCTCCTTCTCGAGGTGAGGAGGAGGCCAGGTATCAACCCACTAAGAAACGAAGGAGAGGAAAGCAACCTACAGTTGCTAACCCTCCCAGACACCTCACCAAGAAAGAGCTACGTCATGAGTGCGCGACTTGCGGCAAATCCCAATTTTAACTTGAACAAGAATTAATCACCCAAGAGCCCTCGGTTGAAAAAAAAAACCAAACTCAAAACAATCAATCACCAAAATTTGGGTCAAGCATTTTATCAAACAACTGGTGTGCAAGTTGATTCTGAGCCAAAATGAACCGCAAATTTGAACCCAAACACTCAGCTGCAAAACAGATTAAACCCCAAAATTCAAAATGATGATAAGAAAAGTGAAAAGGCACCTGAAACCGTGTGAAGCGAATAAAAAAGAGTCAAAGAAGTTGAAAGTGTTATGATAAAAATCGAATTTTGGGAGGTGAGGGAGGATATGTCTGTTGTTGACTAATCACCCGTACCAGAAGATGAAACACACGAGTTTGAAAGATTAAAAAGGGTTAGAAATTGTTGACAAAAAAAAACCAGAGATCAGGTTCAAATCGTGAGAAATTGCAAACAAATTGAGCTCAAGAAGAACATAAACCTAGCAAGAATGGAAACCCAGATGAGAAATTGAAAATCTTGAAGACCCAGAAAGAGGATCAATTTCTGGGTTCCTTGCCAAAAAATGAGTTTTGTTGGTATCATAACTTTATGTTACGGACTTTCTTGTAGGATGGCATGACAAATTAGGATTGTATCATTTCTAGTTTTTTTTTTCTTTGTTGGTGTCAAATGGGAACTTTTGGAGGAAATAGAGTTACAAATTTGAGGCATTTATTAAAGAAGATTGATGAAAGGAATGGAAGATGTATCATGTATGTGGATGGTGGATCATTGGATATTAGCTTCTTTGTCATCATAAAAAGTGATTATGGTAACATATTAATCAAGTACGCCAAAATCTTTTTCGATATCCAAGTATGCACGGTTAATTAAGGGTTTTTGTTTTGCTGGTATATTGATTTTTATCGTTTATTAGATTAGATGCAATCTTCATTTCGTTGGCATTGTTAATATATCTTGTTAGATTTCTAGTTTAATTTTAATACTTAATTAATATTACTTTTCTTTTCAGACAGAAGATGAAACACACGAGTTTGAAAGATTAAAAAGGGTTAGAAATTGTTGACAAAAAAAAACCAGAGATCAGGTTCAAATCGTGAGAAATTGCAAACAAATTGAGCTCAAGAAGAACATAAACCTAGCAAGAATGGAAACCCAGATGAGAAATTGAAAATCTTGAAGACCCAGAAAGAGGATCAATTTCTGGGTTCCTTGCCAAAAAATGAGTTTTGTTGGTATCATAACTTTATGTTACGGACTTTCTTGTAGGATGGCATGACAAATTAGGATTGTATCATTTCTAGTTTTTTTTTTCTTTGTTGGTGTCAAATGGGAACTTTTGGAGGAAATAGAGTTACAAATTTGAGGCATTTATTAAAGAAGATTGATGAAAGGAATGGAAGATGTATCATGTATGTGGATGGTGGATCATTGGATATTAGCTTCTTTGTCATCATAAAAAGTGATTATGGTAACATATTAATCAAGTACGCCAAAATCTTTTTCGATATCCAAGTATGCACGGTTAATTAAGGGTTTTTGTTTTGCTGGTATATTGATTTTTATCGTTTATTAGATTAGATGCAATCTTCATTTCGTTGGCATTGTTAATATATCTTGTTAGATTTCTAGTTTAATTTTAATACTTAATTAATATTACTTTTCTTTTCAGATTTATCCTAAAGGGAAAATAAATGAGCGAACATTTTGAAAAACTAAAGCCGGTTGATGTGCTTGAAGTAAAAACGTAAACCAGTTAACTAAGCTAATATGAAGTTGAAGGTTTCAAAAAAAAATAAAAAATAACTAAGCTAATATAGAATTCTTAAATTCCAAGTGAATTGTGCATTTACTTGGAACTGATGGACTGGATCTTGTGCAAGAAACAAATTGGCATGGTGAGTGCAATTGTGTAAAAATTAGTTACTTATCTCCTATCTTGGACACGTCACAAAACAATTTATTAGTTATTTCTCGTACCAATTAATCATTCGTTATATCTTAAATAATACTGGCCGAGTTACATCAATATCGCAGGTAAGCGAGCAACAAGCTGCGCCGCTACCCCTTTCTGAATAGCAAACCCTAGCCTATTAAAGACAAACCTCTGCCCCCCTGTTGATGAGCAACTGCTGTCGACAACCTTTTGGACCCTAGTTAACAAACGGATAGCTTCTGGAGCTAGGGAGCCAAAGGTGTCGAAGGCGAAGGGGATAAATGTATGTTAGTTATCAGCACATGCTTTAGCGTGTTTATCCACCTTTTTAGATTCCGCTTTCTTTATAGCATGTCCTGCTACAAACCCACTTTCCCTTAAACCAGCTAAGGGGGAGACTCCTGTGAGATCCACACAAGCATGTTTCCCTCCCGCCCAACCAAAGACGAGCAGATCCGCTGGTCTCAATGTAGATCTCCCTTCCATGGGATCTGTAAGGAAATTCACAGGGGCCTCCTTCTTGGCAGAAATCCCCGCTCTCCTCAAGATGTCCCCCAAAACATCTCTCACCCAGTCGTGCCGATATTTGAAACCAGGGAGCTCCTTACAATGAATAGCATCCTCCCCGTATTTATCCATGCAGGCTTTACGGCAAATTAGGCAGGTTTCGTCTTCTGAATACATGGGGATCATCAGCCGGTATTTGAGGATAGCCCTATACTCAACAGCCGACATGCATTGCCCCAGCCCTTCGATCGGGATAACAGTCAAAAAATCTTGCGCATGGGGGCCCTTCAAGCACTCAATCACCGCCTTCTGGCGGGGAGACAAATCGAATGCTTCTCCCAGACTCCGAGCGATTTTGTCAAATAGGGCATTCGCCAAAGTTTTTTGTGGCTTTGGGGGGGCGGTGTCCATATTAGAGAAACCGCCAATATCAAAGTCTGGAAGAGAGATACTTAAGTACTCAAGGGCCTGTTGGTAGTCTACGTCAAGCTTAACAACCCCACTGTTCCGAAGGATATGGTCTTGCAATACACACGACTGAGCTCTAGATGCCACAAAAGCATAAACTCCAACATCCCGAGCTGAGAGAAGGCCCAAACCACCCAGACGCATCGGCAAAGATGCCAATCGCCACTGAAGGTCACCGAAGTAGGACTCCCCGCAAACAACAATGTCTTCGATAGCCTCTCGAAGACCATCATCAAAATAGGATACCGCATTGGCCATCAAGTGGGGTTGGCAGGTCCGCAGCCCAAACAGTAACTTCGCTACCCCCATGCATAACCTTAAAAGAAGAAGTTCGCACTAGGGGTCCTGAAGGCAGGGCAAGAGTTTCATAAGGTCAACCGCTGTCAATGCCCGCCGCTCTGCTAATTCCCCGATAAAAACAGAATCTCAGCTAACCGCCCCCCCAAGGAGCTTAACCCCCCTCTCAGGTCTACCTATCCCTCGCGGGAAAAGACCGTCCTGAACTTTGAGACCGTCACACGATGGCCAGTACACTTCCGTTTTCTTAATATTGAGATGGAGCCCTAGGGATGGTCCTTCCGCGTTGATGATGTCCAAAGCTTTAGCAACTTCCATTGCATTACCTATAATCGTGCCATCATCCAAATACCAAGCATGAAATGGGAGGTTACAGTGCTCCTGGACACGGAGAATAAGTGGGTGTAAGGCTAGGGCAAAGAGAAGGGGCCCCAAGGGATCTCCTTGTTGCACTCCAGTGGTGGCCCCAATACAAACGCTGCCAACATACAACCTAGCGGGTTGGGCGTACAGGAACTGGACCCACCGATAGATAGATGGACAACGTTGGTGGACCTGATGGAGGAACGCTGAGCGGTCAACCATGCTGAAAGCATTGGTGAAGTCTACCGTGAGCAAGGCCATGGACCCATCTTCATGAAAAGAGTTCAGGAACCTGTTCGCACTATGAAGCACCGCCTCCGCCCCATTTGGTGTACCAACCCCAAATTGAAAATCCCCCAAATACTGGGCCATGTCCTTCCCAACCTTCTTCATAGCCACCTTAGAGACCAACCTACGCCAGATGCCCCCCACGGCGATAGGCCTAATACCATTATCAGGTTTCAATAAGGGGGTGAGGGGGGCTGAGGCCACAAACTCGGCCAACACCTTAGGGCATAGCCCCTCAAGCCATAGGTTGACAACTCCAGTAATGGCTGTGAGCAGACCCGAGGAACTTACCGAACCCTCACAACCAATAGCGTCCAACAAATGTTGGGCCCGCGTCCCATCTCTGCCACAAGATGTCCCTCTAGGGAAGGATTGGATACATTTAAGCACGCAATCCTCTGCTGCAATAATAGTGGGCTGGGCAATAGGGTTGGAAGGTAATGATGGGGGTGGCACCACAGGGTGTTTATCAATAAGAGCTTTCATGGTCGATTCTCCAAAGGAGGCAACCCCACTGGAACATAAAACTTTGACCGCCGCCGTAAAATGCCCATCCCTGACCTTCCGCAGGCATTGCTTGATATTGGGATCCTTTTTATTGTCTTCGCCCCTTCCGGAATCCCTTCTAGGAACCCCAACATCCCCCCCACTATTCAAGAGAGAAGAGACCAGATCTGTGAAACCAGACCCATCTTTCCACAATGCAAGTGCCTGCAAGATGCTGCTGCACTGCAGGGATTTTCTATTACCTGATCTCCGCTCTTGCCTGGAAGAAGGCCTGACAACCCTCAGTGTACAACACGGCAACAAAAGCAACTGAATCCAGTTTTCAACCGAGCCTGGAGATGCCACCACTTTACGTAGGGCACCCGTTAAAACCTGAGCGAACGCCAGTCGACAACTGGGGGGAATGCATTTAACGGTTTGAAAACGGAGTGAAAAAACACGCTCGAGAAGGGCAACATCGGTTACCACCCCTTCCTGGGAGCGTGTAAAAGTGTCGGCTACCACTTGACATGGCTTCCTAATACCAACAATGAAATCGTCCACGTCCCCCGAGTTTGGAGCAAAAGACACCATCTCATCACCATGCTTGCACCCCCTACTAAGGGCATGCATAACCATGCACTCCCCACATAACCATTTGCCTCCTACCCTTAGGACTTCCCCCACATCCAGAAAAAGGTCCAAATTCTTAGTGATAGCCTCCTTCACATAAATCTTCCTGTTTTCAGTCTTAAGGTGGGTGCTTTGCATGTGTTCAAGAAGGCGAAAAAACCCACTAGACCCTGGTTTACCATCCTTGCATTCGTGGAAATGCTTAAGGGGGCAAGCCCTTAACCCACTATCACACGCAGAGGCCAATCCAACAGTCTTGACGTTTCAACCTCTACGCGGGGGGGCCATGCACAGAGTCAAACGCAAATAGAAAAACAACACAAAAAAAAACTGCCAACTCGAGGAGAGTTAGGGGTGAAAGAAAAACAAACACAAGTAGCAAAAGGAAAGACCGTTTACAAGACGGAGGAGGGTAGCAACCCCAAGTTGCCCACCCTCAAAAACGCTCAATGCACAAACGCGTCACCCCATAACAAAATAAAAAAAAGGTTCCACTCTAAAAATACCATATTCATGAAGACAAAACTTTCAAACGAAGTGACCTATCTCAAACGAACTGGTTTCATACGACCTGGCCAGTTTCAAACGGAGTGGGTCTGACCAAATTCAAACGATGTGGTTTTCAAACGATGTGGCCAACTCGTGCGAAGTGAATCGTCACTTCGTTTGAAACATATGAACATGAACAGTGATTTGCAGGTGTTTAAAACATGTTTTTATGATGAAATTGATGACATAAATCTGTTCTAAAATTTGGTTGGATTTTCGGTTAAGTGATCTAGGGTGTGAAGGGAGATACGGGGAAGCTGAATTTAGGGTTCGGTGTTGTTGTTCAGGGTGGGTTTTGACACACAGAAGAGTAGGGGATGCTGGCAATCGATGCAAATGGTGAAGAAATGAAACAAATCAGATCTACCGGCGGAACCAGAAAATCTGTAACTTACTAGTTTGAACAAATCCGGCCAAAGACCTCTCAGATCTACCGGCGGAACCATACCGTACCAATGTATTGTGTCAATGTATATCTTTTACTAATACGAATAGATCATGCATATCTTTTACGTGACTATATAGTGTGAATTGAGGATTAATTTGAGTGTTTGGAAATGTATTATTAGAACATAAAAAGATATCAGATAAATCTTGATATATTAGGCTACACGGTATGGTGATGGTTCTTCCTTTGAGGATGGTCCGCCACGTAAGCGCCACGTAGGATGGGCATGAGGATGAGGCAAAGAGTATGGAGGTATGGAAATGGGGGGATAGACCTAAAATGTATATGTATATATTGTATGTATAGATGTGTGAGAGAGGAAGAGGCCTTGTTTTTGTCATTTAGTGGATCGGCTCCAACGTCCAGAAGAGAACGCTGAGGACGAAGACGGTAGGGCGGCGGCGTGGTGTTGGCTTCGGCGACGGACCGGGACGGAGAGGGACGACCCCCCATACCGTCCAACCTTAGGACAATTTCTCTTTTGAAATGGGATGTTATCAGGTTTAAATCTTTAACCTCTCATTCTTAACTCCAATAACTTGTTCATTTGACCAAACCCCTTACCAATTGAGGTAAGAACACAAAAGGGTTTTGGATTTGAGAGAGTAGAAAGTAACATGCAGTGTTTTGAAGGTCGAACCGGACCGGCGACCGGAACCTCAGCCGGTTTGTGGTTTGAAAAGGTCATAAATGGCACATGGTTGCCCATTGTTTGTGGTTTGAAAAGGTCATGAATGGCACAAGATTGCCCTTGTAACATCCACAACAAATGGGTCCTTAAAATTTGACTCGTTTTGAAAATCCGGATTCTACGTGTAATAAGTGAAAATCGAGATTTTTTTAAGATATACTTATTGTTATATTGATGTTGTATACTACATCAAGTCATACACTTGAGATCAGTTTTAAGCATTTAATTTATAAATAAACTTCCGTTACCGTTAGACATTATTCAGAAATATAATTTTTTGTAATTTATTATATTAATAATGTTATATTAATTTAATTGGTATAAATATAACCTGGTTCAAAATGATAGTTTTATAAATGATTAACGATTGGTATCGTTAGTAATTATAAAGAGAATAATTAATAAATTTAGAAAATAATGTTAAAACAGGTTATAACATTGAGGGACCGAAAATGCCAATCTCCCAAACTGAGAAGCAGAGAAGCAGCGTCGTTTACCCCCCACCCGCCTATATCTTTCCCTAAACGGGCTCCCATGCGTAACGAAGATCAAAATTCCAGTTTGGTGAAAATGTTGAGTGTGTATAAAAGGGCTTCATATCTTCTTCTCCAAACTCAGAGTTCTCATCATCCACAACAATGAGATTTACTATTCCACTCATGAGGAAGAAGAAGAGTGCCCTTAGGGACCCTCTTAACAAATTCATTCGGGCGGCCCCTCTGAAACCAGTAACTCCTCCTCCTCCTCCCCCTCCTCCTCCGGCCACTACTGCCATGACTCCGGAGTTCCCAGCTAGGCTGCAGGAAAAATTAACCTACTTAAATAAACCAAGGAAGGGATTTCTCTACCGGCACAACTACCGAATTGTGGTGGTAGGAGAAGACAACTTCTATACCTCAGAGCGACTGCCGAGAGAATTCGGTACTGGGAAGAAGGATTGGGCTGCCAACTTCTGGGTCATCAGCCCACATCCTAAAGGTAATTTTCTTTCTTATTCTTCTTGCCTTTGTTTGATTTTGTTCTAAATTTTGTTATCTTTTTATTTGTTGAGGATCCAATCAAGAGAATACGAGCGGTGCTCAGACCCGGGTCAAGCTTCTGGAGGAAGCTGGTGCCAGTTGTGCCTTCAAATTCCACCCTCTCTCCATTGCCACCAGCGTGTGGCTCAGGGGAAGACACCCTGACGATGCCGAGTCCAAGGTACCGCTTTGATTCTTTGATAGGGTCGTCTACTTCGACCCATGGCTTGATTATCTGACTCTAGGCCTTTTCCTGGTCTACGCCAGGATGGTCCTCACAGACGGCAGCAAGGTGCATCTTCTGAGCCGTCCCACCAACACTAAACAGCTCACCAAAAGTGTACACCTCACGTGGACTTTGGAGAAGCTTCTCATGACCACGGGATGGTCTGCTCCATGGAGATCACCATCCCATGGGGTGGTCAAAAGGGTAACAATCCTTACTCGCTTGTGGTCTTCACCCTCCCGGTTCCGGTTCCTGTTGAGGACGAGATTGAGGTGTGATGGTTTTGGATTTGAGAGAGCAGAAAGTAACATGCAGTGTTGTTGGTGCATATGTATGTCGACTTTGTCTTGTATCGAGTCTTGTAATAGAATGATAGATCAGGGCACGAAAAACGAGGAATTTATAGATTGTGACCATTTCGCACGAAATGGGATTTGACCATCTCGTTCGAAATGCTCAGTCTATAAATACCCAACTTGTCCATTTCATTTGTAATGATCTGATTCCAGAGCCGAAGTGCTGCTGAAGTGTCTACTCGCTGTAAAAAGTTGTTATATCAATCAAAAAAGACATTTATTGTGTATATCAAGTTGTTTCTAAGTCGATACGTTAGTTTCCGCCTCTCGTATTGACAAGAACTCTTCTAAACGACTCGTTTTGGTCGTGCAAACGATCCTACAAGTGGTATCAGAGCTCAAGAGGAGGAGTTCTTACCGAATTCAGCTTGATTTCTTCAAAATTCTGACTTCTACACCTTCTTTTCAAAATTAAACTAGATTTCATGGTTAAAATGGCTTAATTTTCACACATTATAAGCGAAACTCTGTTTTAACAAATCTTTGAAAGATTTTGACCTAAAACCGACCTAAAACCTGTTCAATTTGACAAAAATCAGACCGAAAGTATGACATCAGCACCATTTCGCACGAATTGAGCTTTCATTTCGCACGAAATCATCATTTCGCTTGAGATTAGGCTCATTTCGCACGAAATCATCCATTTCGTGTGAAAATTTCCATTTCGTGTGAGTTATTTCGTACGAAATAGTCTAGCAGGTCATTTCGCTTGAAGGAGGTTCATTTCGTTTGAAAGTTAGTCATCTCATACGAAATCATCCATTTCGTACCAGAGTGTCCTTTTCGTTTGAAATTGCATAAGGATCCATTTCGTTTGAACAAGTTTGTTTATTCATTTCGTTTGAATTGTGCCATTTCATTTGAAAGTGTCTGAGTTTGTGAAATTTCATTAAAACATGGAAGAAGAGTTTTATAACGCGTTTGCTACTACCCCGAGTACTCCTGTTACCATTGCTCAGAGCGTGAACATGGAAAATGAGACAGGAATGTTACAAAAACCCCCGAAACTGATGGGCATTGAAGAATATTATTGTTGGAAAGACCGATTCGAAAATTGGGTTCAAGCAAATCATTTAAGGTCTTGGGAGTGTATTGAGAAAAAGTATGTTAAACCCCGTACAGATGTGGGAGTTATCAAAACAAGTTCTGAATTGACAGATAAAGACAGAGATATGTATAAGGGTGAAAAAATGATGATCAGTCTACTTCAGCAAGCTGTGAAAGAAGACATATTCATATTACTTCAACATGATGGTACTTCGCGTTCAATTTGGGAAGCACTTCGAATTAAGTTTGAGGGAAGTACAGAGATGATCAGGAGTAAGAAGTCATTGTTAAAGAAAGAATTTGATTTGTTTACTAGCTTGTCGGGTGAAACTACAAAGAAGCTTATTGAAAGATATTGTCATTTAGTGCGTTCAATGCCACTGCTGGATATCAACAAAGATCGAGAAGAATGGATTGACAAATTAGCTGATGTTTTACCTCAGAAAGAATGGGGTACATATCTGATTATCTTAAAGAATACGGGTGAATATGATAAATTGACAATCTCTCAGTTCAGTGAAAAACTTGAAGGACAAGATCTTGAACAACAAAAGATTGCCAGAATGAACAATCCAAGTGGTCAACAAGACATCAAGATGTATTACAAAGGGAATGTTCAGAATGTTGAAACAAGTCCGAAGGTCCAAACTGCTTTCAGTGCAGAAAACTCATCCGGATCAGTTAATAAAAGTCCAATCAGCAACAGTGGATTTTCTTCATACTCAAGTGTTAATCCGAATGTTTCAACCTCAAGTCATCAGTTCCAAAACTCAAACAACAGTAATGGTCATGTGTTACACTGCAACATTGCGTTGCATCTTCAGAATGGTCAAAATTTCTCTGAAGAGATCGCTAAAGGTCATATGGCATTACTAGCTACAGTGTTAGAATCATATGAGGGTTTGGTTGCATGAAGAATCAGAAATCCTATGTTGACAAAAGAGGATTACGATCAGATCGATGCTGAGGAAATGGAGCTTATGGATATTAAGTGGTGTTTAGCGAGTGTGTTGAGGAGAGCTGAGAAATTTAAGATGATTACAGGAAGAGATGACTTCCGTGATGCTAATGTTTCTACTTTAGGTTTTGATAAATCTAAAGTTACTTGTTTTCGATGCAGGGAAAAAGGACATTTCAAGAGGGAATGTACCAATCGAGAATCAGGAGGAGCACAAAATCCGTTCGGAAATAATGATTATTATCGGAAAGCCATATATCAACAAGTTGCTCAACAACCGTATCAACAACAAGAACCACAAACTGCACATGCTAAGAAGGCGATCGAAGAATCAAAAAAGAAAACTTATTATGGTATAATAGATCATGATGATGAAAAAGTGGTAGAACGGTTTAGCTGGGACAAATACGTTCCACCTGATTCAAAATTAGGAGCATTCATTGCACAAATAGTTCAAGAGCCAGATTTGATGAAAGAATGGATGAAAGTGTTTGCTGATGATAAGAAGAATCAAGATGGAGAGTTTGTTTCTTCAGATGACAGTTCAGAACAGACACAAGTGTTTGATCAATCATCTGATAGCAGTGATGATGAAGAAGAAATTCAAATTAACATTGGCAAAACTTAATTATCTCCTTAAAGTTTTCAATTTTATTTTGCAGATAGATTGGAAAAGTTAAAGGAGAAGCGAGCAGCAAAAGAATATAAAAAGATAAAATGCGAGAATGTTGACAAGGAAGAAAGTCTGAAAAGAGTGAAGAAGTTAAAGTTGCCGAGAAGATGGTTGAAGTTGAGAAGATAGTCGAAGTTGAAAAGATTATCGAAGTTGAGAAGATTGTTGATGTCACAAAACCTTGTCTAAAATGTTTGGAATCTTGCAAACAGTGTGAAGAAAAAGATGAGAAGTTTAGTGAGCTTGACAAGTTGAAAGAAAAATTATTGTTCGATGTCAAATATGTGAAAGAATCGTATGATGTGTTGAATAGAACGGTGAATAGTCTGCAAAAGACAAATTCAGAAAGAGAAGATGCATTAACGATGATGAATGCAGTGATGATGTCAAAGCAGAAGGCTATCAATCACTATATTGAAGAATGTGCAAAGTTGAAGCAGGAGTTGGAGACAGAAAAGATAGAGAAGGAAAGAATCAGACGATTGTTACAAAGTTATTCATGTTATGATTATTTGATTGACAGAATTTACCCAACTGTTGCAGGTTTTGAAGCCTTTCAGGACAAGAATTCTAAAGAGAAGGATACTGGTAAGAAACAAAGTGCAAATTATAACAAGTGTCCGCCTCCGATATGGGAAGGTTATTCTCCCAGAAAACCAAATGAGGAGTAAGTCAAACAGGCAGTCAATATAAAGTTAAAGTCAGAAGCAACTGATGATTTACCATACAACATTGATGTCACATTTACATCGTCTGACACTGATCATGAGTCTGAGTTAATAAAGAAAGTGGTCGATCAGTTGTTGGATAAAGATGAGGAGGCAGAGTCAAAATCCGAATCTGAGAGTTCGAGTTCATCATCAGTTGACAGTTCAAAGTCGTCGGTTAAAAGGATGTATAATAAAGAATTTCTTTTATCAAAATCTAATTTGAATGATGAACTAATCAAAGTGGTATATACTTTGAATGATTCAGACAAATTATATTCTGATAAAGAATTTCCAATAAGAGATGTTAAAACTGAAATGATCAAAAAGGTTTACAAACTAATAGAAATTAATATTTCTGAAATAAAAGGTGTAAATCTTTCTGAAAAACCTAAACAATACACCTCAAGAGTTCAACAAAAGTTAAACAAGAAAAAAGGTTCCAGTTCTGATTCTGGTTTTCAAAAGAAACCAAATCATAACGGTAATTTCAAAAAGAAAGGTGTTGGTTTTGTTCCACCGAAAAATCATAAAAATGAGAAAACTTATAAACCAAAAGCTGTATTTGTTTCAGGAACAAGTTCGGAGGAAGAAGAAAAGAGCTCATTCTGGAAGCAATCGAACAAAGAATTCCTTGCTAAGAAGCAAGAGGAAATGAAGAATGGAGCTAATCAAAAGAAGAGGGAGACAAGAACCTGTTATCGATGTCAAGAAGTTGGTCACATCGCCTGGAATTGTCCAAAGGCAACCAACACAAAGCAGGGAGTTTCTTCTAAACTGAAAGAAAAAGTCGTTGATAAAACTGAACCACCAACTGATAAATTCAAAGTGTTTAAAAACTCGACATATGAAGTTGGTGAATGTTCGAAAGGTTTTACAAAAGAAGGGTGAATTTTAATAACCAAACATGGGTTGTTAATAAAACAGATGTGAAACCTGGTGATGAATCTGACTCGTCAAAGTCAGAGGAGCCACATGTTGAGGTTAAAAGTGATAATTCAGTTCCGCCAATGGATGACGTTAACTTTCCACCATTGCGGGCTGAAAATTTAAAATCAAAAGTTGGTAAAGTGGAGATCTCGAATCAATTCTATTCTGAAAAGAAAAAATTTGATGTCGAAAAAGCTTTTAATGGAAAAGTAAAACATATTTTTGGGAAAATGGTCGAGGGAAAACCCAAAGGGGTAAAAGAATTGTATGGAGGAAAAAGAAATGTTCAAACCCCAAGTGAAACAGAAAAGGTCACACCCAAAGATAGTCAGTCTTGGGTGTCTGTATTTCACATGTAAAATCCTGACTTGCCGGAACTCCCAGGTTGGTAAGTGTGGAATAGGAATCGGCATCCTTCTACAGGTGGTATTTCAACCTACAAGTGGTAGTTGTTATTAAAATTGTCATATTTCGATTTATAAGTGGTATGGGTTGATAAGCGAACTCTACAAGTGGTTGAAAAAGGGTTTTCACATTCAAGTGGTTAATCAAGGTCATTAAGTTGAACTTGATTTAACTTTTATTCATATGGTAGTTGGAAAACAAAGTGATGAAAAACCCTGATTTTCAAGTGAAATCAACAAAACTAATTTTCCGGAAAAACCATTTGATTAAAACAAACTTAAGTGTTTTGAAATCATAATGGGAAAATAGTTTGTTGTAAGGGGGAGTTCTGATTGTTTATGCCAAGTGAATGGAGATTTGAAGCAATTCACAACAATTGTCATTTTCTTTGTACAGTTTGTTTTCAAATTTTCCCTGAAAATCCAAAATTGAAACATATTTTTAATTTAGGGGGAATTAAAAAATTTTAGAAATTTCGAAAATTTGAAAAAGCCAAAAAAACATTTGAAAAATTCAAAATGAGTTTTGTTGTGAAAAAGAGGAAATGATAGTACATCAGTAGACTATCACAGCATGCTAAAGATTTGGAAAGTCAAATGTGATAAACGGTCTCACTGATGATACGCCAGTAGGTTTTTACACGCTTAGTAGATTGTGTTCGAGATATAAACCTAAATATCAAACTTGCTTATTTCGTGGGGAACATCTCTCGGATATATAGGTAACCCCTGAAATCTTGTTTGAAGGGATTTCAATTTCTGACATACTAGGTCTTTGTGCGTGGTGATATCTGGGGTATTATACCTGGACTTCTGATTTTGTGGGAGCAATAGCCTAGTCATCGTATAATACTTTGCATTGCTTTAATCTTAAAGCCCGCCCTCTGCATAAAAATGATGAAACATTGAAAAATGCTAATCATGTGCTGTTGTAAATAAAAGATTCTCTAAAGGGAACCCACCGAAAAGCGAACCATCATCTCTCTGATTTTGCGGAAGCAATAGCCTGAGCTCTCATGGTCTCGCATTTACCCTTTTACAGATATCACTAGTGTACATTCACCTGTAAGACTGAATATAGGAGTCTGGATACGGGAGTATATTCTGTGGTGGGACACGCGAATAAGGTTAAGTGCTTAAAACATTAATCTCGTATCTCGAAACAGTTGAACTTTGTGTGAAAATTTAAGTGGATCAGTATACTGACAATCTAAGTGAATCGTTTAGAACTTAAAATGTTTAAAGCTTAACGGTGTTAGTGATTTGTTTAAAAAAACTGATATGATCCTCTTACACAAACTCACAAAAAGATTGTTTGTAAATATTTCTTTACTGTTTTTCATTAATTTCAAAATCCAAAAAGATTTTCAGTGTGTTTTAGCATAATTTTTTTTTTAAAATTCAAAAAAAAAAAATCGACAACTGATGTTGGAGAGCTGATTTTCAAAATTCCGAGTGCTAAGCATGATGAACAATGGGTTGGGAGAGTTGATTTTGAAATGAAAATTGTTATAAACAAATCTACCTCACAATAAGAGTGGTGTTGTTGAATAAAATCTACCAGTGGTTTCTAAATTTGTAAAATTTTAAATTTGTGAAATTTATTTCTGGGTAGAGATTTGTGCAGGTCCCCGTGTTTAAACCTGAGCTGAATGAGAGCCAGATCACAATTATAGAACAAGAGCTAAGACAGATTGCGATCCCGGAATAATTTAAGAGGGAGTCTGCTAGCAAATGGGAGTCTGTAGATGTAATAGCCAAATAGAAGCTGCTTAGACCCAGATCCGAATCCTGATGATCACGCAAGTTGCTGATGCTGAAGAACTTAAAGAATCAAGAGATCTGATCAAGAGAAGATAGAGTCAGGGTGAGATTCTGGAGAAGAGAAAAGATTGAAGGATGATTTACAATGTCAGATACTTTAGAAAGAGCACGAAGACTGATAAAGACTGAAGAGTTTACATACCAAAGTTTTGTCACACTGAAGACTCGTCAACATCCAAGGGGGAGTTTGTTGGTGCATATGTCTGTTGACTTTGTCTTGTATCGAGTCTTGTAATAGAATGATAGATCAGGGCACGAAAAACGAGGAATTTATAGATTGTGACCATTTCGCACGAAATGGAACAAGACCATTTCGCACGAAATGGGATTTGACCATCTCGTACGAAATGCTCAGTCTATAAATACCCAACTTGTCCATTTCATTTGTAACGATCTGATTCCAGAGCCGAAATGCTGCTGAAGTGTCTACTCGCTGTAAAAAAAGCTATTATATCAATCAAAAAGACATTTATTGTGTATATCAAGTTGTTTCTAAGTCGATACGTTAGTTTTCGCCTCTCGTATTGACAAGAACTCTGCTGAACGACTCGTTTTGGTCGTGCAAACGATCCAACAAGTGTTTTGAAGGCCGGACCGGACCGGCGACCGGAACCTCAGCTGGTTTGTGCTTTGAAAAGGTCATGAATGGCACAGGGTTGCCCATTGTTTGTGATTTGAAAAGGTCAAGAATGGCACAGAGTTGCCCTTGTAACATCCACAAAAAATGGGTCCTTAAAATTTGACTCGTTTTGAAAATCCGGATTCTACGTGTAATAAGTGAAAATCGAGATTTTTTTAAGATATACTTATTGTTATATTGATGTTGTATACTACATCAAGTCATACACTTGAGATTGGTTTTAAGCATTTAATTTATAAATAAACTTCCGTTAGACGTTATTCATAAATATATTTTTTGTAATTTATTATATTAATAATGCTATATTAATTTAATTGGTATAAATATAACCTGGTTCAAAATGATAGTTTTATAAATGATTAACGATTAGTATCGTTAGTAATTATAAAAGGAATAATTAATAAATTTAGAAAATAATGTTAAAACAGGTTATAACATTGAGGGACCAAAAATGCCAATCTCCCAAACCGAGAAGCAGAGAAGCAGCGTCGTTTATAACACAGACACACAGAGAAGCAACGCCGTTTACCCCCATGTGTAACGAAGATCAGAATTCCAGTTTGGTGAAAATGTTGAGTGTATATAAAGGGCTTCATATCTTCTTCTCCAAACTCAGAGTTCTCATCATCCACAGCAATGAGATTTACTATTCCACTCATGAGGAAGAAGAAGAGTGCCCTTAGGGCCCCTCTTAACAAATTCATTCCGGCGGCCCCTCTGAAACCAGCAACTCCTCCTCCTCCTACCCCTCCTCCTCCGGCCACTACTGCCGTGACTCCGGCCACTACTGCCGTGACTTCGGAGCTCCCAGCTAGGCTGCAGGAAAAATTAACACACTTAAATCAACCGAGGAAGGGATTTATCTACCGGCACAACTACCGAATCGTGGTGGTAGGAGAAGACAACTTCTGCTCCTCAGAGCGACTAGCGAGAGAATTCGGTACTGGGAAGAAGGACAGGGTTGCCAACTTCTGGGTCACCAGCCCACATCCTGAAGGTAATTTTCTTTCTTATTCTTTTTGCCTTTGTTGGATTTTGTTCTAAATGTTGTTATCTTTTAATTTGTGTAGGATCCAATCAAGAGAATACGAGCGGTGCTCAGACCCGGGTCAAGCTTCTAGAGAAGCTAGTGCCAGTTGTGCCTTCAAATTCCACCCTCTCTCCATTGCCACCAGCGTGTGGCTCAGGGGAAGACACCCTGACGATGCCAAGTCCAAGGTGTCGCTTCGATTCTTCAATAGGGTCATTTACTTCGACCCACTGCTTGATTATCTGACTCTAGGCCATTTCCTGGTCTACGTAAGGATGGTCCTCATAGACGGCGGCAAGGTGCATCTTCTGAGCCGTCCCACCAACACTAAACAGCCAACCAAAAGTGTACACCTCACGTGGATTTTGGAGAAGCTTGCTCATGACCACGGGATGGTCTGCTCCATGGAGATCACCATCCCATGGGGTGGTGAAAATGGTAACAATCCTTACTTGCTTGTGGTCTGCACCATCCCGGTTCCGGTTCCTGTTGAGGACGAGATTGAGGTGTGATGGTTTTGGATTTGAGAGAGCAGAAAGTAACATGCAGTGTTTTGAAGGCCGGACCGGACCGGCGACCGGAACCTCAGTCGGTTTGTGGTTTGAAAAGGTCATGAATGGCACAGGGTTGCCCGTTGTTTGTGGTTTGAAAAGCACATTGTTTGTGGTTTGAAAAGGTCATGAATGGCACAGGGTTGCCCTTGTAACATCCACAAAAAATGGGTCCTTAAAATTTGACTCGTTTTGAAAATCCGGATTCTACGTGTATTAAGTGAAAATCGAGATTTTTTTAAGATAAACTTATTGTTATATTGATGTTGTATACTACATCAAGTCATACACTTGAGATCGGTTTTAAGCATTTAATTTATAAATAAACTTCCGTTAGAACCGTTAGACGTTATTCAGAAATATAATTTTTTGTAATTTATTATATTAATAATGTTATATTAATTTAATTGGTATAAATTTAACCTGGTTCAAAATGATAGTTTTATAAATGATTAATTATTAGTATCGTTAGTAATTATAAAGGGAATAATTAATAAATTTAGAAAATAATGTTAAAACAGGTTATAACATTGAGGGACCGAAAATGTCAATCTCCCAAACCGAGAAGCAGAGAAGTAGTGCCGTTTATAACACAGACACACAGAGAAGCAGCACCGTTTACCCCCCACCCAACTGTATCTTTCCCTAAACGGGCTCCCATGCTTAACGAAGATCAGAATTCCAGTTTGGTGAAAATGTTGAGTGTATATAAAGGGCTTCATATCTTCTTCTCCAAACTCAGAGTTCTCATCATCCACAACAATGAGATTTACTATTCCACTCATGAGGAAGAAAAAGAGTGCCCTTAGGGCCCCTCTTAACAAATTCATTCCGGCGGCCCCTCTGAAACCAGCAACTCCTCCTCCGGCGACTACTGTCGTAACTCCGGAGCTCCCAACTAGGCTGCAGGAAAAATTAACCCACTTAAATCCACCGAGGAGGGGATTTATCTACCGGCACAACTACCGAATCGTGGTGGTAGGAGAAGACAACTTTTACACCTCAGAGCGACTGGCGAGAGAATTCGGTACTGGGAAGCAGGATTGGGCTGCCAATTTCTGGGTCACCAGCCCACATCCTAAAGGTAATTTTCTTTCTTATTCTTTTTGCCTTTGTTTGATTTTCTTCTAAATGTTGTTATCTTTTAATTTGTTCAGGATCCAATCAAGAGAATACGAGCGGTGCTCAGACCCGGGTCAAGCTTCTCGAGGAACTAGTGCCAACTGTGCCTTCAAATTCCACCCTCTCTACATTGCCATCTGCTTGTCTAAGGTGCCGCTTAGATTCTTCGATGGGTCGTCTACTTCGACCCACGACTTAATTATCTGACTCTGGGCTGTTTCCTGGTCTACGCCAGGATGGTCCTCACAGACGGCGGTAAGGTGCATCTTCTATGCCGTCCCACCAACACTAAACAGCCTACCAAAAGTGTACACCTCACGTGGACTTTGGAGAAGCTTGCTCATGACCACGAGATGGTCTACTCCATGGAGATCACCATCCCATAGGGTGGTCAAAAAGGTAACAATCCTTACTCGCTTGTGGTCTTCACCCTCCCGGTTCACGTTCCTGTTGAGGACAAGATTGAGGTGTGATGGATTTCGATTTGAGAGAGTAGAAAGTCACATGCAGTGTTTTGAAGGCCGGATCAGACCGGCGACCGGAACCTCAGCCGGTTTGTGGTTTGAAAAGGTCTTGAATGGCACAGGGTTGCCCATTGTTTGTGGTTTGAAAAGCCCATTGTTTGTGGTTTGAAAAGGTCTTGAATGGTACAGGGTTTCCCTTGTAACATCCACAAAAAATGGGTCCTAAAAATTTGACTCGTTTTGAAAATCCGGATTCTACGTGTAATAAGTGAAAATCGAGATTTTTTTAAGATATACTTATTGTTATATTGATGTTGTATACTACATCAAGTCATACACTTGAGATCGGCTTTAAGCATTTAATTTATAAATAAACTTCCGTTAGATCCGTTAGACGTTATTCAGAAATATGATTTTTGGTAATTTATTATATTAATTTAATTGGTATAAATATAACCTGGTTCAAAATGATAGTTTTATAAATGATTAACGATTAGTATCGTTAGTAATTATAAAGGGAATAATTAATAAATTTAGAAAATAATGATAAAACAGGTTATAACATTGAGGGACCGAAAATGCCAATCTCCCAAACTGAGAAGCAGAGAAGCAGTGCCGTTTATAACACAGACACACAGAGAAGCAGCGTCGTTTACCCCCCCCCCCCCCACCTGTATCTTTCCCTAAACGGGGTCCCATGCGTAACGAAGATCAGAATTCCAGTTTGGTGAAAATGTTGAGTGTATATAAAGGGTATCATATCTTCTTCTCCAAACTCAGAGTTCTCATCATCCACAACAATGAGATTTACTATTCCACTCATGAGGAAGAAGAAGAGTGCCCTTAGGGCCCCTCTTAACAAATTCATTCCGGCGGCCCCTCTGAAACCAGCAACTCCTCCTCCTCCCCCTCCTCCTCCTGCCACAACTGCCGTGACTCCGGAGCTCCCAGCTAGGTTGCAGGAAAAATTAACCCACTTAAATCTACCGAGGAAGGGATTTATCTACCGGCACAACTACCGAATCGTGGTGGTAGGAGAAGACAACTTCTGCACCTCAGAGCGACTGGTGAGAGAATTCGGTACTGGGAAAAAGGATTGGGCTGCCAACTTCTGGGTCACCAGCCCACATCCTAAAGGTAATTTTCTTTCTTATTCTTTTTGCCTTTGTTTGATTTTGTTCTAAATGTTGTTATCTTTTAATTTGTTCAGGATCCAATCAAGAGAATACCAGCGGTGCCCAGACCCAGGTCAAGCTTCTGGAGGAAGCTGGTGCCAGCTGTGCCTTCAAATTCCACCATCTTTCCATTGCCAACAGCGTGTGGCTCATGGGAAGACACCCTGACGATGCCGAGTCCAAGGTGCCGCTTCGATTCATCGATAGGGTCGTCTACTTCGACCCACGGCTTGATTATCTGACTCTAGGCCGTTTCCTGGTCTACGCTAGGATGGTCCTCACAGACGGCGGCAAGGTGCATCTTCTAAGCCGTCCCACAAACCTGAATTATCATAAATACAAGGGGTCAACAATCAGTGAGCCAATTACTTAAAAAATATCTCCTGCTTTCTGAATTATTTATGGACAAAAAATGTAACACATGATTTGGCATGTAGGGATGTAAAATATATTTTTTCATATTAATTAATTATTAATTATTAGATAGTTATGAAACGAATTATTAGTTAGACGTATTATAGTTCACACTTGAATATTATACTTTTTAAGGTCAGTGTATCCTTGTAGTGAATCTTGTAGAAAAAAGATAGATTCTTAATTCATAGCGTAGATCAGATACTTTTAGTTTTATCCACTCCACCTCTAAATAAATATGTATATTTTTGTTTTGGATATAAATTAATAAAATATTTTTTTTTTTTTTTAATAAAATATTTAACTACCTCAAAATAAAGTAATAAAATATTTAACTAACTCAAAAAAGTGCATGTTGTTTTGAAAGAAAAAAAGCATGTTTAGTAGAAACATTATTATAGAAGGTTAGTAATGAGTCGCAATCAATCCCAGTAGAAACATTGTTATAGAAGGTCATTAATGAGTCACAATCAATCTCATTAACCAAAGGGAAAAATAGCTTATCACTATTAATTTGTACATTGGCAAAAGGGACTTACTAACTTAAATCCATTAACGTAATCATGTACTCTTATAATTGCGACTTGTGTTTTTAAATTTCTCTTGCGTCGAGCTTCAATGGTAAAAATGTGAGAATATATTTTATATTGTAAAGTCTTTAGGAATGATCATCACCTCATGTGTTCTTGGAAATATGTTATAACAAATGATGTTTAGCATCATTAAACGTACACTATCATCAACCGACATCACAACCAACATGAGAAAAAAATATTGTCTCAAGTTAGGGTGGCGGACACAACATATATACGTTGTGGAGGCTTTTCGAACGATCATCACCTTAATTTTTATGATTAATTACCCTCATGAAAATAAAAACTTGGTCATGCTCCTACTTGAGACAGTAAGTTTCTCCCTAATGCTGGTCATAAGACCGGTTGGTGATGATGCATAATGACATCGGACATCATTTATTATAACACATACCTAAAAACACGTGATGATAATTACAAAACACTAAATTATGGAAAAAGCAAAAATTAAATTTGGATTGTTTAACTTTTTTTCACCAATTTTTTTAGTGACAAAAAATGAGTGAAAACCTGTAAAAATGTTATTTATATCGTATTTTTTTTAATTTTTTTTGGAATATTTGTTTCTGGATTGAGAATACCTCTCCGTTTCTTCTGCAGAAACATACGATGGTGCACGTTCTCTGCTTGGTGAATCATTGTTCAATACTCGAGGTGCAGGCAAAGCACGCACCCGAGTTGTGGGTAATTGCACTTGTGGTGTTGTTGTATCGGTTTGTGCACAAAGCTGTGCATAAATGGCATTCAAAGCACTTTGAGACTTGGTGTGCGTGAAGCGTGATGTGATTTTATTATTATTAATAAATTGTTCACAGCTAAGAAACCGTCGGTCAAACCCATGTTTTAGTAGATCCTGACCGTAATAATTCAAGCGGTTATCTTCAAGATTTAATCTCATCCGTTCAAACCCAAAAAATTTGGCAGTTTTTTTTTCAACGCCAGTTAAGATTTCTTGTGTTTTCTGCATGTTTCTCGCTACGTGGGTACGCTCCCTCGACCGTTGCCCCTACAATTATACATATAAACTCACATATAAATTCGCTTCCTCCTTCACTTTCAAATCATCTTCTTCCTCTCTCTAAAATTTCTCTGATTCAATTGCTGGTTATAATTGATACAATCACAAATCCAAATCAATAAACCCAGATCAACAAGATGAAACATATCAATTCAATTGCGGCATTTCTAGAAGTGATTATCATGGCATTGCCGATGAATCTCAACCTCAGCCAATCAACCGATACTGCTTCCCACATGACTTCGCTGCTTCTTCAGATGACGAAACCCTAGAAGCGAAATCTTAACCTCAGGTACTGTCAGTTTCGTATTTTTTGGTAACTTCTCTTTAGAATTTAGGGTTTGCAATTTCACATACAACTCTTGGCGGGGTAAAATACGGAGGGCTCATGGTGGAAATTGATAGTTTCTACCATTGAAGCAACCGTGATTTTGCAGCCATGGCGTTCACCATGCTCACCACTCAGTTGAATTGTCGCTCACTTCCGTGAATATCTATTCAAACTGCCAACCTGGTGTTTGATTAATTGGTTCCCATTTTATATGTGTTATTTCATATATTGTGTTTTGAAGTTGAAGTTGATTTTGTGTTTATTTCAAATTCAGGGTCAAAGCAGCCTCTTAAACGGGTCAAAATTGTCTAAGAAAGTGGCTGCCTATCAGGTGTTTGATCAATTTCCTCCCATTTTATATGTATTATTTCATGTATTGTGTTTTGAAGTTGAATTTCATTTACAGTCAATTGTGACTTGAATTGTAGTATTATGGCACTTTTATGCGGGAGCAATGGAGAAGTCGTTGTCTTCATAGGTTCATTCATGTTTGGTAATGCGAAGTTGTACACTGTATTGTGTTTTTTTACAAGGAATTGTGTTTTTACAAAGGCATTTGTTTTGTGTATAACATTGTGTTATTGCCATTGTGTTTCTTAATAACATTGTGTTTTTTTATGTAACCTTGTTTTATTGCCATTGTGTTTTTATATGATACTATTTTTAGTTGTTTGTGTTTTAGACCTCTGGGTTTGGGGCTTGGGTTGATATGTGGTGGAGATGGGCTCCACGAGGCCACCTCAAAAAAGTGGGGTGTGGAGGGGGCGGGGGCTGACATTTGGCAGCAATTTATTTGGGTTTTTCTTGCTTCAATTTATTTGTTGATTTTTCTAGTCTCCTTGCACAGTGTTCAGTAGCATCATTTTGGTTTCCTCTTATTGGTTTTTCGATTTTATTTCCAGGTTACTCTGTTTTGCAGAATTTGGGATCTGTTTGGCTATTTCTTTTTATGAGATTTGAGTAGTGAGCTGATTGTTGTTCTTTAATGTTAATCACAATCACATAAATTAGTGTTCTTTTAAATGTGTTTGACAGTTAAGGTTACATCTGCAACAGTATCACCTAGCCTTTGAATTCAAGATGGGATTTTATGGTCATCAAAGGAGGTACCGTGCATAGAAGAATTCCCCTTGTCTGCAGCAACCCATGTGGACGAACTAAGGTATCAAACACTTTGTATTGCTTTTAGTACTCTTGAAATGATCCATTCCGTGTAAAATGGGATCTTTGCAAACATTTTTATGCATAAAGTTTTGTTTGAATGATTATTTTCATGCCTGTTGCAACAAAACATATTATTATCTATGGCCTCTTTTTATTACAACTCACTATCTTATTCTAATTTCAATAAATAGTATTCTCAACCAAAGATGGAACATGGGTGTGTATTTGTTAGGAATCATATGTTTACTTTGCTATTTCTAGTATTAGGGAGGGGGTATTTGTAACTTTCTCTCTTATAAATATGTATGGAATAGTTAGTAGTGGAGAGGAGAGTTTGTTATTCGGTTAGGGATCCATTGTGGAGAGGCTCCCTTGTGGAGAAGGGCTTAGCCCGGGATCACTTCGGTGATTGTTTATCTTCGATTTGTATTTCAATTCAATCTATCACAATTATCATATATCGATTCCTATAATTGGTCCGACCTGCCTCACCTCTGCTCTCTGGTCAAGATCTGATTTCTACTTCCGTGAAGATGGACACGGAGGCGGTTTAAATCTCTGCCCGATTGGATGTTCATGAGCAACAGATTCAACAACTTCAATCGGATGTCACTGAGATCAAGGATTCTCTCTCCGCGTTAACTGCAGATCTGGGGGACTTCCGTCGGGACGTTTTGGCTTGGATGAAGTCGCAAGAGACGAAGACCGGCGATGGTTCGGCGGAAAATCGTGGTTTTCCGGTGAGGTATTTACATATTCTCATCCTAAATCGGCTTCTGATATAGATTCTGGTCCCAAATCAGCTTCTAATAGGGATGTGTGTAGTGGTCTTCCATCTCTAATAGATCAACTGGAGGCAATAGTCTCCAGATCTAACGAACACTTGAAGACTATACGTTCCAGATCTGACGAAAAATCAATGGCGCAATTTCAGTCTCCAGGTACTCAGATTGTTAACGTTCGATCGAAATTTCATGAAATTGAGGAGGAATCGGTTAATTCAACTATGACTAATTCCAATCTTAGGATCGGTTTCACGTCTTCGTTAACTTCTTTTGACAACCAATCAGCCGACCAAGCCAAATTAGAGATGATAGGTGTCAATTGGGCCTTATCAGATGTTCTTAAGTGGGATTTGGGCTCCGAACCATGTTAGTTGTATTTTTAGGCATGTTTTTATACCATACTAATATTAATATTTCATCACATATCATGCATATTTCATAGTCATACCCCATTATTTTGTGAAACACTTGTATTTTGGAATGGAATCTACTTTGGATTGTTTTTAATGTTTTTGAAGACGTGGAGCGATTGCCATAGACTACAATGAGCGTGAGAAAGTTTAAAAAGTATTCATGGTAAAACAAGAAGATCAAAGCGGTCGTTGATACGATCAAATTTATGTTCAAGCTGGGACAAAAGGAATAATGTGGTTAAGTGTTGGTAACTTAATGGAAGGTGTCAAATTAATTACAATCTCCAGAAAACAAAGATTTAAAGGGAGTCTACAAATGGAATATCGGAGCTCGAGACCAACAACATCCTAGAAAGAATGAAGTTATGAAATTGGGTTTGATGACGGGGATAGCCCAAGACTAAATAAAATGATTAAATATGTAAGCGCTCAAAAGGTTAAACGGTTCAATGGTTGTAAAGCTGTGAGTTGGGAAAAGCAATGCAGAAACAGTAGCCGGTCACATCTGAAGATCGCTTCACCAACCCACAGCCGCAAAAGCAAAGCAGGTCTGCCAATGCACACTATTATCCGGGGGTCAAAAGCCTTCAACCCCTGAAAGGGGAAACCCTCCACTGCAAGCGAGGTTGCTAGTCTAATCCATTCCACTTCGGGAGATGCCTTCTCTTATAAAATGACATTTCATTTACTTCAAAAAAGACATCTGGACCAGCTCTGATTCTCCAATCTCTGGTCATTCACATCGAATGCTTGTCTCGCACAAGTCATTCCCTTTCACATCCAACACACACATTCCCTTTGCTACAACCTCCAAATCTGGGTACGATTCAGAGGAGGATCCATAGCAAAGAACAACAATAAACTAGTAAACCTCCTTCCACGTCTCGCAAACGTGGGGGGACCCCACGACCTGCGTTAGGCAAGGTTGAACCCTTCAACCAGCTACCACCGTTGGTCTTGTATTTGTTGCATCAACAAGTTGGCGCCCACCGTGGGGCTACGCCGCTATTTCTTCTCCAAAAGACCTAGTAGTGTAGCTCTATTCACTTAAAATCACCATGTTTGAAAGTGGATCCCCGGAAGAAGTAAATCAGATCCCAAACGCTTCTACTCCGGGTAGTAGCCAAGCTCACGTGGCTATACCAACTTCTTTCTCAACTCCGGGGAGCACACCCGAGTTCCTCAACTTCAACACACCAACTTCATCCAGATCCGGAGTTCCATCTCCCAATATCGGTGTCTCTGATGCCCCATCATGTGTTGAATTCACCCCTGAAGGGGTTGCTAACATTTTCCTTGTGCTAAGAACTCTTCTCAACCAGCATGTGAATAAAGAAAGAGAAAAGGGAGTGAGGATTCGTTTAGACTATGACGAACCTGAGCCAACATTGTCTCCTGGACCACCTCCTCCTCTTTTTGCAACAAGAAGTGAGGCTGGTCCCAGTAACCTTTCAAACCCTCACCCTTATCTGTCCACTATGACAAATCCTACGGTGCATCCTATCTTCTCTTCCCAACCAATTACTAGTGGTGTTCCTCTGGGGCAGGAGCTAACTCTCGACCAGCTCCTACAATCCCCGGTGACAAGCTATCCAGCATCTACCACAACTACATGGGAGCAAGCCCTGTCCGTGCTCCCCTTAGCACGTAGTGCTGTTATGAGTACTCCCCTCGGGATAAACTGCTCCACTGGCCCAGGAATCCTTCAAGGCTTCAACCCTATGCCCAACATGATGACCCAGATGATGGCCAACTTCCCATGGCAACACTTCATCAATCAAGTGCTTGCCACTCAGGGAAACAACGGCAATAGCAGTAATGTGGATGCAAGGACTGAAGAAGACTTGGCCAAACCATACAAGCCAAGTAACCTTTCATGCTTTTCAAGACAGATAGCCGATTATGATTTTCAGTCAAAGATCAAAATGCCGGCCCACATCAGAACGTATGATGGGACTGAAGATCCTGAGGACCACCTTCAGATCTTCACCGGTGCAGCTCGGATAGAGAAATGGTCCAACGCTGAGTGTTGTCTAATGTTCATGCAAACTCTTCTTGGATCCGCCAGGATCTGGTTCAACGATTTGCCTGCTCAAAGTGTTCGAAGCTTTGATGATCTCAGCAAGGGTTTCCTGGCCAATTTCTCCCAACAAAGACGATATGTCAAAGATGCAACAGTGATCTTTCAGATAAAACAACGTGATGATGAAAGTCTCCGTGCTTTCATTGAACGATACAAAAAGGAAGGTCTGACTTATGTTGGGGCCGACGAGAAAATGAGAGTGGCTGGCTTCATGAATGCCATCACCTCTAAGTACCTTACAAGGGATTTCAACAAATCTCTACCCAAGACCTTAGAAGAAGCTCTTGAAAGGGCTGAAGCCCACATCCGGGGAGAGGAGGCAGTAGACATTAAGGAACAAAGAAAAAGAGGGTCCGGCTGGAGAAGCAACAGTCCATCCAGAAAAAGAGGGTCCGGAGAACTCGCTCATTTGGTAACCAAGAGGGAACTTCAACTCCTATGACAGACGGTCAAAGGGTTCAGAACCTCGAAGGTCTGAAGGTCGGAACCTTTCAAGCAGGGAGAAAGGCATAAGTTTCACACCCCTCACAAAGACCCCTCAAGAAATCCTTGCAACAGAAGAAGTTAAACAAAACTTTCGGCCTCCTAGACCTCTCCCCAAAAGCAGGAAAAACGAGAACTCCACCCAATACTGCGAGTTTCATGAAGAAAAAGGTCACCACACCAATGATTGCTTCCAACTCAAGAAAAGAATAGAAGAGGCTGTCAAGTCCGGAGAACTCGCTCATTTGGTAAAGGGAGTCCGGGACAAAATGACTGAAGGAAAAGGTAAGGAAGTCAATATGGTGGATTTCGATGGAAAGGTTCCCCGCAAGAGACAGAGGTTGGAAGCTTGGGAGCTTCAGTGTGTCTGTTTCCCCACTACGGAGAATGACCCTCTCCCTAGCCCTCTCGTGGTAGAAGCTACCGTGGGAACGTTGCAAACACGCAAGGCGTACATAGACACGGGGGCAGCCACTAAAATCATGTTCGAAAAATTCTTCAACCAATTGAGCAATGAAGAACGTTCAAGGCTTCAACCCTCTGGGACCTCCATAAAAGGTATCGCTGACATACCCCTCAAGCCTTTAGGGCAACTGACACTTAATGTTCGTTTCAGTGAAGGTTTAAAAGAAAGAACCCAACCACTCACCTTTGTGGTTATCAACATCCCCTCAAGCTATGATGTGATCATCGGAAGACCAGGACAGTGTGCATTTTACATGGCGGTGTCTGTTGGCCATGGCACAGTCAAATTTCCCACCGAAAGGGGCATAGCAACCCTTCAACCCTCTCAGGAAACCTACATGGTTGAAGGTGAGAGATCAAACAATGAAGAAGACAGGCAAAGGCTGGTCATAAACCCTAAATACCCTGAACAAAGAATAAGGGTCAACCAAGATCTTTCTCAAGAGACCCTTTCATACCTTAAAAAATTGCTAACACACTACAGCGACGTATTCACTTGGTGCCCTGAAGATATGACCGGGATCCCCCGGGACATTGCCGAGCATGAGTTGAGAATACCACCAGAGGTCAAGCCCGTTGTCCAGAAGAAAAGAAGCTTAGCACCTGAGAGAAGCCTGGCAGCCTGCCAAGAGGTTGAAAAGCTTGTGTCAGCCGGTATTCTCCGAGAAGTCAAGTACCAGTCATGGGTTGCAAATCCGGTTATGGTCAAGAAACCAGATAACTCTTGGAGGATGTGTATAGATTTTAAGGATCTTAACAAAGCTTGCCCCAAGGATTGCTATCCACTACCAGAAATTGATCTCAAAGTTGACTCCCTCACAGGCTACTCGTTCAAATGCTTTCTCGATGCATACAAAGGCTATCACCAAATCCTCATGAAAAAAGAGGATGAGGAAAAGACAGCCTTTCACACGGGCAAAGGGATCTTTTGCTATCAAAAGATGCCTTTCGGCCTCAAAAATGCAGGAGCAACCTATCAACGGCTCGTTGACAAAGCCTTCGAAAGCCAAATCGGCAAAAACATGGAGGCATATGTCGATGACTTGGTTATTAAAAGCAAGACGGAATACCAAATGCTCGATGATATTCAAGAAACTTTCAAGAACCTCAGAAAGGTTAACATGAAGCTTAATCCTGAAAAGTGTTCATTTGGATTCGAGGAAGGAAAATTTTTGGGCCACATTGTTGGAAAACAAAGCATCAAAGCCAACCCTAACAAAGTAAAAGCCGTCCTTGAAACCAAGCCACCAAAGACCAAGAAGGAGGTTGAAAGCTTGAACGGGAAGCTTGCAGCCTTGAAGCGTTTTACCTCAAAGTTAGCCGAAAGATCTCTGCCCTTCTACAAAACGCTCAAGAACTGCTCAGATAAAAAGGATTTCAAATGGACTGAAGAAGCTTTCAACCAGATGAAGCAACATCTAGCTTCCCTACCAGACATTGCGGCACCAAAAACCGGGGAGTTAATATCGGTGTACCTCTCAATCACGGACGAGGCCATCAGTGCAGTCCTCACCATTGAGCGAGACAAGGCCCAGGTACCCGTCTATTTTTTCAGCAAAACTTTAAAATTAACTGAAACGAAATACCCTCCCCTTGAAAAACTTGCCCTAGCCTTAGTTCAAACAGCTAGAAGGCTTCGAAGGTATTTCCAAGCACACCCCATACAAGTGGTCACCGACCAACCTATTAAGAGTGTGCTTGAAAAACCTGAAAACTCGGGGCGATTAGCCAAATGGGCCATAGAACTAGGTGAACATAACATCACCTATGTCCCAAGGAAAGCTATCAAGGCTCAAGTCTTGGCCGATTTCATTGTGGAAGTCCCAAACCAAACACTCACTGAAGTAAACACTGCCACCGCTGAACCTTCCAACCCTGAAGCCTGGAAGCTTTTTAACGACGGGGCTTCAAGCGTTGAAGGGTCAGGGGCCGGATTAATTTTGATCAACCCAAAAGGTTTGGAATTCACATATGCTCTTCGTTTTGATTTTCAGACCACCAATAACGAAGCTGAATATGAAGCACTAATAGCTGGCCTAAGGCTGGCCAAAGAAATGAAAGTTGAAAGGCTTGAAGTGTTCACGGATTCGTTGCTGGTCTCAAGTCAAGTCAATGACAGCTACATAGCTAAAGAGCCCAACATGAAAAAATACAGAGAAAAATCCAAGGAACTGATGAGTACCTTCCAAGCATGCAACATCAAACAGATCCCAAGATCTCAAAACAAGAAGGCCGATGCCCTAAGTAAGCTTGCATCCCTCACTTTTGCCCATCTCACCAAGAAGGTACTGGTAGAAGTGTTGAAGGCCCCATCCATTGATGAATTGGAGGTTCAAGACGTGGTTACCGAAGAAGAACCAAACTAGATGACTCCCATAAGAAAGTTCCTCAAAAATGGTGAATTACCCAATGATCAAGTGGAAGCCAAAAGGGTTGAGATCAAGGCAAGACAATACATACTACAAGGAGAAACCCTTTACAAAAAGGGTTACCTTGCTCCCTTGCTAAGATGTGTCGGTCCCGAGCAAAGTAAGTACTTGATCAAGGAAATTCATGAGGGCGTGTGTGGAGCTCACTTTGGAGCTAGGTCGGTAGTTGCAAAGCTCATGAACCTCAGATATTTCTGGCCCTCAATGCATCGTGACACAACCGAAGAATTGAAGAAATGTGATGCCTGCCAGATCCACGCACCAGTCCCAAAAAGTCCCAAGCATGATTTAGTCCCAATAACCTCAGCTTGGCCATTCCATAAGTGGGGAATGGACATTGTTGGTCCATTTCCCCCAAGCAAAGGGGGAGTGAAATTCCTACTGGTGGCAGTAGACTATTTCACCAAGTGGCCCGAGGTCAAGCCACTTGCCAAGATCACAGGAAAGCAAGTCATTGACTTTGTCTGGGAAAACATCATCTGCCGTTATCGATTGCCAGGAGTACTTGTCACCAACAACGGAAGGCAATTTGCTGAAAAGCCTTTTAGCGTTTGGTGCAAAGAATACAAAATCGATCAGATTTTCAGCTCAGTGGCTTATCCGCAATCAAACGGGCAGGTTGAGAGAACAAATAGAAGCATAGTGGAAGGAATAAAGACAAGATTGGGAAGATACGAAAGCAACTGGCTTGAAGAACTGCCTAGTGTTCTATGGGCAATTAGAACAACGGAAAAAACAAGCCATAAGAAAACACCTTACAGCTTGGTATTTGGATCCGAAGCTGTGATCCCTGCCGAAATAGGAGTTGCAACCCAAAGAATTGTCAACATGGATCCCGAAGCAAACCAAACAGAGACCATGTTGAATTTACAACTCCTAGAGGAAGCAAGAGATCAAGCCGCAATTCAGGAAGCCAAATACAAGCAACAGATGGAAGCTTACTACAACAAAAAAGTCAAAAACGAACGCTTCAAGCCAGGGGACCTAGTCCTCAGAAACAACGAAGCCAGCAAGAAAGAAAATCAAGGAAAGCTCGGCCCAAAGTGGGAGGGCCCGTACACCATCCTCGAAGCACAGAAAGGTGGATCCTACAAGCTGGCTGATTCAGAAGGCAAAAGGCTTCCAAGGCATTGGAACGGCAAAACCCTGAAAAGGTTCCATGTTTAAACGGAAAGTTTGGTTTGTTCAAGAATGTATTTCAAGCGGAATTATGAATATCTTTTGTAAAAAGCAAGTATTGCTTTAATGAATGAAGTTGTTTTTATCAAACTTGTCTTTCTATCCCAAAATCAGGTTCAGAACCTAGCAAAAAACTCCATGGCAAGGGCCATGTAAGGGGATGAGCTTCCAGGCCACATCGCTCAATAGGTTCAAGGGTTGAATGAGCCTATATAAGGGGTGAGTTCCTAAATCAATACAACTCCATGAGACTTGTTAGGAAAACACAAAATTGTCTCATAGACAGGTATAAGCAGCCTACACCAAATGCTCCTTAAGTCTTAGAAATATAGTCTACAAAAAGGCTAAAAAACCAAAAGAAATAATTAAAAGGATAGGTGCCATCTCTTCTTGTTAAAAATACCAGGGCTAAGTGTCTGCAGCATTGAACCCTTTTAGGTATAAAAAACATAAGGGCAGCACAAACCCGACAAAGACAAAGTTACAAAAAGAACAAAGTCAATTGGACAAAAATTACAAAGGTACAAACCAAACCAGGACGCAAAACTAAGAAGCCTTCAAGGCTTCAAGCCACCCGGGCAATACCCCGAAACCTTAAAGGCTCCAACCTATTAACAGACAGCCAAAAGGCTTGGACGGTTAAAAACCAAACGAACTGCCTTGACCAAAGAGGCACAAGCATAAAACCATAACAAAAGAAAAATAGTTAAAACATAACATCATATAAAAGAAAGCCCAAAAAAGACTTTCAAACATAAGTTAGAAGCAAGTCCTAGTAACTTGCAAGCTTAAGCTACTGTCCCAGCGGCCACAAAGGCCTTAAAACACAACCAACAGGAACCTTAAGGGTTCCTAATAACCTAATATTGTTCAAATCAACATTACAAAACATAAATTGTTTCAGTGCTAAGAAAGCTACGAATCAAGCATCAACAGATTTGGAAACTCCAGAACCTTCGCCCTTGGCCTTCTTTGTTTTCTTCAACTTTTTAGTTTTCACACCTCCATCACCACCAACCGCCGAAGCCTCCAAGCTTGCATCCTTAGGAACATCCGGCTGACCTGAAAGGGTATCGTCACTATCCCCCGAATAGGATCTCTTCCTTGAAAGAGAGCCCAAAACCTCAGCACAGACCTTCTCATTTAAGCCCTCCGGTTTTAAGTCCTGCAACACAGCAAGAGGCTTACCGAAACAAGTGGAAACCTGATGGATGTAGGGATAGGTCAACTTCTCCATTTGCTCAACGGAGCCTTTAAAAACATCAGAAGCCTCGGGACGAAACAGAGGTGACTTCTCCAAAGGATGGCCGGATTCATGAAGTTTATACCCAGCAATGAGGCCTTGGTGTTTCCCCAGGTTAAGAAGCTTAGTGTAAACGTCACCAAGAGCAGAGTTAAACTCTTTGGAGTGCAATAGATAAGTAACCACTTGGTGAAAACCCTGCTCTATGAGCCATTGGTTATCCATAGTAGCCTGAGCAAGTGAAGTCTTCAACCTCTCTTTCTCCTTACCAAAAGCCTGCTGCTGAACAAACAAAGCTTCCCGATCAGCCCTAAGTTTCAACCTATCAGCCTCGAAGCTCTTTTTCAAATCACCCATCTCAATCTCATGCATCTTTTTCAGATCACTAACCTTCTTCTCCCATGCTGCTTCCTTCTCGGCAAAACCAGCTATCTCCTTTTTCATCCCAGCCAGGGAGGATTTCATTTTATCCTTCTTCTTGGAGAATTCTTCATATTCCCGCATTCTCTGACGAAAACGGGCAATGCCTTGAGGAAGCATGGCAGCAAGGTTGCAAGTACTCAAAATCATACGGGACAGCATCAGGTCATCATCCATCCCAACAATAGTCTCGTGCACTGAGGGAGGAGCAATGTGACTCAGAGCATCCTCACAAACGGCAGCATCTTTGAAACTGTCATCATTCTTCACCGACCAAGTAGGCAGATAAATCCCCTCTGGATCCAACCCCTCAACATCCCTGCTCGAAGACTCCTGAACAGGAGTGGCAACAACCTTCTTGCCTGAAACCTTTTTACCATGGACAACCAATTCCTTATCCTTCTCAGCACCTGCTTCAACACCTTGATCTTCCGAAACTTCAATATCATCACTCAAGTCCACCGGTTCAGTAGAAGTGGATTGAGGACCAGCTTTCAACAACCGACGAGAAGATCGACGGGTTGAAGATTTAGGAGCATTAGACTTAGAAAAACCCTTGGCAGTAGCAGCACTAACATAGCCTGAGCCCTCAAACCTTTGATCAGCAGTCCTAACCACAACATTCTCACCAGGAACAGACGGAGCATCCTCAAAAACAACATCAGAAGTATCGTCGCTCTTAATAAAATCCAAAGCAGACATGACTGCAAAAAACAACAACACATAAGTCATAGATAAAGAAAAACATAAAAAGGACAAAAAAGGAAAATGCATACCCATGCCACTCCTCATAAGAACCGGATCCCGATCAACATTCCCCCAAATTTTACTAACCCCTAATAGAACAAGTAAGTGTTCAGGAAAGGGACGAACCCTCGAAGGGCACCCCCGGATGGCATTGAGAAAAACAGCATTCAATTCAGACTCGGAAGGTTCCGGATCATTGAGAACAGCATCCGGATTCCTCCACACCATTTTAAATGGGAGAATAGTATCGGAGACCCAGAAAAAGCGGTCTTTCCAAGCCCCAAGCGTAGTAACCATCGACGAAATAAGGCAGGTATCAACTTTGGTTGTTTCAAAAGTAAACCAATCGCCATTCTTAGCCAAACGAAAAAACCGGCGAAAGAGTAAAAGGGAAGGATCATACACAAGAGCACGACATAAAACCTCAAAATGCAAAACCCTAGCCATCCCCTTTGGATGAACTTGCCCAAAAGAAACCCGATAATACTCCAACAAGTTCAAAACAAAAAACGAAAAGGGATATCGAAGGTTTGAGAACTCAAAATGACTACAATAAAGGGCAATCGAACCAGAAGGTGGTTTATCAACGGGAACATCACAAGCAGGGGCAGTGGGTTCGAACTTCCTATCAATACCATATTCCATACAAAATAAATCTACCTCCTCTTGTGTTAACCGGGAAAAAGATTTTGCTAAATCCTTACGAGCACCCATTTTTTGAAAACGGAAAATGCAGAATGAAAGATGAAAAGGAAACCGGAACTAACCTTAGAGAAGGAGAGAAAATGGCAGGAACTTGGAATAAATTATGAAACAAATGGATAAGTTTGGAAATATAAAATAAATATAAGTCTACAATAGGGGTAATTATGGCAAAACAATAACTCCTGCGAAAACCGCCACCCTATCAACTGCCATACATCAATCAAATCAATTGTCAGTTATTTGAAATTCAAATTCAAAACATTAACTGCCTTCAACCTTTCAAGCCTTCAAGCAACGAACCCTCGAAACCTTCAAGCAATAAAATACGTACATAAAAGTCAGAAGTCTTTAAGCTTATCACCCAAAAGCCTCTGACTTGGGGGGCTGATGACGGGGGTAGCCCAAGACTAAATAAAATGATTAAATATGTAAGCGCTCAAAAGGTTAAACGGTTCAATGGTTGTAAAGCTGTGAGTTGGGAAAAGCAATGCAGAAACAGTAGCCGGTCACATCTGAAGATCGCTTCACCAACCCACAGCCGCAAAAGCAAAGCAGGTTTGCCAATGCACACTATTATCCGGGGGTCAAAAGCCTTCAACCCCCGAAAGGGGAAACCCTCCACTGCAAGCGAGGTTACTAGTCTAATCCATTCCACTTCGGGATATGCCTTCTCTTATAAAACGACACTTCATTTACTTCAAAAAAGACATCTGGACCAGCTCTGATTCTCCAATCTCTGGTCATTCACATCGAATGCTTGTCTCGCACAAGTCATTCCCTTTCACATCCAACACACACATTCCCTTTGCTACAACCTCCAAATCTGGGTACGATTCAGAGGAGGATCCATAGCAAAGAACAACAATAAACTAGTAAACCTCCTTCCACGTCTCGCAAACGTGGGGGGACCCCACGACCTGCGTTAGGCAAGGTTGAACCCTTCAACCATTCTGCCTAGCCAGTCCAGCTACCACCGTTGGTCTTGTATTTGTTGCATCAACAGGGTTTTAAGTTAATGAATTTTAATTGGACTAAAATTGGTGATGGAAATTAAAGCAAATTGTTGGGCTGATGATTTAAATGAGAAGCGGGCCTTAATTAAATTAGAGATAAACCACAATAAAGAAAATGAAAAGCCCAAGAGAAGGAGGGAATTGTTGGTTGGAATATAAATAAAGGGATCACGAACAAAAGGGAACAACCGGGACGCATATTGAGGACCATTCTCTTTGACAGCTGCAATTTTGAGTTGGAGATAAAGAGAAGCAACAATTCAGATTTTGGGATGTAATTTTGGTTGTTAGTTTATGTTTTGTTTCTTGAACAACTCGATTGTTCTAGCCATCATGTCCGGCTAGAACCGATAGTTTCGACATCGGGGTTTGTTTTCTTTGATTTGGTTCATAAATTTATGTAAACGGTTATGTTAGATTCAATTATTTTAGTGGTTTGTTTGTGTGTTTCTTGATCTTAAATCCGGATATTTTACCGGATATATATTAGTTTGTTAATGAAACCGGCCACTTTGTTAATTATTTTAATAAAGTTCATCAAGTTTTAAAACCTTAACCAGCTTTGATTTTTGATAAAAGGAACAAATAACGGGCTGTGTTTGTCTATGAACTCGGTTTCATTATAGAATCATACAATCTAGTTAAACATACCAAACGACGCGTGTGTTTGATTATAATCGATACTTCTATCACGCAACCCGCACACTAAAATCCGAACAACGTGAGTTTAGAGTAGCGGGTTGCCTCTAACCGACGAATTGCGCTTGGTTAGACATTAGATGGAGTGGATATCCGAACTGCGTGACATCTAGTATTGATACAAACTATTATTTAAAAGGATCATTGCACCGTGACCGTTAATGATCGTAAGCCGAATCAAATCAAGAAATCGCCCTGGTGTTGAAATTAGTTTTTAACATCTGAATTTTCCAACCATTTTAATTAGCTTTTCTTTTTAATTTAAAAATTAAAATTGTCTTTACGTTCTAGTTAAATTGAAAACCCCCCCTTTCAAAACAATCATATCTGGATAAAATCTTTTTGGCATAATCAATTAATCTGTATCCCTGTGGACACGAACCTGACTTCCATTCATACTATTTTTAGTGTGTCAAGTAGGTTTATTTTATATTTATTTGCTGGATTCGACACCCAACAAATTGGCGCCGTTTCCGGGGATACGGCAAATTTAATCGTTTTATGCCAAGATCTTTGCGTACAGGTACACCACTCGAGATTGACCCGGAGATTGAGAAAACAGCAAAGAGATTAAGGAGGCAAGCAAAACAACGAAAGAAGTTAGCAAGATCCTCAACCTCTATATCTTCACCTCCAGTCACCAACATTTGGCAAGACGTACTCTTGTCAAGTGAATCTGAAACCGAAACGGAATCATCACCACATCAAGAAACACCCATCACTCCACCCCACTCACCTACCCATACTCACCAAGAACCAAATTCACCCGAATCTCCAATTTCTACAGTTACAATGGTAGCTGAACAAACCCTTCGACAGTGGGCGACTCGTGATGTCCCACAACAGCCCCTTTGCATTAACTACCCTACTGTGGAAAACTTTGAGCTGAAATCCGGACTCATTCACCTATTACCACTTTTCCGAGGCTTAGAGAATGAAGACCCACACAAGTTCCTCAAAGAGTTCCATGTTGTGTGCTCCGGTATGAAGCCACATAACGTCACTGAAGACCAAATCAAGCTAAAGGCATTCCCCTTTGCTCTTCAAGAATCAGCAAAAGAATGGTTATATTACCTACCACCGGGGTCGGTAACTACTTGGAATGCACTTGCAAAGCTGTTTCTTGATAAATACTTCCCAGAAGTCAAAGCCTCGATCCTACGCAAGGAGATCATCGGAATCAAGCAACTAAAAAGAGAAGCCTTGCACACTTATTGGGACAGGTTTAAAAAGTTGTGTGCACGTTTCCCACAACATGGCATAACTGATCACCAACTCCTTCAATACTTTTGTGAAGGGTTGGCACCATTAGAGAGGCATTTGATTAATGCCTCAAGTGGAGGAGCTTTACTTGATAAGACACCAACTCAAATAAGAGCCTTAATTACCTCCATAGCTGAAGAGACCAAACACTCACAGGATGAAGAATGGTACACGGATGTTCCACGGACAATCAAGGAAGTGAGCACTCCTCACATAGAAAATCAGCTCGTTGAGTTGATAAAAGCGGTCATGCAACTCACCAAGGACAAGAGTGTTGAGCCACAAGCCTGAGCTTGTGAAATTTGTCTACAATTTGGACACCCCACTGATATATGCCCCACACTGCAAGAAGATGTTGAACAAGCACAAGCATTTGGAGGTTACCAGGAGCAAAATTCAAGGCAATTTGAATAATATCAAGGCAATCAGACTAGGGGACATCCTCCCAACATGAGTTATCAGCAAAGGCCTCCACAATATCAGCAACACCCGCCCTTTCAATGTTTTCAACAACAACCAAACTTTCAGCCCCGACAACAACAACCTGCCCAACAACAAGCAGGTGGCTCGGGAATGTCTTTGGAAGATATTGTCAAAAGTTTGGCAACCAGCACGCATACGTTCCAACAGGAGACTAAAGCTAGCATCAAGAACTTGGAACAACAAATGGCTCAACTTGCTAGCTCGGTGAGTAAATTAGAGTCTCAAGGTAAACTGCCTGCACAAACCAAGAATAACCCAAAGCACAATGTTTATGCCATTACCTTGAGGAGTGGAAATAGTTATGAAGGCCCGAGTGTACATGAAGAAGAAGCAATTGTTGTTGACAAGAAGGAACAAGAAAAGATGAAAGTACAAGAACAGGTTAGAAGTGAAATGAAATTTACTCCTATAGCTCCATTCCCGTCAAGGCTACAAAGCACAAAGAAGGAAAGGGAAGAGCAAGAAATCATGGAGACATTCAGGAAGGTAGAGGTAAATATTCCACTCCTTGACGCTATAAAACAAGTCCCACGGTATGCGAAGTTCCTCAAAGAACTTTATACATCAAAGAAGAAGCTTAAAGGTAATGAAACCGTCAAGGTAAGTGAAAATATTTCTACAGTGTTACAAAAGAGACTACCTCCAAAGTGCAAGGATCCAGGTGTTTTCACCGTTCCTTGTAACTTGGGGAATATCACTGTGCCTAGAGCTATGTTGGACCTTGGAGCCTCTATTAACGTCCTACCATACTCTATTTTTAAAACACTTAATGTAGGACTGTTAAAGAGGACCGGGGTAGTCATTCAATTGGCCGATCAATCCATAGTACGCCCAAAAGGTGTATTAGAAGATATATTGGTACAAGTGAATGAATTAGTCTTTCCAGCTGATTTTTATGTGCTAGACATGGAGGGTGATGAAGCCCCAAATTCAAGTTCCATATTATTAGGAAGACCATTTTTAAAAACCGCAAGGACTAAAATTGATGTTTATAATGGCACTCTTTCTATGGAATTTGATGGGGAGGTAATCAATTTCAACATAGATGATGCTTTGCGTTATCCAAGTGATGTCTCGTCTTTGAATTATATAGATGTCATTGAACCACTAACTAATGAATGTTTTGAGTTGTATAACCATGATGTTCAAGCATTAGTGTCAAACAAAAGTATTGATGAAGCAGCGACAAAAGAACTTACTGAAAAGTTCAAGCTTGGGGAGAATCTAATGGATGTTATGACCCTCATGGACAAACGGAAGAAAGCAAAGTACAAAGCACCAAAATTTAAATCACCAAGTATTATCCAAAAGCTTCTTCCGTGTATTGAGCAAGCACCAGATTAACGAATTAATGTCCAAGTCTAGCCAAAGACGAGAAAGAAAGGCGCTTCGCTGGAGGCAACCCGTGGTTTTTGTATCATTTTGCATTTTTTTTACATTAAAAAAAACAAAACAAAAAAAAAACAAAAACAAAAAAATAGATATTTAGCTTGAAGTTTAACCCGGCCGTGTTGAATTTCCTTATAAAAAAACGGCCTGGTCATGTGAAAGTTAGTTTTTAATTCAGAACTTTGACCCGGTCGTGTAAAAAAATCTATAAAAAGTGACCAGGCCATGTTAAAATTTATTAAATTTATTCAGAACTTGACACGGGCGTGTCAAACCCTCACCCGGCCGGGTGAACCTTCTATGAATAAATAGAGTTGAGGCAAGCTTCAAGCTATTGGAAAAAAAAAGCCACCGATAGATAAGACTATGGGGTATGGGGCGGGGGTTTGGGCGTGGGTTGGGGGAAAACGCCCAAGCCACCACCCCTGGTGGACTTGGGTTGGGGCGTGGCCCTTGGGGCTTGGGTTTCAAGCCGGGCGTGGGGCGGTCTTTACATCCTAGCTGGCTTGCTTCCATTCGCTGACCCCGCCATGTCATAGCGGGCCATATGAAAAGTTTGAATTTTAAATTCAAACCGTTTGGCTTGGCCAACCGGTCACCCCAACCCCAACATTCCCTATAAATAACCCCAAACCCCACCGTGTGGTCCATCCCAAACCCCACCGTGTGGTCCATCCCAAACCATCGCTATCCCCCGCTACCCCACCGGCTACCTACTTCATCCACGAACCCGCTACCCCAAGCCGAAGAACATGGCATCCTGGACCCACGAGGAAGAATTGGCTCTCATCACAAGCGTCGTTGACGCTATGAAGGGGCGGCCACCGGGCCAAACAAAATATTGGCCGGAAGCATTCGCAACCTACCGACATAACGTCGGTAACGACCGCCACAACCTCAACGCGTGCCAACATAAATGGCGCGAGCTACGGCCAAAGCTCGAGCGTTTCAAGGCTTACTACGAAGCCGTTCCGAGTGGCGAGTTAAGCCACGAGGACCGGGTGGCGGTGGCGAACATAGAGTTTCGAGGCAAGGAGCGAAAGACGTTCGACAAGATCGACCTTTTTGAAATTTATTTAACGATCTAGGTTTGTTATTTTGTAATTTTTAGAAATTATGTAATTTTTAGGAAATTATGTAATTTTTAGGATTATGTAATTTTTAAAATTTTAATGAAGTTGTAGGTTTTTTTTATAAATGTTGTGTGATTTTTATAAATTTTTTGTAATTTTTTTTAATATTTTGCCACGCGGTGCACCCAACCCAAGCCCCGCCATACCCTAAGGACACGTAACTAGGCGGTGGGGGGCTCCCATTCCACGTGTCAACAAGCGCAATAGACACAGCTCCTCGCATTAGACCAGTCCACCAAAGTACAAACTATGTCGATTTTGTGGTTCAAAGTTAGCAATTACATTTATTTAGCAATTTGCCCTTTTTACCCACGTAACTTGGTACATGTTTTGTTTAATTACAACTTAGCTACAAAGAGATAAACACAGTAATAAAAAGTCAAAAAGTATAATAAAAATAAAATAAAACTTATTAATCGAATGGAACCATCAAACGAGAGAGCCAATTTCCGTTCATTTCCGCATTCGACAATAATCCACTTCTTTTCGGGTTAATTTCCATATCTTATTTCTCAACCAAAAATCACATTTTAATTGCTTTGCATACCACGTAAAAAATCTAGTTTTAATATAAACAATATGCTACATGCATACTTGGTGGATGAAAGTGGGCAATGTTAAAAAACCGTTTTAACTCAGAAAATCACCCAAACCGAGATTGATAGGCAAGTTTAGACGAGTTAGGAGTAATGCGGTTCTGTTACAGTTATATAAGAAAAGAGTTTCAACATTCATTTTTGAATTTAGAAAACTTTGATACAATGTTATTAAACTCGGTCTGGCCGGACCAAGACCATATTGCTAGATGATTCACTAGCATCCACATCAAACATTTTCAAAGCGTATGTAAGGGTTGTTTGGCAACTTCTGAATGTATAATGCTAAAACAATAAGGCTGAAGGGTGTGGAATAAAGCCCCCACACCACGTCAGATCCACGTCGACGTCACATCATAGAATAAAGCTTCTTTAACTTGCATGATATTGTATAAAGCCCCATATTAAACAAAATTTTAAAAAAAAATTATTGGATGAAATGATATGGGCCCCACCTGAACACACCTTCTTCCTCGTTATCACGGTGGCGGACGAACCATGGCGCCCTCTGTTACATTGCTGGGTATGGGTGGTGGCGCCCCTCCGGCGCTATCGGAGGTGAGGTGGCAGGGGTGGCGCCCTCCACACCCTCCGGCCTAAGAGTTCTGAACCTTTAAGTGTTGAACGAGTAAGATGTCTAGATGTCTGAACTATTAAGAGCCAGTATATTGCTTAGCCATTCAGAGGCAAATGTCTGACAAATTCAGATAAAAGTTCTTAACCATTCAGACTCAGTATAATACTTAACTATTCGAAGGCAAATCTGAACCTTTCATACATCTACTCGCGAAACAAACAGTCTGAACTAGGGCTGTAAACGAACCGAACTAACACGAACAAGACCTTGTTCGTGTTCGTTTGTTAAGAAATATATGGGTTTGCGAACCGTTCATGAACACTTATCAAACGAGATTTTATGTTCGTGTTCGTTTGTTAAGGAAATGAAATTGTTCGTGTTCGTTTGTGTTTGTTTGTTAATTTTAGGCAACGAACAAAAACAAACGTTGACGAACACAAATGAGCACAAACTAATGTTCATGAACACAAATGAAAACAATCGAACACAAACAATCGTTCATAAATAGAATATATAATGCACAGACACTTATTAGATATTCAATTTGTCGGAATTTTGAAGTATTTAAATAGATATAAAAACTAAAAACACTAATGAACTATCGAACACAAACAAACACGTTACCGAACATTCACGAACATAAACGAACAAACACGACCTCTGTTCATGTTTGTTCATTTAACTAAACGAACGAAATTTCTTGTTTGTGTTCGTTTGTTTAATAAACGAACGAACACAAACGAACTTCCCGCCGAACGGTTCACGAACTGTTCGCCAAACGTTTGGTTCGTTTACAGCCCTAGTCTGAACCACCATTAAGAACCAATTAAAAGCTAAAACAAACGACCATTGAATGTAGTGTTTAAACGTATTACCCTGACATCTTAAGTTGTAAATACGTTGATTAAATACATTATTATTATTGCCTAGTAGTATCTTAGGGGGTGGGATAAGGCTTTTGTATTTTGTTTTTACTTTAGACCACACGGTGTGGGAGGGCATGAAGAATGGGCGTGAAACGCCATGTTGCAACCAAGTCAGCATTGTGGCGTGGAGAAAAAAGCACGGGGTGGGACATGGCGTGGAAGAGGAAAAATTAAAAAAATGAATATCAATCAATCAAAACAAACCTAAACTAGACCCACCAATCAAGAGCCTTTACCTCACCCACACAATTGCCTCCACGCCGGTGGAATTCCTCCCGCCCCTTCCCCCATGCCAGCCACAACGCCGTCTACGGGGTGGTTTTCCAGCGTGGTTGTGACTTCCACGCCACTTTTCCACGCACACATCGTATGGTTTTAGGGTGGAAGGGGCACCTTTGGTGACCCATTCGGTGACCCATGTTTACCGAACTGCAAGGGGCCGCCAGCCCATTATCGGTGAACGGTGAAGGAGCAAAACAGTGAATACTCACCAAATGGAAATTTGGAATGTTATGAAAAATGGACCGTTGGGGTGACCATTGGAAATTAAAAAAAAAATGTTATACATTTCACTCATCTCACACACCACTCTCACTAAAATTTCTACACACCACACCATAGATAAACAAAACAAAGGTGAACCCAAGAAAAAAGGTTCCGCTAGTCGAGGATCGGGTTCAAACTCAAGAGGACGCATGTCGCAAACGAGACGAGACGGTTCTAACGGTCCGAGTGCAGCGGTTCAAACCCCATACGGATATTCAACAAACTCTCAACCTCCATATTTTTACCCCAAGCTTCACAACCGACTTTTTTTAACACACAACCCCAACCTAAATTTCAGGTCTATTATCCAGAGGTGTCTTTGAGAATTCACGTACCTTGTTCGAGCTTAAAAAAATGTGTCATTCCGTAATGTTTTATGATTATTTAAAAAAATCACTTTAGTATTGGGCTCAATAAACCTAATGTCAAGTAGGCTAAATTCTAAACCATAAAACTGATTTGTAAATGGGCTATATTGGAATTTGTATGTATTTACTATTTAAAAAAAAATAACATATACATATAAGATTTTTTTTTAAATCGCGTGCCCCTCGAAATCATGGGCCTTGTGTGGAGGTCCTCACCACATACCATCAAAGCCGCCACTACTATTATGGTTTAATATCTAGTTTTAATTTTATGTAATGTGTTTTTTTAAGTAATTGTAATGTAATTTTATTTTGTTTAATGTATGTTTTATTTATTTTTAATGCATTAATTTATAAAAATTAAAAAAAGAAATAAACTCCTCATTGTTATAAATGTATTATTATTGTGGTTATCAACGCTTAAAATAGATTAGGCTTGTTCTCCAAGTTTTCTCTCCTATATATAGATTCTTTGTATCTCATTGTAAACACATCACATTCAATAAAATACTAGATCTATTTCTCCCTATTGTTCTTCTCTTATGCTATTAGGCTAGTTTCACAACACGTTATCAGCACGAAATTGCTTCAACCAAAACCTTAATCCTCTTTGATGGTTCGTGAGAGGATGCACACAAGTGTTAAATACCAAACGTAAGTTCAGAAAACTCAGAAGTTGTTGGATCTCAATATATGTGGCTATTTTGGTACGTACCAATACTATGCATCATCTTAAATATTTTTCTTTTGTAAATTGATGTTTTGCATTAGAAATCATAACAATAAATAAATAATTTAAACTAGATATAAGTGATGACCGAGCATATTAGATTATTTAGTATATTTTTTTATGTTGCTCAAAGTTACACTTTTATCACCTTGTAATTTATTGTTATGGATCTTACAAATAAAATTCAAAAGGGTCATAGATATTTCTTTGAATTAACAATTGAATGATGTTGAAATTTTAAGCAAGCGACAAATTTGTTAGAACTAAATCTCCGTTGAAACTTGGTCTATAAATTTTATTTTTTTTTGTGTGATTCATGGTTATGGAAATTGATGATCAATATTATTTTAATATGATACTTTTAATTCATCGATTTTTTTAATATGATACATCATGATCTCTATTAGTTTAATGTTGATTATAATTTTAATGATAAATAAAAATACTGGTAGAGTAATACATAGAATATGCTTCTGATTTGATACAATTTGTTGATTCTGAATATATTTTATTATTCCTTTAATGGATAAATTATCTATTTAAACATTGTAAGTATATTTTAAAAAGAGAAATCTTATTTATGATATAATGATGTTATTTTTATTTGAAATAATGTGTAGAAATCTCATAAATAATATAATGACAATAAAGTGGTTAAACTTTTTCAAAATATTTTTCTCGAATGTTTAATAAGATAAAAGAAGACATATTATTTTAATTTAATTCTCTCTTCTTATAAAAAAGAACTAGGTTATGTTTTTATATGGTAGATTCTTTGATTGGATTAGTGGAAATCATATCATTCTTAGTTAATCTTTTGGGTTTATAAAATATGAATTCAAATCACTATATTGTTATTAATTGATTATCATCTTTTAAACAATATATGAAACCTGTATGTGGCAAAGGATATAATTGCAAAATAACTTTACGTTGAGATTATTTGTTATTATGGATTTTATTTGATTATATGTTATTAAAACAACTTGACGTAAAGTTATATTTTATAAAGTTTTAATATGACTTGATCAGTGTGGTGTTATAATGTCATAATTTGACTATATATCATGTATAGTATCATTTATTCATTATATACATGTAGTATTCAACGAATCATATAAAACATAAAGTTATGTTTTTGTTAATGTGACACTCAAAATGTTATGTTTCCTAAATCTCATTATCCATATACAGAAAGTCGTTAATTTATAGATCAATAAACATGACTCATTTATGTAATTAATTCTCAACTTATATTATGTGATGAGAAGATTAATTATAAGAAACATACTTTTCATTTGTCAAACATGAGAGGTATGATTTTGAAGTAGCAATATCATTAAAAGAGTATGAAAAGTTTGAAATCATCTCATATCGGTGTTACCAAGTAAGAGTATGAAAAGTTTGAAATCATCTCATATCGGTGTTACCAAGCATATAATGAAAAGCTATGAAATTTGATTCGGTTCTACTCTCATTCCATGATGTGAATGTGATTACATATTGACCATTGTAAATGTAATGATCATGGACATATTTGAGAAGTTGTAATAATGAGATCGACCATATAAAATTGTAATGATGGTCATGTTAATAATGAGATGGATCACCAGAAGTGACAAACTAATAAATGATTATATAACATGATGGTTTGAATTTTGAAGTTAAAAGACACCATCGTATCTAACATTTTGTATTACATACGTGCAAGTAATACATCTACAAACATAAACTAGAAGTTTATGGATCATGATATTTGATTGGCATGACCGGTTAGACCACACCGAGTCAATGATGATGTGAAACACAATGAAGAACTGGAAGATTCTTCCTGACAATTAAAGATGTCTTTGCTCTAAAAAAGAAATTAATTATTTATCAACCAAGATAGGATGTGAATCCCTAAATATTCTGGAATAAAGAAAGGATGCGTATATCCAAACATGATACCATTTAGTGTTTTTAAATCGATGCATCGTCTAAATGGTTATCAAATCCACAACCTGAAGTTTGTGTGATTGTGGCTTAGCTAATGTGATAGCAAGCATATTAATCCAGATTAGTATATTTATTTGGTAATAATGAATTTGATTCCCAAGTTATTAACGATCATTGGAATAAGTGTTATTGTTGAGATGATTACTAAACGTCTACTACTGATTACAAAGCCAGTGATCATGAGAGGAGCAAAAGTTCATTTAGGTACATGTAATTTTACATATAGTACCATTAATTCACATCAAGTCAATAAGTTATAGTTCTCCCCATACAGTTGGTTTTTGGTCAAGAACCAAAGATGTCTCATCAAAGATTTTGGTTGTGTGACATATATTGAAACTCATCCACCACACCACACAAAGATGAGGCTTCTAAAACGTTTGAGAATATGTTGGGTATAAATAATCGTCTATTATTGAATACTTAAAGCCATTAGTGAGAAATTTGTTTATGGCTCATTGTTTTTCACTTTAGTGAATGAATGTTTCCAACATTAGGGGGAGATAACAAGCAGTTGGAAAGTGAAAAGTGGAATGAATTATCATGTCATCTTGATCCTTAGACTATAAATGGTGAACCAAAAGTTCAAAGGATAATTCATTTACCAATGTTAAAGAACAAATTACCAGACAAGCTCACTGACCTAAATAGGGTAACTAAGTAAGTCACATAATCAACTCCTTATGCTCCAGTTATATTTGGGTCCCAAGAGGACAACCACATAGTTTGTAATAAGTCTATTGCATGCCTAAAGCATGGTAGACTAGTTGATTCCAATAATAAAATTCCTCGAAAATTGGAGCAAATAATTAAGATGGTCAAGTCGAGGTTATAGTAATAAGATCTCCTGAAGAGACAATAGACATGATGGTTCAAGAAGAACCTCAGGTACCTGAAAATAAAGAGATCTCGATAAGTTGTTTCATGTCTAAGATATGTATGGAATCGAAATAAAATCGACGTCGTTATACTTTTGTATATAATATAGCGCTTGAAATGATGAAGTGACGAGGATCAAGATTTAAGATCTGCCTATGAATGAAAACATATAAATGATTGGCCAAATAGAAAGACACAAATAAGGCAGAGTTGAATTCTCTAATAACATGGAAAGTTTCTGGACCAACAGTCAATACAACTGAAGTTGTAAAATATGTTGGATACAAATGGGTCTTTTATGCGAATCATGTGAAAATTAAACAAAGTGATATAAAGCAAAATTGGTGGCACAAGTATTTTCGCAAAGACCTATAACTGATTATGAGGAGACGTATTCTCTGGTGGTGGATGTATTGGCTTTCCAATATTTAATTAGCCTGGTAATATAAAGAGAGAATTGATATGCGTCGTATGAAAGTTATGAATCACTGGATATTAAAAGTTTACATGAAAGTCCCTCAAGGATTTAATTTATTAAAATCATGTAAAATAAGTTCTCGAGAACGATATGATCGTTGTATACAGATTCATATTTGAATACGTTGAATATAATTGGAACTCCTGCTGAGTACCCTAAAGCATTTAAGTGCTTATAAGGTTAGTTGAAACATCTTATGGATGTAATTCTTGTGCACCAATAAACATACATAGAAAACCTATACTTGGTGATTAGGGTATCTCAATGTACAGTGTACAAGCATGGTACAATATGTATTATACAAATAAAGCAAGTGTTCAAGACATCCTTGCATATGATATAGAAATCAATGAGGAGGTTTATGTAACAGAACTCTTAAAGAGTGTATGCACATACATTGTTTTTCAAAGTGGAAAGAAGTAAGTGAATGATTGTAAATGCCTGAAGCATTGATCTCAAAACATCATGAATGTATCTTTATAAACTTAAAAAGATAGTATGGATAAAACAGTTGGGTTGAGTGTTGTACAACTCATGAGATATTCTGATAAAAGAGCAATATGAGTTAATATACATCCATCTTTATCAAAAGTCCTCTTCTAAAAGTTCACTATAATCGTAGTTTACAGTGATGATGTCTAGGCACCATTGAGAGAAACTGTTGAGATTTTAGAGGGGGAATTTTTAATGACCCTGACTCAGTCTAGTTACTACTCAACCTATAGTTCGAGTATATTTGTGATCATATTTTTATCCATTGATCAAACTACATCCAGAAGATGCTGGGACATTATAGTGTGGATAAAACTAAACCTTAAAGTGTGCTAAAGGTTGTTCAGACACTTTTTATAAGAAATGACTATTCTCCTCTCCTACCAAAGTAAGGATTCTCATTCCAAAAGTACCATGGCTAAAGTGAAATTGTGCATTGATATTTCTTCCTAGCTATGCATTGATATTTCTTCCTAGCTATGAATTTATAAACATGATATAGCACATGTCCAGTGAGCAGACATTCGAATGGTAAAGAAGATATGTCGATACTCTAAAGGGATTATAACAAAACACATTCATGGATCTTATGGTATCTGCTTACAAGAGGAGGCAACATGAAGATCATACATCAGTGTTCATTAAAAGATTGTACATCAAGAGATTAAGCGACAAATTTCTTACTACAAAAGTTTTCAGCAACTTTCATAGAAGATTGGCATATGTTACTTAAATGATACACATCATAATGAGGGGGAGTTTTACACAAGTTGCACTCTTTTTCCCTTCACTAAGTTTTATCCCATTGGGTTTTCTTGGTAAGGTTTTTAATGAGGCAACATACATGATCTAGAAGTATCAGGGGGAGACGATACGCGCTGCACTCTTTTCCCTTAGCTAAGGTTTTGTCCCACTGGGTTTTCCTGGCAAGGTTTTTAACGAGGCAGCATCTCCAAAGCGTATGAAGTTGATAACCAAGGGGGAGTGTTATAAATGTATTATTATTGTGGTTATCAACGCCTAAAATAGATTAGGCTTGTTCTCCAAGTTTTCTCTCCTATATATAGATTCTTTGTATCTCATTGTAAACACATCACATTCAATAAAATACTAGATCTATTTCTCCCTATTGTTCTTCTCTTATGCTATTAGGCTAGTTTCACAACACTCATGTGTTTGTTATTGAAGCAAAAGCTGTCCCCTAGATCCGTATGATTAAATCTGGCCGTCGATATGCTCTAGATCCAATGGCTAAGCAATAGTTCCCTCCTTCACATCCCTTTTCTGAAAGCTTTTCACTTCTCAGACCTTTTCACTTTCACCTCTACTTTACCCTTAAGTTGTTTCCACCTTTCACCTCCTCCTAATCTTATCCATGGCTAAAAGAAGAAGCCAGCCCTAACAAACGTTGAACAACAACCTGCTCGGAATTTAACTCCGTGGAACAAGCCCTAACTGTATTTTCATATTATTATGTTGTGTTGTGTTTTATTTTTCATCATACATTTCATCTGTTAATGTTGTCTTTGGATTTGTTGAAGATCTCCACTCCACTCCACTAAAGGTCAGATTTCTTGTACGTACACCATCCCAATTCATTACCAACTAAATTTTACTCTCTAACACGCAACAATTTTTTCCTTATTTTGCTCTCAAGATACGCCATTTATCTGAACAAATGGTAGTAGCTTTGTTCCTCCGAGCTTTCACCTCATCCCATCCCTTTCCTCACAATTTCAACTTTACGACGTTTTTCTGCGCTTTAGGTTTGAAAATGCCACCCTCTGTGACCACAGGTATACTAGCATCTTTTTTACGATCTCTGTCTTTTCTTTATGCTTTTGGTTTTTTATGATTATACACACATATGGCTATGTGAGACAATTTGTTAGTGCTGCTAGTTTACAACATTTTATATATTATGTACAAGTGTATTCGGCATAAATTATCACATTCTAAGTTCTTTCCACCTTTCACCTCCTAATCTTATCCATGCTTAGACGTAAATGACACTTTGCTTCTTATTATTAGAAACTTTTGACGAGGGTGTTTGGGTTAGCTTATTTTGGAGCAACTTATGACTTATTGACTTATAAATGTTAATAAGTTGTTTTGTGAGTGTTTGGGTTAGCTTATTTTGAAGGATTTTGTGTGTTGAGAAGTCACTTTTGAAAAGTTAGAATTTCTAACTTATATAAGTTAATAAGTCACTTTTGAGAAGGAATCCCAAACACCCACAAAGCATTCGTCATCTCCAATGCTCCTTTATTCTCTCAACCAAACAGAGTAACCCTTCTTCCCCACAACCTCCATTGCCGCCCGTCGCCCCTCCCCGTCATCTCCACCGCACACCCTCACCACTCCGAACGTCCGCCGGCTAAGTAGCACTGGAACGGGTACGGGATCGGGGTACGGAGACGATACGGGAACGAGGAACGGCAAAAATCAAAATTCCAAGATACGGGTACGGCAATTAAAAATATAAACAAATAAAAAATATATTAAACAAATTCCAAAAATACTACATCTTCCAAAGGTAATTAATTATCAATAATCAAATCATTTTCAAATTCCGGTTCATCTAGTGAGAGGTCGGCAATCGATAGAGAATTAGAGATGATCAGATTTGAGAGTTTAGAGATTAGAGAAGCCGAAGATGATAGTTCTATTTGTTTAATGGCCGGTTATGGAATTTGAAAGGGTTAAAACCCTAAAAATAAATGGAAACGTGCTGGATACTTCTACCGGATACATCCCCGACATTGGAAACGTTTGGGAAACGTCCCTGACGAGTACCCATGGCGTTTCCGTCCCCGACAAGTACCCGAGACGGATACGGCCACATAAATGGAGTCCCCGTGCTACATAGTCCGCCGGCCATCCGCACCACCTCCATCTCTCGCGGGTCACCCTTATCCACCGCCACCCACTCCGTCGTGCACCCCAACCGCCACTCGTCTCCGGTCTCCGACATCAGGTAAGTCTCCGTTTCTTCTCTCCATCTCTACAGAGGTTCGCCTCTTTTCTGTCACACATTCTGCCCTCCATAACCCACACCCCTGTCACCCACCTGACCAAGCCCTAAGAACAGTTTAGGTTTAATCTTTGTTACTAGAGCCAAACAGTCGGATCCCGATTAAGTTGACCCGACACTGAATTGGGTTTGCTAAATTGGTTGGGTTCAATGAAATACATTTTACTGAATTGGTTTTGTTTTGCATCCGAATTAGTGGTTTGTTGCTTTTGTTTGAACCATTGTGTTTTATCTCGGGTTTATTGAATTTGAGTTGCGTATCATGGGTTTGAGGCAATATTCATAAGGTATGTTACTCCATTTAGAGGAAATCGGTTTCAATGGTGATGCTCTTGATGATTGTTGACATATGAGTGAAACGAAACGAACAACCGCAACCGCCTTAGTAGATTCCTTACACACTCATCTCTGAGCCTCGAGGACGATGCTATATCTTAAGCTTGGGGACATTTGAGGTAATTTCTATGTTCCCATTTTAGCTTGCATTACCTAGTTAGTTTGTAAATAGCTGCATTCTTCATGTTCGCTGCATTTAGGGTGTACATACATGCAAAAAAAAAAAAAAAAAAACCGTTTCTGTTCCGCTGAAAATGGTTTGTGAAAAATGAGAAATGATATGATTTCTGGCATGTCGAAGCTTATGCATGAAATGGTAACTTTGGGGAAGAAAACATAGATAATTCGGGATGTGTTGATAGGCTCGGCCCTAACTTAGGAACGCCAATGTTGTATGCAATAACCTTAATTGAATATATGTGTTTAGTTTCCCATCTTGATGCTATGATCCCGACCAAAAATTGGTTGAGTTGCATATCCTCTATCACACACCATGTTCCTCATATCATGACACCTCCAATTTCATTGAAAAAATAATAATAAAGAGGTGAAAAATTGACCTCATAGGTTACCATAGTAAAAAAAAAAAAAGAGAAAAAGGAAGGGGTAAAAGAGCACAATGTTTGCCAAAAAAAAAAAAAAAAACCGAAATCGAAATAAAAAAATATAAAATAAACATATTTGACACACTAAAAATAGTATGAATGGAAGTCGCGTTCGTGTCCACAGGGTTACAGATTAATTGATTATGCCAAAAAGATTTTATCCAGATATGATTGTTTTGAAAGGGGGGGGGGGGGGGGGTTTCAATTTAACTAGAACGTAAAGACAATTTTAATTTTTAAATTAAAAAGAAAAGCTAATTAAGATGGTTGGAAAATTCAGATGTTAAAAACTAATTTCAACACCAGGGCGATTTCTTGATTTGATTCGGCTTACGATCATTAACGGTCACGGTGCAATGATCCTTTTAAATAATAGTTTGTATCAATACTAGATGTCACGCAGTTCGGACATCCACTCCATCTAATGTCTAACCAAGCGCAGGTCGTCGGTTAGAGCCAACCCGCTACTCTAAACTCACGTCGTTCGGATTTTAGTGTGCGGGTTGCGTGATAGAAGTATCGATTATAATCAAACACACACGCCGTTCGGTATGATTCTATAACGAAACCGAGTTCATAGACAAACACAGCCCGTTATTTGTTCCTTTTATCAAAAATCAAAACTGGTTAAGGTTTTAAAACTTGATGAACTTTATTAGAATAATTAACAAAGTGACCAGTTTCATTAACAAACTAATATATATCCAGATTTAAGATCAAGAAACACACAAACAAACCACTAAAATAATTGAATCTAACATAACCGTTTCACGTAAATTTATAAATTTATGAACCAAATCAAAGAAAACAAACCCCGATGTCGAAACTATCGGTTCTAGCCAGACATGATCGCTAGAACAATCGAGTTGTTCAAGAAACAAAACATAAACTAACAACCAAAATTACTTCCCAAAATCTGCAAATTGTTGCTTCTTTTTATCTCCAACTCAAAATTGCAGCCGTCAAAGAGAATGGTCCTCAATATGCGTCCCGGTTGTTCCCTTTTGTTCGTGATCCCTTTATTTCTATTCCAGCCAACAATTCCCTCCTTCTCATGGGCTTTTCATTTTCTTTATTGTGGTTTATCTCTAATTTAATTAAGGCCCGCTTCTCATTTAAATCATCAGCCCAACAATTTGCTTTAATTTCCATCACCAATTTTAGTCCAATTAAAATTCATTAACTTAAAACCCAACTTCATAACTTCATTCTTTCTAAGATGTTGCTGGTCTCGAGCTCCCATTTTCCATTTGTAGACTCCCTTTAAATCTTTGTTTTCTTGAGATTGTAATTAATTTGACACCTTCCATTAAGTTACCAACACTTAACCACATTATTCCTTTTTGACCCAGCTTGAACATAAATTTGATCGCATCAACGGTCGCTTTGATCTTCTTGTTTTACCATGAATACTTTTTAAACTTTCTCACCGCCATTGTAGTCTATGGCAATCGCTCCACGTCTGCAAAAACATTAAAAACAATCCAAAGTAGATTCCATTCCAAAAAACAAGTGTTTCACAAAATAATGGGGTATGACTATGAAATATGCATGATATGTGATGAAATATTAATATTAGTATGCTATAAAAACGTGCCTAAAAATACAACTAACATTGGTTCTGAGCCAAAATTCCACTTAAGAACATCTGATAAGGCCCAATTAACACTTATCATCTCTAATTTGGCTTGGTCGGCTGATTGGTTGTCAAAAGAAGTTAACGAAGACGTGAAACCGATCCCAAGATTGGAATTAGTCACAGTTGAATTAACTGATTCCTCCTCAATTTCGTGAAATTTCGATCGAACGTCAACAATCTGAGTACCTGGAGACTGAAATTGCGCCATTGATTTTTCGTCAGATCTGGAACGTATAGCCTTCAAGTGTTCGTCAAATCTGGAGACTATTGCCTCTAGTTGATATATTATAGATGGAAGACCACTACACACATCCCTATTAGAAGCTGATTTGGGACCAGAATCCATATCAGAAGCTGATTTAGGATGAGAATATGTAAATACTTCGCCGGAAAACCCCGATTCCGGCGAACCATCGCGATCTGCAGTTAACGCGGAGAGAGAATCCTTGATCTCAGTGACATCCGATTGAAGTTGTTGAATCTGTTGCTCATGAACATCCAATCGGGCAGAGATTTGAACCGCCTCCGTGTCCATCTTCACGGAAGTAGAAATCAGATCTAGATCAGAGAGCAGAGGTGAGGCAGGTCGGACCAATGATAGGAATCGATATATGATAATTGTGATAGATTGAATTGAAATACAAATCGAAGATAAACAATCACCGAAGTGATCCCGGGCTAAGCCCTTCTCCACAAGGGAGCCTCTCCACAATGGAGCCCTAACCGAATAACAAACTCTGCTCCCCACTACTAACTATTCCATACTTATTTATAAGACAGAAAGTTACAAATACCCCCTCCCTAATACTAGAAACAGCAAAGTAAACATATGATTCCTAACAAATACACACCCATGTTCCATCTTTGGTTGAGAATACTATTTATTGAAATTAGAATAAGATAGTGAGTTGTAATAAAAAGGGGCCATAGATAATAATAAGTTTTGTTGCAACAGGCATGAAAATAATCATTCAAACACAGCTTTATGCATAAAAATGTTTGCAAAGATCCCATTTTACACGGAATGGATCATTTCAAGATTACTAAAAGCAATACAAAGTGTTTGATACCTTAGTTCGTCCACATGGGTTGGCTGCAGACAAGGGGAATTCTTCTATGCACGGTACCTCCTTTGATGACCATAAAATCCTATCTTGAATTCAAAGGCTAGGTGATACTGTTGCAGATGTAACCTTAACTGTCAAACACATTTAAAAGAACACTAATTTATGTGATTGTGATTAACATTAAAGAACAACAATCAGCTCACTACTCAAATCTCATAAAAAGAAATAGCAGATCAGAAAAAAAAAAAACATTTTCATGACAAAATTTAGATCTAGTGTGATCCCAAATTCTGCAAAACAGAGTAACCTGCAAATAAAATCGAAAAACCAATAAGAGGAAACCAAAATGATGCTACTGAACACTGTGCAAGGAGACTAGAAAAATCAACAAATAAATTGAAGCAAGAAAAACCCAAATAAATTGCTGCCAAATGCCAGCCCACGCCCCCTCCACACCCCACTTTTTTGAGGTGGCCTCGTGGAGCCCATCTCCGCCACATATCAACCCATGCCCCAAACCCAGCGGTCTAAAACACAAACAACTAAAAATAGTATCATATAAAAACACAATGGCAATAACACAAGGTTACATAAAAAAACACAATGTTATTAAAAAACACAATGGCAATAACACAATGTTATACACAAAACAAATGCCTTTGTAAAAACACAATTCCTTGTAAAAAACACAATACAGTGTACAACTTCGCATTACCAAACATGAATGAACCTATGAAGACAACGACTTCTCCATTGCTCCCGCATAAAAGTGCCATAATACTACAATTCAAGTCACAATTGACTGTAAATGAAATTCAACTTCAAAACACAATACATGAAATAATACATATAAAATGGGAGGAAATTGATCAAACACCTGATAGGCAGCCACTTTCTTAGACAATTTTGACCCGTTTAAGAGGCAGCTTTGACCCTAAATTTGAAATAAACACAAAATCAACTTCAACTTCAAAACACAATATATGAAATAACACATATAAAATGGGAAGCAATTTTTTCCAAGTGAGCGACAATTCAACTGAGTGGTGAGCATGGTGAACGCCATGGCTGCAAAATCACGGTTGCTTCAATGGTAGAAACTATCAATTTCCACCACGAGCCCTCCGGATTTTACCCCACCAAGAGTTGTATGTGAAATTGCGAACCCTAAATTCTAAAGCGAAGTTACCAAAAAATACGAAACTGACAGTACCTGAGGTTGAGATTTCGCTTCTAGGGTTTCCTCATGTGAAGAAGAAGCGAAGTCAAGTGGGAAGCAGTATCGGTTGATTGGCTGAGGTTGAGATTCGTCGGCAACGACATGATAATCACTTCTAGAAACGCCACAATTGAATTGTTATGTTTCATCTTGTTGATCTGGGTTTATTGATTTGAATTTGTGATTGTATCAATTATAACCAGCAATATTTTATTGATTTATATCCAAAACAAAAATATACATATTTATTTAGAGGTGGAGTGGATAAAACTAAAAGTATCTGATCTACGCTATGAATTAAGAATCTATCTTTTTTCTACAAGATACACTACAAGGATACACTGACCTTAAAAAGTATAATATTCAAGTGTGAACTATAATACGTCTAACTAATAATTCGTTTCATAACTATCTAATAATTAATAGTTAATTAATATGAAGAAATATATTTTACACCCCTACATGCCAAATCATGTGTTACATTTTTTGTCCATAAATAATTCAGAAAGCATGAGATATTTTATAAGTAATTGGCTCACTGATTGTTGACCCCTTGTATTTACGATAATTCAGGTTTAGTCCACCTAATTCACATATTATACTCTAACCTTTCAGGAAAAATGAACGGGTTGAGCCGCGTGGGTAATAGGTTATGATGGGTTCAAATCAGGGTGGACTATTTTAAAAAGAATGATCCATTTTCATTTGGATCAAAGCCAGTTTTAACGAAAATTGGTACAAGCCAAAATGAGCCCCTAATGTTTTTGAAGGATATGATAAACATATATTACAAATTTGTATTAACTATTTCTGTAAAACACTATAATGTCAAAATTAACACAGTTGTCTATGTTTTACAACTACATGAAGTCAAATATAACAGCTTGTATGACTTAACTAGTTATCAAAACAAGTCATACTCATATAATTAGCAACATCATAAAAATCAAATTGCCAAAAACAAAATTCATACCATTAACAAAATCAAAAGTACCAAAAACAAGTTAGTGCCTTCTTTTCAATTTTCATCCTCACAAGATCTCACTAAAAAGCTTAACCAAGGAAACAAAAAAAAGTAGCATAAAATTATATGATGTACGCATTTCCGAGTTAGCTTTAATCTACTAGTAAGTAGTAACTCAACCTCATCAAAGAAAACCGTTAGGTTTTCGCACAAATGCTCATAAGACAAAATTTATTTAGTCTACTAGTAAGTAGTAACCTAACCTCATCTTACCATTGTTTTTAAAACGGACCGGACAATGAACCGGCCGTCTTACCAGTTCACTGGTCGGACCTGTCGAACCGGATTAATGAACCGGATATACATAGTTTATATTATTAATTTTATATACAACTAAAACTATCTAATTTCTTTTAATATCAAAATATACTAGATTAGAAGCTAAGAAGACTTTTCGTTGGGTTTGGGTACTGGTTGGGCTATATGGCCCATTATCAATTTAGGTATTTATCTTAGGTATTTATCTTCTATAATCAAAATCACAAATAATAGAAGCAGCCGCCTGCAATCTTTCTTTCTCACATATCTCACATTTTTCATTTTTTTCATATTCTTCTCTTCTATGTTCATCTGTATTTATTCACATTTTTATCTTATAGAGTCACAAAACAGTCATACGCCATGAACCGGACCGACAGAGGTTCCGGTCGCCGGTCCGGTCCGGCCTTCAAAACACTGCATCTTACTTTCTGCTCTCTCAAATCCAAAACCATCACACCTCAATCTCGTCCTCAACAGGAACCGGAACCGGGAGGGTGAAGACCACAAGCGAGTAAGGATTGTTACCCTTTTGACCACCCCATTGGATGGTGATCTCCATGGAGCAGACCATCCAGTGGTAATGAGCAAGCTTCTCCAAAGTCCACGTGAGGTGTACACTTTTGGTGGGCTGTTTTGTGTTTGTGGGACGGCTCAGAAGATGCACCTTGCCGCCGTCTGTGAGGACCATCCTGGCGTAGACTAGGAAACGACCTAGAGTCAGATAATCAAGCCGTGGGTCGAAGTAGACGACCCTATCGAAGAATCGAAGCGGCACCTTGGACTCGGCATCGTCAGGGTGTCTTCCCCTGAGCCACACGCTATTGACAATGGAGAGAGGGTGGAATTTGAAGGCACAGCTGGCACCAGCTTCCTCCAGAAGCTTAACCTGGGTCTGGGCACCGCTCGTATTCTCTTGATTGGATCTTGAACAAATTAAAAGATAACAACATTTAGAACAAAATCAAACAAAGGCAAAAAGAATAATAAAGAAAATTACCTTTAGGATGTGGGCTGGTGACCCAGAAGTTGGCAGCCCAATCCTTCTTCTCAGTACCGAATTCTCTCGCCAGTCGCTCTGAGGTGCAGAAGTTGTCTTCCCCTACCACCAAGATTCGGTAGTTGTGCCGGTAGATAAATCCCTTCCTCGGTAGATTTGAGTGAGTTAATTTTTCCTGCAGCCTAGCTGGGAGCTCCGGAGTCACGGCAGTAGTTGCCGGAGGAGGAGGAGGAGTTGCTGGTTTCAGAGGGGCCGCCGGAATGAATTTGTTAAGAGGGGCCCTGAGGGCACTCTTCTTCTTCCTCATGAGTGGAATAGTAAATCTCATTGTTGTGGATGATGAGAACTCTGAGTTTGGAGAAGAAGATATGAAGCCCTTTATATACACTCAACATTTTCACCAAACTGGAATTCTGATATTCGTTACGCATGGGAGCCCGTTTAGGGAAAGATACAGGCGGGTGGGGGGTAAACGGCGCTGCTTCTCTGTGTGTCTGTGTTATATACGGTGCTGCTTCTCTGCTTTTCGGTCAATGTTATAAAATGTTTTAACTTTATTTTCTAAATTTATTAATTATTCCCTTTATAATTACTAACGATACTAATCGTTAATCATTTATAAAACTATCATTTTAAACCAGGTTATATTTATATCAATTAAATTAATATAACATTATTAATATAATAAATTAAAAAAAAATTATATTTCTGAATAACGTTTAACGGATCTAACGGAAGTTTATTTATAAATTAAATGCTTAAAACTGATCTCAAGTGTATGACTTGATGTAGTATACAACATCAATATAACAATAAGTATATCTTAAAAAAATTTCGATTTTCACTTATTACACGTAGAATCTAGATTTTCAAAACGAGTTAAATTTTAGGGACCCATTTTTTGTGAATGTTACAAGGGCAACCCTGTGCCATTCATGTCCTTTTCAAACCATAAACAATGGGCTTTTCAAACCACAAACTATGGGCAACCCTGTGTCATTCATGACCTTTTCAAACCACAAACCGACTGAGGTTCTGGTCGCCGGTCCAGTCCGGCCTTCAAAACACTGCATCTTACTTTCTGCTCTCTCAAATCCAAAACCATCACACCTCAATCTTGTTCTCAACAGGAACCGAAACCGGGAGGGTGAAGACCACAAGCGAGGAAGGATTGTTACCCTTTTTACCACCCTATGGGATGGTGATCTCCATGGAGCAGACCATCCCGTGGTCATGAGCAAGTTTCTCCAAAGTCCACGTGAGGTGTACACTTTTGGTGGGCTGTTTAGTGTTGGTGGGACGTCTCAGAAGATACACCTTGCCGCTGTCTGTGAGGACCATCCTGGCGTACACCAGGAAACGACCTAGAGTCAGATAATCAAGTCTTGGGTCGAAGTAGACGACCCTATCGAAGAATCGAAGCCGCACCTTGGACTCGGCATCGTCAGGGTATCTTCCCCTGAGCCACACTCTGGTGGCAATGGAGAGATGGTGGAATTTGAAGGCACAGCTGGCACCAACTTCCCTCAGAAGGTTGACCCGGGTCTGAGCACCGCTCGTATTCTCTTGATTGGATCCTAAACAAATTAAAAGATAACATTTAGAACAAAATCAAACAAAGGCAAAAAGAATAAGAAAGAAAATTACCTTTAGGATGTGGGCTGGTGACCCAGAAGTTGGCAGCCCAATCCTTCTTCCCAGTACCGAATTCTCTCGCTAGTCGCTCTGAGGTGGAGAAGTTGTCTTCTTCTACCACCACGATTCGGTAGTTGTGTCGGTAGATAAATCCCTTCCTCGGTTGATTTAAGTGGGTAAATGTTTCCTGCAGCCTAGCTGGGAGCTCCGGAGTCATGGCAGTAGTGCCTGGAGGAGGAGGGGGAGGAGTTGCTGGTTTCAGAGGGGCCGCCGGAATGAATTTGTTAAGAGGGGCCCTAAGGGCACTCTTCTTCTTCCCCATGAGTGAAATAGTAAATCTCATTGTTGTGTAAGATGAGAACTCTAAGTTTGGAGAAGAAGATATGGTGCCCTTTATATGCACTCAACATTTTCACCAAACTGGAATTCTGATCTTCGTTACGCATGGGAGCCCGTTTAGGGAAAGGTACAGGCGGGTGGGGGGTAAACGACGTTGCTTCTCTGTGTCTGTGTTATAAACGGTGCTGCTTCTCGGTTTGGGAGATTGGCATTTTCGGTCCCTCAATGTTATAACCTGTTTGGTGAAAATGTTGAGTGTATATAAAGGGCATCATATCTTCTCTCCAAACTCAGAGTTCTCATATTACACAACAATGAGATTTACTATTCCACTCATGAGGAAGAAGAAGAGTGCCCTTAGGGCCCCTCTTAACAAATTCATTCCAGCGGCCCCTCTGAAACCAGCAACTACTCCTCCTCCTCCGGCCACTACTGCCGTGACTCCGGAGCTCCCAGCTAGACGGCTGGAAAAATTTACCTAATTAAATCAACCGAGGAAAGGATTTATCTACCGGCACAACTAACGAATCGTGGTGGTAGGAGAAGACAACTTCTCCACCTCAGAGCGACTAGCGAGAGAATTCGGTACTGGGACGTAGGATTGGGCTGTCAACTTCTGGGTCACCAGCCCACATCCTAAAGGTAATTTTCTTTCTTATTCTTTTTGCCTTTGTTTGATTTTGTTCTAAATGTTATTATCTTTTAATTTGTTCAGGATCCAATCTAGAGAATACGAGCGGTGCTCAGACCCGGGTCAACCTTCTGGGGGAAGCTGGTGCCAGCTGTTCCTTCAAATTCCACCCTCTCTCCATTGCCACCAGAGTGTGGCTCAAGAGAAGACACCCTGACGATGCCGAGTCCAAGGTGCCGTTTCGATTCTTCGATAGGGTCGTCTACTTCGACCCACGGCTTGATTATCTGACTCTAGGTTGTTTCCTGGTCTACGCCAGGATGGTCCTCACAGACAGCGGCAAGGTGCATCTTCTGAGCCGTCCCACCAACACTAAATAGCCCACCAAAAGTGTACACCTCACGTGGACTTTGGAGAAGCTTTCTCATGACCACGGGATGGTCTGCTCCATGGAGATCACCACCCCATAGGGTGGTCAAAAGGGTAACAATACTTACTCGCTGGTGGTCTTTACCCTCCCGGTTTCGGTTCCTGTTGAGGACAAGATTGAGGTGTGATGGTTTTGGATTTGAGAGAGCAGAAAGTAAGATACAGTGTTTTGAAGGCCGGACCGGCAACCGGAACCTAGTCGGTTTGTGGTTTGAAAAAGTCATGAATGGCACAGGGTTTCCCATTGTTTGTGGGTTGAAAAGGTCATGAATGGCACAGGGTTGCCCTTGTAACATTCACAAAAAATGTGTCCCTAAAATTTGACTCGTTTTGAAAATCTGGATTCTACGTGTTATAAGTGAAAATCGAGATTTTTTTTAGATATACTTATTGTTATATTGATGTATACTACATCAAGTCATACACTTGAGATCAGTTTTAAGCATTTCATTTATAAATAAACTTCCGTTAGACGTTATTCAGAAATATAATTTTTTTAATTTATTATATTAATAATGTTATACTAATTTAATTGGTATAAGTATAACCCGGTTCGAAATGATAGTTTTATAAATGATTAACGATTAGTATCGTTAGTAATTATAATGAGAATAATTAATAAATTTAGAAAATAATGTTATAACATTGAGGGACCGAAAATGCCAATCTCCCAAACCGAGAAGCAGAGAAGCAGCGCCATTTATAACACAGACACACAGAGAAGCAACGTCGTTTACCCCCCACCCGCCTGTATCTTTCCCTAAACGGGCTCCCATGCGTAACGAAGATCAGAATTCCAGTTTGGTGAAAATGTTGAGTGTATATAAAGGGCTTCATATCTTCTTCTCCAAACTCAGAGTTCTCATCATCCACAACAATGAGATTTACTATTCCACACATGAGGAAGAAGAAGAGTGCCCTTAGGGCCCCTCTTAACAAATTCATTTCGGCGGCCCCCTCTGAAACCAGCAACTCCCCCTCCTCCTCCGGTCACTACTGCCGTGACTCCGGAGCTCCCAGCTAGGCTGCAGGAAAAAAAGTAACCCACTCAAATCTACCGAGTAAGGGATTTATCTACCGGCACAACTACCAAATCGTGGTGGTAGGAGAAGATAACTTCTCCACCTCAGAGCGACAGGCGAGAGAATTCGGTACTGGAAATAAGGATTGGGCTGCCAACTTCTGGGTCACCAGCCCACATCCTAAAGGTAATTTTTTTCTTATTCTTTTTGCCTTTGTTTGATTTTGTTCTAAATGTTGTTATCTCTTAATTAGTTCAGGATCCAATCAAGAGAATACGAGCGGTGCCCAGACCCAGGTCAAGCTTCTGGAGGAAACTGGTGCCAGTTGTGCCTTCAAATTCCACCCTCTCTCCATTTCCAACAGCGTGTGGCTCAGGGGAAGATTAACTGACACGCCACAGGTATAATGCCCACAGGCTATCATCCTCTAAGTGGATTACCAGTTCCGGTATAATGCCCACAAGGATGATACCTCGGAGTGGATTACCAGTTTTTACATAATGCAGCTGTCAGGTGTATGCCTACACCCCGTGCTTAGGTCGTGGCCATTTCGTAAAATGATGCCAAGGATATCCGGGACATGGTCATTAACCCCCAAAGGCCATACACCAAATAATACATATTAAACGGGTTGTAAGTACATCAATCACAATACGATTTAAATAATTACACACCCGACCAAGCGGTACTTTTATAGTGCCGTATCCCAAGCCCGTATAGGGAAAATAAGTTAAGAGTATTTACCTGAGCTAGCTCCTGTCTTAAATAGCAAGAATCTAAAAACTCAGCCGTATTCACTTAAGTAAGCGTAGGTACCATTTACCGAAATGCTCTAGTCTGGAATGATGGTATAAATAACCAATTAGAATGCTAACGGGTCTTTAATTTAGCCTAAGCTTAGACCGGCTAGTCTTAAGGGAATATACGGTTCAGACGCATGATTAAGCGAAGACCGGAATAGAATGTGGTTTAGACCCGACAAGTTTGAAGACTTGTCTTAAATGGTTATTTCATACACATTCTGGATTTTGAGATAAAACCAATAAGGTTTGACCCGTTTCGGCTAATTTATGTAAACTTGTTACATAAACCGAACCGTACGCGTAATAAGCGTGACGGGTATTCATGAGAGCCATATACAGGTTTCCTAAGTTAATTATGCCTCAAATATGTTGTGACATCAGTAAGATGTCTTTCATTATGCCCGAAGCGAATTTAAACACAAACTATGCCCCGTAAGGGCATTTTGGTAATTTCACATAAGCTGTAAAGCTCAAAACTGAAGTCTGAGTTAAACAACTTTTGCTTACTGTTGAAATATTATAATTTACCTCAAATATCAGTAGGTATCACCCTTGGTATGTTTAAAATAGTTTTAGTACATATTATGCGTTAATAACGCTTAATTAGGCGATTAGAAGCCATTTTCGGGTTCGATACATAAAGCTGATATTTTTTATACTTCCAGGAGGCTTAAAATAATTTATTTAACATATCTAATCAGTAGAAAAAGGTTTGGAGTTGTTTAGATATGTAAAACTCAATTTATGGCCCGCAAGGGCAAAACCGACAATTACCGGATTAAGCCTACGACTACTAGTTATGCTCAGCCTAAAATTAATTAAAAATCTTCAAAAATCCCAAAATAATATATTACATCAGTGGGTATTAAGTTTGATACTAAAAAGTAGGCTTAACTAGGCTATACGCTAATTTCGCCGTTTTATTAACATAAAGCGTTCATTTTACGCTAACGAGCATAACTCTTAATCTACACCTCAAACTGATGTCAAACTTTGCATACAAGTATATATATCAGTAATTAAAGTTTCTACTCTTTTACATTTCCAAAAATCACGTTTTAAGATAATAAGGGCATAATGGTCAACATATGAGCAATTAACGGAAACGCGTAAACGAATGGGTCAATCAATGAACCAACCACAGAGGGTTGTGCTAACATGTAGCCTGGTCCTAAAGAAGCTCTAAGACATTTTCAAATCATACTAAAGCGGGTCAGAACTGAAAGTCAAAGTGAAAGTCAAACTATGTGACTTTCGGTTCCAAACCGGGTCTAAACAGGAAATTGTCGGGTTGAACATGCTTAGACATGTTCTTACATTTATTACTAAGCTATATCAATGACAAAACAGATTGTACGCCATCTAGATTGCTAATTATGCGTTTTATGCTTCTGTTGACTTTTTCGGATTAACTTTGACCCGACAAACGATCTTGTTAGAGTGTAATACAGAGGGTGCCCTTTTAAGGGTTTAATGCCCACATAAATACCAACTTATAACTACTCTTGATTCGACTAATCACTGGACCATTTGTGATTAATCTTAAAGTCAACCGTTAATTACGACGGTTTGACTTTTAAGCTAAAACTAGGCTAAAACTTAATCGAGGAAGGTCAAGGGTACTTACAAGGGTCCTATGCACGTGTAGGGATGTCTTGGATCTGCTCCTAAGCTCCAGAAATGCTCCACAAATGCAGATGAAGGTGGATGATCAAATGTTGCAACTAATGGTCTTATTTATAGTGTTTAGATCACCATAACTTGTTGACATCTAAGTCTATCAATGACCACAACTCTTCAACAAGTGTCCCTAAGTGTTTAGGGGTTGTTTAGGGGGCTCTTGGAAGGGTTTAAGGGCAACACATGACGTTTAGAAGGCTGAACAGGTGAAAAAAACGAGTTTCTGCATCTGGGAGGCTGAGGCGGCCCGCTTGAGGTGCTAAAGCGGGCCGCATGGGCCTTCTGATCAGCTTTTTCATTTTTTTTAGTTTCCACATCTTGTCCATTGGCTCTTCGGAAGGTCAACTAGCTTTATTACTTGCAATTTGACCCCTTATTATTTACCTACAAGGGCTTTAGAACTTATACCCACTTTGCCAAGTCCCTGGACACTTCCGGTTAACCCGAAAAGTCTTAACTTTCAATGTTTACGCTTTAACCCCTCGCACACGAATTTGATCATAACTTTCTCATACGATAACGAAACTTTATGAAATTTATACCGCGCATTCTAGTGAGCATAATTTACAGTTACAAAGCTTCGGGTTTGTCAAAAGGTCACTCAGAGGTATATCTTTAAACATGTTGACACATTTAACACCTGTAGTTTGTAATCTCTCACTTTTATCCTCGTATGATCCATGATTTATTCGTTGGATGTTGTAAACATCATGTAGGGTTATTATGAAGTATATTTATTCACTGTTGACATTTAGAACCCGTAAAATCACATACTTTCCATGTTTGTCAACTTTAGTCCTTTTATAACATTCTTTCGCACGTTCAAGCTTTATGACACGTGTCAACACATTATAGGACGTGAAATTTTCGAGGTGTTACACTAGAAATATAAAAATTTCTTAAGAGTGTCCAACTTTTCGCAATTTAAAACGATGATATCAATAACATATATGCATTAATTTTAACAAAATTTGGGCATGACCCGTCCATAAAACGAGCATACCCCTGTTTTAAACATAATCAGACTAGATACATTTCTACGATTCGTTCAACAAAATACTACTAAGAACCAATACAACAAATTTTGGACCAAAAACATTTGAACAAGCTAGCGGAAGCATTTGGTATGACATAACATGAACACGCGCTCGCTCCGATTCTCCAAGTCGCCTAAATTGAGGATTTACCTACATTCAACAACAAAGCTTTAAAAAGTTAGTCGTTATACTTGTTTGCTTATAAAACCGTCATTTTAGTTCCATTCGTGTACGTACTTTCATTTCTCTTACGCATTCGATTACCCAATTAAATGGGTATGACATATACTCTCATACAACTAACCCGCTAGTAGGTGGTGACGACCAAACATAAAATATTGTATAAACTAAAACGTCCATAGCGTATTCTAACCGCTTAAGTTACTTCAACCCGATTATCCTTCCAACATTCAATCATTTCATTACTATATCAACACTTCTAAAGTCCGACATTCATAAACCTGCACTTTCAAACATACTCAATAATAACTTGGTTAGCAAATCCGTAATCTCAACATATTCAAGTACTACATCTTCGTAAAAATGTCGCCAACCATTTATATGCATCTATTTAACTACAACACAATGTACGCCTTTCGCATAATTATGTACATACATATATATATATATATATCTTCTATACACATCACGCATACTAGTTTATACGACTTAAACTCACCATGACTCCAATTATTCATACTTACATACCATCCTATTCTCTTAACTTAATTAACACACCTCCCTAGTCATGCATATGACCATCCGATAATAGAATTACTTACAAACAAGTTCCATCCATTCGCATGTATAACACATTCGGTCAAAATCTTATAAAGGGAAACCGTCCAAACCCCCAGGGGACGTAAATTACGGCCTACCAGTAAAATACGACCCAAAATACGACCTAAAATACGGCCTGCCTGCTGTTTACGGCCTCAAACATGATGCTGATGCAGGGGAGGCCGTAAATTCCGGCCTGGGGCGTAATTTACAGCACCTGTGTCTTTGTTTCGTCCGTTTACGCTAAAACTTGCGTAACTTTCAAACCGTTAACCCGTTTAACCTCCCGTTTCTTCCTACATGATTGTAAATTAACATTCTATCATGTAAACTTGAAATCCAACATCCGAGTTAAGGAATTTCTTAACTTATACGTGTTCGGCTTATTATTCATCTACGAATTGTTCGACCCGTTCATGCATTTATTAAAATAATCTATTGATTTGACCTCAACTTCATATGAACTTAATAATTAAACATTATATTACTTAAACAAACTAAGAAGTGATTATGGAAATCACTTACCTTGTGCTCGCCATGTTTATGCTAGTTTCTTTGCCTCCTCTTTGACCCGTTAGTAGGTGGTGACGACCAAACATAAAATATTGTATAAACTAAAACGTCCATAGCATATTCTAACCACTTAAGTTACTTCAACCCGATTATCCTTCCAACATTCAATCATTTCATTACTATATCAACACTTCGAAAGTCCGACATTCATAAACCTGCACTTTCAAACATACTCAATAATAACTTGGTTAGCAAATCCGTAATCTCAACATATTCAAGTACTACATCTTCGTAAAAAGGTCGCCAACCATTTATATGCATCTATTTACCTACAACACAATGTACGCCTTTCGCATAATTATGTACATATATATATATATATATATATATATATATATATATATATATATATATATATATATATATATATAGGGGAAGGTTCATTTGAGAAGAAAATTTTATTAAGAATAAAAAGAACAAAAGGGTACAATTGTAAAACATTAAATAGTTTTTTTTTCTCATCTCATTTATTATTATGTTTGACTAATTAATTAGTCATTAAGACTATCATCCTCCACACTAAAAAAATTTGCCTACACACATCAAAAGTTATCCTACACATTTCGAAATTTATCCTACACATATTGAAATTTATCCTACACAACTCGTAATTTATCCTACACTATAAATGAATTTTTATTTTTTGAGAAAAATATATATCTTAAAAATAAGTTACAAATTTAATATAGTTAGTTATTAAAGATGAAACTACCAATTAATGATGTATGTAAGTTTACCAATATACCCTTATAGTTACATTAAGTACAAATATTAAATAAAGTCTAATGAAGCATTACTATTGGTTGAAATTTCTTCTTACAAAAAATTTCTTCTCATTTGAACTCTCCACTATATATATATATATATATATATATATCTTCTATACACATCACGCATACTAGTTTATACGACTTAAACTCACCATGACTCCAATTATTCATACTTACATACCATCCTATTCTCTTAACTTAATTAACACACCTCCCTAGTCATGCATATGACCATCCGATAATAGACTTACTTACAAACAAGTTCCATCCATTCGCATGTATAACACATTCGGTCAAAATCTTATAAAGGGAAACCGTCCAAACCCCCAGGGGACGTAAATTACGGCCTACCCAGTAAAATACGGCCCAAAATACGGCCTAAAATACGGCCTGCCTGCTGTTTACGGCCTCAAACATGATGCTGATGCAGGGGAGGCCGTAAATTCCGGCCTGGGGCGTAATTTACGGCACCTGTGTCTTTGTTTCGTCCGTTTACGCTAAAACTTGCGTAACTTTCAAACCGTTAACCCGTTTAACCTCCCGTTTCTTTCTACATGATTGTAAATTAAAATTCTATCATGTAAACTTGAAATCCAACATCCGAGTTAAGGAATTTCTTAACTTATACGTGTTCGGCTTATTATTCATCTACGAATTGTTCGACCCGTTCATGCATTTATTAAAATAATCTATTGATTTGACCTCAACTTCATATGAACTTAATAATTAAACATTATATTACTTAAACAAACTAAGAAGTGATTATGGAAATCACTTACCTTGTGCTCGCCATGTTTATGCTAGTTTCTTTGCCTCCTCTTTGACCCGTTTGCTTCCCATGAGTTGGTCCATCTTGACATGGTTCTTATTCTTTCAAGCTATCATGTTTACAACATTGTTAGCATATATGCTTATACATAATAACATCCATTTCCAACACATGGGTCACATTGACTTTCACTAGTCCATTATAACATACACAAGTCCTATTTTAACAATTATTTCATTCCAATTCCATACAATTTAACATATCATCAAATCATGGCATGTTAGAACATACCCATTATACTATATATGCTTCACACTCATGTAGTAAGACACATACAACCACATTCACCTAGATTCCACGTATGTACATAAACAACTTCCATTCATACTAGTATTTAGGTAATCCTACATGTAGCATCATAATCCATGATTCGCCAACCTAAATCACCATTCGAATATTTCTTTTTCCTTGTACATTCACGTTCTTACAATTAATTCATAACCATATTTAGAAAGTTCGGCAACACATGGAGTCCATTGTATCATTTAAGCATAAGGTACCATTCCTAAAGCATACTACTACCACATGATACTAGCAAATCCAATCTTCTACATGAATCATAGCTAAAGCACACTTCTTATGTTAATTCACTATTCAACACACCATTATTACTTCCTATACACATTCATTCATTGTTTACATCCAATCCGGCTATCTTGGTGTAATTTGTTTGGCTAAACTTTTTGGAACGTTAATGGAGATTAACGAAAAAAAAATCTCATCCAATAATCTCACCTATGCATTTCATCAAACACTTGGTGTGCATGCCATCATTTAAGCATATGGTACAAGTATTTTATGCATACTCTTCCTAGTTCATAACATAGATTATCAATTTCAACTATAATTATATAACTTTTATACCATTATCTAACAATTACTTCTTACAATCAACATCAAATATCAACATCACACAAGCATTGAACATGTATAATCATCCATATCATCATCTCTACTACTACAAATAGGTTTATAAATTTTTCTTTCAATTAAACTAAAATCAAGCATGATTTCCACTCTAGGGAGTAACCCTAACATCTAATTAACACAAATCATACCACGAATTCATGATTGGGTTGAAACCCTTTTTCTACAATTCACCAAATCCAGAAATTCGACTTACCACTTCACTAGGTATGCTTAGATGATCGATAAGAGGGCTCATGCACTGGATTTTCTTATGATTTTAGGCTTCAATTGCTTGATTTCTTGAGTTTAGGGTTTCCCCCTCCTGCCCTGTTCGATCGATCCCCCAGACACACTCACTGTGTTTGGGGTTTTATTTGTTTTTTTTTTATTAATTTAAGTTTAATCACTTTGCACTTTACCCCCTTCACTTAGTTTCCCAACAAAATTGAAAGGGAAATTTTATAGGGTTGCAATTAGACCTGCTATGTTATATGGAACCGAATGTTGGGCCATTAAGGAAGTACAGGCACGCAAGATGGAGGTAGCAGAGATGAGAATGCTAAGATGGATGTGTGGCCACACAAGGTTAGACCGGATAAGAAATGATGTTTTTAGGGAAAGGTTAGAAGTAGCTAGTATATCAGATAAGATAAAGGAGGGAAGATTGAGATGGTTTGGGCATGTGAAGAGGAGGCAGACGATAGAACCAGTTAGAGTGGTTGAAACCCTCGAGGTGGAGGGGAGGAGGAGTAGAGGCAGACCCAAAATTACTTGGGATGAGCGGATTAGGCAGGATTTGCAAAATTGCACCTCTCTGAGAACATGGTCCATGATAGGAGCTCGTGGAGACATAGGATTAAGGTTAAGGATTTCTAGGAAAGGGTACAATTGTGTTTTTAGGTGTAGTGTAGTGTATGGTCGTACATAAGTAACTATGTGTATAGGATGTTTTGTACAGTTGTGTTTCTAGGTGTAGTGTATGGTCGTAAATATGTAACTATGTGTATAGACTGTTTTGTGTTGTCATATTTGTTCTGTTCTACCATGCACTATTTCGCAACTCATACTACATTGGTAGCTTCATACACATACACACACCCCATGCTCTATTTATTTCTTTCCTGAGTGTTTTGGAGCCGAGGGTCTCTCTGGAAGCAGCCTCTCTATCCCTAGGGGTAGAGGTAAGGTGTGCCTACATCCCACCCTCCCCAGACCCTACAAATAGCTTTGCTATTTGTGGGATTTTACTAGGTATGATTGATTGATTGATTTAGTTGCTAATTACAAATCTAATCTTTAAACCACATTTAACTACCATCTTGCCATAAATTCTTAATTATGTTACGTTTGTTATTTATCCTCACTTGTTTTATTGAGTTTTCATTTTTGGGGCGTTACACGACATCACAACCAACATGAGAAAAAAATATTGTCTGAAGTTGGGGTGGCGGACACAACATATATATGTTGTGGAGGCTTTTCGAATGATCACCACCTTAATTTTTATGATTAATTACCCTCATGAAAATAAAAACTTGGTCATGCTCCTACTTGAGACAGTAAGTTTCTCCCTAATGTTGGTCATAAGACCGGTTGGTGATGATGCATAATGACATCGGACATCATTTATTATAACACATACCAAAAAACACGTGATGATAATTACAAAACACTAAATTATGGAAAAAGCAAAAATTAAATTTGGATTGTTTAACTTTTTTTCACCAATATTTTTAGTGACAAAAAATGAGTGAAAACCTGTAAAAATGTTATTTATATCGTATTTTTTTTAATTTTTTTTGGAATATTTGTTTCTGGATTGAGAATACCTTTCCGTTTCTTCTGCAGAAACATACGACGGTGCACGTTCTCTGCTTGGTGAATCATAGTTCAATACTCGAGGTGCAGGCGAAGCTCGCACCCGAGTTGTGGGTAATTGCACTTGTGGTGCTGTTGTATTGGTTTGTGCACAAAGCTGTGCATAAATGACATTCAAAGCACTGTGAGACTTGGTGTGCATGAAGCGTGATGTGATTTTATTATTATTAATAAATTGTTCACAGCTAAGAAACCGTCGGTCAAACCCATGTTTTAGTAGATCCTGACCGTAATAATTCAAACGGTTATCTTCAAGATTTAATCTCATCCGTTCAAACCCAAAAAAATTGGCAGTTTTTTTTTTTCAACGCCAGTTAAGATTTCTTGTGTTTTCTGCATGTTTCTCGCTACGTGGGTACGCTCCCTCAACCGTTGCCCTACAATTATACATATAAACTCACATATAAACTCGCTTCCTCCTTCACTTTCAAATCATCTTCTTCCTCTCTCTAAAATTTCTCTGATTCAATTGCTGGTTATAATTGATACAATCACAAATCCAATTCAATAAACCCAGATCAACAAGATGAAACATATCAATTCAATTGCGGCGTTTCTAGAAGTGATTATCATGTCGTTGCCGATGAATCTCAACCTCAGCCAATCAACCGATACTGCTTCCCACTTGACTTCGCTGCTTCTTCACATGAGGAAACCCTAGAAGCGAAATCTCAACCTCAGGTACTGTCAGTTTCGTATTTTTTGGTAACTTCGCTTTGAATTTAGGGTTCGCAATTTCACAAATTGGTGATGGAAATTAAAGCAAATTGTTGGGCTGATGATTTAAATGAGAAGCGGGCCTTAGGGCATGTTTGGCTAAGCTTATTAGAGTTAAAAAGGACTTTTGGGAAAAGGACTTTTGGGAAAAGGACTTTTTGAAAATGAGTTTTTAAAAAAAGTGTTTGGATTAGCTTATTGGTGTAAAATGACTAAAATGGGCATTCTTTTAAATATAAGGGGGTAAAGAAGGGGTAATTTAGTAAATTCATTTTTGAAAAGTCACTTTTGGATCCAAAAGTCATGAAATCTTGGCTTTTCAAAATCTGATTTTCCTTCTTTGCAAAAAGCTATTTCCAAAAGTCATTTTAGTCTATCCAAACACAAAAACAACTTATTGGCTTCTTGATAAGTCAATAAGCCAATAAGTTGTTTTGAGAAGCCCATCCAAACATGCCCTTAATAAAATTAGAGATAAACCACAATAAAGAAAATGAAAAGCCCATGAAAAGGAGGGAATTGTTGGCTGGAATAGAAATAAAGGGATCACGAACAAAAGGGAACAACCGGGACGCATATTGAGGACCATTCTCTTTGACGGCTGCAATTTTGAGTTGGAGATAAAGAGAAGCAACAATTTGCAGATTTTGGGAAGTAATTTTGGTTGTTAGTTTATGTTTTGTTTCTTGAACAACTTGATTGTTCTAGCCATCATGTCCGGCTAGAACCGATAGTTTCGACATCGGGGTTTGTTTTCTTTGACTTGGTTCATAAATTTATGTGAAACGAGTATGTTAGATTCAATTATTTTAGTGGTTTGTTTGTGTGTTTCTTGATCTTAAATCCGGATATTTTACCGGATATATATTAGTTTGTTAATGAAACTGGCCACTTTGTTAATTATTCTAATAAAGTTCATCAAGTTTTAAAACCTTAACCAGTTTTGATTTTTGATAAAAGGAACAAATAACGGGTTGTGTTTGTCTATGAACTCGGTTTCGTTATAGAATCATACAATCTAGTTAAACATACCGAACGGCGTGTGTTTAATTATAATCGATACTTCTATCACGCAACCCGCACACTAAAATCCGAACAACGTGAGTTTAGAGTAGCGGGTTGGCTCTAACCGACGAACTGCGCTTGGTTAGACATTAGATGGAGTGGATGTCCGAACTGCGTGACATCTAGTATTGATACAAACAATTATTTAAAAGGATCATTGCACCGTGACCGTTAATGATCGTAAGCCGAATCAAATCAAGAAATCGCCCTGGTGTTGAAATTAGTTTTTAACATCTGAATTTTCCAACCATTTTAATTAGCTTTTCTTTTTTAATTTAAAAATTAAAATTGTCTTTACGTTCTAGTTAAACTGAAAACCCCCCCTTTCAAAACAATCATATCTGGATAAAATCTTTTTGGCATAATCAATTAATCTGTATCCCTGTGGACACGAACCTGACTTCCATTCATACTATTTTTAGTGTGTCAAGTAGGTTTATTTTATATTTATTTGCTGGATTCGACACCCAACAAACCAGTGGTGGGCCACGATGTGGAGCTGCACACAATTGTGGATCTGGATTATCCATATCCGGGCCAAGGTGTGGAGCAGAAATTGGTTGTGGGCCTGATTTTTTCTGATTTGGACTTGTGTGAGAAGGGAAAAGCTCCATTTGACAGGGGAAAGAAGTCATTGTCTCACCGTCCTCTCATTGGAACGCGATTGCCGTTTTCGGCTACGTGGCATTTATGGGTCGTGCATGGGCAGCCTCGGCCACCGGATGACGCATCTGAGGACGCCTATACTGGGAAACCGGGACAGGCTTCTGATCAAAGTCTTGAGGACAAGACTTTCTCGAAGGGGGGGGGGGGGGTAGTATTGTTAGGAATCATATGTTTACTTTGCTATTTCTAGTATTATGGAGGGGGTATTTGTAACTTTCTCTGTTATAAATAAGTATGGAATAGTTAGTAGTGGGGAGGAGAGTTTGTTATTCGGTTAGGGCTCCATTGTGGAGAGGCTCCCTTGTGGAGAAGGGCTTAGCCCGGGATCACTTCGGTGATTGTTTATCTTCGATTTGTATTTCAATTCAATCTATCACAATTATCATATATCGATTCCTATCAGTATTTGCTTCCAAAATTTTGTTTTAGATTCATTCTTAATGTTGATAGTGCAATTTGGCTGTTTATATTGTTTTTATCTGTTTCTAAATAAATTTCAGGTACGTGATTACATATATGTTGCAGATTTTAGCTGATGGGCATATGACTTCATTTGGACAGAAGGGGGTTCAGGACAACCCGAATGAGAAACTTGCACGTTTTGATCCGTAGCCCAACCTGACCACACATTTTTGCCAATTTTAGATCATTTGTTACTAAAAATATTATATAAATCTCGTGACGTTTAGGTGACGTGCTAATCGACGACCATAACGTGAAGGATCTTAATATAAAGTTTTTAAGGTCAAATACAGGAGCAGTTTCACAGGAGCCTGCGCTCTTTTCGGGCACAATCAAGGATAACATGAAAGTAGGAGGAAACAAAGACGCCGATGATGAACAAATCCAACGAGCATCAGTTATGGCAAATGCACACACTTTCATATCCCAACTCCCAAATCAGTACCTAACAGATGTAAGTTTTATTAAGTAACTAACCAGATAATTTAAATTTGCTGACATGTCCATGTGTATACATACTTAAGACGCTGATGTGGATTTTTTTAATAATAAGGTAGGACAAAGGGGTGTACAGTTATCAGGAGGCCAAAAGCAGAGAATCGCTATTGCGCGAGTCATATTAAAAGACCCTCCGATTTTGTTGCTTGATGAGGCAACAAGCGCGCTCGATTCAGAATCTGAAAAGCTGGTTCAAGATGCCCTTGAGAGTGCAATGAAAGGAAGAACAGTTATTTTGATTGCACACAGGATGTCAACAATTGTTAATGCAGACATGATCGTTGTCGTACAAAATGGATGAGTTACAGAGACGGGAACTCACAGAAATTTGCTAAAAACCAGCGAATTTTACCGCAAATTGTTTAGCATGCAGAATATCAGTACAGAAGCCGAACCGAGGTTGGTATTAGACCCTTTCTTTTTTTTTCCAAGACTTTAGAGATAAAACACAACCCGAATCTGCCATATGTATTTACTGATTCAAATTGTGTTGCTTAACAGTTCTGTAAATCCCATTAAAGAGTCAGAGAGAACAGATCCCATTAAACAGACGGAAATAAAAGAGCACCAGGCTTCTGATCAACTTGATACGCCTATAGAAACGAACAAACTCCTTAAAGATGCTCCCAAGAAAGATGAACAAGATGGAAGTGTGAACAAAGATATATTTTTCAGAATCTGGTTCGGTTTGAATAACCAAGAGTTTATAAAGATTGGTGTAGGCTCTTTTGCTGCTGCATTTTCTGGCATTTCAAAACGGGTTTTCGGATTCTTTATTATAACCATCGGAGTTGCATATTTAAAAAGTGGGGCTAAAGAGAAAGTTGGATGGTATTCATTGTTATTTTCTGCAATCGGCTTGCTTTCTCTTTTCAGCCATACTGTCCAGCATTATTTTTATTGAGTCATTGGAGAAAAAGCGATGACAAATCTTCGACAAGCTTTGTATTCAGGTACTTCATTCACTCAACTATCCTTTATAGAAACAGGTTGATTAAAGTTATGTTTTTTCGCTAACGGGTCAACGGGTGATATTAAAAAAATGAGCTTAAAAGGAGATGGGTCAAACAGGCAGAAAGTTGTCCAAAGTGTTTTTTAATGCATAAAACATCCCAAATTGTTTAAGTAAAAATACTAGATTTATTGTCGAAATATAATAAATTATATACTCATAATTGTCAACCTGATAAATTTATCTTACAAAATTATTTGGCCCCAATCGTTTTTGACGGGACAAACTTTGATAGTCTCACAAGCTGCATTTTTAATGCATATAACCTCCTAAATTAATTTATTAGAAAGGTAAAACAGTTATAGAAATGATATACCTTCTGTAATCAAGTCAGACTAATAATTAATCAAGAAAAAAAGGAAATTTAGGCAACATAGTGTTCAGGGATAAACTGACCCGACCCGTACCAAAGAGTACTCATTTTAACCCAGTCTGTTTTGGCCCATTAATCAACATGTGTGACCCGCCCATTTGTCACCTCTATATGTAAAATAATAAAAAGTTGTGTAGTTACTAAGAAATGAACTAGCATGGTTTGACAAGCCCGAAAACAGTGTTGGTTCGCTAACCTCGCGAATCATAAACGAAACATCCACAGTCAAGACCATAATATCTGACAGCATGGCGGTCATTGTGCAATGTATTTCCTCGATATTAATAACAACCACGGTTAGCATCCGAGTCAACTGGCGGATGGGTCTGGTAGCTTGGGCAGTTATGCCATGCCACTTCATAGGCGGTTTAATTCAAGCGAAATTCGCCAAAGGATTCTCCGGAGACACGGCTGCAGCACATTCAGAGGTCGTCGCACTTACTTCCGAATCAGCAACCAACATAAGAATCGTTGCTTCGTTCTGCCACGAAGAACGCATACTTGAAAAGGCTAAATTGTTGCTAGACTCGCCACTAAAAAAGAGCCGAAAACAAAGTTTATGGTATGGATTGATTCAAGGTGTGTCCCTTTGCTTATGGAACATTGCTCATGCTGTTGCATTATGGTATTCAACCGTGTTAGTCGAAAAAAAGCAAGCGAGCTTCGAAGATGGAATCCGATCATACCAGATCTTCTCCCTAACCGTACCTTCGATCACCGAGCTATGGACTCTAATCCCGACCGTTATCTCAGCCGTCAATGTAGTAACTCCAGTGTTCCAAACCTTAGATCGAAAAACTGAAATCCAACCCGATGAACCCGAGAACCCACCTTCCAAGACCATCATTGGTCAAATCGAGTTTGAAAACATCGATTTCAGCTACCCATTACGTCCGGAAGTGAAGATACTTGATAACTTCAGCATGCGAATAGAACCGGGGACAAAGGTGGCTCTGGTAGGACCAAGCGGAGCCGAAAAGTCCTCAGTGTTAGCTCTGATATTAAGATTCTACGTTCCATCAAAAGGAATGATATTAATTGATGGAAGGGACATAAGAGAATACAATTTGAGGAAACTAAGGAAGCAGATCGGGTTAGTGCAGCAAGAACCACTACTGTTCAGCAGCTCAATCAATTGTTCACACACCAGATGGTGGTGGTTTTGTGATTGGAAATACAGATCATGGTGTTAAGTTTTGGATGTATCAAACAATAGAGGTTTGAGGATTCTGGTCAGGCGTGTATATAATTTTAAACCACAAAATTCAGCAGTTTTTTTAACTTTAGAGTTAAATTATTTGATCATTTTATCACCTGGCTTTATGTTTTTGATTCTCAGGATTTGGTGCATTTAACAGTGTCAAATTTGAGAACTTTACCAATGAATGATGATGTTGTAGTGGTGGCAATAAGCCCTGATGGAAGGAAAACTGTGGCTGCTCTAATGGATTGCACTGTCAAGGTCAGATTTGCTTGTTTATGATTTTGGTTATTACGGTTACTTTTAGTTAGTAGATTGTTATGCATAAACATATGTCAAATATTGTGAAACTGTAAACATGCTTAGTGTCCATTGAAAGTAGCTTAAATTTTAAGTTGATTTGAATGTTTTTCTAGCATTTAATGTATTAATTGCTAATTATCTCATTAAAAACTTTCAGGTCTACTACATGGACACTTTAAAAGTTTTTCTTGCACGTAGCAATTGATGATGTTTCAGTTGTCGACTTGAGTGTAAGGCTTGAAAAGAAGGCTACCTATGAACAAATCAAGGCTGCAATCAAGTAAGTGTTGAAACAAATATTCACTTGAATTAATAATATTAGTACTCCGGAACCTTGTAATAAAGTCTTACATAATTTCAGGGAGGAATCAGAAGGAAAGCTTAGGGGATTTTGGGATATACTGAAGATGATCTTGTATTCACATACTTTGTTAGTGACATCAGGTAAGTTTGTGAACATATTTAATCTCTCAAAAGTCTTTTCAAATTGGACCCAAATCATGTTTTGTGGTATGAGGGAATGGGGATTCAGGTACGTGTATGATTATATGATATGTCGACCCTCATATCTTTCCATATCTATAAAATTCATGCTCTCATTGATATTAGTTTTTTTCTTTGCATCTTTTGCGTTATTGATTTAATTTGCCACATTGCATCAGTGCAAGCCTAAATCTTATATGGCCGGTTTCATTTGCTTCTTTTGTTTATCTGCTCATGTTTTGAGAACTCCATTGCGAAGTCGATGATGAGTTTTAGAGGTTAAGAACAGTTGGTTAAGGGCATGGGACGTAATAAGGGATTTGTATCTACAAGGATGCACTTGCAAAATCCATTCTGGGACTGCCCTTTTCGACGGTTCCCATTGCAGGTGAATATGCTTGGAGGGGTACTATGATGCAGGTGCCAATGTGAAGTTTAACTTCCCAATGGCGTACACAGCTACTATGTTGGCATGCAGTGCATTGGAGAACTTGAAGTCGTTGGGCCCGCAACCAGAGAATGTACGAGTGGCGATCAGGTGGGAGACTGACTACGTCATCAAGCGCGCTATAGGAACCCCATGTGCTTTATGTGGGTGTTAGGAGAGACCCGAGTATTATGGCACTTTTATGCGGGATTAATGGAGAAGTCGCTGTCTTCATAGGTTCATTCATGTTTGGTAATGCGAAGTTGTACATTGTATTGTGTTTTTTACAAGGAATTGTGTTTTTACAAAGGCATTTGTTTTGTGTATAACATTGTGTTATTGCCATTGTGTTTTTTATGTAACCTTGTGTTATTGCCATTGTGTTTTTATATGATACTATTTTTAGTTGTTTGTGTTTTAGACCGCTGGGTTTGGGCTTGGGTTGATATGTGGCGGAGATGGGCTCCACCAGGCCACCTCAAAAAAGTGGGGTGTGGAGGGGGCGTGGGCTGACATTTGGCAGCTATTTTTTTTTTTTTTTAATCATAGAATTTAATATATTAATTTTGAAAACACCTATTTAATTAATATTAAATAACTACACCTATTTACGTAATTATGTTTTGTTATTGCAATAGGGGTATATTGGGCATTTTGGGTTGGGACAGGTTAATCCAAGAGAAGCTCCAGCTGCAAGCGCTGTACTTTCTGGCTCACCGGGTCTCTGCTAATGTTGTGAATCTGATGTATTTGGATCTTGGCCACATGAACAATCTTTGGGCTAAGAGCTGGATGCATCAGCGAATTTATTCAGTGCATGTTGCCTGTAATTTATTGCCGCTGTATGTTGTTGCGGCTGTTATGAAGTGGAAGGATAAAGCGGTTCCATTTCGGGCTATCTGGCTACAGCTTTACAAGGTTTTGAAGCACCGTAGTCTTAGAGATTTCATCACTTATACATACATACTCAGGCTATTTTTTAATTTATTATTTCACATCACTTTTTTATAATCAAGTTACATGGTTGAACAAAAGCAATAGGAATAAAGAGGCTAAAATCCCAAATTTAAAGATTTTTTGAATTGTAATATAACCTATATATAAGCTTACAATACTTTTTAATTAATTATTATCGATATATTATGAGGAACATATTCACCAATCCATGTTATTGATTATATAAGTGGTTATATTAACTTATGATTTATTTAGTTAAATCAGTGCTTGACTTTTTGCAATAACTAATCGGTTGTTGATTTTTTACATTAAATTGTGGTGTGTATTGCAGACAACTTTAGCATTGAAGTCTTACTAGAACCAGCAATTAATGGTATACATGTTTAATCCTTTCTTCAATCTATGTCTTTTCTTTTAGTTAACTTGGTATACATATGACATTGTAGATCAATCTCATATGTTCTTGCATCAATAGTTGTGACACCTTTTTATATATATTTATATAATTGTGGATTTTTGTTATGTATTTGAAATTAATAGATGTGACAGTTTCGGCTCAGTTACTTATTGTTGGGTTAATCGGGTTCGTTTACGGGTCACGCGAATCGCAGGTCGCGGGTTCAATTCGGGTCAAAAGAGAAAATAAATCAAGGGTAAAAGGGTCATTATTTGGATTACTTTATGGCTTTCTCTACAAGTTGAAAGAATAAAGAAATGGTCAGATTTGACCGAGATCAGGGGTAACACGTTGCGGGTCATGGTCATGGGTTATTCTAATGGGTCATCCTGGTTATTTGTTTCAGCAAGTGTTAAATAGGGAATAAAGGAATAGAAAAGGTCTTGAGTTGACCGAATTATGTGTTGCTGACCAAGTAAATCGGAGAAGAGATCATGGGCATGCAGCTTTTACGTGGAGCTTGTTTTCTATTTTCAACACATGTTTTAATAGTTTTGTTCATTATAAATAGGATAGAGTTACTTTGTTTCTTTTGTAACCCTTCATTCATTCGAAATATACACAGAAGCTTCTTTCATTTTTTTGCATACCACAAATTTCACATACAGTGAGAGTTTGAGTGTGTTTAGTAAGGGACCTGAAACCAACACTTATGAATGTGTTGCTCTGGGTTGGGTTGTATCTCAAAGGGTCAACTAAACACTTTTAAGTAGAAGGGAAACGGGTTAAATGGTTTGAAAGTTGTCTAAAGCCTATTTTTAATCTATACAACCTCCTTGATAATATTCCAGTCAGTGTGTTGATGATTGGTTTCCAAATTATTACATTTTCATGATTATCAGTGGTTTTGCAGGTGGCAAGCACAAGATGAGACCGGGTTGGAAGTTGTATTTATGCATATCACAGTTGCCTTGTAAGGTTGCTCGGCTGACATTTTACCTTGTGGCTCCTAGGCTGCGGTTACAGTAATAAATAAAATCGTACGATATTGTAGGTTTACACAGGCTATGAATTCCACAACTAAAATCAGGCACCAAAGATCCCTTCATAGGCTCAGTTTGTGTAGGATTAATCTTGACGTTTCGGGTTCGGGTCATGGATACGGGTTAGAAAATGGATCGAATAATTAAATGGGTCAGTTGGGTTTTATTTTAGTCACATGGTACTGAATTAGTCTATCATATTACCGAGTAAAGTTGGAAAATGTGGATGTGATCATGTGAACGTTGTCAGTTGCTTAAAATCTGGAAGAAGTGGACTGAGTTATTTTGCATGTGCTTGTATTTGTTTATTATAAATAGTAGAGTTTATTGTTTTGTTATGTACCCTTCATTTGAAATATACAGTTGAGTTTAGAAGCTTTCATTTTATTGTCTTGTGTTTGTGAAGGGTTCTCTGCAGTGGCGGAACTAGCTCATTAAATCAGGGGTATCCTAATTTTTTTTTTACCATGCAATCATACAATATTAAAAAAAAACAATAAATAAATAAAGTAAACAAATAACTAATAGATTTGGCCTCTTCTTTTTTTCATAGATTGAAATCGTTCCATCACATCGTCGTCTTTTACTTTATGAAAAAAAATCCTTTTCGACCGCACAAACATGGCATTGTTCAAAAATTACGGGCCCATTCAATTGCGTAAATCCGTCTTGATAATCTTCAATTTTCAAAAAACATCTTTCAACGGTTGCGGTTGCAACCGGTAAAACCAAAGCTATTTTCACTACCCAGTAAACCAAAGGCCAAAAAATATATGTTCCCATTTCAACCATAAGATGCACAAGATCACTTATTCTATTATATGAGCTTTATTAGTTATTACAATTTGGGCTTAATTATCATAAAAATAATTATTTAGGCTTTGTTACCAAACATGTTTTGGGCTTAATGAATAATATAAAGTTTCATAATTTTCTCTTAGGGGTATCCTCGTATATGTTTTTGGGTAGGCTATGTATAAAATCGAAAAAAAAAAAATACACTGCGAATACGAATACGGAGTTGAGCCGTAGCCCGTGCTACGGCTCATTCTTAATTAGTTCCGCCCTTGGTTCTGTGAGAGCTGCACAAAGAAGATTGTTCTATGTGAACCGAGATGTACGGAGATCTGTGATCAGGAAGAGTTATGCGTGAGCAGTGCAAAGGTTCTGCGTGAATCGATTGAGAAGAATAATTCTGTGTGAATCAATCGATAAGAGGTGACCAAAAAAAGCGTGTTCTGTGTGAACAAAAAGAGGAGATGAATCTTTGTGATTCATGGTGATAATGTAGCAATAAGCGAGATTCTTTGTGAATCTAAAAAGCAAGAGTAGCGGATGATGATGGCGATCTTTCGGTGACTGGAAGGCATTTGTACAGGGTTGTTAGAGACGTTAGACGATCAACGGTGACCGGTGATCAACCGGGACAGCCGCCTTGACGGTGACAGTAGCTTAAGGTAGACAGAACATCAGCAACACAAGCTCCATCAAATCTTACTTGTACTTTACAACTGAATGATGCATGAACGCAAGAGTTTTTGTTTGTTTTGAGGGTAAAGACAGCCGAGATCTTGTGAAGCCGATTAAAGGAAAAGAAGGTGATTTGTATTTGTACATGTACAAAACCGGAGTGATCTGTGTGAGACAAACTAGCCACTGGTATAAAGCTCGAAACGAATTGGTGAGTGCAAAGGGTGATTTTGTGTGAACTAAATGAAGGTGTATGTGTGGACTAATCTGGTCAGAATTACACTTGAGGTAATCTATTCAAGAATGAAATCTGCGTGATTTTCTTGGTCAGTCGGGAAAAAAATTGTGTGGAGACGTGTGGTGTGGTTAACGGAACCTGTGTGGTTCAGCGATTGCAAGTGAAGAAGGTGCATGGGTGGTTCAAGAAAGTTAGCAAGAAAAAGAGAAAGCAACGGGTCAAGATTAAGGGGTGAGTGTAGGATTAATCTTGACGTTTCGGGTTCGGGTCATGGATACGGGTCGGTTACGGGTTAGAAAATGGATCGAATAGTTAAATGGGTCAGTTGGGTTTTATTTTAGTTACATGGTACTGAATTAGTCTATCATATTACCGAGTAAAGTGGGAAAATGTGGATGTGATCATGTGAACGTTGGGGTCAGTTGCTTAAAATCTGGAAGAAGTGGACTGAGTTATTTTGCATGTGCTTGTATTTGTTTATTATAAATAGTAGAGTTTATTGTTTTGTTATGTACCTTTCATTTGAAATATACAGTTGAGTTCAGAGGCTTTCATTTTATTGTCTTGTGCATATTTCACAAACACATAGTGAGTGAGAGTGTGTGTATAATTGGGGCCTGAACCAACAGTTTGGAAGCTTTTGTTTCCGGTTCCAAAATCAAAATTGTTGGTGTAAGTTGCAGGTTTGGATCTTTATATGTTCTGTTACCATTGTATCTGGCTTTCTGCCTTGTATGAGTCTTAGATGCTATTACTTCTTGTAGATCAAATCTTTATATATTATCTTTGGGATTTTTACATTCTAATTGTTGATTAGTATAGGAATGAGCACGGTACCTGTTCGGTACCGAAAAACGGGAAAAGTGGGTACGGGGTACCGATGTTTGGTACCGGTATCTGTACGGTATCGGTATTTACCGTTTTACCCGTAAATACCGGTACCGCCAAATGCTCATCCCTAGATTAGTATTTATATTAAACATTTTTCTTATTTTAATCTAAACTTGTAATGAACATGGTGCAGAGTGCAAAAAAGAGGTGGTATTTTTCATTCTTCTTTTGGAATGTTTGATTCGGTTTATAACTGAAATGTGTACAAGATACAACCAACCCAACATATAGAAAAGCTTACCGTAAACATTTAAGTTGAATTGGTTTCTACATGTCTTTTTTTTCGTCTATGTTAGACTTGATATATGCAATCTAGCTCCTAAAATTGAAACTTGTACAACATATACAAATAAGTAACTGAGTAAAATGCACGGATAGTCCCTGTGGTTTTGCAAAGTTTCAGCTATAGTCCCCAGATTTTGGAAATTACACTCATAGTCCCTGTGGTTTGACAGTTTGTTACGCTGATAGTCCCTGGAGTGGATGTGGGTTAGTTTTCTCAGTTAAATCCATGTGAAATTACAAAATTACCCTTGGGCAAAACCACAGGGACTATCCGTGCATTTTACTCCTTTTATTATTACATATATACAAAGCAAACACACACCTGTTGTGTTTTTCTGTCTCTCCAGCTTCACCACCTAGCACCACCATCACCATCACCATACTATACCACCGCACAACCACCACCATCCCCACCGCATGATCTGTCTCTTCCCCATCTCTTTCTCTCTCTCTTCCCTATCTCTCTCTTTCAACCACACCTCCACACGACCACTATCACCACCGCTCCACCACCTTCACAAACTCCGCCGACAACACCATCACCAACTCCGCCCCACCTCTGAAATCCTAACGCCACAACTGGGTTTAATCGGACATTGTTAAAGCTGTTAAACCCTAACTCTGCCCGTCTCATTTTCCGGCGGATTAGTGATTACTTCCACCAGCCACCACCTCCACATCCCTGTGACCACGCCACCACCTCAACCTGACCACCTTCACCAGAAACCACCTACACATCCCTTCAAATCCCCAATTCTTCAAACCCTAATTTACCCTCAAATCCCCAAAGTTTCACATATCTCTGATTCAAATCATGGCAGCCAGCAGGAGCAAAATCACAGGTAGGTTGATGGCGGAATGGTGGCGACAAGGAAGAAGGGTTGTAGTGGATGGATCTGATTTGTTCATAGGGTTTCCACCACCACCACCACCACCACCACCTTCAACCTTCTCTCTCTAAGCTTTTCTCTGTATCTCTCTCTCTCTCTAAATTTTTCAGATTTGAAAAGGGGTGTGTCTTAATGGGTGTAGGACGGTAGAGGTGGGTTGTGGAGGTGGGTGGTCGTGTGTGGCCAGGATAACAACCGGCGTTGCTCCGGTTCGTCGCCAGAGGTGAAAGAACCAGGGGAGAGATGAAGGGGTTATTGGTCATGGTGGTGAAGATGTTTAGGGTTTCTCTAATCTTGAAGAAGGAGCAGAAATGAGGGTATTATGGTGGTGAAGATGTTTAGGGGTTATTTGTTTATTTTATATTAAGGGTATTATAGTCATTTCATACCAACTTAACTGAGAAAACTAACCCACATCCACTCCAGGGACTATCATCGTAACAAACTATCAAACCACAGGGACTATGAGTGTAATTTCCAAAATCTGGGGACTATAGCTGAAACTTTGCAAAACCACAGGGACTATCCGTGCATTTTACTCTAAGTAACTTTTAAATTAGAACATGAAACCATGAAATTTTGGTTTGCCATTAGGAGTAGGATTGTCCAGTTATAATTGACCTGCGTAGACCCGTTTTAACCTACCTATTTTGCATTTAACTGATCATTTAAACTTTAAACAAACCTGTTTTTGCCCCCACTAACGGAACATCCTGGATCGGCCATCGGATATTCTGTATGAGTGTTATGAGGATGTGGCGACTGGCAGCGAGATAAGAAGCGTTGTGTTAGCTGGTCGTCGATTTTATGTGATTTTCTTTGTAATTTTTGTTTTGATTTGTAAACATATTACTGATCATTTGTAGAAAATAATGTTTTGATATCTTTTTTCTAGGAAATGGAGGGTTTACCAGCATTCCTTATGGGAAGATTTATCAGACTCGAATGTGGAAAGTAGGTGAACGGTTCCTTATGGGAAGATTGATCAGACTCGAATGTGGAAAGTAGGTGAACGGGTTCGGGCTGTCCGACCCATTGGTGAATTTAGGAGCGTTATATCCATTCATAGCTGGCGTCTATGTTTGCACTAATGATGGTCGGTGAGCCTCCTTTAGCCATGTCTCATAAGTTGTTAAATTGTGTTTTCCACTTGCAAAAAGGTTTTTTCTTCTTCTTTTTTTTTAAAGAAAAAACCTCAAAACAGTTGAAATTTAGTGCAAGCCAGTTCAGTGTTTTTTGGTGTGCTAATGTTTTATGTTATTCATCGTCCAACTGTTTTTTTTTTTTTTTTGAAATATTGAAGGTAAACATACAAGTTGGTATGTTTCCTCCATCCCACATTGGTGGAGGGAGTGAACTTTGAGTGGTTTATAAGGGATTGCTCCTTATGGGCCTCCAAAGTGTTAAATGGGTTGAAAAGTGGATGAAGCCCACACGCGCGTCGAGCCGAGCCGAATGGGCGCACTTCGCGCGAGGAGCTGAGGAGCTTTTATTTTTAGCGAAGGTCTGGTTCAGGTGGATCAGATCTGTGGACCGAATGAGACAAGGAGATAGAGGTGAATTCGAAACAGTGGGGGTTATCCCATTATCTCTACTAATTCAATTTCGTATGGGATATATCCAGCAACCGAATTGGTTCTGAATGGTTATCTCAATCCCGTTTTTCTCATTCTCTGGTATGATCACAACTTATAAATAAAAGCCTCCTGCTACCCATTTATTCACTTACAATTTCGCAGCCTCCTCCCACCTGTGTGCTCGTGTTTCCTCTCCAACTTCTGCGTTTTCTGGTTTCCATTGCTGTTGGAATACCAGATTAGTTCTACATTAAATCCTGGGATACGCTGCAGCTCACAGCAATACGAGCGCGTAAAATCCTTTAAGGACAGGAGTCATCCGTGTAGTTCAAGGTTTTTCATTCAAGGATCTTCGTTCTCTATCGCCAGGTTGGTTTTAATTTTGCGTGATCTTTAAATTCGTCCGATAACGGGACGGTCTCCTTCTACCTTTCTTTAATCAGTTGCCCAAGTTGGAACAAACTGGTTTGGCTGATAACTCGGTAATTAATAAAGTTAATATTAATTTACTGTTTGATTGAAATATTTTTCAACAGTCTTAAAGGATTTTATTTTTTTTTGTGTTTAATCAACAGTACTAATGGACTCTGAACTACCAACAGCCAATCTGAGATTCATGAATCAAGAGTTTGTCAAGTTGGACAGATTCGATGGTCAGAACTATACCCGTTGGGCAGACAAGTTCATGCTAGTTGTGCTGAAACTCTACTATATCCTTGATCCTGACTTGCCTGAAATCCCTGAAGACCCTCCTCTTGATCCAGGAGAGGCCCCGAATCAAGATTTGGCAAAGCAAAGACTTGTCCGTAAGGAAGCTGAAGATCTTTGCCTGGGCCACATCAAAAATTCTCTTTCGGATCGTCTCTATGACTTGTACGCGCCGGTAAAAAGTGCTAGAGAATTGTGGAAAGCTTTGGAAGATAAGTACAAGGCTCACGAAGAAGGTACTAACAAATACCTTATTTCCAAGTACTTAGACTTTCAAATGGTCGATGACAAGTCAATCCTGGAGCAAGTGCATGAATTCCAAGTTCTTGTTAACAAATTGACCGCACTTTCAATTCTGCTGCCAGAAATATTTCAAGTAGGGGTCATTATTGCAAAACTGCCTCCTAATTGGAAAGATTTCTCAAAGAGAATGATGCACAAGTCTGAGGACTACTCTTTGGACGAACTGTTGAAGCACCTCTGAATTGAGGAGGAAACGCACAACAGGGACAAAAGAAGTAAAGTCGGATCGAGTGTGAATCATGTTGCTGGAGGATCTGGTAAAAAGGGAAAAGGGGCATCATCAAAGAATAAGAAGTTTACAGCACCAAAGAATAAGGAATTCAAGAAGTCACAACACACTCAACCAAAGAGGTCTGGTAAATGTGATGTTTGTGGAGAAACCGGGAATTATGCACGAGAGTGCTCTCAAAGGAAATCTGGATCTACGGTTGGTTCTACAAGTGCTATTGATGTTGATAAAGTCACCAATCTAGTAGCCAATGTGGGTCTTGGAGAGGTGAACATGCTTTCTCAATATACACGCATTGTGGCATGTAGAGGATGGTTTTTGGATTCTGGAGCCACTGTTCATGTTTGTGGGAATCGTGGCTCGTTTCTTACTTATGCTCCTGTTCCTCAAGGAACAGTGGTGGTATGTGCTGATGGACATCCTGTAGAAGTTCGTGGTAAAGGCACGGTGCGACTAAACTTTAAAGATGGTCAAGTGGTTACCCTTCAGGACGTGTTGCATGTTCCTGGTATCACCAAGGGTCTTGTTTCTGCTGATAAGTTCGATCGGAATGGTTACAAGCTGGTTATCAAGAATCTCCGTGTGAAGTTTTCTCTAAATGACATCTATGTGGGTCAAGCAAAGAACACGGGTGGAATGTATCGTCTTGACTTAGCTGAAGATGGGATTGATGAAGAAATAGACTCGGATGAAGGGGGCGTTTCTGTGATTGATGGGTTTGGGAATGAAAGTGATAGTGATAGTGGTAGTGATAGTTCTAGTTTTGGTGAATGTAATGCAATTGGTTTTGATTTGAATGAAATTATATCTTCTGGTTATATCGCTTGTTCAATTTCTTTATGGCATAAACGTTTAGCTCATACAAATATTAAAAACATTGAAAAAAATGCAAACTAAAGGTTTATTAAAATTAAAAGATAAAGATTTTGAAAAATGCGAAACTTGTGTAAAATCAAAATTCACAAAGAAACCTTTTCCTAGTGTCCATAAACGCAATACATCACTACTAGAACTAATTCATTCAGATATTTGTGAACTGAATGGAGTTCTTACTCGTGGGGGTAAGAGATACTTTATCACTTTCTGCGATGACTCTAGCCGATACTTATATGTTTATTTATTGCATTCAAAAGACGAAGCTTTTGAGGCATTTAAAATATATAAGGCTGAGGTTGAAAAACAACTAGCGAAACGCATTAAAATTCTTCGCTCGGACAGAGGAGGAGAATACTTTAACCGAAAGTTTGATGCATTCTGCGAAGAAGAAGGCATCATACATGATAGAACTGCACCGTATACTCCCCAACAAAATGGTTTGGCTGAGAGAAAGAACCGAACCTTGGTAGAGATGGCTAACTGTATGTTAAATCAATCGGGTCTACCTCGTAATATGTGGGGGGAAGCTGTGTTAACAGCATGTTATGTTCACAATAGGATCACTAGTCGTGTGATACCTACGAGCCCATATGAGTTGTGGAAAGGAAGAAAACCAAACCTAGAGCATTTGAGGGTTTGGGGGTGTCTTGCCTACTATCGCGTACCTGATCCAAAGACACTCAAACTGGGAGAACGAGCTTTCAAGAGTGTATTCATTGGATATGCTTCGCATAGTAAGTCTTACCGATTGTTGGATGACGAATCAGGTGTAGTTGTAGAATCCAGAGATGTGGAATTCTTTGAGAACAAGTTTTCTAGAGATGATGAAAACTCAAACTACACCACAAGTTCTAGTACTTCTGAAAAAAGAGTCCAACCTTCACCGATAGTTGAAGAACCAAGGAAAAGTGCTAGAGTTAGAAAAGAGAAAAGTTATGGAGATGATTTCTTTTCTTACCTGGTTGAGGGAACTCAAAAGAAAGTGACGAGAGAGGTCATTTTTGCTGTAAATTTGGATGATGATCCTAAAACTTTCAGCGAAGCAATGTCATCAAGAGATGCTCCTTTGTGGAAGGAGGCAGTCAATGATGAAATGGATTCCATTATGGGAAATGGAACTTGGGAATTAGCTGATCTACCCAAGGGAAAGAAACCTATTGGATCCAAATGGATTTTCAAAAAGAAGTATCATCCAGATGGATCCATCTCTGCCTATAAAGCGAGATTAGTTGCTAAATGGTATAGGCAGAGAGAAGGGATCGACTATTTTGATACCTATGCACCTGTGGCTAGATAAGTTCTATTAGAAGTCTAATAGCGGTGTCTGCTTTGAAAGGGCTGTACATCCATCAAATGGATGTAAAGACATCATTTCTAAATGGGTATCTAAATGAGGAGATTTATTTGGAGCAACCAGAAGGATTTGTGATGCCTGGACAAGAGAACAAAGTGTGTAGACTTATTAAATCTCTGTATGGTTTGAAGAAGCTCCTAAACAGTGGCATGAGAGATTTGATACCACTATGACTGCTTTCGGGTTTCGACACAATAGTGCTGACAGATGTATTTATACTAAGTGCGAACCCGGTTATACAGTCGTGATTTGTCTCTATGTTGATGATATGTTGATCATTGGCACTCACCTTGAAGGTATTTCTGAAACTAAGAAATATTTGTCCTCAAACTTTAAGATGAAAGATCTGGGAGAAGTTGATACCATTCTTGTGATCAAGGTGAAAAGAACTGGAAGTCAGATTTCTCTAAGTCAATCTCATTACATAGAGAAAATTCTGACTAAGTTTCAACACTTCAATATTAAAGAGTTTAAAACCCCGTTTGATCCAAGTGTGAAACTTAAAGTGAACTCTGGAAGAGCAGTGGCTCAACTGGAGTATGCGAGTGCTAGTGGAAGTATGATGTATGTAATGCATTGCACTCGTCCTGACATTGCTTTTGCTGTAAGCAAACTGAGTCAGTATACTGTCAATCCAGGGACAGAACACTAGAAGGCAGTGGGTAGAGTACTTGGATACCTGAAAAGGACCAGTAACTTAGAACTGACATACACGTCTTCTTCCAGAATACTCGAGGGTTATTCTGATGCAAGCTGGATTGATCACACCAGTGATTCAAAATCTACAAGTGGGTGGATTTACACTCTAGCAGGAGGAGCAATTTCTTGGGCGAGCAAGAAACAAACGTGTATTGCCCACTCAACTATGGAAGCTGAGTTCATAGCACTAGCTGTGGCTGGTAAGGAAGCGGAGTGGATTAGAGATCTACTTACTGACATCCGTTTGTGGGATGTTCCCATGCCGTCCATTCCCATGTATTGTGATAGTGAGGCCACACTGTCTAAAGTATACAACGCAGTGTATAATGGGAGGTCAAGACACATAGGTCTTCGGCACAATTATGTGAGACAACTGCTTGAAAGTGGTACCATCAAGGTTGTCTATGTCAAGACGAGTAAGAACTTGGCAGATCCGTTTACTAAACCTCTGACGAGAGATTTGGTTGTGAATACCGCGTGAGACATGGGTCTAAAACCACAATAGAATCGTTAGTGATGGAAACCCAACTTGAACTTAGTGCTCCTATTTCTCAAGTTTAATGGGTAAAACCGAAGTCACTTAACGATAGAAGGTACTATCAAATTTGATAGATCCATGTGATGTATGATAGTACGTCGTTGCCGAGAACAAGGGTGAGCTTATGCTCTTAACAAAGTTTTGGAGGCATCCAAGCAACGTGGATGATGTAAAACTTCGCCTATATGATCTAGGGGTGGTGCCGCCTCAAGTGAAGATTAGTGGTTTATCTTCTAAAGGGTCATGAAAAGGATTTATAGCGCACGACCATATTCGCGCTCAGTGAGAACGCAAAGTCAGCTGGTGATGTGTGGGGGTAAACCGAAGGGGGCTATCAGGTTAATGGTTTAATTCCATAGGAAACCATCAAATCTGTCTCTTCTTGTTTATCAACATAAACTGGGTTTAATCTTCGTGATACCTAGTGACATCATTGGTCTAAGTGAAAGGAAACATTCCAATTTGGTGGGGGATTGTTGGAAATATTGAAGGTAAACATACAAGTTGGTATGTTTCCTCCATCCCACATTGGTGGAGGTAGTGAACTTTGAGTGGTTTATAAGGGATTGCTCCTTATGGGCCTCCAAAGTGTTAAATGGGTTGAGAAGTGGATGAAGCCCACACGCGCGCCGAGCCGAGCCGCGAGCTCGCGAATGGTCGCGTTTAAGGCGCGAATGGGCGTGTTTGAGGCGCACTTCGCGCGAGGAGCTGAGGAGCTTTTATTTTTAGCTAAGGTCCAGTTCAGGTGGATCGGATCTGTGGACCGAATGAGATAAGGAGATAGAGGTGAATTCGAAACAGTGGGGGTTATCCCATTATCTCTACTAATTCGATTTCGTATGGGATATATCCAGCAACCGAATTGGTTCTGAATGGTTATCTCAATCCCGTTTTTCTCATTCTCTGGTATGATCACAACCTATAAATAAAAGCCTCCTGCTACCCATTTATTCACTTACAATTCCGCAGCCTCCTCCCACCTGTGTGCTCCTGTTTCCTCTCCAGCTTCTGCGTTTTCTGGTTTCCATTGCTGTTGGAATACCAGATTAGTTCTGCATTAAATCCTGGGAGTTTACGCTGCAGCTCACAACAATACGAGCGCGTAAAATCCTTTAAGGACAGGAGTCATCCGTGCAGTTCAAGGTTTTTCGTTCAAGGATATTTGTTCTCTATCGCCAGGTTGGTTTTAATTTTGCGTGATCTTTAAATTCGTCCAATAACGGGACAGTCTCCTTCTACCTTTCTTAAACTGGTTTGGCTGATAACTCGGTAATTAATAAAGTTAATATTAATTTACTGTTTGATTGAAATATTTTCAACATTTTTATGCTAACATATGTTATGTGCTTTATGCCAACAACCTTAGGACCTCTCTTCTTGAAATGGTAACTGCTTTTGAGAAAGCATCTGGAGAGGTCTTCACAATTTTAACCAAGGAGGCCAGGAGATGCCGATTAACTTGACAATAAGTATCACTAACAAGTGACGACCACTATTTTTGAAAAATCCCGATTAAACCGTGTCCAAGAAGGCCAGTAGATGCAACATAAGTCTATGCCACTACTCATAAGCTGCATATGACTTAATTGGAAATATGTGCAGGTCAAAACAGGTCCAGCTTGGATGACCCACCAACACTTTTTAGTCCAATTTTTAGTCTTTTTAAATATTAATGTATTGAAAATAATTAAAAAACTCTTATTCTCAAAATAATTAAATGGTTTTCTTCAAATAATTTTTGACCAGCTGCAGTTTGAAGAGCTGGTGTTAGGACCTAAGGATGCCAAAACGCCATTCTTGTGGGTTGTTCGACCAGGCCCGACTAGTAATATGGATTGTCTACCCGAGTGGCTACATGGACAGAATAAAGTAGTCCTGGGAAAATAGTCAGCTGGGCACCTCAGCAGGAGGTCTTAAACCACCCGTCACTTGCTTGCTTCATGAGTCATCGTGGTTTTCTTCATCTCTTTGTACAAGTTATTCCTATTGATGTGGTATACGTTCGTTGCCCCTTCAAGCATAATGTTAAGTTTATGTGTATGGCTCGAACGATGTTCGCTGCATCACTTGTGATTAAAATCTGTGTTTATGATGTGCGTTAGGTGTATATATAGGTTTAAGTATATTTTAAGCCCTTTTACACTTTCTTTAGCCAAGTTTTAAATTTATAAAACACGATATTTACTAACACTAAACACACATATGGGCAAGTGCACCCATCGTGAGCGTAGTATAGTGTTGGTAAGATACCGAGGTCGTCCAAGGACACAAGAGCTTTTAGTACCGGTTTATCCTCAACGTCTAATCAAATCAAAAAGTTTAGAAAAAGGTTTTAAACTAAGAAAAATAAAAACTAACTAAAATGCTGAAAATAAAAATAAAAATAAAACAGATAGACAAGATGAATCACTTGGCTCCGACTCGTGTTTAGTGTAACCTTTGATTATTTCCGCACTTTTGCACTTTTTAAGAGATTATCTTAGTTATTGTAGTAGGCCCCTCTTTTGAAGGTGACGTTACCCTCAACCCAGTAGTTTGAGTCAGCAAGGATACAATCCTAAAGGGTCGGATTATTGAAAGATAATTAATTAAGTTATTAATGCATATTATGGTAGGCCCCTCTTTTGAAGGTGACGTTACCCTCGGCTAAGTAGTCTGAGTCAGTAGGGATACAGTCCTAAGTAGCCGGATTAAAGTAGTAATAGTAGCTTACATATGAGGGGATCAAAGAGTTTGGACCCCCGCCATCCAATACCGTTAAGTATTGAAGGAGGTCCTACTAAATTTGACCCAGGTCCTTGCAGGATCTATACACTGAACAAGGCAAGACTTTTACCAAACCGTTCCCTTAACCCCCGACCAGGTAGCCAACATACCTCCATATAGACCGTGGAGATATGAATGGTGAAAATCTTTTATTTTATATAGACAGTAAAATAATGCCAAGACACCACGGACAAACGATAAGGAAAAATCACCTTCAACATAAGAAACTAGTTATTAAAGTCATTAATACATAACCAAGTAAAAAGTGCGAAAAGATTAAAAATAAAAAGTATTACACTAGACACTTTGTCTTCACCAAGTGATGTAAGAAACTTAGGCAAACATGGCCTTGATTGTCAAGAACTCTTACGATCAATCTTGGATCCCGAGACGACTCACACACTCTATGATGGACAATGGATGATAGTGGTGAATGATGGTGTTATGGTGGTGGTGGGTGGTGGGTGAAGTGTGAGAGAGGTGGTGTGCCAAGGGATGGTTTGAGCTTGAGCCAAGCACTCCTATTTATAGGCTGAACAGAAGTTCAGGCACGGCCCCGTGTCCACATCCTTCTCTATCTTCATTAATTGCTCTTGTCTGTATTAGTTGACCACGGCCCCGTGTCCACTGGGCACGACCCCGTGTGCAGAAGCATATATGTACTATCAAGATTTGCCTGGATTCTGCGAATCTTATAGTTGACCACGGCCCCGTGTCCGCTGAGCACGGCCCCGTGGTGGGCGATGGAAGCTTCTACAACTTTGTCTTTTATGCTGACACTTGGGCATGCCCCCGTGCTCATTGAGCACGGGGCGTGTTCAGCCTTCTGTTCTCTTGTTTTGCTTGGGAAGATGCTGTCGTGGGGTCAGGCATGTCACGTTTGTTCCTTTTCTTGTATGTATGTTAGATTTAGCTGCCTTTTGGCTTCTTTTGTTAATTTGAGCTCATTTAATCCTGAAAATACAAAAGGAAGACAAAAGCACACTTTTTCCAACATTAGTACTAAAAAAGGGTTAGTTTTATGCCACAATTGATGTAATTTATATGTTGCATTTTGCACACATCAAATACCCCCACACTTGAATCTTTGCTTGTCCTCAAGCAAAACTCTTTATAATGTGGCTTTACACTCCCAAATGGAATGGGTAGAAGAGAAGGTTTTTGGGCTTATCATAGAGTGTCGGGATTTCCAAGATTCTTTATTGTAGGATCGGTTTGCGACCCGAACGAGTCGTTCAGAAGAGATTTTATCAGTTTCAGAGGCGGAAACTAAGAAACCGACGTCGAAACAGCTTGAATATCACTTTAAACTTTTGTATATTGATTTAACACCTATTACATTCAGTAGACGGACCGGCAGCACTTCGGTACCAATTCATGAACTGTTATAAATGAAATGACATGCTAACCTATATATAGTGCTCATGTTTCGCTTGAAACATAAACTAGACAATTCAAGCGAAACCCACCTAATAGACTTCAAGCGAAACACACAAGTTCCAAGTTCAAGCGAAACATACAAACAATATTATAATCTGTTTCAAGCGAAAGCCCATAATCACAACTTTTTTTGTCTTCATGTGTGATGATGCAATTTATGATGTTATAATATGATGTCATCATTCAATATGATGACATCATGCTTGAACTGATCCGCAATGAACCCGAGACTCGATATAAGATGAAGTCGACAGATGACTGCACCAACAGACTCCCCCTCAGATGTTGACGAGTCTTAAGTGTCGAGTCTTCAACGTCTTCAGTCTTTATCAATTTTTTTTTCTTTCTTAGCATATACCAGGATCTTCTCTTTGGCTCTAACTTCGTCAGACTCCCCTTCTCATCATAATGGGATCGCCGTCTGGAATTAGCTATCACCTTGAGATCAATCTCTGGCTTTATCTCTGTTTAAGCTCAACTCCTGCACACATTTTCTCAACAAAACATAAGTTTTTACTTAAATCCATAAGAAAAACTTATTAGAAATACTTCCATCAAGTTCAAATTAATGACCTTGATTAACTAATCAAACTTTCTTTCTCAAAATCAAAATATTTTCAATTCAATACACACACTCCCAAACCAGTTCATCATGTTCAGCACTCGGAATTTTGAAAATCAGCTATCTAACATCAGTTGTCGAAAATCTTTTTGGATTTTTCAAAATTTATGCTAAAACACACTGAAAATCTTTTTGGATTTTTAAAACAGAAATGAAATGCAATAAAGAAATATTTACAGACAATATTTTTGTGAGTTTGTGTAAGAGGATCATATCAGTTTTTGTGACCAATCACTAGCACCGTTAAGCTTTAAACATTTTTAGTTTTAAACGATTCACGTTGATTGACGATATTGTTGTCCACTTAAACTCAAACTAAAAACTTTCGACATGCTTACCGATACGTTAAGGTATATTAATTTGCACTAAATTCTTATGGACACCACAATCTCAGCATATCCCCTCATCATGCAATACACTGACTCAAGTAATGCCTTTAAACTTTTATCAACTGTGATTTGTGCGAAAACAAAGCAGAATGTTTAAACATTAACAATCAGGTCGATACTTCCGTATACGCAGAGAAAGTCCAATGTTTAAACAAAATAAGAAAAATAAAACAAGTTGAAGTTGTTTAGGCTTTAACCACCAGGTCGATACTCCCGTATACGCAGAGGTGATCCAAAGCTTAAACGAAACACCAAAGAAAATAAAGCAGAACGTTTAGGCAACAACATCCAGGTCGATACTCACGTATACGCAGAGGATGTCCGATGCTTAAACAAAATAAAGAAATAAAACAAGTTTAAATCTTTGCAAAATAAAATGCACAATCACAGTGATTTTTCAGCAAAGTTGTGAAAGTTCACAAACTTAACCAGTTTTATGTCTTTCGACAATCAGCGATTACTGAGTAGGCACACAATCAAGAAGGACAAAACTAAGTACTATGCTTTCAATCATGTTTCCCACTAGAACTAGGCTTTATCATTTAAGTTTGTATCGTTATCGCAAATCTACTAGTCTAGCTGAGCCTATCGTCACATCTTTAGTGAGACCGTTTATCACATATAGACTTTTCATTTCTTTAGCATGCTGTGATAGTCCACTGATCTACTATCATTTCCTATTTTTGACAACAAAACTCATTTTTCATTTTTCAATGTTTTTGACATTTTCAAATTTTCTAATTTTTTTTTTAAATTTTTACTCCCCCTAAAATCAAAATATGTCTCAATTTTGATTTTCTGGGAAAATTTGAAAACAAGCTGTACAAGAAATGTGACAACATGATGAGAATCACTTCAATTCTCCATTCACTTAGCTTGAACAATCAGAACTCCCCCTGACAACAAACTATTTTCCCATAGTGATTTCAAAACACTTAAGTTTGTTTTAATCAAAATGGTTTTTCCAGAAAATAAGTTTTGTGTGTCTTTACACAAATTCGGGGATCTTTCATCACTTTGTTTTCTTCAATCACTTGTAAAAACTATCATTTTTAAGATCAATCCACAAACATCACTTGCTGGATTTGGATTTTGAGCACTGTGGTCCAACCTGCACCACTTATTGCCAACTATTTTAGAGTTTTCATTTTTCAATTTGTTTAAATTTTTGTTTTGATTGGATGATTGAACTGATGAGCTTTTATTTTCTTTTTGAAAATTTTTCGGTTTTTTATCTTTTTGTTTTTGTTCCATATTCTTCTTTACAGGTTTTTGCTTTGAGCATTCACCTTTCTCAGTAGAATGTAGAACAGTTTCTTTAAACATTTCTTTTAATTTCAAAAATGTTTTCTTTTTCTCATCATCATCATCAGTTTTCTCATCACAATCTTCAACTTTGACATTGTCAAAGTTTGTGACATTGTCACTTATTGGAACAGAATTGATCGGTTTTGGACAAGGATAATCTGGTGTTGATGACGAAGTCTCAAAACCTTTCAATTTCTCTTCAAGCTCTTGGATTTTAATCCAAGCTTTTTTAGCTTCATTTTCAAGCCAAATGATTTTCTGAAGATGAGAGTTTATTTCAATCTGTTTTTCAAGATTATTTTTAAAAATGGCAGATTTCTCATCTTCTAAAATCTTCATTTGACTTTGAAAATCTTTTTCAAATTTTAATTTTTCATTTTCAAATTCTTTTTCCTTTTCTTTCAAAATCTCGTTTTTCAATGTCAAACTGTTCAAATCTCTTAACAGTTTGTCATTTTCTGATTTCAACTTCTCACAATTTTCCGTTAAATCAAAAATCTGTTTTTCATCAGCTTTCTTCTCGTCTTTCAAAACTGAAATTTCTTCAGTCTGTTCCTCTCCCACTTGAACACCTTTACTCTTGTTCTTCTTTAATATTGATTTTCCACTTTGACTTTTCTTCTTCTCAGCATTGATCACCATCCGTTCTTCAATCTTTTTAATGAGTGGACAAATTGTCAGTTGGGAAAATTCTCCAGAAATCTTCAAGTTTAAGATATAATTTTCCCATTCTTCTTGAGGTAAAGCACTAACAAATTTTTCAACCCATTCTTCTGATTCTTTTTTAATACCCGTCTCAGACATTGAGCGAACAAGATGGCTATACCTCTCAATGATACTCTTTGTACTTTCTCCTGGACAACCTGAAAATGAATCAAATTCTTTATTTAATACATTTATTCTATCAAATGTTTCTTGAGTCATATTAAAGAAATTGATATCCATGATTCGGAAACACGTTTATCAAGACAATCCCGTTAAGCGAAATATTAACTCCAAGATAGATCACCTTTTAAAAATACGAATCACTTAGACCTGATTAGGCTGAGAACTTTGAATCCCACAACACTAATCCAAACAATCACATAGATTTTTAAATTGTGAATATCTTTCAATATCTTTCAAAACAATATCTAGTGCAATGTGGCCGACAATTTGTGATCACCTCTCAAATCTCATTGGGCACAACTTCGAACAATATTCTCAATCACATGGGCTGAAGTTTTTAATGCACAAAAATGAAATCAGAGTTCACGTGATTTATAGTTTCGAGACACCACTTCACTTAGTCAATTCTCATTGAACCACTAAAAACATTCACATGCAATCGACATAATCACCACATAAGTTGCAAACAGTAACCGACAACTATTATCAAATTAGACAACCTGAACTTCAATTTACGAGACCTCGAAAAGACAATATCACATGACTTGTGTTCTGATCAACTCGTGTAAACTAACACATGACACATGATTTCTTATCCCAACCAAACTGACAACCTCGATCAGAATGTTACGTCAGATATATCTCAAACAATTGTTCAAGCGGTACACGTATTTTCAAGCAAACTGCTGATTTCAAGCGAAAGCCTACGTTTCGCTTCAAACTGCACCAAATTTTCAAGCAAACCCTGAGATTTCAAGCGAAAGCCGGTTGATGTCAGCAAATGTCGAACCAAATTCAAGCGAATATCATGTTTTTAACCAGTTTTAAGTCGATTTAAGCTCTGAAACTTTCCAGGATTTGTTAAAACATGATTACGCACAAGATGTGTGAATTTGAGCCGATTTTATCCGTGAAATTTTTTTTATTTTGAAAAGAATGGTGTAGAAATCAGAAAAAGTGATGAAAACAGGCTGTTTTGGCAAGATCTCTTCCTCCTGAGCTCTGATACCACTTGTAGGATCGGTTTGCGACCCGAACGAGTCGTTCAGAAGAGATTTTATCAGTTTCAGAGGCGGAAACTAAGAAACCGACGTCGAAACAGCTTGAATATCACTTTAAACCTTTTGTATATTGATTTAACACCTATTACATTCAGTAGACAGACCGGCAGCACTTCGGTACCAATTCATGAACTGTTACAAATGAAATGACATGCTAACCTATATATAGTGCTCATGTTTTGCTTGAAACATAAACTAGACAATTCAAGCGAAACCCACCTAATAGACTTCAAGCGAAACACACAAGTTCCAAGTTCAAGCGAAACATACAAACAATATTATAATCTGTTTCAAGCAAAAGCCCATAATCACAACTTTGTTTTGTCTTCATGTGTGATGATGCAATTTATGATGTCATCATTCAATATGATGACATCATGCTTGAACTGATCCGCAATGAACCCGAGACTCGATATAAGACGAAGTCGACAGATGACTGCACCAACATTTATTTAGTTCTATTTTTATTTATTTACAATCCTATTCGTCATGATTTATTTAAAACTTTTCATAAGATAAATTACTTATTAGGGCATAACATGCCTCTTTAAAATTTCATTTATATACAAGTTCACATACCTCACGGGGGATCACTCAACACTCGGCCGAAGATGTATTTTAGTGAATCACTCGAGAGCGGCATGGAACTTACTCCTACCATAGGCTTGCCAAGCAATCAATCCTCCTCCTTTTTAACTATATACCTTTGTAAATATCAAGATGACTTTTGGGTGAAGGGTTAGGCTTGGGTTAAAGGTAGGTGGTTGGGTTAGTGGTTAGTGAAAGGGCGAAAAGTGTAACAAGCATCGGTTTTTGTAAGACTTTCTATTTTTTTTTTTTTGCAACTTTTTTTATTTTGATGAAGCTTTTATTCAAACAAAGTTGTTTTTGATAAACTTGTTTGTTTATTTCTCTTTTGCTTCATCATCAACATTTTTTTTTTTGAGTCATAAGAAAAACCGGGCTTGTTACTAAAATAAAAGGTTAAAAATAAAAAGGGTTTTGGTGGGTGAAAGGGTGTTTGGTTTGGGTTATGAAATGAAAAGGTTTAGGCTCAAAGGGGCTAACTAGGGGGATTTTGGGTAGGTGGTAAAAAAAAATAATGGTGTAGAAATAAAAAGGGTTAGTCCTAATGCCTCCATCATTTACTTACTCGGGTTTAAGTTGGTAAGGACCGGGAATGCATCGCCGTGGCAAGTTCTAGAGTCGTAAGAACCAAGCGGCTATTCACACAAGAAATGAAAAATGAGCATTTAGTTTAATGATATGTATTTGTATTCTCAATAAAGGCTCAAAACTCACTTTTGTGGGAATGGGTTTTTTTTTATGTGATTAAGTATATATAATCAAATTTTAACTAAGCTTGTCATGCCGTTTCATAATTTTCTTATGTTGGCTCTTTTTATCGCGACGCTATCGGTTGTAAATTTGTAAAAATATAACCTTTTTAGAATTTGAAACTTCCAAGTTAAACCTAGACAAGTAAAAAAATGAATTTTTTTTTGAAAGAAATTTGGGGGTGATTCGTGGTTTCAATAGAGTTTTGTGTAAAGCTTGTAGTTAGGACTTGCAAGATTCAAGGTTTTAGCATCCCCCCTCACACTTAAATTACACATTGTCCTCAATGTGTCCCAAAAATAAGTTTTTAGGTTGATTGAATGTGTAAAAAGGTGTGAAAAAGCAAAAATTTTTGTTACTGGGCGCTGGACACGGCCCCGTGTCTGATGGACACGACCCCGTGTTCAGGTGCCAGTAACGAAAACTTACAGAAGGTGGACACGGGGGCGTGTCCAATGGGCACGACCCCGTGTCTGTCGTAAATCTGCAGATTTAGACACACACCAGGTCTGGGATAGTGGGCACGGGGGCGTGTCGGCTGGACACGACCCCGTGTAGACAATCTGCAAGGTTGAAAAACAGGTTTCTGGCTCTGGTTTTCCTGTCCCGGCTTTAGTAGCACTAAGGTTTAGTGCTCTAAGCCTCGTATGTACCTGTTTTAGCAATAAACACTACACCAAAACATAGCAAACATCCTAAATTACCAACGTTCAACATCCCATCCATCACAAAGTTAGAAAGAAAAACAAAAGCAGAAAATAAAAAGAGTTAAAGGAAAGTAAATTGTTCGACACACGGCACGCAGGCCGGAAATTGTTCAAGATAAAAAAAGGTTAACATGTGGGATCACCAACCAACCATTTCTGCCTCTGCTCCTCCCGCCTAGTCCATGTCATCGTCCTCATCATCATCATCTCCACCGTGCCCCGCAATGTACTCCCGGATATTTCCAATATCATCTTGGATATCGGATATGTTTCTCTCGATTGCTCCAACCTGGTTGTACGTGTTGCTTGCCATATTATAGGTGTTCCTGGTGCACATGAGGTTTTCCTGCAATAAATCATGTAAACTTTGGAAGTTAGGAAAACCACCTCCTGAGGAGGATTGGCCCGGATCACCGTGGGGCTGGTACTGGTACTGATGATGTTGTGGAGCGTGAAGGACAAGTGCCTCTTGCGGGTTCCATGCATGCCCCTGCATCCTTTGGAAGCTAACCGTCCCGTCTTCAGCCTCATAAATTAGGTTCATTGAGCGGCAAATGTGTATGTCTACCCTTTCCGACCATGGGCTCCTTTCGAATGACCTAGGTATGTTGGTGAAGTGCTTAAAGAGACGGTATACCCATCCTCCAAAGAAGATAGGGGTTGGTAAAGTAGCAAGTCGGTTCAAATGCATGTTTCAGAGCAGGAGGAACGGGACATCAAGGTGTCTGTGGTTATGGATGCAGTGGAGGACAACCAAATCTCTCAACCCAACAACGCCACCGCTATCATGCCTTTGGCTAAGAGAGTAGCCGAGGAGCCTATGGATGTATCGGTAGAGCGGGTCCCTCAACTTAGTGCTCTTAGTACTGCTCGGATTGTAGTGCCCTTCACCAATCTGAGCCCACGCGACTTGGCGATTGTTCTCATCGATCTCTCGCATCCCTCCGGTATTTTCCTCATTACCCGCATCTTCCTCCGCATACAGCCCGTCAATCGACCCAAATTGTGCCATTGAAATCGAGTACCTAGTTCCAGCACATCGGAATGCTACCCCATCATTGTCAAATGGGTCGCATCTTGAATTGAACGTGAAGGTGCTATAGAATTCCAAAGTGCACTCGTGGACGGAACGAAGTCGAGTTGTTAAGGCGACTCTTAGTGGCCGGTGACAAGGTTGTTGAAGCGGTAAAGTTGGTTCACCAATGCCAACAGATCCATGCATGCTTGTCTTGGGTATTCTTCCGGTCTTGTTTGAAGTACTTCGTATCTAGCCCTAGCATCGAGCTCATTTGCGTTAAACCTCGTGAACTTCCTTGCCATCTGAAAGAATACACCAAAAGTTAGCACGAAATAGTAGAATTTTCGGACAAAACTGCAAACAGCGTGCTGGACACGACCCCGTGTTCAGCGGACACGGCCCCGTGTCCAGGCGTCTGTTACACCAAAATTCCATTTTTCGTCCCGGTTTTGAAAACTTGAAAATTTTTGGTCCATTAGGTGCGGTTTCCCCCGAAAATGAAACCCCAAGTGCCGTTTTTCCCAAAACAACCCGTTTACCCATTCAATTTTATCTTTTTTCAGTTTAAAAACAAGGGTTTGGGGTTTTTGTGAGAAATCGGGCGAATCTATGAACAATACAAGTGGATTTACTTCCTAAAACATTAATCTAACTAAATGATAACAGATTTAGGCAAAAATTTTAAGTTCAATCCGGATGGAGTTCATGAACCCTAGATTTTTCCCCAAAATTTTGAAGTTTTAACTACATGCAAGTGCTAAATCTAACTACTAATGATGATAGAATCATACCTTGATGTTGTTAGAACTAGAGGAGACGTTGAAAATCTGCGGAAAATCGCCTTGAACCAGAGCGTTTTTGGGGAAACGGGGCGTGTGGAATGGTGTAACTGTTATGCAAAAGGGGATATATCCCGACAGTAGCGCGGACATGGCCCCGTGTCCAGCGGACACGGCCTCGTGCCGAGCAAAGTTTTGAATATATATATATATATATATATATATATATTCTAGTGCTCGTGTGAATGCCCTGTTTCCCAAAAAATTTTGGTTAGAAGACTTACCGATTTAGATGTCGTCCCAATTGTTCGTAACTTACCAGGTATGATATTGATGCTTTCATTCGTCGACCGTCTGAAGCGAGATCTCCTCCTCTTCATCCTCAATGAATCCTTGATAGAGTTTTAGCCGTTGGCCATTGACTTTGAATGGAATTCCATTCCGAGATTTAATTTCTACTGCACCGTGTGGGAAAATATGGGTGATGGAAAAAGGTCCTGACCACCTAGACTTTAATTTAACAGGAAACAATCGAAGTCGTGAATTAAACAAAAGAACTTGATCTCCCACTCGAAATTCATTAGGTTTAATATGTTTATCACGCAAGTTTTTCATTCTTTCCTTATAAATTTCCGAGTTTGAGTATGCATAATTCCTAAGCTCGTCTAATTCATTTAATTGACAAAATCGATTTTTACCAGCAAATTCTAAATCTAAGTTTACATTTTTAATTGCCCAGTAGGCTTTGTGTGCAATTTCTACTGGCAAGTGACAACTTTTTTCATAGACTAGCTTATATGGGGTTGTACCTATTGTTGTTTTATAAGCAGTTCGAAAAGCCCATAAAGCATCATCTAATTTATCTGTCCATTCCTTTTTATTTAACCCTACGGTTTTTTCAAGTATTCGTTTTAAACCTCTATTAGTCACTTCGGCTTGTCCGTTAGTTTGAGGGTGATATGCTGTTGAGACCCGGTGATAGACCCCATATCTTGTTAAAAAAAATTCAAGTTGATGGTTGCAAAAATGGGTACCTCTATCACTTATTAATGGTTTAGGTGTGCCAAAACGAGAGAATAGTTTTTTGAGAAATCTTACCACTACTCTTCCATCATTTGTTGGAAGTGCCTCGGCCCATTTAGACAAGTAATCTACTTCCACAAGTATATATTTGTTTCCTTTTGACGGTGGGAAAGGTCCCATAAAGTCGAGTCCCCACACATCAAAAATTTCACAAACAAGAATGCCATTTTGTGGCATTTCGTTTTTGGAAGAAATATTACCTGTTCTTTGGCAAGCATCGCAAGTCTTGACAAGACTTTGGGCGTCTTTGTAAATGGTTGGCCAATAAAATCCTGAATCAAATACCTTTCGTGCGGTACTCGCGGCACCATGATGTCCTCCGTATGGACCTTCGTGACAATGGCGGAGAATTCTTCGTGCTTCGCTACCATGTACGCATCGTCGGATGAGTTGGTCAGCACATATTTTGAAAAGATATGGATCTTCCCAAAAATAATGTTTCACATTGGCAAAGAATTTTTTTCTTTGATGATGTGGCCAACCTTTTGCGACTATACCGCTAGCTAGGTAGTTAGCATAGTCAGCGTACCATGGTTCTTCCTTGTATTCCACCATTTCTAGGGACTCCGTTGGAAATTTTTCGTTGATTTGCTCGTCCCTGGTTGCCTCCAAAGCTGGGTCTTCTAAGCGCGAAAGATGATCTGCCGCGGTATTTTCTGCTCCTCTTTTGTCTTTGATTTCAATATCAAATTCTTGGAGGAGTAGAATCCACCGAATCAAACGTGGTTTTGCGTCCTGCTTTTTGAAGAGATATCGAATGGCTGCATGATCTGTATAGACTATAGTTTTAGAAAGAACAAGATAAGAACAAAATTTATCAAAAGCAAATACCACAGCTAGTAATTCTTTTTCAGTTGTTGTGTAATTTTCTTGTGCATCGTTTAGTGTTTTACTAGCATAATAAATTGGGTGGAAATGTTTTTCTTTTCTTTGTCCCAAGACAGCTCCAACTGTAAAGTCACATGCATCACACATGATTTCGAAAGGAATTTTCCAATCAGGTGCTATCATGATAGGTGCATTGACTAGCATTTCCTTTAGGGTTAGGAATGCTTGATTGCAATCCTTGTCAAAGATGAAAGGGGCATCTTTTTCAGGTAATTTTGTTAGAGGCCTTGAGATTTTAGAAAAGTCTTTGATAAACCGCCTATAAAATCCGGCATGTCCTAGGAAACTCCTGATAGCTCTAACGGAGGATGGGGGTGGTAGTCGAGAAATGGTGTCTATTTTGGCTCGATCCACCTCCATTCCTTCGCTTGAGATTTTGTGACCGAGTACTATTCCCTCCATTACCATGAAATGGCATTTTTCCCAGTTAAGGGCGAGGTTAGTTTCCTCACATCGGGATAGCATTCATTCAAGGTTATCAAGGCATTGGTCGTATGAATCCCCAAAGATAGAAAAGTCATCCATGAAGACTTCCATTGTCTTTTCTATCATGTCATGGAAGATGGCTACCATGCAACGTTGGAATGTTGCGGGGGCATTACATAGACCAAAGGGCATGCGTCGATAAGCAAAAGTTCCATATGGACTTGTGAAAGTTGTCTTTTCTTGGTCTTCGGGTGCTATCGGGATTTGAAAGTAACCTGAAAAACCATCCAAGAAACAATAAAATTTATGACCGGATAATCTTTCTAACATTTGATCAATGAAGGGCAAACGAAAGTGATCTTTTCTTGTTGCTTCATTTAATCGTCTATAATCTATACATACTCTCCATCCTGTGACGGTTCTCGTTGGTATTAATTCATTCTTTTCGTTAGTTATTACCGTCATACCTCCTTTCTTTGGAACTACTTGGACGGGACTTACTCAAGGACTATCGGAGATAGGGTAAATAAGTCCGGCATCAAGCAATTTGATGACTTCATTTTTAACCACTTCTTGAACATTTGGATTTGCTCGACGTTGTGGTTGTATTACTGATTTGTAATCATCATTCATTAAAATTTTGTGCGTGCACATGGAAGGACTTATTCCTTTAATGTCTACAAGTTTCCAAGCGATCCCGTTTTTGTGTTTTTTCAAAAGGTTAATTAATTTTTCTTTTCTAAACTATCTAATTTAGATGAAATAATTACAGGTAATTTACCATCTTTGTCTAGAAAAGCATATTCCAAACCTTTTGGAAGTTCTTTGAGCTCAAGAGGTGGGTCTTTAGGAGACTCCTTATTTGGTTGCTCATTTTGATCAAGAACTTTAAAAGTTTATTCTATGGCGACCTCTCCTTCAACAAAGTGGTCAAACTTTTCATTTGTATCGGGTGGTTCATCCTCATCTTCAATTAGGGGGTCATTATTTCCGAATGGATATTTCATTGACCGCTCAAGATCGACACTCTTTTTAAATGCCCCTAATTGAAGAGGTAGATTGTTGTACTTCCGGTTTTTCAAAGCTTCATGAGTTTTTACAAATGGTCGTCCCAACACTAGAGGAGTGTCATCGAGGATGACAAAGTCGGTGGGGACTACCATTTGATTTGTTTGAACCAAGACATCCTCAACTACACCGATTGATTTTATTACCTTTCGATTGGATAAGAAAATGGGTATTTGAAGTGGAGAAAAATCACTAATACTTAATTTTTCGAAAATGTAGTTAGGCATTATGTTAACACAAAGATCTTTATCGATTGTGACATTACAAATAAATGAATTTTGAAAGAAACATGGAACCGGTGTAATGTTAATTTCAAATTGGTCTTCTTTTATTAGCGAGGTTTGATCATTAGTTAACTTAACACTTACCGTTTCGTCAATTTTAGTGTTAGTGTTCAACTCTTTTAAAAACTTAGCATGAGTGGGAACTAAACAATGATTTTCAAAAGAAGGTGACAAGAGATTAATTTTTTCAAAATTAGACTCTTCTTGAATTTTAACGTTGTCGGACTCACCTTTTTCGTTGTTTAACTCATGTGTCGGTTTTTCACTTATTTGTTCTTCCATTTTCACACTTTCAGTTATCTCTTCTTTATTTAATTGTTCTCTTGCGCGGGACTCCTCTTCCCTTGCGCGAGATTCTTTTATATAGCGATCGATAACTCTAAGGTGTTCTAATATCCTATCGGTTACTTCGGTTATAGAAAAAGGATCGGGATTTTCAGAGCTTGAATCCGGTTGTTCGATCCTTTGTTCCTCATAATACCCATATGAAGTAGATGGTTCACACCATTGTTCTTCATTGTAAGCATATGATGGATAAGGGTCGTAATTTTGTTCTTCATAGTACTCGTATGAGGTGGCTTGTTCACGTCATGGTTCCTCATAATAAGCATATGAAGGTGGTGGCTCATATCTTGGTTCCTCAAAGTATGAGTAAGGAGGCTCATACATTGGTTCATCAAAATATGAGTATGAGGGAGGAGGTTCATACCTTTGGTCTTCATAGTAGGTGTATGAAGTTGATGACTCGTACCTGGGCTCCTCATAGTAGGTGTATGAAGTGGATGGTTGATATAAGTCATAATACTGAACCGAGTGCGGGTCACCACAATTAGTGCAATAATTATTCCTATAATCATCCTCCTCATAGGTGTAGTTGTAACCTCCTGAGTATTGATCCATAAGAATCACTCAGCAGACCACAACCAAGTCTCGAGATCAGAAAACAAAAATAAAACGGAAACAGAGGCTGGACACGGCCCCGTGTTTAGTGGACACGGCCCCGTGTACAGAATCTGTATCTGGGTGTTTTAATTAAAGTTACTGATTTCGTTGAGCACGGGGCGTGTTCAGTGAGCACGGCCCGTGTTCAAGCTACTGTATCTGGGTGTTTTATGAAAATTATGCAGCACGGCCCCGTGTTTAGCGAGCACGGCCCGTGTTCAACTTACTGTAAATGCAAAACTAAACTAAAATGCAGAAAAATGTGCGCGCGTTTTAAAAAAGGTTTTGAAAAACTGATTAGGCTATCGACTTTAAGCTTTCTTAAAATCCTTGTGTCCCCAGCAACGGCGCCAAAAACTTGATGTGCGTTAGGTGTATATATAGGTTTAAGTATATTTTAAGCCCTTTTACACTTTCTTTAGCCAAGTTTTAAATTTATAAAACACGATATTTACTAACACTAAACACACATATGGGCAAGTGCACCCATCGTGAGCGTAGTATAGTGTTGGTAAGATACCGAGGTCGTCCAAGGACACAAGAGCTTTTAGTACCGGTTTATCCTCAACGTCTAATCAAATCAAAAAGTTTAGAAAAAGGTTTTAAACTAAGAAAAATAAAAACTAACTAAAATGCTGAAAATAAAAATAAAAATAAAACAGATAGACAAGATGAATCACTTGGCTCCGACTCGTGTTTAGTGTAACCTTTGATTATTTCCGCACTTTTGCACTTTTTAAGAGATTATCTTAGTTATTGTAGTAGGCCCCTCTTTTAAAGGCGACGTTACCCTCAACCCAGTAGTTTGAGTCAGCAAGGATACAATCCTAAAGGGTCGGATTATTGAAAGATAATTAATTAAGTTATTAATGCATATTATGGTAGGCCCCTCTTTTGAAGGTGACGTTACCCTCGGCTAAGTAGTCTTAGTCAGCAGGGATACAGTCCTAAGTAGCCGGATTAAAGTAGTAATAGTAGCTTACATATGAGGGGATCAAAGAGTTTGGACCCCCGCCATCCAATACCGTTAAGTATTGAAGGAGGTCCTACTAAATTTGACCCAGGTCCTTGCAGGATCTATACACTGAACAAGGCAAGACTTTTACCAAACCGTTCCCTTAACCCCCGACTAGGTAGCCAACATACCTCCATATAGACCGTGGAGATATGAATGGTGAAAATCTTTTATTTTATATAGACAGTAAAATAATGCCAAGACACCACGGACAAATGATAAGGAAAAATCACCTTCAACATAAGAAACTAGTTATTAAAGTCATTAATACATAACCAAGTAAAAAGTGCGAAAAGATTAAAAATAAAAAGTATTACACTAGACACTTTGTCTTCACCAAGTGATGTAAGAGACTTAGGCAAACATGGCCTTGATTGTCAAGAACTCATACGATCAATCTTGGATCCCGAGACGACTCACACACTCTATGATGGACAATGGATGATGGTGGTGAATGATGGTGTTATGGTGGTGGTGGGTGGTGGGTGAAGTGTGAGAGAGGTGGTATGCCAAGGGATGGTTTGAGCTTGATCCAAGCACTCCTATTTATAGGCTGAACAGAAGCTCGGGCACGGCCCCGTGTCCACATCCTTCTCTGTCTTCATTAATTGCTCTTGTCTGTATTAGTTGACCACGGCCCTGTGTCCGCTGGGCACGACCCCATGTGCAGAAGCATATCTGTACTATCAAGATTTGCCTGGATTCTGCGAATCTTATAGTTGACCACGGCCCCGTGTCCGCTGAGCACGGCCCCGTGGTGGGCGATGGAAGCTTCTACAACTTTGTCTTTTATGCTGACACTTGGGCACGCCCCCGTGCTCATTGAGCAGGGGGCGTGTTCAGCCTTCTGTTCTCTTGTTTTGCTTGGGAAGATGCTGTCGTGGGGTCGGGCATGTCACGTTTGTTCCTTTTCTTGTATTTATGTTAGATTTAGCTGCCTTTTTGCTTCTTTTGTTACTTTGAGCTCATTTAATCCAAAAAATACAAAAGGAAGACAAAATCACACTTTTTCCAACATTAGTACTAAAAAAGGGTTAGTTTTATTGTAACATCCCAAAAACGGGCTTGGTAATCAAACCACGTTAATAGTAAAGACGGGTAAAATACCGTTAGTGGTAAAAATTAACCCGATAAATATTAGGACTCAAATAAATAAACCTAATATTAATTAAAAAGGGGAATAAATACTTTGAGAAAACAAAGTATATAAAAGGCCAAATTAACGGGACTTAAAACATAACGGGTTATAATTTCCCGAACCCGTTAAAGTAACTAGGAGTAATTAACCTAGTTAGTAGCATGTGATTAAGTGACTAATGGTGAGATATAGCTTCATTTGATCAAAAGAAACTAGAGGGACCAAAAGTGTTTAACTTGAAACTAATATCAATAAAAAAAAAAAAGAAAACTCAAACACTCACAATTGTGAGTGTCTGAATTCGACCAGAAGCCAGGGGCGACCAAGGGAAAGAACTCCAACCCTAGTTCTTGTTTAAATCCACAAATTGAAGGTCAAGATCAGCCCTAAAACGAAATCCGAACCCGGATTAGTGATCCCCATTGAAAGGAGATCATAAGGTATGTTAAAATTCATAAAAATCCTCTACTTGAAATTCTCATGAATTTGGGAAATCAGAAATTTGATGATGCATGTTTGTTAATTGGATGAAATAGGAATGATATAATGTCTAGGAGTAAAACCCTAGTCAATCACATGTTGAAATCATGCTTATTTCTTGTGAATTCACAATCACCATTGAAGGTGATAAGTGGGTGTTGTAGGAACATGTTAAACACTATAATTTTAATTGTTGTTCTAGTGTAATTTGAGTTCTAGGAAGAAAATTCAGATTTTGTTAATGTGAAAATTGATGTAAACATGCTTAGTTGATGTTAACCATGGCTAAATGACAAGTATTGAGCTTGATAATAAATTGTGAGAAATCATGCCCGCAAGGTGTTTGTTAAAATGCCTAAGTGAATGTTTACATGTTGAAATTATGAATGAAACGCGTAATTGCCTTGTTTGACTAATTACGTGAAATAAGGGTTAAAACGGGTTCTAATCATAATGTTGATTTAACTTAATTATGCCTATTGTATGATTTAAGATAGTTGACCTATAAAAGTCAAACTAACCAATGATAAAGTCGAATAGTGGTTTCGACATAGAAAATACGTAAGGTGGAATAGTCGTGAATTGAAATGACTAATCTAACCACCTTGTGAATGATGATAGTTTGTCGCCTAACGAGCTAGGTGGAGGCTTGGGAAAGAAGCAGTCAAACGAATCAAGCACGAGAAGAAAGTGTATTCGGATGCGAGGTACGTAGAGCTTACGCCCCTTTACATTATTTGCAAAGTTACTTAATTTCAAGTATTGATATGAATGCTACTAAGTGGTTGATATATGATATTCCGACATGATTCAATGAGAGTCGGAATGAGGGAAAATGGTAAGAAATCATGAATTATAGTAAAAAGGGGTAAAGTGGTAAATTAGTCATGTAATGACGAATAAATAAAAACGGTTTTAAGTAAAACAAGTTCAAAGGAAAACCGGGATAGGTTTAAAGGGGTGAAATGGTAATTAAATACCATCTCATACGGACAAATGGTCAATTAGACTAAATGGGTCAAATGGTGTGGTTAACACCATTTGACAATAACATTTGACAATCGCTTGTTGAGTTTTGTAATCACAGGAAATAACATAACCTTGTGTTGCTTTAACTAGAAAGATTTAAAGCAAAAGTTATGTAAACGGGTCAGTACTTTGACCCGGGCCAGGTACGCATAAATAAGCTTTTAGCTAAACATACAATTTTTGGTCAAATATTTAGCGAAAGTCCCTCGTCGTAAAGTGAGGGACTAAAGTTAACCAAAACACCCTTGAAGGGTATATTGGGTAAACGACCCATAGGGGTTGTTTAGGAATTTGTATTAAGATTAGGGAATCATTAAATATGAATAAAAGTCATAGGAATACACATTCATGGGTCAAATGCTCAAAAAATGGTCATTTGCTTAAAATGACCAACCGATGGGTAAAATTGGGGAAAAGGTGTTCATTATGTTAAATCCACCACAAAATAGTTGTGGTGGAATATTTGTAGTTAATTAGGCATGGGATTTTTGTAGTGTCAAAAGAAAAGCACAAGTTCTAGACTAAAATGCGTAAATACCCCTAACGGGTCAAAATAAGCATACGAGCGAAAACAGGTTTAAATTGTGTAAGAAACCTGTGACTAGAACCTATTATGATTGATAACATTAGTTTGAAGAGGTGCGTGTGAAATAAGGATCAAACAAATATGTTTGCTTGATAAAATGCATAAACGGGTTAAAATTCGGCAAAAAGGTAATGAGTCGAGGGCTTAGAAGTCTCAAAAATTTCTTATGTTGGATGTAGGATTTTAAATCCATAAGATGGAGAATTAAATTACGGACGCGTAGGAAAAACAATCGCGTAAAACGGATTAAAAACGAGAGAGTTATGCTCGTTTCCGTGAAATCGGGTTATGCTGAGAATATGCAACAACATAATAAAAACTTTCTGCCAAAAAGGGGGCTAGGTGGGGCGTCTAGCCCCTAGGCGTGACGCCTAGCCCCCCCTGAACCTAAAAAACGTTTAATTTTGTTTGTTTGACCCATATAACTTGTTTAAACTTGTTATTTAACTATCAAAACCAACTTTTAAGTTGGTTTTGATCATAGGTGATTGCCAAGAGTGCCCGGATGAAGATCAAGCTCGAAGAAGAACTGAACACGATAAAGTTAAAAGCTTCCGCGTGGCGTTTCGTCGTATCTTTTAAACGACGAATTCAATTACATTAAGTTGTTCTTTTTTTAAATTGTAAAAGTTTTAGTAAACTCGTATTGACATACTTACGTGTAATCGTAAAAACATGCATTTTTTACGAAACTTCTATAAAATATTGTATTAAACAAGCAAAGGTGTTACATTTATGCCACAATTGATGTAATTTATATGTTGCATTTTGCACACATCAGTTTATTAATGTGCACCCATTGGTATTTAGTAGTTTTAGGTTTTGTCCGTAAGAAATCTACTACTGGAGAAGTTCATTTTTTTTATATTTCAAATATATACATTCTCTCATCTAGGGATGGTAATGGGTCAGGTTTGGGACGGGATTAGGTAATCCCAACCCCAAACCCGATTAGATAAGCTTGTCCTAAACCCGTCCCAAAACCCGTCGGGTTTCTAGCGGGTAAATATCCATCGGGTATCGGGTAACCCAATAATTTTAAAAAGTTTACCCGTTGGGTATACCCGACCCAAAACTCATCGGGTAACTACTAATCAGTATCTTTTGTCGATTTGCATTGTTATTAGGTAAGTGTCGAGTTTCAATGGAAAAGTTCATAGGGAAAAAAGTGGTGGCCGTAAGGGAGTATTACAAGAAGTGAAATTTGTTTACTTCTTGTAAAGGTGAACACTTGCAGCTTCTTTGTATCATGTCATTACTCCTGCACAACAATACATGAGTGTATCATATATTAAAAAGGAGACATGACAATATGTCTATACATGGCATGTCTAAGAAACATATCTTTCAGGATGAATATTATTATATTTATCATGTGAGCGGTCATTTTTCTTTATAATGGTTTAGTCTTGATGTGGTTTATGGTTTTCTTTTTTCAGGTTTTACATTGATGTTTCACCAGTACTACCTAATCAGAAATCGGTAATGGTAGTGCCATGCCTGTTGTGCTTATTTTCACTTTTGTTCATGGTAGTTTTGTTTGATGCTTGTAGGTGCTTGCTGACAAACTACCTGAAGTCCTTGATTTTTCAACCATGAAATCGTGATAGAATTCATTAGTTTTCTAGAGCTAGGTTTCCGGTCTAATTCATTAATTTTCCAGAGCTGGGTTTCCGGTCAGATTACCAAGACGCACAATCATTCTCCTCTTTTAATTTAATGAAGATTTAATTTCTTTTTTGGTGCTGCATAAATGCTTCGAGCCTGCATTTTGTTTGGGACTGTGGAGTGTTCCTTCTGAAGATTGGAATTCTAAACAGTTTGTGTCAACTAACCTGAACCACCCTATTTAAGCTCGTATAAAAAGTACCATGGTTTGACCCATTATCTAACCTTGGCTCGGCGATCCATCATGTCACCTCAAATCAGATGGGAAGAATAACATATGTTTATTGTTATTTAATGCAGGGATGGAAGGAATGAAGTTGAATTAGGTTTTAACTTTCAAATGTATTGTAACATCAATTTATAATGATGAAGTAAAACTGTTGTATTCAGGATTGAGAAAGTTGTAAAAGTTGCATTTGGTGAGGCCGAGTTGTATTCAGGATTGAGAAAGTTGTAAAATTGTTGTATAATTCGAGATGAGGAGGCTGTAGATTTACATCAAAAGAAGTCTACTTTGAATAAGAACTCTAATTTTAACATAATTCCATATAAACGTAATTAAAATATGTAATTGAATGCCTTTAAATTTGTTTATTTTTCTACAGGGGATTGTGAATAACCAAACACTTGCATACTTCATTGGGAGAGTATATATGTTTTTGGCACGGTCAAGGTAGATGAAAAAAGATTGCGGTTTAGGCAGCATATTCCAAATGAGATGGCTCACTATGCTGCAAACTGTTTGGATGCTTAAATCCAGTCTTCTTATGATTCGATTGATTGTTGGGATTGCTAATAGATCTGTGTAACACCTCGAAAATTTACGTCCAATAATGTACTGACACGTGTCATAGGCTTTGAATATGTGAAAAAGTACTTTAGAGGGACTAAAGATGACAAACAGTGAAACTATGTGAATATAAGGGTCCAAAGTGTCAACGATGGATAAATAGGTTCTACAATAACCCTACATGGTGTTTATAATCTTAAACAAATAAATCATGGATCATACGAAGCGGAAAATGAAAGAAAGTGAGGAATTCCAAACTACAGGGGCTAAATGTGTCAACATGTTGAAAGTATACCTCTGAGTGACCTTTTAGCAAACCCGAAGCTTTGTAATGGTAAAATATACTCACTAGAATATGTGGTAAAAATTTCATAAAGTTCGATATCGTATGAGAAAGTTATGATCAAAACCGTGCACGAAGGGTTAAATGCGTTAACGTTGAAATTCGTGACTTTTCGGGTAAGCACAAAGTTAACCAAGGACCTAACCAAGTTTGTGGATGTCCCAAGGCCCTTAAAAATCAGGTTTGAGGGTCAAGAGTGAAAGATAAATAGCCAAAACCACGTATCAAAGGACAAGGACTGAATTGCAAATGTTGGAAAACTTGTTAACCTGGTCACCACTTGTACGCGGCCCGCGTAAGGCCTCTCGCGGCCCGCCTACAAGTTGCCAGCGACAACAACGCGCAGATGTCAGTTGCAGGCCTGATTTTTGATGGTTAACAGCTGTTGTTCGATACATGGGGCTCTCCAATGGATTTGCATGCATAGAGGGGCACTTGGACTCATCTGGGATCACTTATAGACTGATTTGGCATCATCTTGGAGGATCAAAGTGACTATAAAAGAACCCACATTGTTGCAACTTATGTTCATTCATTTACAACTTTGCAAAAGATCATCTCTGGAGCTCTCTGGACATCAAGCCAACTTTCTAGTGATCTCTAAGCATAATTAGGACTCTTGTAAGTATTCCTAACCCTCTCTAATTCGTTCTAGCTTAGTTAATTAATCAAAAGTCAAACCATCGTAATTTAAGTTTGACTTTGAGATTAAACGAAATTTGCTCAGTCATTTCTCGAATTGATAGTACCTATGTTAGTGCACTATGTCTACTGACTTCGTCTTGTATCGAGTCTAGGATTTGAATTGTTAGATTAGATCTTGTTATACGAGAGTATAGGAGGTTTTAGAGTATGTTTAAGGTAATTTAGCTTGAAAGTGGTGATTTACCTTGAAAGTGTCACATGACAGTTTCAAGCTAAATCAACATCACTATAAATAGCATTTAAGCTAAATCATTTGGAAGACTTTTGCACATTTGACATTTGGAGAGCTTAGATTCTAGAGAGAGAGTCTAGAGAGAGAAAGTGCAAGAGGTGATTCAAGGTTCTTTGTACGTTTCAGATTTATAAATAGAATCACGTTATTATTACGTCTTGTGCGTTTCGGTCTCGTTCGTGCACGGATTCCGCACGTTGCACAGTCGATTTGCAATCGTTTCAGAGTCAAAACAGGTCCTAACAAGTGGTATCAGAGCAGGAGCTCGATTGCGTTGATCAAACAACAAGATTCGTACCAGATTACAGTGTTTTCAGATCTGAATTGCATCATTTCTTCATCATCTACTTATTCTTTCACGTTTTCTACGGTTTTTCGACAAATTGAACGGGATTTTATGGTCCGAATCGGCTGATTTTTTAGAATATTGTGCGAAAACAGTTGATCTACAATCCTGCCAAGTTTCAGATTCAAATTCCTAGTCGTTTAGGAGATTTTCGAGTTTTTGTGTTCGACTTCGTAACAAACAGCAAGATTTCGCTTGAAAATTCAAGCGAAATCCTTATAAGTCAGATTTCGCTTGAGTATTTTAAGGATTTCGGTTGAAAAATTTGCTGATTTCGCTTGGACATGATGTTTGGTCTTGGTTTCGCTTGAGATAGTACATAAAATCAGATTTCGCTTGAAACAGCATAGATTTGATTTCGCTTGAAACAGTATAGTCTTGATTTCGCTTCAAACTGGTCAACTTGGGATTTCGCTTGAAAGTTGTTGAAGTCTTGATTTCGCTTCAAACTGGTTAACTTGGGATTTCGCTTGAAAGCTGTTGAGTCTTGATTTCGTGGTCAACTTGTGATTTCGCTTGAGTTGTCAAACAAAGTGATTTCGCTTGAATTTCCTTTTTCGCTTGAAAAGTGAAATTTCGTGTCGAGATTATTTCACATCAACTGAGTATCAGTCTGTTTCAGGATATTTGATATTGTGTATACTGATTGTGTTTGTTTGTTTTCTTGTGATTGTCAAGGTTTACATCATGGCTGAGGAATTTTACAACACGTTTTTCAACGCGTTCGCAACCGAATCGTCTGAGGTTACAAATATTACACCAAAAACCATCACAAAGGCGATAAACGAAAACATCAAGCATGATAACTTTTATGGAACTCACTCAAAGCCACCAACTCTTGATAGCATTGAGGATTATACCTGGTGGAAAGAACGTTTCATCAACTGGGCGAAAGCGTATGCTCATGAAAGCTGGTTTTGTTTGGAGTATGGTTATGAAAAACCAAAAGATGAGAAAGGCGAAGATCTTGTATTCAAGAAGTTTTCCAGAGAAGATAAAGCTAAATACGGAGCTGAACAGAGAATGATAGCATTGATTCAGTCAGCAATCAGAAATGATATTTTTGCTTTATTAACTCATGATGGGTCATCTAAGTCTGCCTGGGAAGCTTTACGTGTTAAAGCTGAAGGGGGTAAACAGATTAAAAAGAACAAAATCGCTTTATTAAAGAAAGAATTTGATCTGTTTGATAACATAAAAGGAGAGTCGGTGAGGCAAATGATTGAGAGATTCTGTCATCTTAAAATTGAATTGGAAAGATTAGAGATAAATAAAACAAGAGAGGAATTGATAGACAAAGTGATTGAAGCGTTACCACGAGCTGATCAGTGACAAACGTTTGTTTTTATTTTGAAAAATGATGCTTTGTATGATACAATTACTCTTGATGCTTTGTTTGAATAGATTGAAAGTCATGATCTGGAGCTACAAAAGCAAAACAAGATGACTGATTCTTCATATCAACAGAATGTTGGCTTGTACTACAAAAGCAGCGTGCTTTCTGATAAAGGCGTTGGTTCACCAAAAACAACATTTAGTGGTGAAAAGATGAAAGAACCACTAACAACGTCAACAAGTCATCATTCTGGATATCATTCATCTTCAAAGACAAATTCTGATGATTCTGAAGAAATTCTGTGCAACATTGCTCTTAAACTGAAGAATTCTCCTACAATGAACATAAATGCAGCGAAGCAGCAAATGAGTTTCCTTGCATCTGTTCTGGAGTCATATGGAGGTCTAGTAGCTGGAAAAATTGGAAATTCTGAATTGACCAAATTGATCCGGAAGAGATGGAGCTCATTGACATCCCTTGGTGTTTAGCTAGTTGTATCCGAAGAGCTCAGAGGTATATGGAGATTACCGGGAAACAATCTCTTGGAGGTGCGTCAACAAAGCTTGGATTCGACAAATCCAAAGTGACCTGCTTCAAATGCAAGCAAAAGGGTCATTTCAAAAGAGAATGCAGAAACTCTGAAGTTGCTGAAGGAAGTGAACGTCCTTTCAACGATGATTATTATCGAAAGGCGATTTACCATCGAAGCAGAGAAGAACCAAAGTTGATCGAAGATAAGCCGAGAGAAAAATCAAGAGCATATGCAGTAATCTATCCTGATGAAGGATTTGACTGGAGCACAGTTTGTCCAGAAGAAGATCGTTTAGAGAATGTTCGTAAAACAGCTCAAGGGAGAGCTATGACAGAAGAAAGAAAGTTTGTTTTTGTTGCTGAGATTCAAGATGAAAACAAAGACAATGACATTGCTGAAATCCGTGAAGAAAAAGTTGAGATCAAAGAGAAAACTCGAGAAGAGATCTTGAGTGAGAAGACTTACAGAGAAAGAAATGTGGTCTACAACAGAATGGATGATATGCAAGAGGAGTATGAGATGGCTGTCGGTAGCAAAAGATGGGATAAAAAAAGAGAATGCTATTATAACAGAGAAGGAGAACCGGTTGTTCCCAAGAAAGACATAATCTTCGATGATGTTCTTCTCAAAGTCCCGTTGAGAGCTGAATACTATAGAAATGTATTGAAAGATGACACATACGTTAAGAGATTTGAAAAGGAGATTAGATATGCTATGTTATCGTGTCTGAGAAAAAGGGATGAGGAAAGAATGAAGAAGAATGTTGAAGAAATGGTGAACAGTCTGAAGAAAGTTGCTGAAGAGGTTAAAGCAGAAACTATTGAAGTTGAAGCTGTGAAAGTAATCAAAAGTGAAGAAATTGTTGTGAATGAAGAAGTTGAGAAAGCTGTTACTGAAGAACAGCAGATTGAAGAAGAGGTGAAGAAAGAAGAAAAGAATGAGAATGAGGAAGCTGATAATGTTGGTGATGATATCGGTATTGAAGAAAAGCAGAATGTTGCTGAGAAGACAGAGGTTGCTGAAAACACCGAAATGCCAATCACTGAGGTAAATTCTGATTCTGAAAACTTGAAACTGATTGATCAGTGCAAGAAATGCATGGAACCGTGCAGAGCTTATACTGAAAAAGATGAGCAATTTAGAACAAGAGATCTTGAGTTCACAAAAATTGAAAAGATTTTCAAAGAAAAATGCAAAGAAATGCTAGGAAAAGAAAAAGTTTTTAAAGAAAATGATGAAAAACTTTCAGAAAAATGTAACAAATTAGAAAAGGAAAATGAAGTTTTGAAAGAAAATGTTTTGAAAATGACAAATGAATGTGAACAAAAAGAAATTGTTTGTCAAGAAATGAAAAAGGAATATGACTCTATGAAATTATCATATCATATTACGAAAGAGTCATATGAAAAAGTGAAAGACGAAATGAAATATGCTCAATCAAGAATGAATTATTTGTCTGAAACAACCAAAGAACTTAAACGAATGTATGCTATAAAACAAGATGTTGTTAATTCCTATATTGAGGATGTTGCTAAGTTAAAGCGACAGATTGCTGATTTAGAACATGATAACAACAAGTTAAAGAGTTACCACGTGTCGTCATATGTGCTTGAAAGAATTTTCAATATAAAACCAGGTGATGGTGAGTCTGAGCAAAACAAGAAAGGCATTGGCTCAGAGTTTCATCAAGTTCCACCACCGGGAAAATTTGCATTTTATGATGAGGAAAAGGTCGAAAAAGCTTTCAACATGGTAGATCAATTGCCAGACAACATTGACATAACCTATTCCAAATCTGATGAGTCTCATGATTCAGAGGTGGTAGGTAAAGTCGTTGAAAGTGTGTTGAAAGAAGAGTCAGTTGTTACAGGTAAATCTGAATCACAGGATGAAGATGAAGGAAATCTTCATGATGGTTATCTGGAAAATACAAAATCCGAGGAAAGTTTGAATGATGATTCAAGAGGATTGGTTTATACCATGATTGGATCGGACAAATTGTTCTTAGATGTTGTTTTTCCGATTCAGAATGTGATTTCAGAAAAGGTTGATAAAGTTTTCAAAATGGTTGAGATTGAGAAGTCTGAGATTTCAAAGTTTGTTAGTAAGAGTCATAAAGGTTCGTATAACAAATCTGGTTTCAAAAAGAAGAACATGAAGGCTGGGTTGGGTTATAAGAAGAAACAGAATCGAAACAAAAATGAAATGCCAAATTTTCAGGCAAAATTGAGTTTTGTTCAAGGAGGCAGTTTAGAAAAAGAAAAAGAACTCAAAATGAGACAGTCTAATGATGAATTCTTTGCTAAAAAGAAAAAGCAACAACCACAGGTCAAAGATGTGTCCATGAGAACATGTTTCAAATGTGATCAAAAAGGACATCTTGCACGCAAGTGTCCTAATCTAAAACCTGTGGATGTTGATCAAAAGAAGATTGATGCTGAGAAACAAAAATCTGAGAATGTGAGACAAAGGTCAACCAGATTTGACTCAAAACAAACTTGGAGGTACAACACAAACAAGTTTGCTTCGAATCAAAACTGGAAATCAGACTCGAATAGGATCGATTCTAGACAGATCTGGAATTCTCACACACCCAGATTTAGAACAACACAAAGTTGGAAAACAACTGTTGATATGACAAAACCTCAAGAGTTTTGGAAACCAAAAGTTGTTGTTCAAAATCAAAATGTTCAAAAAGATTCACATTTTTACAAACGTGGTACACCAAAAGGTCAAACATGGAGTGTTAAGAAACATGTTGAATTGGTAAAAGATGAGAAAGTTGAAGTTAAAATTGAGAAAGTTTTTGTGAAAAATGATAAAGAATTTCCAACATTGAATGAAAATTATTGTGTTGAAATGCCTAAGGTTCAAAAGACCTGGGCTAAATTGTTCAAGTAATTGAGTAGTTTGTTTGTGCAGGTGCTCATGGAATTCAAAGATTATGAGAATGGAGGTTGGAGCAGCCTGGCACAACAAGGAGAGGAGGCTGCTGGATCTTGTGTTGGCTGAAACAAGGAGTTTATATGTTTTCTGTAAATAAATAAACAATATTTCAAAAAACCCTAAAAATTGAAAAATTTGAAAAACAAAAAATATGTTTGTTTTTAATGTTTGTAAAAAGAAAAATACAAAAATATGTGTTGATTGAATACGCCGAAACCCTCACGGCTGAACAAACATGATTACTTTCATCAGATTGAAAAACGGTTTTCAAACTGTAAAATATCAATGTGTTGTAAATCATGGGGGTATGTTAGATTTTCTGCAAATCAGTACACTTTTAGCAGAAAATGGATGGCGAGACAAAGCTATCAGTGTTGGTTGTCAAATTTTCTTTATATGATTTTGCATTTTAGGGGGAGTAATATTGTTAGAAAATACAAAAACATTTGAAAATTTTGAAAAAGTCAAAAACATGATAAAATTCAAAAATTGAGTTTTTGTGTAAAAAGAGGAAATGATAGTACATCAGTAGACAGTTTCAGTACGCTAAAGAATTGGAAAGTTTAAATGTGTTAAACGATCTCACCATGGATGTGTCGGTAGATTTTTATATATTTAGTAAACTTTTTCGAGATATAAACCTAAATTCAAACTTACTTATTTCGTGGGGAACACTACTTGAATATATAGGTAACCCCTGAAATTTCGTTTGAAAGGTCTCGTATTCTGATATACTAGGTTTTTATACTCAGTGATATCTGGGGTATTATTCCGGGACTTCTGCTGAATGGAAGTTCTGACCTAGTCCTCGAATAATACTTTCCGCATATGCTTGAAACATAGCATCGCCCTCAGCATATATGATAAAACAATAAAATTGCTTAGCAATGCTGTTGTAAAAAAGATCCTCTAAAGGGGACACACTCAAGTTGAGTCATGATCTCTCTGCTGAACGGTAGTTCTGACCTGAGCTCTCATGATTCTTCATAATTTATTAACCCCTTACAGATATCATTTGTGTCATAATTACCTGTAAGACTGAATATTGGGATCTGGATACGGGAGTATATTCAAGAGGTGGGACACATGAATGAGTTTAAGTTCTTAAAATACTTAATTCGTATCCTGAATCAGTTGAAATTTGTATGAAAATTTAAATGGATCAGTATATCGACAATCTAAGTGAATTGTTTAATTCTTATTGTGTTATTAAGCTCAACGGTACTTGTGACTTGTCATAAACTGATATGATCCTCTGACGCATACTCAAACAAAAATATTGTCTGTAAATATGTTTGTACATATTTCTCTTTACTGCTTTATATTTTCAGAAAATATAAAAAAAATTGATTTTTGCTTTATTTTCAACAACCGATATCTAAAATGCTAAGTTTTAAAATCTAAGTAAGCTGATTGTGTTTCTGAAAATAAAACAAGTTCATTAATTTGATACTTGAAGTTTTTAAAATCAAAATTTCAAAAACAGTTTGTGACATCTCCAAGGTCATTAACTTGAACTTGGATGATAAACTGTGAGGGAGTTGGATTCTTTAACGCTGCCAAATCAATGAAGTTTGTAGGGGGAGTGGATTAGAGAAGTTGATTGATAATATGAAAACATTGTATTTATAGTTGTATGAGTGATTGCAGATAGTCCAGACTACGATCCCGAAAGCAGAGTCTAAGGGGGAGTCTGAAGACAAGTTTGAAACAAAGAAAAGCTTGTAGATGGAAAGCTAGGTGTCGATCCCAAAGCACGGAAGCTTGATGAAAGGGGGGGCCTGAAGCTGATAGAAGAAGAGAGTGATGGATGCGTACAATGTTTCAATCTGAGTGAGGATGCAGAATGATCAAGACTGAAGAAGGTGTCATAACAGAGAATAGTCACTGAAGACTTCGTCAATATTCAAGGGGGAGTCTGTTAGTGCACTATGTCTATTGACTTCGTCTTGTATCGAGTCTAGGATTTGAATTGTTAGATTAGATCTTGTTATACGAGAGTATAGGAGGTTTTAGAGTATGTTTAAGGTAATTTAGCTTGAAAGTGGTGATTTACCTTGAAAGTGTCACATGACAGTTTCAAGCTAAATCAACATGTTGATTTCCCTTGAAAGTGGCATGTGTCATTTCAAGCTAAATCAACATCACTATAAATAGCATTCAAGCTAAATCATTTGGAAGACTTTTGCACATTTGACATTTGGAGAGCTTAGATTCTAGAGAGAGAGTCTAGAGAGAGAAAGTGCAAGAGGTGATTCAAGGTTCTTTGTACGTTTCAGATTTATAAATAGAATCACGTTATTATTACGTCTTGTGTGTTTCGGTCTCGTTCGTGCACGGATTCCGCACGTTGCACAGTCGATTTGCAATCGTTTCAGAGTCAAAACAGGTCCTAACAACCTACAAGTTGGTATTTATGTGGGTAACAAACCCTTAAAAGGGTATTTTCAGATTCCCACTCTAACTATGTTAATTGTCGAGTCAAAGTTTGTTTTAAAAAGTCAACATAATGATTATTTGCAAATTTAAGCATAATTAGCAATGTAGGATGCATGCAACCTGTTTGATCATTAAAATAACATGGTAACCAATGTAAGAACATGTTCCAACATGATCAACTCGACAATTTTCAGTTTAAACCCGAATCGGAACCGAAAGTCGCATAAATTGACTTTTGCTTTGACTATCAGTTCTGATCCGTTTATGCATGTTTAAGATCTGCCTTAGAGCTTATTTTGGACCAGGTTTCATATAAGTCTAACTCTCTGAGATTATATAACTTGGTTCAATACTTATCCGATTCATATGCATGTTTCCGATTTATGCTTAAATGTTGACTTTTATGCCCTCTTGATTATAAAACGTGATTTTTGAAAAAGTGAAAGAGTAGAAACATTAGTTACTGATTTATAAACTTACACCTAAAATTTGATATCAGTTTGAGGTCTAGATTAAGAGTTATGCTCATTAACGTAATTTGAAAGCTTTATGTTAATTAAATGGCGTAATTAGCGAATAACCTATTTAAACCCACTTTTTGATATCAAACTTTTTACCCACTGATGTAATATAATATTTTGGGATTCTTAGAGATTTTTATTTAATTTTTGGCTGAGCATAACATAGGTCTCTAAGTTTAATTCGGTTTATGACGATTTTGCCCTTTTAAGCCATAAAATGAGTTTTACAAATCCTTTTGACCCCAAACCTTTTTCTATTGATTTTATTTGTTAAATAAAATTTTTTGAGCCTTCTGGAATTATAAAAATATCAGCTTTCTTTTAAAAACCCGGAAATGGCTCCAAATCGCCTTTTTAAGCGTTTTTAACGCATAGTATGTACTATAACCATATTAAACATATAAGGTTGATACCTAGTGATGTTTTTAGTATATTTTTATATAATAATAGTAAGTAATAGTTTATAAACTCAGGTTTCCAGTTTTGACCTTTTAAGCCTAAGGGAAATTACCAAAATACCCCTAAGGTGCATAGTTTGGTTTTAAATGATAAATTTCACATATAGGTCATACCCTACTGTTATAACATGTTAAATTAAGTATATTTACAGTATAAACCAGACCTGTACCTCAGATTTCTGATTTAACTCTTTTATAATCTTTTAAATGACCAAAATGCCCTTATGAGGCATATTTTGTGTTTAAATTCGTTTGGGGCATAATAGAAGATATCTTACTGATATTATAACATATTTAGAGCATATTAACTCAGGGAACTTGCATATAACTCTTATGGTTACCCGTGACGCCCTTTTCGCGTTCGGTTCGGTTTATGTAACTAGTTTGCATAAATTGACCGAAACGGGTCAAACATTATCATTTTTGTCTCAAAATCCAGAATGTATTTAATATACCCATATTATACAAGTATTCAAACTTGTCGGGTCTAAATCACATTCTATCCGGTCTTCGCTTAATCGTGCGTTTGAACCGTATCGCCCTTAAAACTAGCCGGTCTAAGCTTAGGCTTAAATAAAGACCCGTTAGAAATCTAATAGGTTATTATAAACCTTTGTTCCAGAATAGAAGCACCAGTAAAATCTACCTTCACTCGCTAATTGAGATTTATACTTACAAAGGTAAATACTTTTAACTTATTTTCCCTATACGGGTTTGGGGTACGGTATATAAAATACCGCTTGGTCCGGCATCGAATTCTTTAATCGAATAGAGGTTAAATTTATTGAGATGCTATGTTTTGAATGTGTTTTGTTTGCTTAAAGCCTTTGGGGGGTTAATGACCATGTCCCGGATATCCTTGGCATCATCTTACGAGATGGCCACGACCTGAGCACGGGGTGTAGGCGTACACCTTTCAGTGCATAACTCAATATTGTGGTGTGTCTATTAATCTTTAACCCGGTCTACGGATCGGGCTACTGAACGCATAAGTAACATGTAAATCCCTTACAAGATTATATTGCATAATTATCCCAAGTTATAAAATGTTTTGTGCCACGTGCATTCAAATCAATTTTCAACCCTTTTTAAAATGAGTCAGTTAAATTGTATTTACCAGTGTAAACTGACGTATTTTTCCAAAAGGTTAAGTGCAGGTACTATTCGTACTAGGCTGGCTGTCTTCTAAGCGTCCACAATAAGTCTCGCAAGCTTGGATGTCAATAAAGCTGTTGAACAATATCTACTTTTATTTTGATCCGCCTGTGGATCCGTTTCAACTATTCGTGATATTTAATATTACACTTTATTAAAGTTAAAATGAATCTATCTTTGCTTCCGCTGTGCATTTATATATATTGTGTTGTTTGTCTATGATGATACCAACTACGTCACTATACTCCCCACCGGGCCCACCGGTGACACGTGGAAAATAGGGGTGTGACAGGTTGGTATCAGAGCCAACTCTGAGTGAATTAAACACTAACCTTTTGTGTTTAATCTCAGTTACACAATTGCACATTCCTCGATTCTCGAGTCTAGACAAAGAACTTAGGAATTTTCCAAATTTTTGGTTTTTATTTCTAACTTTGTCTTATATATTTCTTGTTGTATCACTTGTTTGTTTTTGACAGGTTGTCAACATGCCGCCACGTATGAGAGGAAGAGGAAGGGGAAATGGAGCACATGTAGCCCCAAACGACCATGAAGCCGGACCTTCGCACCGGCGAACACCTTCAGATCCTCATAACTCGGATGCTCAAGATCTTTGGAGGTCTTTTATTGAACCAGCTAAGTGCTCAGTTTCACTGAGTACCTCACCTTCCATCCCACATTCCTTCGGGCCTCATTCTGAAAATGAGCCCCACAACTCTCACCAGTCCTATATTCCTCTCCTAGGACACAATTCACCCTTTGACCATCCATCACCCGTCTTCCAGGGTCAGTTCAACCCTGCTGATTATCTTGGAGAACCAGTGGGTTTCAACCCACTTGGACCCGAAGACCACTTTTCCGGTGGCAACGCCATGGATATCGATGAGGACACCGATCCTGCAATGCCACCATCTGGAACTCCGAACCACCCCATCGAAATTTCTGATGGGTCACCTTATGTGGGATCACCATACAATGGTCCCGACAGCTTTGAGGAGAATTTCAAACAGTATGACTGGGTATTTACTCCCAGTTACCATAGCTCTCCCCTGCACCAGCTGCAGCATAACTCTCCCCTACACTAGCCGCAGCACAACTCTCCCCTGCACCACCAGCAGCAGCCACAGCAGCAGCAGAATCCTTCCGAGGATTCCCGACTTGTCGCGGTCACTCCGCCGGCAGCACCACCTCAGCTTCAGCCTCCCTCGCCCCCGAGGCGAAGGAGAACGACCTTGCGAATATCCGCACGAGGGGGAGTACGCATCAGCACCCCTCCACATTCAAGTGGCAGCCGGTACTCGCCACTTCACGAAGAACCGGAGATGGGAGAATCTTCACACCCCGTCTCAGAAGTGAACACTGTGCCAGTCGCGCCACAGCCACCATTGGGTTTCGGAGACCCAATTCCCACTTACACTGGTACGGCAGCGTACAATCCCTTCGAGCAGCAGATCCACACAGGTTATAACTTTGCAGAGGATCCCTACTGGTTAGCTTTGAGCTTCAACACTCTCCAGCCGGAAGGTCCCTATGGAGGTCCCTGGGCTACGGGACACTCGACCTATGGATACCCACCATATGGGTATCAGCAACCGCAACCTCCTCAACCTCCGCATTATCAGCAACCGCCGCCTCCTCAACCTCAGCATCTTCAGCAACCACCGCGGACACCGGTGATGTCACCGCCACAAATTCAGGAAATCCTTCAAGGGATAAATGAGGTGCGACAGGACTTTCGGCATGAGTTGCGGCAAGAACGAAGGCATAACCGGGGGATGTTCAAGAAGATGGTGGATTTGATCAAGGGAAAAAGCAAGAAGGATCACTGAATCCTTTGTTTGTTGTTTAATTATTTTAGTTGTAATCATGTCCCTGCGAGGACATTTATTTCTGTACTCTGCCCCTGCGTGGGTATATTTCCTTTCTGTTCTGCCCCTGCGTGGGCATGTTTTTCATTTGACCCCTGCATGGGTTTGTTTGTTGATTTGGCCCCTGCGTGGGCATGTTGTTTATGTAAAAGTCCCGTTTAGGGCAAACTCGTACTAGTTTAATTTTAATTGGAATGGTTAATTTAAGTTTTTCATTTTTAAATTATATGCATGAATATAATATGTGAATAAATGAAAAAATAACATTTATTATTTTGATTTACCATTTTAATAAAATAATAAGAATCTTAAATGGTAAAACCTAGCTTGAATGTCATATTAAAGACCTGGCCAATATGGTAGAACCTGTTTAAAAAGATTCAAAACTTCGTTAACATCTGTAAACATGTTAACATTCTTGACTAGTGTGATCCGCAAAATCACACATGTCACTTTTTTTATAATTTATCCGAATTTATATTTTTTATATATATCTGATTGTGGCATAAATGCCTACGGGCTATAACTAATGTCATATAAAACCAAAGGCAGCCGTAGTTTATAGACTCCCTGCCAAGAAAAGGATTGATTTGTTTTAATTATTCAAACTTTAATCCTATAAGATCTAAATTTATAATTTAGAAATTTGTCTACGTGACTAGGCTTGTTGTGCCAATATTTTATTTCATTATAGGATAAAGTTACTAATAAAAAGTCCTGAATGAAATTATTTAACAAATTAACTAATATGGCTTTTATTTACCATGGTTAATAAATCGTCAAGAACGATAATACTGTTTAGGCTTCTAAATAGACCTTGTCCTTATTTTCTTTATGTAGCAATTAAGACTACATGGCCAAGTCATAAGAAATAAATAGTCATCCAGTGGAAAACCCTGATAACACTAAAATACTTGTAACTGGTGCGGAGCTACAAGCATTAGTAGAAAATGTTGTCACCAGAGCCATTGAAAGGCAATATAGTGAATCAAACAGGACCCGAAGTAGGACCCGATCCGCGCCACATTCCAAACCCAAAGTTCCCTCGGAGGCTCACAGCAAACCGCCCTCTAAGAAAGAGGTACCTAAGAAAGATGAGCTCAAGAAGGATGATGATGATCATCACTCCTCGAACCAACAAAGCGTCCCATCAAGGAAGGTGGAGCATAAACAGGAACCGCGTGGTAAGTCCTGTACATACAAATACTTCGTCTCATGTAAACCCAAAGACTTTACTAGGGAAAAGGGAGCGGTTGATTGCATGACCTGGTTGGACGAGATGGATACGGTAGTAGACATCAGCGGTTGTGCTGAAAGGGACGTAGTAAAATATGTATCCCAATCGTTCAAAGGAGAGGCATTGGCATGGTGGAAGTCTCCCATACAAGCTGCTGGAAAGATCTCACTCTATAACTTGTCATGGGATCAGTTCGTTGCTCTTATTAAAGAGAATTATTGCCCGCAGCACGAAGTCGAGAGAATCGAATCAGACTTCTTATCATTGGTGATGAAGAATTTAGATTGCCAAGCATACCTCACCACTTTCAATACCCTATCTAGGTTGGTTCCTTACTTGGTAACCCCAGAGCCTAAGAGGATTGCTTGCTTCATCAGGGGTTTAGCCCCAGAGATTAAAGCTAGTGTTAAGGCATCAAGGCCTGCTACCTTCAGATCAGCAGCTGATCTATCTCTCTCTCTTACCTTGGGCGTATTCAGGTTGAGAGCGCTCAGGAACTCAGAAGAAGGTAAGAGGAAGCGTGAGGACGATACCTCACGAAGATCAGATAAGAAACACCGAGGGAATAACGACCACAAGAAAGGGTCGGGATCTAAGAAGGATGGGCAACAACCGGGAGATAAGCCCAAATGTAAAACCTGCAAGAAGAACCATTTTGGGAGGTGTCGGCTTGAGTCGAAATCCCAGTCTCACTCGAGACCCTGTGGAATTTGCAAATCCACGGATCATAAGACTTTGGAGTGTAAGAAGCTAAAAGATGCAACATGTTACGGTTGCAATGAAAAAGGGCACATTAAGTCCAATTGCCCAAAGAGCACCAAGAAAACCGAAGATGGGAAGAAGACCAATGTGAGGGTCTTCAAGATGGACGCTAAGGAAGTTGTTCAGGATGACAACGTAATTACAGGTACTTTTCTCGTAAATGATGTTTTTGCTAGAGTATTGTTTGATTCTGGAGCAGATAAGTCTTTTGTGGATAATAAGTTTTGTGAATTGTTGAAATTGCCTGTAAAAGCCTTAAGTGTGAAGTATGAGGTGGAATTAGCTGATGGAACCATAGAAACCGCCTTTTAGATGGATGTGTTATATCCATTAGGAACCACTCCTTTCCTTTGTCCTTACTTCCCTTTAAGCTAGCCGGTTTTGACATAGTGATAGGTATGGATTGGTTATCACATAACCAAGCCCAGATTGTGTGCAACAGAAAGCAAGTGGTAGTCAAAACTCCGTCTGGTGAGTCACTTACCATTCAAGGGGATACCCAGCATGGATTGCCTGAGCAAGTGTCCATGCTCAAGGCATCCAGATGTCTGCAGAAGGGTTGTGTCATTTATATGGCACAAGTTACTATTGATGAGCCAAAGCCTAAGATCGAAGACATTCCCGTCATTTCAGAATATCCTGAAGTTTTTCCCGAAGAACTACCTGGTTTACCACCAGATAGGCAAGTGGAATTCCGAATTGACATCATTCCGAGTGCAGCACCAGTAGCGAGAGCACCATATAGGTTGGCACCAACGGAGATGAAGGAGTTAAGGACGCAGTTAGATGATATGTTAGCTAAAGGTTTTATTAGACCTAGTTCGTCTCCTTGGGGAGCGCCGATCTTGTTTGTCAAAAGAATGATGGATCGATGCGCCTGTGCATCGATTACCGTGAGCTTAATAAAGTCACTATCAAGAATAGGTATCCTTTGCCCAGGATCGACGATCTATTCGATCAATTGCAAGGGGCAAGCTACTTCTCCAAGATCGATTTGAGATCAGGCTATCATCAGTTGAAGGTCAAAGATGAAGATGTGCACAAGACAGCGTTTAGGACTCGTTATGGTCATTACGAGTTCCTAGTGATGCCTTTTGGGCTCACTAATGCACCAGCCGCATTCATGGATCTCATGAATCGCGTCTGCAAGCCTTACTTAGACAAATTCGTCATCGTCTTTATTGACGACATCCTTATTTACTCGAAGAAGCAAGCTGATCACGAGAAACACCTTCGTTGTATTCTTAAACTTCTACATCATGAGAAACTCTACGCCAAATTTTCGAAGTGCGAGTTTTGGCTTCGAGAAGTCCAATTCCTTGGACATGTGGTAAGTGAGCGTGGTATCCAAGTGGATCCCGCTAAGGTAGAAGCAGTTATGAATTGGCAAGAGCCAAAGACGCCTACTGAGATTCATAGCTTCCTGGGTTTAGCAGGATATTATAGGCGTTTTATCGAAAATTTCTCAAGGATTGCTGCGCCTCTGACTTCGTTGACACGTAAGAAGGTTAAGTTTGATTGGGGCCCTAAGCAGCAGGAATCCTTTGACATTCTGAAGAAAAAGTTGAGTAATGCACCAGTGCTAACATTGCCCGATGGTATAGAAGAATTTGTGGTGTATTGTGATGCATCACACACTGGTATGGGCTGTGTACTCATGCAGAAAGGCAAGGTTATTGCCTACGCTTCACGACAGCTAAAGGTGCACGTGAAGAACTACACCACCCATGACTTGGAGCTGGGTGCCGTTGTATTCGCATTAAAGCTATGGAAGCATTACTTGTATGGAACCAAGTGTGTGATCTATTCAGATCACAAGAGCCTTCAACATTTGTTCAATCAGAAGGACTTGAACATGCGACAAAGACGATGGATGGAAACTCTAAATGATTATGATTGTGAGATAAAATACCATCCAGGCAAGGCAAATGTAGTTGCTGACGCCTTAAGCAAAAAAGAAAGAGTAAAGCCGATAAGAATCAATGCCAAGCGCATTGAAATAAGGAATAGTTTGAACGAGAGGGTGTTAGCTGCACAGAAGGAAGTTGTGCTGGAAGCTAACTATATGAAGAAAAACTAGGAGTAACTGAGGAGCAGTTATCCTATGACAAGGACGGAATGCTAAGATTAAATGGACGAATATGGGTTCCAGTTTATGGAGGACTTCGGGATGTTATCCTCCAGGAAGCCCACAGTTCCAAATATTCTGTTCATCCTGGAGCTGATAAGATGTACCAGGATCTAAAGGCAAACTACTGGTGGATTGGTTTGAAAAAGTCTGTAGCTGCTTATGTAGCTAAATGTTTGACTTGTGCGCAAGTCAAAGCTGAGCACCAGAAGCCGTCAGGTTTGTTACAACAACCTGAAATTCCCACGTGGAAGTGGGAGATGGTGACGATGGATTTCATCACCAAATTGCCAAAGACGAGGAAGGGAAATGACACTATATGGGTCATAGTAGATAGACTGACAAAGTCAGCACATTTCCTACCCATTAAGGAAACTTACAGCTCAGACATGTTAGTTCAATTGTACGTAGATAAAATTGTAGCTCTGCATGGTGTGCCATTGTCAATTATCTCTGATAGAGATACGAGATACACCTCTCATTTTTGGAAAAGTTTCCAACAGTCTTTGGGCACGCGCTTGAATTTTAGTACGGCTTACCACCCACAGACAGACGGACAGAGTGAGCGTACCATCCAAACATTGGAAGACATGCTTCGTGCATGTGTGATTGATTTAGGTGGCAGTTGGGATAAGCATCTGCCATTGGTCGAGTTCTCCTATAACAATAGCTACCATACTAGTATTAAGGTTGCGCCCTTTGAGGCATTATATGGTAGAAAATGTAGAACACCTATTTGTTGGGCGGAAGTAGGAGACGTTCAATTGTCAGGACCAGATTTGGTTTTTGAAACGACGTACAAGATTGTCCAGATTCACGATCATTTGAAAGCTGCCAGGGATAGGCAGAAAAGCTATGCGGATCCAAAGCGTAAATATTTTCACTTCGAAGTAGGTGACAAGGTTATCGAACGCGTCAGAGCAGTTGCCTGGAAGGGGGTGATGCGATTTGGTAAGAAAGGCAAGTTAAGCCCGAGATACATAGGACCTTTCGAGGTTATCGAACGCGTCGGAGTAGTTGCCTATAAGTTAAATTTGCCTGAAGAGCTCAGTGCTATCCATAATGTTTTTCACATCTGTAATCTGAAGAAGTGTTTCGCGGATGAATCACTGGTCATACTGCATACGGATGTACATATAGATGAGAGCTTGAAATTTGTGGAGAAACCATTGTCGATTGAGGATCGACAGGTGAAGAAGCTTCGAAGGAAGCATGTGCCTATTGTAAAAGTCAAATGGGATGCCCGTAGAGGTCCCGAATACACATGGGAGGTAGAATCCACGATGAAAGAAAAATACCCTCATTTGTTTCAGTAAATCTCGAGGTCGAGATTTCTTTTAAGGGGTGAGGATGTAACACCTCGAAAATTTACGTCCAATAATGTATTGACACGTGTCATAGGCTTTGAATATGTGAAAAAGTACTTTAGAGGGACTAAAGATGACAAACAGTGAAACTATGTGAATATAAGGGTCCAAAGTGTCAACGATGGATAAATAGGCTCTACAATAACCCTACATGGTGTTTATAATCTTAAACAAATAAATCATGGATCATACGAAGCGGAAAATGAAAGAAAGTGAGGAATTACAAACTACAGGGGCTAAATGTGTCAACATGTTGAAAGTATACCTCTGAGTGACCTTTTGGCAAACCCTAAGCTTTGTAATGGTAAAATATACTCACTAGAATATGTGGTAAAAATTTCATAAAGTTTCGATATCGTATGAGAAAGTTATGATCAAAACCATGCACGAAGGGTTAAATGCGTTAACGTTGAAATTCGTGACTTTTCGGGTAAGCACATAGTTAACCAAGGACCTAACCAAGTTTGTGGATGTCCCAAGGCCCTTAAAAATCAGGTTTGAGGGTTAAGAGTGCAAGATAAATAGCCAAAACCACGTATCAAAGGACAAGGACTGAATTGCAAATGTTGGAAAACTTGTTAACCTGGTCACCACTTGTACGCGGCCCGCGTAAGGCCTCTCGCGGCCCGCCTACAAGTTGCTAGCAACAACAGCGCGCAGATGTCAGTTGCAGGCCTGATTTTTGATGGTTAACAGCTGTTGTTCAATACCTGGGGCTCTCCAATGGATTTGCATGCATAGAGGGGCACTTGGACTCATCTGGGATCACTTATAGACTGATTTGGCATCATCTTGGAGGATCAAAGTGACTATAAAAGAACCCACATTGTTGCAACTTATGTTCATTCATTTACAACTTTGCAAAAGATCATCTCTGGAGCTCTCTGGACATCAAGCCAACTTTCTAGTGATCTCTAAGCATAATTAGGACTCTTGTAAGTATTCCTAACCCTCTCTAATTCGTTCTAGCTTAGTTAATTAATCAAAAGTCAAACCATCGTAATTTAAGTTTGACTTTGAGATTAAACGAAATTTTCTCAGTCATTTCTCGAATTGATAGTACCTACAAGTTGGTATTTATGTGGGTAACAAACCCTTAAAAGGGTATTTTCAGATTCCCACTCTAACTATGTTAATTGTCGAGTCAAAGCTTGTTTTAAAAAGTCAACATAATGATTATTTGCAAATTTAAGCATAATTAGCAATGTAGGATACATGCAACCTGTTTGATCATTAAAATAACATGGTAACCAATGTAAGAACATGTTCCAACATGATCAACTCGACAATTTTCAGTTTAAACCCGAATCGGAACCGAAAGTCGCATAAATTGACTTTTGCTTTGACTATCAGTTCTGATCCGTTTATGCATCTTTAAGATCTGCCTTAGAGCTTATTTTGGACCAGGTTTCATATAAGTATAACTCTCTGAGATTATACAACTTGGTTCAATACTTATCCGATTCATATGCATGTTTCCGATTTATGCTTAAATGTTGACTATTATGCCCTCTTGACTATAAAACGTGATTTTTGAAAAAGTGAAAGAGTAGAAACATTAGTTACTGATTTATAAACTTGCACCTAAAATTTGATATCAGTTTGAGGTCTAGATTAAGAGTTATGCTCATTAACATAATTTGAAAGCTTTATGTTAATTAAATGGCGTAATTAGCGAATAACCTATTTAAACCCACTTTTTGATATCAAAATTTTTACCCACTGATGTAATATAATATTTTGGGATTTTTAGAGATTTTTATTTAATTTTTGGCTGAGCATAACATAGGTCTCTAAGTTTAATTCGGTTTATTACGATTTTGCCCTTTTAAGCCATAAAATGAGTTTTACAAATCCTTTTGACCCCAAACCTATTTCTATTGATTTTATTTGTTAAATAAAATATTTTGAGCCTTCTGGAATTATAAAAATATCAGCTTTCTTTTAAAAACCCGGAAATGGCTCCAAATCGCCTTTTTAAGCGTTTCTAACGCATAGTATGTACTATAACCATATTAAACATATAAGGTTGATACCTACTGATGTTTTTAGTATATTTTTATATAATAACAGTAAGTAAAAGTTTATAAACTCAGGTTTCCAGTTTTGACCTTTTAAGCCTAAGGGAAATTACCAAAATACCCCTAAGGTGCATAGTTTGGTTTTAAATGATAAATTTCACATATGGGTCATATGCAACTGTTATAACATGTTAAATTAAGTATATTTACAGTATAAACCAGACCTGTACCTCAGATTTCTGATTTAACTCTTTTATAATCTTTTAAATGACAAAAATGCCCTTATGAGGCATATTTTGTGTTTAAATTCGTTTGGGGCATAATAGATGATATCTTACTGATATTATAACATATTTAGAGCATATTAACTCAGGGAACTTGCATATAACTCTTATGGTTACCCGTGACGCCCTTTTCGCGTTCGGTTCGGTTTATGTAACTAGTTTGCATAAATTGATTGAAACGGGTCAAACATTATCATTTTTGTCTCAAAATCCAGAATGTATTTAGTATACCCATATTATACAAGTATTCAAACTTTTCGGGTCTAAATCACATTCTATCCGGTCTTCGCTTAATCGTGCGTTTGAACCGTATCGTCCTTAAAACTAGCCGGTCTAAGCTTAGGCTTAAATAAAGACCCGTTAGAAATCTAATAGGTTATTATAAACCTTTGTTCCAGAATAGAAGCACCAGTAAAAGCTACCTTCACTCGCTAATTGAGATTTATACTTACAAAGGTAAATACTTTTAACTTATTTTCCCTATACGGGCTTGGGGTACGGTATATAAAATACCGCTTGGTCCGGCATTGAGTTCTTTAATCGAATAGAGGTTAAATTTATTGAGATGCTATGTTTTGAATGTGTTTTGTTTGCTTAAAGCCTTTGGGGGGTTAATGACCATGTCCCGGATATCCTTGGCATCATCTTACGAGATGGCCATGACCTGAGCACGGGGTGTAGGCGTACACCTTTCAGTGCATAACTCAATATTGTGGTGTGTCTATTAATCTTTAACCCGGTCTACGGATCGGGCTACTGAACGCATAAGTAACATGTAAATCCCTTACAAGATTATATTGCATAATTATCCCAAGTTATAAAATGTTTTGTGCCACGTGCATTCAAATCAATTTTCAACCCTTTTTTAAAATGAGTCAGTTAAATTGTATTTACCAGTGTAAACTGACGTATTTTTCCAAAAGGTTAAGTGCAGGTACTATTCGTACTAGGCTGGCTGTCTTCTAAGCGTCCACAATAAGTTTCGCAAGCTTGGATGTCAATAAAGCTGTTGAACAATATCTACTTTTATTTTGATCCGCCTGTGGATCCGTTTCAACTATTCGTGATATTTAATATTACACTTTATTAAAGTTGAAATGAATCTATCTTTGCTTCCGCTGTGCATTTATATATATTGTGTTGTTTGTCTATGATGATACCAACTACGTCACTATACTCCCCACCGGGCCCACCGGTGACACGTGGAAAATAGGGGTGTGACAATCTGCATATGACCTGCGTGCACACACTGTACGTGTTTTACTCACAATAGCTTATTGGTAAAGCCGACACAGTTCAGGTTTTGCTTGAGTTTATTGGGTCCAGGTCTTCGAGAAATTACTAATACTCACATGGGACAATTGGTGTAGTTTTGACTTGTGACGTTTAGGTGTGTGATGTATAGCCTCTTGTGTAATGTAATTGGTGGATGTATTTGGCTGGGGTTAATTAATGGTTAACCCGTCTGTTATAGTTAATAAAATGTCATTTTTTGCCCGTTCATATATATATATATATATATAGAGAGAGAGAGCGAGAGATAGAGCATACCGATAAAAAGGCAGTAAAATTATTTTGTTGATAGAAGATTGATTGACCTAGAAACAATAGGGGGTAATTTGGAAGCCATGAAAGTTAGGAGTAAGGGGTCAAAATAAGTGTGTTGACGTTTTGGACAAAAATTAAAAAGTAAACAAAAGTCAACGTAAAATGATTACGGGGGTAATAGCAGAATGGAATGAATGTTTACGGCTCTTAAATGGGAAAAACATGGGGTCGAAGTCTGATGAATGGCTCTGGTATTTGGACGGATCAGCTGAAACGTATCGGGTGGTTATTCTAAGGGATAAGCTGGATAAAATGCAACTGATTCCAGAAACAAAATCGTTAAAATGGATAAGTTGGCTTCCAAAAAAAATCAATTGTTTCATGTGGCGGGTCGTCCTGAACCGAATACCAACAAGGGAGGCGCTCGCAAGATGAAATGTTACTTTACCATCGGTATCATGTGTGCTATGCAATCTGGTATAGGAGTCGGCAAACCATCTACTCGTGATGTGTCAATACGCGCAGCAGGTATGGGTTGCAATTTTGTTATGGTCAAAAATACCCCTGCCAAGGTACCTATTGAGCGTGGTGGAGCTGCTCGAATATGTTCAGAATTTGCAGCTTTCGGGCAATAAAAAGAAGGCAGTATACACGATCCTAGCAACCGTATGTTGGTCGCTATGGAGGACACGTAACGACGTGATCTTTAACAGCAGGCCCAAACAATTGCATTGACCCATTTGTATTTCTTTTTTAGTGTACTGCACTTACTTGAGCTACTTGCTTGAGTACATTTCTAATAAAATCGCCTTTATTAAAAAAATATAGTGGAAATAACATTATGTCACTAAAAGTGGAAGCGACATTATGTTTTTGAATAAACATTGTATTTATACTGAACCACTCAAGTTATACTTGAGTAGATACAGTTTATACCTTTTATGCAAACTTAAATTCTTATTACTTTAGTTCATAGATGACCTTTTTTTACTAACATTTACGAGATAAACAATAAAATTGGCATGTGTCAAACATATCAAACCAATAATGAAACGGAATATGCTCATGACATAACCACAAGTCTACGGGCGGGTCGTTAATCCTATAGCGCTATATATGTCATGGTTTGGCTCGTACGAAGTTAATGATAAGTCTCACACATAATGTCCTCAACCCAAGTTTAAAGTATCAAGTAATCAAATAAGCATGCGTGTAATAGGAATGTTTATGTATTATGATAAAGTTTGTGTGTAAGTTTATAAATAACATGTTACACCCCAAAAAGTGGTAAACGAAAAAGGGGTTCAAGTATACTCACATAATTGCTAAGTCTTCCGATTATCCAAGTGTTGACGAATGTAGGAGATTAGGAGGATGGAACACCGAAGCCACCCTATATGGGCAAACGGAGGTGTAAGAGAGATCGAAATTTAGACGGAGGATTGGAATTGGAAATAGAGCATAACTAGTTGATATATATATATATATATATATATATATATATATATATATATATATATATATTTTACATAGATTATGTAATAACTCTAAATTAAATCCATCAATAGTATTATAGAAGTGTTGTCAAAATAAATGTACGTTTATATTTATTGTTATAAAAATCATTTGAACTTCGATACGTTTTCATTAGCGATTAGCCTAAAAAGTACATATATATATTTTTAACGAAAATCGGGCAGAGTTTCCTCTGTTTTTGGACAATCCTGACAATACTAGTTGTCGATAACATTGTCAAAATTCAACAATCAACGAAAAAGTATGAGTTTATACAAGTTTTATAAACACAATAAGTTTACAAGTTTGGATAATTTAATGTCCTACGATTAAAATGGGAAGTTCATCTAAATATCAATAAATAAATAAATAAATAAATAAATAAATAAATAAATAAATAATAATAATAAAATATATATATATAGCGTCCTTAAGATCTTACCCAACCTCGTGTTTGACTAGTTGACCCGGCTTGACTGAAGGTTGACCAAGTTTGATCCGAAACAGAAACGGGACAGATCCCGAAACCCACGTTGACTGTTTGACCGGTTTTGACCTGAACGCCAAATCACTCCTCAAAACTGAACCGAGTTAACCCGAGTTGAGACTGAAATGACACCACTGTCGACACTATCCCCGCCGACACTATTCCCGAAGATGCGGCTCCGGCTGTCGTCGGTGACCGGAATTGTACGAAACCAAACAAAACCCGAAACAGATTCTGACCCGAACCGTCTGCGTTGTGAGACCAGAACCGAACACGTACCGAGATTAAATCTGAATGGAAACAAACCGGGCTGATGTCCACCGGAGTTCATTCACGTCGGCCGGAACCAGGACTGAACCGAAAGACAAAACTGAGACAAGAACAGATCCAGACCACACCTGAGCCGTCACCGCCGTCTGCGGCGTCTGTCGCCGCTGACTGCGACGTCTGTCGCCGCCGCTGCGACGTCTGTTGTCGCCTGTCGTCTGCTTTCTCCCTCTCACTCTCTCTATCTCGCTTCCTCTCGCTCCTCCTCCACCGCTGAGCACCGCCACCACTGGTGGTGCTGCTGCCATTGTTTATCGGGGAGAAAAGGGGGTGTTGCAGGTGGGATCGAGAAGGTGGGGCTGTGAGGTGTGGGATGAGAGGAGGTGTAAGTGTGTGTGTGGTCGGAGAGGCATCACCGGAGGTCGGCCGGAACCCCTACTCCGGTGACTGGGTGTTGCTAGGCAGAGAGAATGATTGAGGAGTTTGGGGCTAGGGTTTCTCAAATGAGGGAGGTGAAGAGTTAAATTGTTGTTTGTGTGGTGTCTGCATATATGAACGAGATAGATAGGGTTTTGCATTTTCAATTTTTGGAACAAAAGACAATATAGTCCATGTGGTTTAATTTAGTTAAGTTAGGTTATGTTATTTTTTTTTTTTTAAGAACTAACTCAACCACAAAACTAACTAGGTTAGTTTACTCATTTTAAAAATTCCACGAGGTTAACTAGACTATTATAAAAGTAAACTTTTAAATAATAAAAATTACTTAATTTAATTACTTAAACAAGAATAGATAACCATCTTTACAACGAATGGTATAAAAATAAAAGGTTTCTCGATAATTAACCATTTCGAAAGGGACAAGTTTCTAAAAACAGATATTCAAGGCTCGTTTTCTAAATTAGGAAAGTTATGAAAATGCGGAGCGTTACAGACATATTCTCTAGTGGTGGATGCACTGACTTTCCATGGATGCATTGACTTTCCAATATTTTATTAGTCTGGTAATATAAAGAGAGAATTGATATTCGTCTTATGAATGTTATGTATCATTGATACTAAAAGTTTACATGAAAGTCCTAAAGGATTAAATTATGTAAGTCATGTAAAGTAAGTTCTCGAGAAGAATGTGATCATTGTATGCATATTCTGATTTGAATATGTTATAATTATTTTACATGTTGGATATAGTTGGAACTCTTGATGAGTTTCTAAAGCAATTGAGTGCTTAAAAGGTTAACTGAAACATCTTAACGATGTAATTCTTGTGTACCAAGAAACTTACATAGAAACCTTGTACCCAATGATTATGATATCTTAATAAATAGTGTACACGTATGGTACAATATGGATTTTGGAGATAAAAGAAAGTGTTCGTCACATTTTTGGATATGATATAGATATCCATATGTTAAATCGGCAAGTTTATTTAGCAAAACTCCTGAAGAGTGAATGCACATGCATATTTAGATAAGATGGGAAGAATTCCCTCATGGATTGATAATGCCAGAAGCATTGATATATATTTAAGTTGATTGATAATGCCAGAAGCATTGATATATTTAAGTTGCCTCAAGAAAGTACTATATGAAGTTGACAAAATGCGTATGGACTAAAATAGTCGGGTCAAGTGTTGTAAAACTCGATATATATATTCTGGTAAAGATGGATATATGTTTGATTAAATTAGTCATTGCTTTTATAAAAAAAATTACTTTTAAAAGTTCACTATAATCGCAGTTTACAGTGTTGATGTTCCGCATCATCGAGAGAAACTGTAGAGCTTTTTGAGGGAGAATTTTTGAATGACCTTGACACATTGTAATTATTGCTCGACCTGCAGTTCGAGTATATGTGTAATCAATCAAACTATATCTATAAAAGGTTGTTCAATTACTTGATATATAAAATGGCTGTTATAACTTCATATGAAAGAAATTAATTTTTTGGTCTAGAGGTACCATCTTTAACTGCAATTGTGCATTAGTATTTCTTGGTATCTATTCATGATTTTATATATCTTTATTGAATTTATCGATTTGATATAGCATGTGTTAAACGACGAAATAATGAAATGGGAAAACATCTATTTCAATACATCTAAGGTATTTAAGATATGAATTTATATTTTACTAACCTATCAAAACAAGTTTGGTTAGTTTTGTAAATGCAGGGAATGTAACAAATCACAGTTGTGAATCTTATGATATTTGTTTAAAAGAAGAGGCACTAGAAGGCTCATATGAAGATATACAACATTGCGAACATAAAGAATTGCACATTAAGGAATTAAGCACCAAATCATTGACTACAAAAACTTTGAGCAACTTTCAAGAAAAATGGGCACTAGTCACTTGAAGAATACATGTTCAAATGAGGGGGAGTGTTACACAAGTTGTACTCTTTTTCCCTTCACTAAGTTTTATCCCATTGGTTTTCTTAGTAAGGTTTTTAATGAGGCAACGTACATGATCCAGAAGTATCAGGGGGAGACGATACGCACTGCACTCTTTTTTCCCTTAGCTAAGGTTTTGTCCCACTGGGTTTTCCTGGCAAGGTTTTTAACGAGGCAGCATCTCCAAGAGTATCAAGTTGATAACCAAGGGGGAGTGTTATAAATATATCATTAATATTATGGTTATCAACACCAAAAATAGATTAGCTTCTTCTCCAAGTTTTCTTCTCTTGTATATACTTCCAATTGTATCTCTTGTATGATGTATCTATCAATGAAATATCAGTCTCATTCTCCCTATATCTATTTCTCTTATTGTTTGCTATTAGGCTAGTAGGTCGTTGTTTCACAACATTATTTAGTGAGTTTTCTTTGCATTGTATTAAAGGTTCTGGTCATTGTGTTTTTCAACTGGATTTTGGTCATTGCGTTTTTTACAATGGTTTCTATACATTGTGTTATTATTAAAACCTATAACACAAAGTTAATTTGATTTCTGCCTGTTGTGTTTTTATATATTTATAATTAGAGTACAAATAACATTGTGTTTTTGAAGATATTGTGTTTTTTAATAGGTAACAGTTATTTCTAAATTGAAGCAATTTTCTCCTAAATACAGTTCAGGTTGACACTTTGACCTGGTCAACCTAATAAATAGGAGATAACATTTCACGATCTAACAAAATAATTATAAAATTAATTAAAAACTGCTAATTAGTTAGTTCCCCACATGATTTTCTGCCCACATTCTCCACCTAAGACAGTTCCGACAGAAAAGGAAGCAATTTAAAAAAAAAAAAAACAAATGCAGTTCGGTGGGTAGTGGGGGTTTCTTTATATTCCTATAAAGGTGTGCGATTGATCGTGGACGTACAAATTAGACGGTTAATTGTGAGGTTTAATCCTAACCAGAATAACCTCGTGGTTATGGCCAGAATTTGAAGCTTTTTTAGGTGTAGCAGTTTCGTGAGGTGAAGTTTTATCGTCATTGTGTTTTTATTAGACAACGAGGTTTTGTAGATGTTTCTATTTTATATATGTAACATTGTACTATACTATAGCATTGTGTTTTTGTATAAACATTGTGTTTTTTATATGACATGATATACTTTTTATTTGTATTTTTTTACAACATATAATGTCGTCGACTTTCAGTTTTTTATGTATATTTCCCTCCATTATAATTTTAATTAGGATATGTATTAGCAGTTTATTATTCAGGTTAAACAGTTTTTGTAGTTGTCGACCATGTTCTCCTACAAAACTGATAACATCAACTGTTGTATTAATGGTTAATAAAACTTTTCTTTCTTGATAAATAAATAACCTCCCTCAATCCCCACTAACTCCCATTTTTCCAGAAGATAGTTAATTTGAGAGGTTATTATTTACATGGGGTATTTAGGTAAATATAGGCTAGGAGTTGGCTACAAACTCCAAATTTCCTAACACAATATTACACAAAAAACCAAAGCATTTGTAAAAACAAAATTCTTTGTAAAAAACACAATACTAGATGAACTCCATATGTTGGTTAGTATCAGAATGTTTAGCATGGATGTTGAATAGTGGAAACTACAAAATGAAACCTGGTCAAAAGTGATTTATTTTCTACCCGGTGTGTCTATGACATTGATGATTAGGTCATCTGTGCACTATATCAATGGATATAACAAGTTCATTATTGTTCAAGAATGGGGTGAGATTGTTGAGATAAACGTAAGGACAAAGGAGATGCATTACCTTAAACGTATAATGAAATACTATATGTACTCTGTTATCATTGACATGTAATATGTATATATATCTTTTTTGTTTGTTAATTTTATGGTGATAGCAACACCTACGTTAATTTGGGCCGTCCGATCATGGCGGTTATTTGTGAGATTAAATCTCATCCGCAATAACCCCCAAAACATTGGTGGTTTTTTTAGAGTGTAGCAGTTAGGAAGTTACCTAAATTTACTCCCCACGTTCTCCACTCTTCCATTTAATTAATTACAAATCTGCAATAAAATATAGGCAACATAAATTCGTTACTAAATCCAATTATTCATTTTTTTAATGTATCATTTGGCAACAATAAAAAAAGTAAACTAATTTACCTCTAAAAATCATTAATTTTAATTAAACATGTAACAAAGTAATATATAATATTTATTTTAAAGGTGTATTAATATTTGTGTCAGGATGAATTTGAGTTGCAGCACACAGAGGATCAATTTTAGTGGCAGCACGCAGCACCTGAAAGAAAAAATTAAATTATATATTAAGAAACAACCATTAATTTGATCTCTTATTAGATATTACCTTTTTAACAAATAAAACTCTGGATGCATCAATTTTGTTTAACCATTATTAATGTTGTTGGTGCACTACATCTGTCGACTTCGTCTTGTATCGAGTCTTAGACTAGATAGATTAGATCAGGGCAAGTAGAATGAGAAAATGTGATAGAGTTTGTGAGATTTCGCTTGAACATTTGAATGATGAAGGGATTTCGCTTGAAGCTTCTCAAGCGAAATCAACATGTTAAGATTTCGCTTGAGTTATGCTGAAGCGAAATCCTGATATCTATATATAGGAGGTCTTGGTCAAGCGAAATGGTGTGTGTGTCATTTGTGTAATTCCATACCGAGGTGCTGCCGGTGTGAGAACTGATTGTAATTGTTTTTATATCAATACAAATCAGTATTAAAGTGAAGATTCAGCTGTTTATAGATCAAATACTTGTTTTCCGCACCTGTATTTGATGGAATTCCTCTGAACCGACTCATTCGGATCCGTAAACCGATCCTACAATTGGTATCAGAGCCAGTTGAGGAGTTCTACAAGATTTCAGCTGAAATTGAAATCATTCTCATACTTCTACACCTTCTTTTCATCAGTTCAGAATTTTTTCACGGTCAAAATCTATTCAATTTCTCACGGATTGTTTAATAGTACAAGATAACAAACCCTTGAAAGTTTCACAGACAAATTCAACCTAAAAGTGATCAAAATTGACTTCCGAATGGATTTCGCTTGAAGAACAAAGTTTGTGTTGAACGATTTCGCTTGAACTCTCAAGCGACACTTATCAGTTCGCTTCTAAGGTTATCTGTTTTCGCTTCAAGGATTTCGCTTCAGGGTTCTTATTCGCTTCAAGTGTTTCGCTTCAGAATTTCACTTCAGAAAAAGCTTCGCTTGAAACAATTTCCCTTCAAAGGTCTCGCTTCAACCAAATTGACCAGTTCGCTTGAAAGTAATTGAAACATGGATAACGATTTTCACAACGCATTTGCAACATCACCTAGTTCATCTTCCATTGCTCAGAACATGAATTCAGAAAATGAAACGGGGACTACTCAGAAACCCCCGAAGCTAATGTGCATTGAGGAATACTATGGATGGAAAGATCGTTTCGAAAACTGGGTGCAAGCAAATCATTTGAGATCATGGGAATGTATTCTGAAAAAGTATATGCTACCACGTTCTGAAATGGAAACAGTAAAACAGATTTCAGAGTTTGGTAATGAAGAACGGGAAATGTATCGAGCTGAAAAAATGATGATCAGTTTGCTTCAACAAGCTATCAAAGAAGACATTTTTATACTACTTCAACATGACAAAACATCAAAGTCAATCTGGGATGCTTTGAAAGTCAAAGTTGAAGGTAGTGCAAACATGATTAAAAGCAAAAAGGCATTGCTTAAAAAGGAGTTTGACTTGTTCACAAGTTTGCCCGGAGAAGATACAAAGAAACTCATTGAACGTTATTGTCACTTAGTTCGAACAATGTCAATGATGAACATCAACAAAGAAGATGAAGAATGGGTGGATAAGCTAGCTGATGCTTTACCTCAGAAAGAGTGGGGAACATATTTGATGATATTGAAAAATACCGGAGTTTATGAAGGGTTGTCGATCTCTCAGTTCATTGAAAAGATTGAAAGTCAGGATTTAGAACAGCAGAAGATTGCAAGGATGAATAATCCAAGTGGTCAACAAGATGCAAAAATGTATTACAAGGGTAGTGTTTCTACTTCAGAAGCTGAGAGAAGTCCGAAAATTCAGACTGCTTATAGTGTTGGAGATTTTACAGAAAAGACTGATCAAAACTCAAACAAAAGCAACAGTGGTTTCTCATTGTATCCGAGTGTTAATCCGAAAAGCTCATCAGAAAGTTTTCAATCTCAAAGCACAAAGATGGGAAATGGTTGTGTGATTCAATGCAACATAGCTCTAAATCTTCCAGAAGGTCAAAGTTTTTCTGAAGACATTGCGAAAGATCATATGGCATTACTTGGTTCCGTGCTTATCTCATATGAAGGTTTAGTTGCTGGTCGAATTGGAAATCCTATGCTTACTAAAGAGGATTACGACCAAATAGATGCTGAAGAGATGGAACTAATGGATATCAAATGGTGTCTTGCAAGTGTTCTTAGACGTGCTGAAAAATTCAAGTCAATTACTGGGAGAAATGACTTTCTTGATGCTTGTGTTTCTACTTTAGGTTTTGATAAATCTAAAGTTACTTGTTTCAGGTGCAGGGAAAAAGGTCATTTTAAACGGGAGTGCAAGAATAGAGAAGTTAGTGGTGCTCAGAATCCATTTGGGAAAGATGACTACTACCGGAAAGCCATTTATCAGCAAGTTGGTCAGACACAAGAATTACAGACGGCTCATGGTAGAAAGATTGAAGATTCAAAGAAAGGATGTTTGGTAGATTTCAACTGGAGCAACTACATTTCTTCTAACAGCACAGCATGTATAGTGAACCAAATTGATGAACAATTACCTGAAGGTTTTAGCTGGGATATGTTTGTTGATGAAAAGGGGGATTTCAAAGCTTTCATTGCAAAAATTGTTAGAGAACCAGATTTGTTTGCTACTTGGATGAGATCAATTGGTGAAAAAGTAAAAGATCAATCGAGTACATTTGAAGAAAGTTCAGAAAGTGCTGATTCTGACTCATTTAGTACAGATGAGAGTGTGCAAAATGAGGATACTTCAGAAAAAGAAGTTGTTTTTGATCAAACACCATCTGATTCTGGTGTTTCAGATGCTGAGTCTGAAAAATCTGTAGAGTTTGATCAAACACCGATGGAAAGTAGCAGTGATGATGAAGAAGAGAAACATATTAATATTGCTAAAAATCATCTTTCTCCTGAAAGTTTTCATTTCTATTTTGCAGATCACATGGAGAAACTGAAGGAGAAACAAGCTGCAAAAGAACAACAACAAGATGAAAAGATTGAAACTGTTGTTCAAACTGAAGAAGTTAAAATTGTAGATGAAGAAAAAGTAACTGAAGCTAAGAAGGTGATTGAAGAAGAAAAAGTGATTGAAGTGGTAAAGACAATTGAGATTGAGAAAATTGTTGAAATTGAAAAGCCTTGCAAGAAATGTTTGGAGATCTGCAAAAGTTGTGAAGAAAAAGATGTGATTCTGTTTGATAGAGAAAGACTGATAGAAAAGTTACTATCTGACATCAGCTATGTGAAAGAATCGTATAGCGTGTTGAACAGAACAGTGACAGGTCTTCAAACAACGAACTCTGAAAAAGAAAAGGCTTTAACGATGACGAATGCTACATTGATGACAAAGCAAAAGGCAATTAATCATTACATCAAAGAAAATGCTAGTCTAAAGCATGAGTTGGAGAAAGAAAAGATCGAGAATGAAAGGATCAGAAGGTTATTACTGAGTTATTCTTGTTCTGATTATGTTATTGATCGAGTTTATCCTACTGTTGCAGGTTTTGAAGCATTTCAGGATGAGAAGCAAAAGAATGAGACTGGTAAGAAATCGACTGTTAAATATAACAAGTGTCCGCCTCCTATCTGGGAAGGGTATTCTCCTAGAAAACCAAATGAGGAGCAAGTCGAAAAAGCAGTCAATATAAAGTTAAAATCCGAGACAACTGACGTTTTACCAGATAACATCGATATCACGTTTACCTCGTCTGATACTGATCATGAGTCTGAGTTAATCAAAAAGGTGGTCGATCAGGTGTTGGATACTGAGGAGGTGTCTGAGTCAAAATTTGAGTCTGGGTGTTCAAGTTCGTCAGTCAACAGTTCAAAATCATCGGAAAAACGGTCTTACAGTAAAGAATTCTTGTTATCAAAGGCAAATTTGAATGATGAAACATTTGAAGTTGCATATACTTTAAATGATTCGGACAAATTATACTCTGACAAAGAGTTTCCGATTAAAAGTGTTTGTTTTGATATGATCAAAAAGGTTTTCAAAATGACGGAAATTAATTTTTCTGAAATTAAGGATCTAAAATCTATTGAAAAACCTAAAAAATACACTTCTAGAGTTCAACAAAGGTTAAACAAGAAAAAAGGAAAAAAGAATTACAATTCTGATTCTAGTTTTCAAAAGAAAACAAATCAAAATTGTAGTTACAAAAGGAAAGGTCTTGGTTTTACTCCATCTGAAAATCGTAAAAATGAAAAATATGTTAGAGATTTTAAATCAAAAATGACATATGTTGCAGGAAAAAGCTATGAAGAGGAGTCAAATAGCTTATCTTTGGAAAAATCAAATCAAGAGTTCTTTGCTGAAAGGAAAAGGACAGGAACTAGAGTTTTTCAACCAAAAGACACAAGAATTTGTTTTCAATGCCAAGTTGTTGGACACATTGCTCACAATTGTCCAAACAAAGTCAACAAAAAACAGGGAGTCTCTGAAAAACTTAAAGAAAAAGTGTTTGAAAAGAATGATTCACCAACTACAAACTTCAAAATTGTTGAAAATTCAAAGAATGAAGTTGGTGAAAATTCTAAAAGATTGTACAAAAAGAAGGCAAAAGACAATCAAAAATGGATTGTTAAAAAATCAGATGTACAATCTGGCGATGATTCTGATTCCACAAAATCAGAGGAGTCACAAGATGAGATCAAAGATTTGATGAATGATGTTGACATTAAATCATTGAGCATGGAAGAGATTAAACAAATGGTTGATAAAGTTGAAAGCTCAGATTTTGATATTGAAAAAACATTTAATGAAAATATTAAGAAAATTTTCAAGAAAATGGTTGATGGTAAAGCAAAGGGGGTTAAAGATTTTTATGCAACTAAAAAGGCAACTTACAACCCTACTGCTCAGGAATTGGAAGCCACCAAGTCAAAGAAGACTTGGGTGGAAGTTTGTTTTTCTTAAAAGTCTTAGGACTTGCCGGAGATCCCAAGTTTATATCGTGGATCAGGAATCGGCATTTTTCAAATGTTTGAAGTTTTTGATTGAAAATTTTTGATAGTGTTTGGATGTTTACAGGTTGTATGACTACGCCGGAGCTTCCAGGTTGGTAAGTGCGAAGCAGGAATCGGCATTCTGATTGGTAAAATGATGATGTAGACGTAAAATTCCTACATGTGGTAATTTTTACATTTGGTATAGTAGGTGCATACATGAAAAGGTTAATCAAGGTCATTAAGTTGAACTTGATTGGACCATATTTACAAGTGGTATTTCGAATAGACAATGTGATGAACCACACTCCGAATCTTCAAATGATTATATCATAAAAACTTATTTTCCGGAAAAATCATTTTGATTAAAACAAACTTAAGTTTTTTGAAATCTAAATGAGAAAATAGTTTTGTGATAGGAGGAGTTCTGATTGTTTATGCCGAGTGAATGGCGATTTGATGCTATTTGATATCAGTTGTCAAGTTTATTGTACAGTTTATTTTCAAATTTCCTAAAATGTGTTTGCATTTTAGGGGGAGTAATTTTCAGAAAATCCAAAAACATTTGAAAATTTGAAAGGGACAAAAACATGATAAAATTCAAAAATGAGTTTTTGTTGCATATAGAGGAAATGATAGTACATCAGTGGACTATCACAACATGCTAGAGATATGTAAAGATAAATATGTAATAATCAATCTTACTGTGGATATGTCAGTAGGTTTTTGCACATTTAGTAGATTGTGACGAGATATAAACCTAAATTTCAAACTTGCTTGTTTTGTGGGTTAACACAAACTTGGATATATAGGTAACCCCTGAAATCTCGTTTGAAAGGTCTCTTAATCTGATATACTAGGTCTTTATACTCTATGATATCTGGGGTATTATTCCGGGACTTCTGCTGAACGGTAGTTCTGACCTAGTCCCTGGCTAATACTTGCTGCAATGCTTGAAACACAGCATTAAACCCTCAGCATGCTGAAACAATAAAATTGATATATGCTGCTGTTGTAAGCAAAAAGATTCTCTAAAGGGGACACACCGAAAAGTCGAAGCTGATATCTCTCTGCGTATACGGAAGTATCGATCTGAGATCCCTCGGCCCTCGCACACCTAAATTATATACAGATATCATTGTAGTATTCTCACCTGTAAGACTGATTATTGGGATCTGGATACGGGAGTATATTCAAGTAGTGGGACACACGGATAAGTTTTAGTTGCTTAAAACATTAATATCGTATCTCGGATCAATTGAACTTTGTGTGAAAATTTAAGTGGACAAACATACTGACAATCTAGGTAAATTGTTTAGAACTTAAAATGATATGAAGCTTAACGGTGTTAGTGATATGTTTCAGAAACTGATATGATCCTCTTGCACGAACTCACAAAAATATTGTTTGTAAATATTTCTTTATTGCATTCTTTTACAATCAAAATTTACAAAAAGATTTTTAGTGTGTTTTAGCATAAATTTTGAAAAATCCAAAAAGATTTTCGACAACTGATATTGAAAAGCTGATTGTTAAAATTTCAAGTGCTAAACATGATGACTTGGTTGTGAAGGGGAGTGAATCTTAAAATGTCAAAAAGGTTTGTTAAAATCCTACAATTGGTATTTTTTTTTTGAAAAACCTACTTTTGGTTCATCATTAGTTTATGATATGAGAGAATTATCTGATTATATCAGATTGATGGTATAGTTAAATTGTTAAATTTAGAAAATTTATTTCTGGGTTAAGATTGTTACAGGTGAGCCAGGTTAATTCATTCAAAGCTTACAAGAGTCAGACCTTGATCATGAATCTAAAAGTTTGCTAGCTGCTAATGCTGATGAACTTAAGGAATCAAGAGATCTGATCAAGAGAATTAGATAAAAGCCAGGCAATGATCTTGTAAACAACATTTGAGTCAGACATTGACCCTAAAGCAGATGTTGCTGAAGAACAAATGAATGCCAGCAAATCGTGAGGGGGAGTCTGATAGAGAAAGGTGATTTTGGAAAAGAAGATAGAGAGAGAAAAGCCCAGAGACTGATCAAGAATGAAGATGTGAAGACACAGCATTGGTGTGACTCAATAGTAGACTCGTCAACATCTGAGGGGGAGTCTGTTGGTGCACTACATCTGTCGACTTCGTCTTGTATCGAGTCTTAGACTAGATAGATTAGATCAGGGCAAGTAGAATGAGAAAATGTGATAGAGTTTGTGAGATTTCGCTTGAACATTTGAATGATGAAGGGATTTCGCTTGAAGCTTCTCAAGCGAAATCAACATGTTAAGATTTCGCTTGAGTTATGCTGAAGCGAAATCCTGATATCTATATATAGGAGGTCTTGGTCAAGCGAAATGGTGTGTGTGTCATTTGTGTAATTCCATACCGAGGTGCTGCCGGTGTGAGAACTGATTGTAATTGTTTTTATATCAATACAAATCAGTATTAAAGTGAAGATTCAGCTGTTTATAGATCAAATACTTGTTTTCCGCACCTGTATTTGATGGAATTCCTCTGAACCGACTCATTCGGATCCGTAAACCGATCCTACAAATGCATTAAAATGTGTTCGAATGTTCATGAGCTATAAGTTGAAGTATTATAAATCATTGTGGTAGAAAAGTCATAAGTCAACATTTATGTAATTTAGTTACACATAATATACATACAATTTATCATTGTGTTTTTGAAGATATTGTGGTTTTAATACGTCCAATCTAGACGGTTATTTATGTATTTTAGTAACACATAATTAAATACATACAATTTAACATTGTGTTTTTAAATATGTAACAGTTATTTCTTAATTGAAGCAATTTTCTCCTAAAGACAGTTCAGGTTAAGACTTTGACCTGGTCAGCCTAATAAATAGGAGATAACATTCCACGATCTAACAAAATAACTATAAAATTAAATAAAAAATGCTAATTACTTAGTCCCCCCCCCTGATTTTCTGCCCACATTCTCCACCTAAGACACTTCCAACAAAAAAGGAAGCAATTTGAAAAAAAAAATGCAGTTCCGTGGGTAGTGGGAGTTTCTTTATATTCCTATATAAAGGTGTACGATTGATCGTGGACGTACAAATTAGACGGTTAATTGTGAGGTTTAATCCTAACCAGAATAACCTCGTGGTTATGGCCAGAATTTGAAGCTTTTTTAGGTGTAGCAGTTTCGCGAGCTGAAGTTTTATCGTCACATTGTGTTAATGTCATTGTGTTTTTATTAGACAACGAGGTTTTGTAGTTGTTTCTGTTTTATATATGTAACACTGTACTATACTATAGCATTGTGTTTTTGTATAAACATTGTGTTTTTTATATGACATGATATACTTTTTATTTGTATTTTTTTACAACATACAATGTGGTCGAATTTCAGTTTTTTATGTATATTTCCCTCTATTATAATTTTAATTAGGATATGTGTTATGGGTCATTTTCTGAGCGTATATATCCTGACTAATATCATGCTTTTGGTTGTTTATTTGTGATCAGGATACTGGATTAGGATATTGGTAACATCCTGGGCGATATCCTGGTGTTAACTAAATTGACCACGTGCAGGTTAGAGGCTGTGAGTTACTAACGGTCAGATGGACTTCTTCTCCTTAAGACTCGGGCATATCTGTTATACGAGAGACGTTGAACCCGAAAGACCAGGTCTACAACGTTCAAGTGGGGAATATTCGCCGGATCCCGGTTTATTAGGATAGTTTGTTGCATTTCTTTTACTATAAATAGATGGGGGCTGATCAGATTAAGGCACGCAACTTTCACACACACTTTCGAACACTTTTGCTCTCTAGCTTTTAGCAGTCACTACACACAAACACTTGTACTCGAATTACATTGTAACACCTAGTTGATCCGCATCACATCCTGCACTGTATCCTGACATTTGAAGTAATAGAAGAACAAGGCAGCTGCGATTGTCAGCTCCCGAGGTTTTGTGCCGGCGATCTAGATTGATCAAGGGCTTTCCTCGTACATCACGTGTCAACCTTTACTTTTTTGCTCATTGTTTGATCATAGATACAACTCTATATCCTGAGCCGTATCCTGAAACTGTTTTTGCAATTAACTTGATTAACATATTTTTCACACATATTTCTAGCACACTACCTCACTTAACTAATTTGATCACTTAATTGCTTTGGTAATTTTTGACCAAAACAATTTGGCGCCCACCATGGGGCAAGTGGTGCTATTTTTGCTAAAAACTTTAGTAAAATCAATACTCGGTTTTCTATTGTCAAAACTTTTTGCTACATTGTTTTCAATGGCCTCAAGACCAAACATGAGCTCTTCCACCATGTCTGCTACAACCTCTGCAACAATTGGTTCGGTGCTTCCACATCCTCCTCCAAGAATGCAAGCTTCTTCACACGGAACTGAAAGTCATGTGGCTCGGGATGTTATCCCCGCTCCCAGTACCCAGGGATCTGCTCCTGTTTTGGCTTCTAATGATGAAATTCTGAACTTGTTTGATAGTGTACAGGAACAGATGAAGCAGCAGCAGGAAACTAATCGGATGCTGATGAGAGAGATACAACTCTTGAAATCCGGCCCAAGTAGACCTGCTGAAGAAACTATCACTCCTTTGTAGCCTAGAGCTTTGAACTTCAGTTCTGCAGTTTACACTGAAGACAACCGAGGGAATATCGTGCCAAGCCATTCTCAGAATCATACTCCTGAGATACCCTCCTCGGTCAGGATGTCAACTGTGAGGAGCTCAGGATATGCTTCAGGATATGGCCACAATCCTCAGACCGGTAACATGTCAAATAATAATACTCTTGCTACTAACAATAATGGGTCTTTGCAGGATGCGGGTATGACGTCAACATTTACTAGGGAGCTTCAGAAATTGAAGGACATGAAATCCAGTGTACCTGGAGAGGTCCAGCCAATTTCGGAAGTATCCCAAGACAGCCACAGGATATCCCGCTTTGCATATCCCATTTGTGATGCTGAAATCCCAAAGAGATTTCAAACCCCCAACATGAAGTTGTATGATGGGACTACGGATCCTGAAGAGCATATTGCCCAGTATAGGGAAAGAATGGAGATTAACCCTATCCCTCCGCAGCTCAAGGAAGCATGCTTGTCCAAGGGTTTCGGATCTACCCTGACAGGATCAGCCTTAAAATGACTGTTAAATGTTCCTCCTCACTCAATTACTTCATTTGCTCATTTGGTTAATTTATTTAATAGTCAGTTTTCTTGCAGCCGGAGTTTTGAGAAACTAACCAGTGATCTTTACAGGATAACTCAAGGATCTCAGGAATCCTTGAGGGATTATGTGAACAAGTTTAGTCGGGAATCCTTGGATATCCCACATCTTGATGTTGCAACAGCTGTGCAGTCTTTTAAGATGGGGTTACAAAAGGATTCTCAGTTTTATCAGGATCTTGTAATGAATCCCTGCAGGAATCTCGACGAAGCTCGTAACAGGGCCTTGAGATATATTCGCTTGGAAGATGACAAAAAGATGCAAGAGAGAATGAATTCTACCTCAACCTATGAATTAACCAACGGGAAATCAGAATCCTCGTATAAACCATATCACTCTAAGCCATATGGCAGAAATGACAACAAGAAAGTGAATGTTGTTGAAGACGAGGATCCTGAAGAATATCCTGAGTTATCTGAATAATGTTTTTCTGTTAACATACCTGAGTTAATGTATGCTATGCAGGGTTTAGGAGACAAAGCTAGGTGGCCTCGAAAGAATCAACAAAAAGCTGATTGGAAGGACAAATCCAAATGGTGTGCCTTCCATGAGGATTTCGGACATGTGACCGAGGATTGCATTGCTCTAAGGAAAGAAATAAGCTACCTATTGAGCAAAGGGTATCTGAAGGATTTGCTGGGAAGAAAGAAGAATAAAGGGCAGGATCCTGAGAAGGATCCTGAACGAGCAGCATCACCCCCAGCAGATGCCAAAATAATTAACTTTATTTCAGGAGGATCCGACATTTGTGGAACTTCGTATTCTGCGGCCAAGTGACATGCAAAGGAGGCTAAGACTGAAAGGGGAGGCAAACCAGCCAGGATGACTACCCTTACAACTGATAAAGTGATCACTTTCGACAGTGACGACAGGGATACTGTGCAGGATCCTCACCATGATGCCCATGTAATTACATTATATGTTGCTAACCATTTTGTACGCAGGATATTAGTGGACAATGGTAGCTCTGTCAACATAATTCAGCTGGAAACATTGAAGAGGATGAATGTATCTCCGATGGACATTACTTCGAAGTCCACTGTGCTCGTTGGTTTCAGTGGAGAAGCTAGGAATACCGTAGGGGAGATAAAGTTGCCAGTATATGTTGAAGGGGTCAACTCGATACAACGCTTCTGTGTGATGGATTCCCTATCCTGCTATAACATCATACTAGGCAGGCCATGGATCCATGACATGAAGGTTGTGCCATCGACTTATCACCAGTGCATCAAGATCCCTACCCCTTGGGGAGTCGTCAAAGTTGATAGTGATCAGCAGGAGGCGAAGGAATGCTACTCATCCTCAATGAAATCCTCAACCAAGCCTAATGCAACATAACAATTGTAACACCTGTGTCATTTCAATCATCAAACAAATGCCAAACCAATGAAAGATTGTATTTCATACTTGGGATTTGTAAAAATATGTGTATCGTTTGCACATATCGACTCTTGTTCGATTTCAAGCTTTAAATCGCTTTCTAGAGGGTTATACGCGCTCTGATGTGTAGATATAACCAGTTTAATCCAACGAACGCTCCGGAATAGTGAAATAGGCTTAACATACCTTAAATAACCTTTACATAACTTAAATATAAGTTTTGGAAGGTTTGGTGTGGTGAAATCAAAGTTTAATCACTTACAGGGACTAAAGTTGACAAACTGCGAAAGTATGCCAATTTGAACTGTAACAGACATTCCGGAACATGACCATAAGTTAAACATACCACAAATATCCTTTACATAGCTTAGAAATAGGCTTTAAGGGGTTCGGTATGCTAAAATAAACTTTTGGGTCATTCAGGGACTAAAAGTGTCAAAAAGTGCACAAGTTTGCATTTTTACGCATAACTTACGTTCTGAATACATCCGGACATCCAAAAATTTATGTAAGCACTAAAATATTTTATTTTAGTGTTCGCCATAAGAAAAATCCATTCGTCGCTTAATTTGGATCGTTTTTGCGTTCGTCACGACTTCCGTCGTAATTAACCGAACATCGCAACCGTACGGCTAAACGAACCGACATCCGAGATATTTTTGAGCACATTTTAAGTTCCCTATACTTTAACTTCATTTTAGAGCTTTGAAATGGGGTTAACGGGGCTTAAACGTGTCAAAAATGCATCGAAAACCAAGTTTAGGGGCTGCAGGGACCAAAAGTGTAAATCTGCCAAACTTAAGCTTAGCGGTGCGCTACACTTATTAGGTAGCGGTGCGCTAGCCTGTGCCAGAACAGATAATATCAAACAGTTAGCAGATTATCAGCTGATTAAACCACAACCACAAGTTCTAAACTTGCCCTTTCAGCTCTTAATAGGCCATTTCAGTAACCATAACATTTTGACAAATGTACGCATGAGATTCGAGCACGGTTTTCATGAAACGATCTTAACGGTTACCCGAAATCTATAAATACCCATCACATTTGCACACATTTCTCACAAGAATCTGATCATTTGTGCTCTAAGTTGAAACCTTTGTTTCATACCTGAGCTATTTTGATCTTGATTAGCATTCGGGGACCTTTCGTAAGTATTCTTTCGTTCTTTTATCGCTTTCGAGTCCGAAAGTCAAACTTTGTTTGACTTTCTGCATTGACCAGTTTATGGTCGATGCGAAGTTCGTTTGAACTTCATAATGTGAGCGTGATCACGATGGTTATAGTCCCTAGTGACTATACCTACTGATTACCACGTTATCTAGGCTCAGTGACGAGCCGTAGTTTCGGGCAGAATACGTATTCTTGCGTATTTTGTAACCAAACTACTCTTAGGTATCACAACTGTTTGTTGTGATACCAAACCTATTTTTCTAAACTTAGTTAAGCATGTTTTAACATGCTTAACTCGTCACTTTTAGTTTAGTGCTTATATAGGGTCGTAAGGTAAGCGATCTAAACAATCGCTTATACTTTCGAACCCGACCCGTTTGGTCGATCATTAGGATCCGACCAAACACATTAGGTGACCATAGTATATAGGGAATAACCTTACGAGGTTATACCTTATGGTCGCTTCGTTTAAGTAGTTGTATGATAGGTAGTTTATATGCCTTAGGTAAATTACCAAAATACCCCGTTGATGCCAAAATTCATTTTAAACATATGTAACATAACTTTTGACATCTAAACTGATTTGACAACCATATTAGACATGTTAAGGCATATATTACTTGTCATAGGACTAGTTAGGCGGTCCGAACGCATTTCACGCGAACGACGCGTTAAAGTAGCATAAGCTACCTAAACGGGTCGTAATGGGTCACAAGCACTTAGGTTAGGTTTCATTTAGTATGTAGGCTTTATTAAACCATACTACATGAGTTCCCATACTCATTTGGTTTACGAGCCCTCATTCTATCCGATCTTCCGATTTAGGTCCGGTTTATTAATGTAGTTACCTATATTAGGTGCCGTTTGATATTCCGAGATCTCTAGCATTACTTGGTGGTTATCTTTATACATCTGAGCAATCTCAAGTGAGTACATAGAACCCCTCTTTTACTGTTTTCCAAACGTTTTGGGGTGGAACACATGTGCCTACTTGTTACTTTCATGCTTTCCTGTTTTCACATCATATACATGCTATGTTCGTTAGTACATTATAGTACATGATTTCATTGCATCTTATGCTAGGTGTGCCCATTGTGTGCATTACTTAGTACATTGTTTTACATTACATTTCATGCTAGGCGTGCCCATTGTGTGCATTACTTAGTACATTGTTTTACATTACATTTCATGCTATGTATGCCCATTGTGTGCGTACTTAGTACATCGTTTTACATTACATTTCATGCTATGTATGTCCACTGTGTGCATACTTAGTACATTGTTTTACATTGCATTTCTGTTGCATATGCTCATCCAGCATATGAACACATTATACTACATTTTGAACCGTTGAAATCATTTGACTATGTGAACCGTTTGTATCTGTGAACCGTGTGTATCTGTGAACCGTTTGTATCTGTGAACCATGTGAACCATTTGTATCTGTTGACATGTTTTACATTTGACAATAGACAATTGACATTACATAAACATTTCTACAATTGTTAAACATTACTTTGGTGGTTTGGTTTGATTAAGTGATTAAGTAACGATGCGTGTGTAATATGATACAAGCATGGGGGATACGCCGCTGGTACTTCCTATATATAAGTGCTTGTATGGTATTACATAGCGTACCGTTATTTGAATCATTTCAGTTTGAGACATAGAACATTTTATACAAGTAACATACTTTTTACAAGACATTGATTTACAAACAACTTATTTTACACAAACACATTTTACATGGTTATTCATTTAACCTGACATTTATTTATACATATCATCTGATCTTATCGTTTTTCAAATGATTTACAAGACAAAGCAAATTACAAGGTTCATGACTAAACATTTTCTCAAACATAAGTCATGAATCTTATTTTCACAAAACCTATGTATCTCACAGGCATTTTTATGCTGACGTACCTATTTTCACATGTGTTTTCAGGAGATGATGCATAGGACTTATCAAGACATACTTAGGCGGACCTGTGCCTTAGTGACTTAAAACGAGACAAGAACTAGTTAATTTATGTTATATACTCTTGGTTTCTTGCCTAAAACAATGTAAACTTGGATGGTTGATTAATAAAACGAACTTTAATTTCCATGGTTGTGAAACATTAATTCTGTTACAACACTCCCCGACGTTTCCGCCATGTTTTGTATGTTCTACGTGGTCGGGGTGTGACAGAAAAGATGGTATCAGAGCCAATGGTTATAGGGAATTAGGTTATTAGTAATGCTTTGACCTAGTCTATAACTTTTCTTAGGACCCTAACGCGAGTTTACTTGCGTTTAGTCATAAAACAATACTGTCACCTATCCTTAGGCGACGACCACATCAAGAACATGAATTTCAAAACCGCTTTGAAAACTAATTATCTGTTCTAGGATGATTTATTACAAGGTTTTGAACCCTCTATTGTAAGGTTTTGAACCCCTTTGAATTTTCAAAATCTCGTTAAGGTTTTGGGGTTTTAAATAATGTGAACACGTGCAAACTGGAAGGGTGAATGCCTGTATTCTGGGTTTTCTGTCTAGGCAAGCACTTCGTATACATCTCATCAGATGCGAGACCAGTTGTGCTTACCTGGGAATTCTTGGGATGAGTGTTCACTTATAGGCGAGCATGTCTTCGCGATACATTATTTTGACCCATTTACTTTGATTAGTCACTGTGTGTCGTTTGTTTACCTTGTGGTAACAAACAAATGACCACTACCCTTGCTTTCATCAGATTTGTTTCATCTCATTCTTTTCGTCTAAATCTCTCACTCGTTTCTTTTCATGTTTCCTCTTTTAGAATGCCTCCTCGACGCGAAAACCAGATAGCGACTGCCGAACTGGCAGAAATCATTGCACAACAAATGGCTGCTCAATTCCCAAACCTCTTTGCTCAATGGAATCAAGCCAACAACAACAACAATGGTCCATGCAATTTCAAGAGTTTTAACTCGGCGAAACCACTCAAGTTTAGTGGTTCTGAGGGAGCGACTGGGCTTCTTCAATGGTTCGAGAGCATTGAGAATACTTTCCGCCATGTGCAGTGTCCTGACAATCGCAAGGTCGAGTTTGCTTCGAGTGTGTTCCAGAAGAGAGCCCTTACGTGGTGGAACGGGGTTATGAGAGATCGTGGTGCAGAAGTTGCTTTAGCACAGACATGGGCTGAACTTAGAGCCCTTATGATGAAGGAATTATGTCCTCGACACGAGATCAGGGCTTTGGAAAGGGAATTCGACAATCTTGAGCAAGACAGCGGTGAGCATCGAGCCTACACGGACCGTTATGAGGAGTTAAGTCTGTTATGCCCAAACATGGTCACGCCTTTGGATAAGGCAATCGAAAAGTACATTGATGGCCTCCCTGACTCAATACAAGACATTGTGACTGGTAGCAACCCAACTACAGTTAGACAGGCCATTGAGCTATCTGCAACCTTGACTGAATCAAAGATCAGGAAAGGTAAACTTTTCCGAAAAGGTGACAAGAAACCGGCCGAGGAACCGAACCCAATCGAGGAATCAAAGACCATGGATGAACAGACTGGATCTCCTAAGAGGCCAAAGAAGCGAAAGGCTTCTCAGAACTACGCTGTGGTCGCTCACAATGATCAAGCCGTCCTCAACCAACCAGCTCAACCCCCTGCCAGGAAACCCTACAATGGAACTGCACCTTTGTGCAACCAATGTGGCCTACATCATCATGCTGGGGTGAAGTGCCGCACATGCCAAGTTTGCGGACTTATAGGTCATACAGCTAGGGTTTGCCCAACCGCAGCTGCACCAAATCAAGCTGGCAACAATCCTGCTCAAGCTCGTTTTCCACCGGGATCTTGCTACAACTGTGGCGAGATAGGCCATTTTCGTAGGAATTGCCCAAGGCTTGCTAATGCAAATCCAGCGCAGGGATGAGCATATGATCAACCAGAAGACAACATCGTTTAGAAAAAAATCACGTCTTATGTATTATTTTCTTTTGTTGTCGGGATCCAAGAAACAGTTGTTATCGTTGTTTATAAATAAATCTTTTATTTACATTGCAATGTATTTATATGATTGTATGTATAAACAACATATCCCCTACAATACCGACAATCAAGGAACCGCATTCCTTGAAAACAGACTACTCCCAAATCTCTTCCATTGTATGATCTTTTGCGTTTTTCACAAAAATCCTAAGTACCCGTTTCTTCCAAGAGAAACGAAGTACGAAGTGCCAAGTTAATAGCAATCAATAACAAGGTAATAACAATTAAACAACTATGTGATTATGTGCTTATGAACATTACAAGACAAACTGTGCGGACTATGCAAGGAATTACGTAATTATGGATGCATACATAATTATGGAATTTAGTGCACAGAAACCACAGCGAGCTTTGTCATGTACCTAGAAGTTAACCCTATTCATTTCCAATTCTGATGAAGTATCCGTTGAGGAAAAATGAACTAGCTATTCATTTTTCACTTCTGAAGAATATCCGTTGAGGAAATGAATATCCGTTTATCCTTCATTTCCAATTCCGAAGAATAACCGTTGAGGAAAATGACTCCGTTTGTGCATTTTCGTTCTGAAGAGTATCCGTCGAGGGAAATGAATATCCGTTTATTTAATCCTTCATTTCCGAACCTGAGGAAACAACCGTTGAAAATGACTCCGTTAGTTCATTTTCGTTTCTGAAGATTATCCGTTGAGGAAATGAGTATCCGTTTATCCTTCATTTCCAATTCTGAAGAATACCCGTTGAGGAAAATGACTCCGTTTGTGCATTTTCGTTCTGAAGAGTATCCGTCGAGGGAAATGAATATCCGTTTATTTAATCCTTCATTTCCGAACCTGAGGAAACTGTAACACCCCAAAACCCGAATATTTATATTCGTTAAAATGTTATGATATGGCACATCAAGAAATAAATAACTAGGTTATTTATCCTAGTTAAATATATGGTAGAAATAATTAAGAGAATAAGAGTTGTGCAAATTATAAATAAAAAGGAGAACATGAGGGACTAGGATTGCCAAGCTTGAAACATGATTTTATAAAACAAAATTTAAAACACCACACACACACATAGTGTGTGTGTGTGTGTCGACATCAGGAAGGAGAAAAAGGGGTTTAAACCCTAGTCTCACTATAATCATCAAATTGAAAGGGGAATTCAGCTCGGATCTAATGCATGAACATGAATTCATGATCATCTAGCCCTATAAATCACTTGGTAAGTTATAATTTATGATTTGGTGATTTTAGTATGAAGTGGGTTATGATCAACCCACGAATTAGTATGAGATTAAGCATGAATATGTGTTAGAATCATCATATGAAACATGTGTTGTGTATGATCTTGATTAAATTCATGTTTAGAAGTAAAACCCATTTGGGATGATGAAGTGATTGAATCACATGTTCAATAATTGTGTAATTTGTGATGTAGTATGTTGTATGTGATGAATTATTGTAGATAAGATGATTAGGATATGAAATAAATGGATGTTTAGTTAACTTTGATGAATAAAGATAAGAACATGGAGGATCATGCATGAATGGGTTGTACATTGTGCTAAGATAGTGGTACGCACACCAAGTGTTTGATGAAATGCCTCGTATAAGCTAGTATGTGAAATTGTATGTAAGTAAAAGATGAATAAATGTGAAATGTGAAAATGATGTGTTTGATAGTAAACTTACTTGAGAAGTGTGTTTTGGATGTAGTTCATGTGGATATCATGTTGAAAAGATGTTGGGTTAGTTTAGTATGGGTTAAAGTGTTAGTTGTGAAAATATGAGAATGCTAGTGTGGATGGAATGGATTATGTAAGTATATGTGTATGCGTGTATAAGTAAATGATCGTGTAATTATAGACGTCACACAATACGAGGGTGTAATGTGTATAACATTAATATTATGGTCTACTCTATTAAGATGGATACATGTTCATAAGTTGAAAGTGTGTAAATAGGACATTGGATTTTCTGAAAGTTAACAATGAATGTATAACATGGTTAGCCTATCGGATATGATTGTATTAGTAGAGAAATCATTAAGTACATGCTATGTCCATATGCGAGTTATACTAACGAAGTGGCAACCATAATGACGTGAAAGTTTAGGATCATGTCAAGATGGGAAAGCATGGAAGGCTAACGGAAAGGATAGGAGAAAGCACGTACAAAATGGGCACTCGAGGTAAGTGATTTCCGTAGTCACTTCTTAGTTGTTTAATTAATATAATGCTTTATTTAATTAAACATGATGTTGATGTCAAGTATGTGTTAAAGTCTTTCATTGGAAGTAATGGGGATGAAGTTGACTAAAACGCCCTTGATGGGTATTTGGGGTAAGCAATCTTGCAAGTAGTTTAGAAACAAGTCATGCGACTAGTGTAATATTTTGGACAAGTTTAGAAGCAAAGAGCATGGTCTTGGTTTGTCATAAACCAATTAACGCGCAAATACTCTTAATGGGTCAAAAATAAACATATGAACGACAATGTATTAAGAGGATGCATAATGTCCGAGTATTTAGTAATTTATGATAGATGCCACTGATGTTATGAGGTTTATAAGAGTTTGTAGTAGAACAAACAAGTTATGTTGATGAATGAACGAACGGGTCAAAGCTTGGGTAAGAGGGTAAATAGCCGAAAGAGTGTAAATTAAGAATTTCCTTAACCCGGGTGTGAGATTTTAAGTTCACGTGATAGAATGTGAATTTACAAGCATGTAGGAAGAAACGGGAGGTTAAACGGGTAAACGGTTCAAAAGTTACGCGCGTTTTAGTGCGTTCGGACGACGAAATGATTCTGCAGAAAAAGTGGTTTTGGAGGGGGCGTCGCCGACGGGTAGGGAGCCCGTCGCCGACGGGTTCGTATAATCAAAATTTCGTCCGACGCCTTAAGTTCCTGCCGACGGGCCAATGCGTGAAACGGGCTTTTCCCGAGCCCGTCGCCGACGGGTTTAGTGCCCGTCGCCGACGGCTTCTTCTGCTTGTTTCCTCCGTTTTCCGCGTTATGCCTTCCCGGTTAAACCGTAACACTCCCGAAAGGTTTCTTAACATTGTATGAGTTAATACGTATGTGTTTATGTATGTATGTAGAGGCGTAAGAATATGTACGTGTGAATGGAAGCATGTATATGTATTGTAGCATTAATTTTATGAACGTAACTAAGTACATAATTATATATGCATGTATGTTTGTATGTAGGTATCGGTGTATGTATGTATGCAAGTAGTTATGTATGAATATGAGTACTATGCATTTAAATATGAAGGTACATACGTGTGCAGGTACGGGCGTATATATGTGGATGCAAGTATGTAAATATGTTTGTGAGTAGGCAGTAATGTATGTACGTATGTAGTGACAGAGTAATGTCTGTGTATATGTAGATGTGTATTTAGTACAAGTGAAGGTACATATGAGTGTAGGCATGTATGTAACGATGTAGGTAACGATGTAGGAAGGGTATGTACATATGTAGATGTGTATGTACGAATATATATAAAGATATGCATGAATGTATGTATGTATGTAGAGATGTATGAATGTAGATACCTATGAAGCGTATTTATGTATATATGAAGATACGTATGATAGTATGTATATATGTGAAGGCGTAGGAATGTATGTACGTATGTAGGTGTATATTTATGTACATATAATGATACGTATGAGTGTATGCATGCATGTATTGAGTTTTACGCAGGTATATTATTGAAGGCTCACGAGGGAATGAATACGTGAATGATATGCTTAAAAATGAGAGAGGAAGCTGAATGGAAAGTGTACATGTAATATATTCTTGTTTATGTATTGTATACTAATGTGTGAATGTATGTGGGAATGCAGGTTGTACGGATGGTGAGCGATTATCAAGAAGATTAGAGATCGAAGACCGAGTCACTAGAGAGATTGTACGGGGACGTTGAATGTGAAATGTAGCAATCATAAGCTATGTTTTTAATTAGTAAATAAGAGGATAACGGATTTATGAATAAGAGTTATGTTAAAGTTAAAGTTTAAATAAGTTGAGGTATTTAATAGGTAATTAAATTTTATGGTTCGTGTTTTCCGCTGCGACTTTTGTCATGTATGTTTTAGGGTCTAACAAGTTGGTATCAGAGCCCTGGTTTGAGAGACTCAAGTGTAAGAAGGTAAGTACTTGAACTCAAACCTGTGTGCTCTTATGATAAGAAACCCGTACAATCCAAGACTCGGTCAAGATCCAAAGGTGAAAGAGAATGTAAGTATGTGCTTATGTACACGCATAAAGAAACTGACGATTTTGTATATGCAAGGTAAGTATAAGCGTTTGAAGAGGATGACCCACGAGTGCGGTCAAGTACTGACACCAAGGCATAAAATAAGGTAAAGCTGAACCCAGGTACGTAAATTCAATATGTCGGTATATGAAATGGTAAAATGCATTAAGGGAAGAAAAATGCTAAATGAAGGACCATGATGGTATAGTAAACATGTTTTGAAAAATGATACACGTGCCGAAACCAAATTCTACGGACATAAGGTGACAATTACACGAAGACACGAAACTAGTATGTGGATTGTGTACCTGGCCAGTACACGTGAAGCATATGACGTTCGTGAGACCGTGATAATTGATACAGGTATGTCCGCTAGGAGTAAGTAGTAGGTGGACGTGAGGGTGAAGAGATATGTAAGACTCTCAAGAATGAGAGTATGAAATGCTATACTAGAATCCGCGAGACGGATTCGAAGTATGATATGCTATACTAGAAACCGCGAGACGGATTCGAAGTATGATATGCTATACTAGAATCCGCGAGACGGATTCGAAGTATGATATGCTATGCTAGAATCCGCGAGACGGATTCGGGATATGATATGCTATACTAGAATCCGCGAGACGGATTCGAAGTATGATATGCTATGTTAGAATCCGCGAGACGGATTCGAAACATGAAAGAAGTTAAAGTATGAATGCGGTGCTTGAATCCGTGAGGCGGATTCAAGGGATGAGAAGCGCATATGCAATGTTTGAATCCGCAAGACGGATTCAAGGAATGAAAGATATGAATGATGCAAATTCCTTGTGAAATTGGTTATGATAAGCGAAAGCTGTAACAAGCTATGCACGTCGACCGGTTCAAGTTGAACAAGTCGAGTGAGGATGAGGTACCATCCGTTTTGAACGAGTGGTCGTGAATGCAATAACGAATGTATGAAGTTCAATCCGTTATACGGATAGAACGGAAGAATTACGTTGAAAGCAATTAACCCGATGTTACCGGGTCGTAAGTGGTATTCTTGAATCTCATTATGAGAGTATATGCTATTACCCAATTAAGTGGATAACCGAATGCGTGAAAGAAATGAAGGTATATAAGCGGACGAAACCAAAAATGTTGGAATGGGCATGGCATAATATGGGAAGCTTGGTTCTAATGGTTGACGTAGGAATGAAAACTATGTCATTAAGAAGTGAAATCTTAATGTTTTGAGTAAAATATACGAGTATTAGTTAAACTCTTGTATGATGAATGTGCATGATGCGTATACCTATGTAACTTAAGTAAGTGCGCGAAATGAGAGGAATAGTAATGTAGAAAGATGTTAACTATGGAGTTAAGCGTGTAGACGTGATTATGGAATGAATGAATAAACATGTAGTGATGATCATCACTAAGAAACTGTCATGAGGCAAGAAGTTGAGGTCTAAAGATATATAGTTTAGAAGCATGTTATTTAGGAGGGATGGTAGTAACCGGTAAGTAAAGGATTATGGTCCCGTAGATATGAGCAAGGTTTCGGGGACGAAACCTCTTTTAAGGGGGGTAGACTTGTAACACCCCAAAACCCGAATATTTATATTCGTTAAAATGTTATGATATGGCACATCAAGAAATAAATAACTAGGTTATTTATCCTAGTTAAATATATGGTAGAAATAATTAAGAGAATAAGAGTTGTGCAAATTATAAATAAAAAGGAGAACATGAGGGACTAGGATTGCCAAGCTTGAAACATGATTTTATAAAACAAAATTTAAAACACCACACACACACATAGTGTGTGTGTGTGTGTCGACATCAGGAAGGAGAAAAAGGGGTTCAAACCCTAGTCTCACTATAATCATCAAATTGAAAGGGGAATTCAGCTCGGATCTAATGCATGAACATGAATTCATGATCATCTAGCCCTATAAATCACTTGGTAAGTTATAATTTATGATTTGGTGATTTTAGTATGAAGTGGGTTATGATCAACCCACGAATTAGTATGAGATTAAGCATGAATATGTGTTAGAATCATCATATGAAACATGTGTTGTGTATGATCTTGATTAAATTCATGTTTAGAAGTAAAACCCATTTGGGATGATGAAGTGATTGAATCACATGTTCAATAATTGTGTAATTTGTGATGTAGTATGTTGTATGTGATGAATTATTGTAGATAAGATGATTAGGATATGAAATAAATGGATGTTTAGTTAACTTTGATGAATAAAGATAAGAACATGGAGGATCATGCATGAATGGGTTGTACATTGTGCTAAGATAGTGGTACGCACACCAAGTGTTTGATGAAATGCCTCGTATAAGCTAGTATGTGAAATTGTATGTAAGTAAAAGATGAATAAATGTGAAATGTGAAAATGATGTGTTTGATAGTAAACTTACTTGAGAAGTGTGTTTTGGATGTAGTTCATGTGGATATCATGTTGAAAAGATGTTGGGTTAGTTTAGTATGGGTTAAAGTGTTAGTTGTGAAAATATGAGAATGCTAGTGTGGATGGAATGGATTATGTAAGTATATGTGTATGCGTGTATAAGTAAATGATCGTGTAATTATAGACGTCACACAATACGAGGGTGTAATGTGTATAACATTAATATTATGGTCTACTCTATTAAGATGGATACATGTTCATAAGTTGAAAGTGTGTAAATAGGACATTGGATTTTCTGAAAGTTAACAATGAATGTATAACATGGTTAGCCTATCGGATATGATTGTATTAGTAGAGAAATCATTAAGTACATGCTATGTCCATATGCGAGTTATACTAACGAAGTGGCAACCATAATGACGTGAAAGTTTAGGATCATGTCAAGATGGGAAAGCATGGAAGGCTAACGGAAAGGATAGGAGAAAGCACGTACAAAATGGGCACTCGAGGTAAGTGATTTCCGTAGTCACTTCTTAGTTGTTTAATTAATATAATGCTTTATTTAATTAAACATGATGTTGATGTCAAGTATGTGTTAAAGTCTTTCATTGGAAGTAATGGGGATGAAGTTGACTAAAACGCCCTTGATGGGTATTTGGGGTAAGCAATCTTGCAAGTAGTTTAGAAACAAGTCATGCGACTAGTGTAATATTTTGGACAAGTTTAGAAGCAAAGAGCATGGTCTTGGTTTGTCATAAACCAATTAACGCGCAAATACTCTTAATGGGTCAAAAATAAACATATGAACGACAATGTATTAAGAGGATGCATAATGTCCGAGTATTTAGTAATTTATGATAGATGCCACTGATGTTATGAGGTTTATAAGAGTTTGTAGTAGAACAAACAAGTTATGTTGATGAATGAACGAACGGGTCAAAGCTTGGGTAAGAGGGTAAATAGCCGAAAGAGTGTAAATTAAGAATTTCCTTAACCCGGGTGTGAGATTTTAAGTTCACGTGATAGAATGTGAATTTACAAGCATGTAGGAAGAAACGGGAGGTTAAACGGGTAAACGGTTCAAAAGTTACGCGCGTTTTAGTGCGTTCGGACGACGAAATGATTCTGCAGAAAAAGTGGTTTTGGAGGGGGCGTCGCCGACGGGTAGGGAGCCCGTCGCCGACGGGTTCGTATAATCAAAATTTCGTCCGACGCCTTAAGTTCCTGCCGACGGGCCAATGCGTGAAACGGGCTTTTCCCGAGCCCGTCGCCGACGGGTTTAGTGCCCGTCGCCGACGGCTTCTTCTGCTTGTTTCCTCCGTTTTCCGCGTTATGCCTTCCCGGTTAAACCGTAACACTCCCGAAAGGTTTCTTAACATTGTATGAGTTAATACGTATGTGTTTATGTATGTATGTAGAGGCGTAAGAATATGTACGTGTGAATGGAAGCATGTATATGTATTGTAGCATTAATTTTATGAACGTAACTAAGTACATAATTATATATGCATGTATGTTTGTATGTAGGTATCGGTGTATGTATGTATGCAAGTAGTTATGTATGAATATGAGTACTATGCATTTAAATATGAAGGTACATACGTGTGCAGGTACGGGCGTATATATGTGGATGCAAGTATGTAAATATGTTTGTGAGTAGGCAGTAATGTATGTACGTATGTAGTGACAGAGTAATGTCTGTGTATATGTAGATGTGTATTTAGTACAAGTGAAGGTACATATGAGTGTAGGCATGTATGTAACGATGTAGGTAACGATGTAGGAAGGGTATGTACATATGTAGATGTGTATGTACGAATATATATAAAGATATGCATGAATGTATGTATGTATGTAGAGATGTATGAATGTAGATACCTATGAAGCGTATTTATGTATATATGAAGATACGTATGATAGTATGTATATATGTGAAGGCGTAGGAATGTATGTACGTATGTAGGTGTATATTTATGTACATATAATGATACGTATGAGTGTATGCATGCATGTATTGAGTTTTACGCAGGTATATTATTGAAGGCTCACGAGGGAATGAATACGTGAATGATATGCTTAAAAATGAGAGAGGAAGCTGAATGGAAAGTGTACATGTAATATATTCTTGTTTATGTATTGTATACTAATGTGTGAATGTATGTGGGAATGCAGGTTGTACGGATGGTGAGCGATTATCACGAAGATTAGAGATCGAAGACCGAGTCACTAGAGAGATTGTACGGGGACGTTGAATGTGAAATGTAGCAATCATAAGCTATGTTTTTAATTAGTAAATAAGAGGATAACGGATTTATGAATAAGAGTTATGTTAAAGTTAAAGTTTAAATAAGTTGAGGTATTTAATAGGTAATTAAATTTTATGGTTCGTGTTTTCCGCTGCGACTTTTGTCATGTATGTTTTAGGGTCTAACAGAAACAACCGTTGAAAATGACTCCGTTAGTTCATTTTCGTTTCTGAAGATTATCCGTTGAGGAAATGAATATCCGTTTGTCTATCATTTTCATTTCCATTTCTGAGGAAGCAACCGTTGAAAATGACTCTGTTCGTTCATTTTCGTTTCTGAAGATTTGTCCGTTGAGGAAATGAATATCCGTTTGTCTATCATTTTCATTTCCGTTCTGAGGAAGCAACCGTTGAAAATGACTCTGTTTGTTCATTTTTGTTTCTGAAGATTTGTCCGTTGAGGAAATGAATATCCGTTTGTCTATCATTTTCATTTCCGTTCTGAGGAAGCAACCGTTGAAAATGACTCTGTTTGTTCATTTTCGTTTCTGAAGAGTATCTGTCGAGGGAAATGAATATCCGTTTATTTAATCCTTCATTTCCGAACCTGAGGAAACAACTGTTGAAAATGACTCCGTTAGTTCATTTTCGTTTCTGAAGATTTTCCGTTGAGGAAATGAATATCCGTTTGTCTATCATTTTCATTTCCGTTTCTGAGGAAGCAACCGTTGAAAATGACTCTATTTGTTCATTTTCGTTTCTGAAGATTTGTCCGTTGAGGAAATGAATATCCGTTTGTCTATCATTTTCATTTCCGTTCTGAGGAAGCAACCGTTGAAAATGACTCTGTTTATTCATATTCGTTTCTGAAGAATTGTCCGTTGAGGAAATGAATATCCGTTTGTCTATCATTTTCATTTCCGTCTTTGAGGAAGCAACCGCTGAAAATGACTCCGTTTGTTCATTTTCGTTTCTGAAGATTTGTCCGTTGAGGAAATGAATATCCGTTTGTCTATCATTTTCATTTCCGTTTCTGAGGAAGCATCTGTTGAAAATGACTCCGTTTGTTCATTTTCGTTTCTGAAGATTGTTCCGTTAAGGAAATGGATCCCCGTTTGTTTATTCCTTCATTTCCGCTTCTGAAGAATACTCGTTGAGGAAATTGACTCCGTTTGTTCATTTTCATTCTGAAGAATGTCCGTTAAGGAAATGACAGGATTATGCTTTACATATCTCTGGTGGTTATCTGACACAAAGTCACAAATAGACTCCTACGAATTAATTTCGGGACGAAATTTCCTAAAGTAGGGGAGACTGTAACACCTGTGTCATTTCAACCATCAAACAAATGCCAAACCAATGAAAGATTGTATTTCATACTTGGGATTTGTAAAAATATGTGTATCGTTTGCACATATCGACTCTTGTTCGATTTCAAGCTTTAAATCGCTTTCTGGAGGGTTATACGCGCTCTGATGTGTAGATATAACCAGTTTAATCCAACGAACGCTCCGGAATAGTGAAATAGGCTTAACATACCTTAAATAACCTTTACATAACTTAAATATAAGTTTTGGAAGGTTTGGTGTGGTGAAATAAAGTTTAATCACTTACAGGGACTAAAGTTGACAAACTGCGAAAGTATGCCAATTTGAACTGTAACAGACATTCCGGAACATTACCATAAGTTAAACATACCACAAATATCCTTTACATAGCTTAGAAATAGGCTTTAAGGGGTTCGGTATGCTAAAATAAACTTTTGGGTCATTCAGGGACTAAAAGTGTCAAAAAGTGCACAAGTTTGCATTTTTACGCATAACTTACGTTCTGAATACATCCGGACATCCAAAAATTTATGTAAGCACTAAAATATTTTATTTTAGTGTTCGCCATAAGAAAAATCCATTCGTCGCTTAATTTGGATCGTTTTTGCGTTCGTCACGACTTCCGTCGTAATTAACCGAACATCGCAACCGTACGGCTAAACGAACCGACATCCGAGATATTTTTGAGCACATTTTAAGTTCCCTATACTTTAACTTCATTTTAGAGCTTTGAAATGGGGTTAACGGGGCTTAAACGTGTCAAAAATGCATCGAAAACCAAGTTTAAGGGCTGCAGGGACCAAAAGTGTAAATCTGCCAAACTTAAGCTTAGCGGTGCGCTACACTTATTAGGTAGCGGTGCGCTAGCCTGTGCCAGAATAGATAATATCAAACAGTCAGCAGATTATCAGCTGATTAAACCACAACCACAAGTTCTAAACTTGCCCTTTCAGCTCTTAATAGGCCATTTCAGTAACCATAACATTTTGACAAATGTACGCATGAGATTCGAGCACGGTTTTCATGAAACGATCTTAACGGTTACCTGAAATCTATAAATACCCATCACATTTGCACACATTTCCCACAAGAATCTGATCATTTGTGCTCTAAGTTGAAACCTTTGTTTCATACCTGAGCTATTTTGATCTTGATTAGCATTCGGGGACCTTTCGTAAGTATTCTTTCGTTCTTTTATCGCTTTCGAGTCCGAAAGTCAAACTTTGTTTGACTTTCTGCATTGACCAGTTTATGGTCGATGCAAAGTTCGTTTGAACTTCATAACGTGAGCGTGATCACGATGGTTATAGTCCCTAGTGACTATACCTACTGATTACCACGTTATCTAGGCTTAGTGACGAGCCGTAGTTTCAGGCAGAATACGTATTCTTGCGTATTTTGTAACCAAACTACTCTTAGGTATCACAACCGTTTTTTGTGATACCAAACCTATTTTTCTAAACTTAGTTAAGCATGTTTTAACATGCTTAACTCGTCACTTTTAGTTTAGTGCTTATATAGGGTCGTAAGGTAAGCGATCTAAACAATCGCTTATACTTTCGAACCCGACCCGTTTGGTCGATCATTAGGATCCGACCAAACACATTAGGTGACCATAGTATATAGGGAATAACCTTACGAGGTTATACCTTATGGTCGCTTCGTTTAAGTAGTTGTATGATAGGTAGTTTATATGCCTTAGGTAAATTACCAAAATACCCCGTTGATGCCAAAATTCATTTTAAACATATGTAACATAACTTTTGACATCTAAACTGATTTGACAACCATATTAGACATGTTAAGGCATATATTACTTGTCATAGGACTAGTTAGGCGGTCCGAACGCGTTTCACGCGAACGACGCGTTAAAGTAGCATAAGCTACCTAAACGGGTCGTAATGGGTCACAAGCACTTAGGTTAGGTTTCATTTAGTATGTAGGCTTTATTAAACCATACTACATGAGTTCCCATACTCATTTGGTTTACGAGCCCTCATTCTATCCGATCTTCCGATTTAGGTCCGGTTTATTAATGTAGTTACCTATATTAGGTGCCGTTTGATATTCCGAGATCTCTAGCATTACTTGGTGGTTATCTTTATACATCTGAGCAATCTCAATTGAGTACATAGAACCCCTCTTTTACTGTTTTCCAAACGTTTTGGGGTGGAACACATGTGCCTACTTGTTACTTTCATGCTTTCCTGTTTTCACATCATATACATGCTATGTTCGTTAGTACATTATAGTACATGATTTCATTGCATCTTATGCTAGGTGTGCCCATTGTGTGCATTACTTAGTACATTGTTTTACATTACATTTCATGCTAGGCGTGCCCATTGTGTGCATTACTTAGTACATTGTTTTACATTACATTTCATGCTATGTATGCCCATTGTGTGCGTACTTAGTACATCGTTTTACATTACATTTCATGCTATGTATGTCCACTGTGTGCATACTTAGTACATTGTTTTACATTGCATTTCTGTTGCATATGCTCATCCAGCATATGAACACATTATACTACATTTTGAACCGTTGAAATCATTTGACTATGTGAACCGTTTGTATCTGTGAACCGTGTGTATCTGTGAACCGTTTGTATCTGTGAACCATGTGAACCATTTGTATCTGTTGACATGTTTTACATTTGACAATAGACAATTGACATTACATAAACATTTCTACAATTGTTAAACATTACTTTGGTGGTTTGGTTTGATTAAGTGATTAAGTAACGATGCGTGTGTAATATGATACAAGCATGGGGGATACGCCGCTGGTACTTCCTATATATAAGTGCTTGTATGATATTACATAGCGTACCGTTATTTGAATCATTTCAGTTTGAGACATAGAACATTTTATACAAGTAACATACTTTTTACAAGACATTGATTTACAAACAGCTTATTTTACACAAACACATTTTACATGGTTATTCATTTAACCTGACATTTATTTATACATATCATCTGATCTTATCGTTTTTCAAATGATTTACAAGACAAAGCAAATTACAAGGTTCATGACTAAACATTTTCTCAAACATAAGTCATGAATCTTATTTTCACAAAACCTATGTATCTCACAGGCATTTTTATGCTGACGTACCTATTTTCACATGTGTTTTCAGGAGATGATGCATAGGACTTATCAAGACATACTTAGGCGGACATGTGCCTTAGTGACTTAAAACGAGACAAGAACTAGTTAATTTATGTTATGTACTCTTGGTTTCTTGCCTAAAACAATGTAAACTTGGATGGTTGATTAATAAAACGAACTTTAATTTCCATGGTTGTGAAACATTAATTCTGTTACAACACTCCCCGACGTTTCCGCCACGTTTTGTATGTTCTACGTGGTCGGGGTGTGACAACAATTAAAGATGCGGGCCCAGGATATCATGGAGGCTTCGGAGCAGGATGTAAAGAAAGTTATCCTGGATCAGGATAATCCGGATATCTCGGTGCTCGTAGGAACCAATATCCCTCAGGATATTGAAAATCAATTGACTAATTTTTTGAAATGCAGGATGTCAACATTTGCTTGGAAGCATGAGGATATGACAGGTATTTCCAAGGATATTATAACACATAAACTCGGTATTGACAGGTCGTTCAAGCCGGTCCAGCAAAAGAGAAGGAAATTTGCTCCGGAGCGAAATGTGATCATCCGAGAGGAAGTTGAAAGGCTACTAAGGAGCAAGATGATTAGAGAAGTGAAGTTTCCTAAATGGGTTGCGAATGTAGTCGTGGTACAAAAGAAAAATGGGAAATGGAGAGTTTGTGTAGACTACACAGACTTAAACAAAGCCTGTCCAAAAGACCCCTTTCCTCTACCTCATATTGATTCAATGGTAGATGCTACCGCCGGCCACGAGATGTTAACCTTCATGGATGCCTCTTCAGGATTTCAGCAAATCCAAATGGAACCCTCTGATCAGGAGGATACTGCTTTCATGACACCCACAGGTATTTATTGTTATACTATTATGCCCTTTGGTTTGAAATATGCAGGTGCAACATACCAGAGGTTGGTAAACATGGTGTTTAAAGACAAGTTGGGGGACACCATGGAAGTATATATTGATGATATGGTGGTGAAATCTAAAAAGGCTGAGGATCATCTCCAGGATATTAAGGGAGCGTTTAATATCCTGGATCAATATAACATGAAACTGAATCCTGCTAAGTGCCATTTCGGAGTGGGGGTAGGAAAGTTTCTAGGATATATGGTGACCAAAAGAGGCATAGAGGCAAGCCCGGAGCAGATTAGAGCTATCCTGGATATAAAATCACCTTCGAATATGAAGGATGTCCAACGGTTAACCGGCCGAGTAGCAGCATTGAGCAGATTTATTTCAAGATCCTCGGAAAAATGCAAGGAATTTTATGATATCCTCAAGAAGAATAAGAAGTTCGAATGGGGAGCAAAGCATGAAGCAGCCTTGCAGGATTTGAAGCAATATCTCTCAACTGCACCTCTATTGATGAAGCCTGAAAATGGTGAACCATTATCCCTGTATCTTGCAGTATCAGGGAATGCAGTAAGTGTTGTCCTTGTAAAGGATCATGAAGGTCAGCAGTATCTTGTCTATTATATTAGTAAAAGTTTATTAGATGCTGAAACTAGATATTCTCATCTAGAAAAATTGATATTAGCCCTAGTTATGGCATCAACGAAACTTAGACATTATTTTGAGACACATGGGATTCATGTTAAAACCAATTATCCTGTTAAAAACGTGCTTAGGAAACCCGAGATGTCGGGTAGGATGGCTAAGTGGTCAGTAAAATTAAGTGCTTATTGTTAGGGGAGGATTTTCTAACAATTAGTGATCCTTATTCGTTATCCTAACTAGTGATCCTTACATCTGTGACATGTGGTGATCCTCAGAAGAGCTTCAGGATCAGGATCATGGATCACTTTAAGGATCCTCGTACTGACGATTGTTTACTTATGTATTATGCTATCTCGCAGGTATGACGAGCTTGACCAGGTCTTGGCGACAATCCTGGAGAATATTCCTAAGCTATTCTGCATGTGCTTGACCAAAAATAGACGTTGTGGAGAACGTGGAGGCTGGGCACGAAAGTCGGATAGTTAGTTTAGGTGGTTATTTCTATTTTAAAAGGGAGTAACGAGCTAGTAGAAAACAGTTAGTCATTTTTGCAGTTACACACACTCGTACAAACGCTCATACAAGCTCTCGTTCAAACACTTAGCAATTTCATACACTTTCTACACATTTCACCGTAGTGATCCTTGTACCTAGCTCGTTACTATCCGAAGTTGTAAACATTAATTCATTTATTTGAGCTTGGTGATCGGTAGTTTCCATCACCCGGGGTTTTTTGTGCCGGAGATCAACTCTTGATCAAGGGCTTTTTCCCCGTATAAACCCTTGTGTTGTTTGTGCAATTTTTCACTAAAGTGATCCTCATCATTGTTACACATTTTAAGCATCATACCCCGTAATCTAGAGTTTGGTTGCAATATCCTCATCTGATTTTTTGACCAAAACAGTTTGGCGCCCACCGTGGGGCCGTTGGTGCTTTGTCCTTAGCAGAATACGCATTTCTGTGCTCATTCCGGTTCATTACAACCAAGCAAATGGCTTCTTCAGCGAAGAGCGCTTCAAACTTGATGCCCTCATTCACTTCTTCACAAGGCGTCCCTCCTTTGCCTCCACCACCTTCTGGATCCCAGAAGAATACTGAGAATGCTGCGAAGAAACCAACTCCCATTTTCTCAAAACCTCCAACTTCTTCTGCTTCTTACACTCCTACTACTAGTGACTTGTTTACTCTGATTTTGCAGATGAAGGACCATATCCAGCAGCAGGACAAGACCAATGAAAAAATCCTTAGAGAAATCGGAGACATCAAGAAACAAAAGAGATCGGCAGAGGATCATTCCCCACTGGTGCCGAAATCCTTGAATTTCGATACTCCAGTGATTACTTCTCAGCCATCAGCGGCTCCAGACATTCAATATGTGGGTGGACCAAAAGGAGTGCACTACGGAACAACAACAACAACCCAGGCATCAGGTTCATATTTCCAGCCAGCGGGATCCTATCCTCAGCATATGGGATCCCTCATATTTCCAGCCAGCGGGATCCTATCCTCAGCATATGGGATCCCTCACGAATTCAGGAGGATATTCAGGGATGCAGCATTTTCAAGGATCCTCCTTCGTTCCAGGATCATCCCAGGTTCAAGGATCCTCCTTCGTTCCAGGATCATCCCAGGTCCAAGGATCCTCCTTCGTTCCAGGATCATCCCAGGTCCAAGGATCCTCCTTCGTTCCAGGATCATCCCAGGTCCAAGGATCCTCCTTCGTTCCAGGATCATCCCAGGTTCAAGGATCCTCCTTCGTTCCAGGATCATCCCAGGTTCAAGGATCCTCCTTCGTTCTAGGATCATCCCAGGTTCAAGGATCCTCCTTCGTTCCAGGATCATCCCAGGTTCAGGGATCCTCCTTCATTCCAGGATCATCCTAGTTCCAGGGACCCTTCCAGATGCCAGGATCCTTAAGGAGTGTGCAAACAGGAAGTTCAGATGTCCATCAGGGAGATTTTATTCCAATGCAGACTAATGCTTCTGCTGGTCCCTCGATCATTCCAGAGCCTCAACAATATGGATTAACATCCATTCTTCCTAACTTGAATCCAATGGGAGGTAACACTTTTAACAATTCTTATACTACTAACCAAGGTCTTATGCAGGATCCAGGTATCAATCATGCCATGGTTAGAGAATTGCAAAAGCTAAAGGATATGATATCAAGTGTCCCGGGAGTAGTCAAACCTATCCCAGAGATTGCAGATGGGAGCCATAAGATATCTCGTTTTGCACCACCAATCTGTGATGCTGAGATACCCAAGAGGTTCCATGTGCCTACAATGAAACTGTATGATGGCTCAACAGATCCTGAAGAACACATAGCACAATACAGGGAGAGGATGGAGATCAATCCAATCCCAGAAAGGTTAAAGGAAGCATGCCTGTGCAAAGGATTCGGATCCACTCTTACTGGATCAGCTCTCAAATGGCTGCTAAGTCTTCCTCCCTATTCTATTACCTCATTTGCTAACCTAGTTAACTTGTTTAATAATCAGTTTTCCTGTAGTAGAAAATTTGAACGATTAACTAGTGATTTATATAGGATAACCCAGGGTCATAACGAATCATTAAGGGATTACATTACCAAATTCAGTAAAGAATCCTTAGACATTCCCAACTTAGATATAGCCACGGCTGTTGAGGCCTTTAAAATGGGGTTGCTTAGGGATTCGTTATTTTATGATGATCTTGTTATGACACCATGCAGGAACCTAGATGAGGTAAGAACCCGGGCCCTTAGGTACATCCGGCTAGAGGACGACAAGAGGATCCAGGAGAGGTTAGCAGGATCCTCAAAGCAGGATAAGCAAGGATCCTCATTCAGGAACAACAAGTTCAGATCCTACAATAGATCTGATAACCAGAACGTGCATTCTATTGATCAAGAGGAGGATGATGAGGATTATCCTCCAATTTCTGAATATTGTTTTAGTGTTGATAATAATGAACTAATCCTTGCGATGCAGAGTCTAGGTGATAAAGCTAGATGGCCCAGGAAAAATGATAGGCCAGCTGCAACTAAGGATAAATCAAAGTGGTGTGCATACCATGAAGATTTTGGGCACCTCACAGAAGAGTGCATTGCACTAAGAAAGGAAATTGGATACTTGTTGAGCAAAGGGCATCTAAAAGAATTGTTGGGAAGAAAAAAGTCAAGAACTCAGGATCCTGAAAGGATCCCTGAAAAGGCTCCAGCCCCTCCAGCGGATGCACAAGTGATAAACTTCATTTCTGGAGGATCAGACATTTGTGGCACATCCTTCTCAGCAGCTAAAAGGCATGCAAAGGAAACTAAAATGGATAACGGAGAAAGACCTGTTCGAACATCAAGTGTCTCGGAAGGGAAAGTCATAACCTTTGATGAAGAGGATCGTGTTGATATCCAGGATCCTCATCACGATGGTTTAGTTATTACTCTTTTCATATCTAACCATTTTGTCCGCAGGATCCTTATAGACGGAGGAAGTTCAGTAAATATTATCCAGCTTGATGTCCTAAAGAAGATGGGTATTCCTGAATCAGAGATCATACCAAGATCCTCTGTGCTCGTGGGATTTAGTGGAGAAACTAAGAATACCCTGGGGGACATTAAACTCCCAATATACATTGAAGGCCTACACGCTTATCAAAAATTTTGTGTTATTGACTGTTTATCTTGTTGTAATGTTATCCTTGGCAGGCCCTGGATACACGATATGAAAGCAGTCCCATCCACTTACCATCAATGTGTGAAGCTCCCTAGTCCTTGGGGAATAGTGAAGATTGATAGTGATCAGCAGGAGGCTAAGAATTGCTATACTTCATCGATGAAACCAGCCTCGAAGTCAAGGGAGCAATAGCAATCAAAGTATCCTCCAAGGGATGTCTTGGAGGCGAGTGAACAGGATGTGGTAGAAATCCTTATGGATCCGGATGATCCTGAATCTACAGTTTATATCGGATCAGGGATCCTGGGCGAAATGAAAGAAGACCTCGTATCCTTCCTAAAAAGGAGAAAGACTACCTTTGCATGGAAACACGAAGACATGACTGGTATATCCAAAGATGTAATCACTCACAAACTCGGCATTGACAGATCCTTCAAACCAATCCATCAAAGGAGAAGAAAGTTTGCACCGGAAAGGAATGCCATTATCCAGGAAGAGGTAGAGAAATTGCTCCGGGCAGGTATGATTAGAGAGGTCAAGTATCCAAGATGGCTGGCCAATGTGGTTGTTGTTCAAAAGAAAAACGGAAAGTGGAGGGTATGTGTCGATTTTACCGATCTAAATAAGGCATGTCCCAAGGATCCTTTCCCTTTACCCCACATTGACTCCATGGTGGATGCAACCGCGGGTCATGAACTGTTAACTTTTATGGATGCTTCATCTGGATTTCAACAAATCCAAATGGAACCATCCGACCAAGAGGATACAACCTTCATGACTCCAACTGGTATATACTGCTATATTGCTATGCCGTTCGGATTAAGAAATGCAGGTGCAACATATCAAAGGCTGGTGAATATGATGTTCAAGGATCAGATCGGACAAACTATGGAGGTTTACATAGATGATATGGTGGTAAAATCCATAAGAGCTGAGGATCACCTAAAGGATTTGGAGGAAGCATTTGATATCCTTGACAAATATAATATGAAGCTTAATCCTTCAAAATGTCATTTTGGTATTAAAGCAGGTAAATTCTTAGGATACATGGTGACTAAAAGAGGCATTGAAGCTAGCCCGGAACAGATCAAAGCAATAGTGAACATCAAATCCCCGGCCAATGCTAAGGATGTTCAAAGGCTAACAGGCAGGATAGCAGCTTTGAACAGATTCATATCCAAATCCTCAGAGAAGTGCAAAGAATTCTATGATATCCTAAGGAAGAACAAGAAATTTGAGTGGACTGAAAAGCATGAAAATGCTTTAAGAGCCCTCAAAGATTACCTATCCTCAGCCCCAGCCTTGATGAAGCCAGAAAAAGGCGATGTGCTATCCTTGTATCTTGTAGTATCCTCAAAAGCAGTAAGTGCGGTCCTTGTTAAGGATCATGAAGGTACACAACATCCTGTCTATTATGTAAGTAAAAGTTTACTTGATGCCGAATCCAGGTATTCACACCTTGAAAAGCTTATTCTTGCATTAATTATGGCATCTACTAAGTTAAGACATTATTTTGAAACTCATGTTATCATAGTTAAAACTAATTTTCCAATTAAGAATGTCCTCAGGAAACCAGAAATGTCAGGAAGGATGGCTAAGTGGGCAGTGAAGCTAAGTGCATATGATATAAGATATGAGCCTAGGACAGCCATCAAATCCCAAGCACTAGCTGACTTTGTGGCAGATTTCAGTAGTGATTTACAAGAAGAAGCTGAGTTAGAAGTCCAACAGCTAGAAGAGACCAAGGATCCTTGGATACTCTACACTGATGGATCCTCAAATGTCAAAGGCACAGGGCTTGGAATACTACTAAAATCGCCACAGGGGGACATAATACCCCACTCTATAGCTTGTGAGTTCCAAACCACTAACAATGAGGCTGAATATGAAGCCTTAATTGCTGGTTTGCAAATTGCTAAGCATATGGGGATCAGGTATCTTGAGGTACATGTAGATTCTTTGTTAATTACAAACCACTTTAATGGATCCTACGCTGTTAAAGGTGAAAAGCTAACCAAATATTTAGAGATAGTCAAAAGTTTGGCACTCTCTTTTGTTTCCTTTAGTTTGTCACAGGTACCAAGGGAAGAAAATACAGAAGCTGATGCATTGGCTAATTTAGGATCATCCTTGAAGATCCCGGAGGATATCAAGATCCCTATTATCCATATTCTGAACCCGGCTATTGAGGATCATGTGGCTATGGAGATAGGAAGTGATTCTGCAATGATCCCTAGTGAGGATACTCAATCCCATTCAGGATCAGGATCATGGATCTCACCAATTATGAGATATTTACAACATGGAGAGATTCCTACAAGAGAAAACCCTAGGGCTTTCAAATCTAAGGTATCTCAATTCACAATTATAAATAGTATGTTGTATAGACGATCTCTTGCAGGACCATACTTGAGATGCATTGAGGATCCTGAAGTCCAAGAAGTTTTAAAAGACGTCCATGAAGGAGATTGTGGAAACCACACTGGGGGCAGGGCATTATTTTCAAGGATCTTGAGGACAGGATACTACTGGCCAACCATGAAGAGAGATGCTGTGGAGTATGCTAAAAGATGTGATCCTTGTCAGAGACACAGCAATATCCTTCATCAACCAGCTGAATTGTTACATCCTATATCCTCCTCTTGGCCATTTATGAGATGGGGTATGGATATAGTTGGTAAGCTCCCTAAGGCACCTGGTGGAAAAGTATTCATGCTTGCTATGACTGATTACTTCTCCAAGTGGATAGAGGCCGAAGCTTTTGCCCAAGTCAGAGAAAAGGAAGTTATATCCTTCATTAAAAGAAATATTATAACTAGATTTGGAATTCCTTCTGAGATTATATGTGATAATGGTTCCCAATTTATTGGGGGCAGAACCACTAACTTTTGTGACAGCTGGGGGATTAGGATGATAACATCAACACCAGTCCACCCACAAGCTAATGGTCAGGCAGAATCATCCAACAAGATCATCATCAACAATTTAAAGAAAAAGCTTGGATCCAAGAAAGGGAAATGGGCAGAAGAACTACCCTATGTGCTTTGGGCTGATAGGACAACCCCCAAGAATGCTACTGGTCAAACACCATTCTCTTTGGTATTTGGGGCAGAATCAGTGATCCCAACAGAAATGGTGGTTCCAACTGCAAGAACAAGTACCCGTGATCCTGAGGAAAATGATGAAAACTTGGCTCAAGACCTGGATACTATTGAAGAAATCAGGAATATGGCCAGGATAAGGATGGCCAGTTATCAACAAAGAATGGCTGGTGCTTACAACAAAAATGTCAGGATCAGAAGGTTTCAAGTTGGAGATATGGTATTAAGGAAAGCATTTCAGAATACCACCAATCCTGCGGATGGAAAGTTGTCTCCAAAATGGGAAGGCCCTTATTTGATTGAAGCTGAAGCAGGAAAGGGGGCATATAGATTGCTAACCATGGAAGGTGATTTGCTACCAAGAGCTTGGAATGCTGTCCATTTGAAGAAATATTTCAGGTGAGTAGGATCCTCATGGCATAGATGATCCTCATAATAGGGATATCCTTAAAGGATCCTCAAAGTATCGGTGATCCTTACTTAGGTAATATCCTAAACTTGAGCTATTTCATTTCATTATTTTCTCTTATAAGGATAAGGATCATGTATCCTTTATCCATCTCTCACGTGAGTTTAAGTTTTGAAAGTTCAGGTATCCTTAGCATAATATTGGTTATCCACAGAAGCGATTCGTCTTTTGGGTTTAACCCCAGTTATTCGGGCTTGTCCCTAGATTCCGCCTGTAGCGCACGATGATCCTGGTGTAGTTCAAGGCTTTGGGACCAGTACTCATTCTAGGGGCTGATAATCCCATTGTTCTGGCTATGCTTAGGATCCTACGTATAATGGTAGACGTACCATACATCCATTCATAAGGTTTCTAACGTTTTCACGTTAGCTAAGGTTTCTAACGTTTTCACGTTAGCAAAGGTTTTGGCATCTTCATGTCACTAAGTTTGGATAGTTGCCAGTTAGGGCCATACTCCAGTTTGCATACGATCCTTGGGCTTGTCCCCAGTTATCCTTGGGCTTGTCCCCAGTTATCCTTGGGCTTGTCACCAGTTGCTAACTCTTTTCTTATATTGGCTTAGTCCCAAGTTATGCTCTATTTCAGGTCCTTGAAGATAGGCAGCTAAGGATCCTTGATCCTTACTTCACTCTAAGGTTTATTTTATAGTTATCCTTATAATGGTTAGGATTCTAACTTGGATCCTCAGGTATGATCCTTAACTCTTTTGATCTTATTTATTATTCTTTTAAATAACCCCTATACTTGACAACTGAACTTATGATTTTTAAATTGTATCACTTTTTAGAACTTATCGGTTATGGGATATGTGATCCTGATCATATCCTAAGCTTTTTGAATAATTTTCAAGGCATGATAATTATAAACAGAATGAACATTACAACAGTTGGAAAGGAAGATATTAAAAAGTATAACAACACAAGATAAGCGACAAAAGGTTAAGTTTTTATTTATTAACATAAGGATAACCCTTTAAAGGTTGTCAAAATTACCTACCCGAGCATCTACCAGCAAAACGTGGCCCGTCCGCTGGGGTAGGTAAAGGGTGTCCATGATAATGAGTTCAAAGATAGTGCAGGAATATAAAGGCGGCAGGATCACAATGGTTTCATCCCCCAAACAGAGGATCCCTCCACCAATAGCAATCCTACATATTGTTCAAAGGATCATACATGATCCTTAATCCTAACACCTATTGTTCAGTATAGACCATCATTGTTTTAAACATCACAACCACAAAAAACTACCACCAAACTAAAAAATTGGGCTCCGGCTATGTCTAGAAGTTTCCATCATCGCCCAATCATGCAGCCTAAGCCTTCGCTGCATTGTCACCTCCAGCTCCACTTGCCTCACCAGCTTCATCCTTGCTTCCAGCCTCGATTGTCAAGATCTCTCCAGCCTCCTCTTCATCACCCAATTCAGCCAGCCTTGCCCTCCATTCTTCAATTTCCCAGCTACTTTTGTCAAAGGCAGGATCCTGAGCCTCCAGGGCCATTTGAAGCTTGGTTTTGTACATTGCTATGGCGGCAGAGACTTTGGCATCATCTGTGATCTCCTGCCTTTCATAGTCAAAATTAACCAGCACCTTAGCCATTTTCTGTTTGGTATCCTGGAGTTCCTTCTGAAGATCAGCGAGTGCAAGATCCTTGAGCACAGCAACCTACTGGAGATATGCAATCTTTTTATCTTGATCCTCAACGTGGCCCACATAATCCTCAATCTCAGCAAATTTCTGCAAAAGAAAAGGTTAAGGTCAATCATCAGGGTATGTCAACAGGATATACAAGCAGAGACAGTGATCCTTACTTCATTGAAGTACTCAAGGAATTGGTGGCGGATTAGAGGCAAACCCTGCAAATCCTCAGCCTCGGAGACCTTTCTCTTCTTGATTCCCTTTCCTTTGAGGGGTGCCTTGGGGATTGAAGCCGTCGGGCTGGTAGGAACCTTTCTTTTGGAGGATTTGACGGTGGTGAGATCGGTGACACTAAACCTTGAAGCAGCTTTGGTAGATTTTCCAGCACCTACACAACCAAAACAAGATAAGTATCTCTTCTTAATTTACGTTTTACTATTTATTTAAATTTTGAACAAGGATACTTACTTGACATTGTGACAGAGCCTGAGGATACCTCCTGAGAATCTTGGGTTGTTGTTTTGAAAGTTCTAGTTTCAGGATCGAGTCCCCAGAAAGCAGCAAGTCTTTCCCTGGTTGCAGGTGTTGTGATGAGATGTGAAACAGAGATAGCTGCAGGACACAAGACAAAAAGGGGTCAGTAATCCTTATAAAAACTAGACTACTTGGTGATCCTTCTCAGGATCCTCCAGCCTACCATGGGTGGACCATGTTCTTGGTAAATGCTCTCCATCTGAAATGGTATCCCTTCTTACAAAGAAGAAGCGACGTTTCCAATCTTTGTCGTTTTTGGTGACTTTGAGAAGAGGATGATCTGCACCGGGTTTTCGTTTGAACAAATAACGGTGGGAACCAAAGGTAGTAAGGTCATACAGTTCCGCCAGTTCTGACATTCCTAAATCAACGCCTTCCTGCTCGATGATCCTCTCCAGGGTATATAAAACCCTCCAAATCATCGGCATGGCTTGAATGTAAGATATGCCGGTCAAGGAAAAGAAGGATTGTGTGAATTCCGGGAAAGGATAGGTGTATCCTATGGCAAATGGAGTAACTGGAAAGGCAACCCATGTTTCTGAAACATAGTCGCTCAGGGCAGTTGGATCGAAAGGTCTGAAAAAGGCATTCGCCGGAAAACGATGACGGATGTTATCTACTTGTGCATCGTTAAAGCAACACCTTTCGTTCACCGAGTCTTTGATGATCTTTTGACCCTTCAAAGGGCTATCCTTTTTGTGATCCTTGGCCGGGGAACTTCGGAGCAACATTTTCGAAGTGATGGAGATAAAGAAAGAAAAACAGAGTGAGAGAGAAAGAAAGAGGAGGAAGAAATACCTGATTGATCGTCGACTGAGAATTTAAAGGGAGTTTCTTTCGAATTCGAATGCATAATGATCCTATCTATATCTCTATTTATAATTATGATTCTGCAGGATTGTCACTTCCGTGACATCATCATCGCAACGGCTAGTTCTATTTTAACGGCTATATATCCGTTAGTTTGTTGCGGATAAGATCAAGAAAACATAACTCGCTAATTTTACAATTTCACTCCTTATATTTTGGGGGCAATTGTTAGGGGAGGATTTTCTAACAATTAGTGATCCTTATTCGTTATCCTAACTAGTGATCCTTACATCTGTGACAGGTGGTGATCCTCAGAAGAGCTTCAGGATCAGGATCATGGATCACTTTAAGGATCCTCGTACTGACGATTGTTTACTTATGTATTATGCTATCTCGCAGGTATGACGAGCTTGACCAGGTCTTGGCGACATTCCTGGAGAATATTCCTAAGCTATTCTGCACGTGCTTGACCAAAAATAGACGTTGTGGAGAACGTGGAGGCTGGGCACGAAAGTCGGATAGTTAGTTTAGGTGGTTATTTCTATTTTAAAAGGGAGTAACGAGCTAGTAGAAAACAGTTAGTCATTTTTGCAGTTACACACACTCGTACAAACGCTCATACAAGCTCTCGTTCAAACACTTAGCAATTTCATACACTTTCTACACATTTCACCGTAGTGATCCTTGTACCTAGCTCGTTACTATCCGAAGTTGTAAACATTAATTCATTTATTTGAGCTTGGTGATCGGTAGTTTCCATCACCCGGGGTTTTTTGTGCCGGAGATCAACTCTTGATCAAGGGCTTTTTCCCCGTATAAACCCTTGTGTTGTTTGTGCAATTTTTCACTAAAGTGATCCTCATCATTGTTACACATTTTAAGCATCATACCCCGTAATCTAGAGTTTGGTTGCAATATCCTCATCTGATTTTTTGACCAAAACACTTATGACTTAGTATATGAGCCTAGAAATGCCATAAAGTCTCAGGCCTTAGCTGACTTTGTGGCTGATTTCAGTAGTGACATTCAAAATGAAGTAGACTTAGAAGTACAGCAGCTAGGAGAAAACTTAGAATGCTGGACATTGTATACTGATGGTGCATCTAACGTAAGAGGTGTAGGTCTAGGTATACTACTAAAATCGTCACAGGGGGACATATTACCCCAGGCTATTAGGTGTGAATTTCCTGCTACTAATAATGAGGCAGAATATGAAGCTTTGATTGCAGGATTAGAGTTGGCTAAAAATATGAATATTAGATGTTTACAAGTATATGTTGATTCCCTGTTGATTACTAACCATTTCAATGGATCTTACGCAGTAAAAGGTGAAAAGTTAGTTGAATATCTCGAAATTCTCAAAAAATTAGCAGGATACTTCGATAATTTTACACTTGAACAGGTACCAAGAGAGGAAAATGCTGAAGCTGATGCCTTGGCAAATCTGGGATCATCAGTCAGGATACCGGAAGGAACCCGAATACCAATATTACATATCCTATATCCTGCGACGAATCCTCAGGATAAGGAAGTAATAAGTATTCAGGATCCTGATGATGAGTATCCCGAGGAGGATCATAAGTCCTGGACGGCTCCAATCATGAGATATCTCAAGGAAGGACACATCCCAAAGAATGAGAATCCTAAAGCCTTTAGAATGATGGTATCACGATTCACTATTATAAATGACGTTTTGTATAAGAAATCTCTTGCAGGACCATATCTGAGGTGCTTGGAGGATCCCGAAACCAAAGAAGTACTTCAGGATATACACGAAGGGGATTGTGGTAACCATACTGGGGGCAGGTCGTTATTCTCAAAAGTATTAAGGACAGGATATTATTGGCCGACGATGAGAAAAGATGCCACAGAATATGCTCGAAGATGTGACGCATGTCAAAGACATAGTAACATATTACATCAGCCTGCTGAACCGCTGTATCCTATTGTTTCCCCTTGGCCGTTCATGAAATGGGGTATGGATATAGTGGGAAAGCTTCCGAAGGCTCCAGGAGGAAAGGTTTTCATGTTGGCAATGACGGATTATTTCTCCAAATGGGTTGAAGCAGAAGCATTTGTTCAAGTTAGAGATCAAGAAGTGGTATCATTCATAAAAAGGAATATCCTGACTAGGTTTGGAGTACCAACTGAGATAATTTGTTACAATGGATCTCAATTCATAAGTAAAAGGACTACTGACTTTTGCAAGAGTTGGGGAATTAAAATGATCACGTCTACTCCGGTGCATCCTCAAGCAAATGGACAAGCAAAATCCTCGAACAAGATAATTGTCAATAACTTAAAAAAGAGACTAGGGGCTAAGAAAGGAAGATGGGCAGAAGAATTACCCTTTGTTTTGTGGGCTGATAGGACAACGGTGAAGAATGCAACTGGCCAAACCCCGTTTTCCTTGGTGTTTGGAGCAGAAATGGTGATCCCGACAGAAATGGTGATACCTACAGCGAGATCCAACCTCAGGGATCCTGAGAAGAATCCTGAAGTCCAATGCCAGGAACTGGATACTATTGATGAGACAAGAGACGCTGCAAGGCTAAGGATGGCAGCATATCAACAGGGGATATCTAAAGCATATAACAAGAATATAAGGACTAGAAGATTTCAGGTTGGAGATTGGGTATTAAGAAAAGCTTTTCAGAATACTACTAATCCTGCTGATGGAAAGTTGGCTCCAAAGTGGGAAGGACCCTATGAGGTTGAATCAGAATCAGGAAAAGGAGCATACCGACTCAAGAATATGGAGGGGGATATGCTACCGAGATCCTGGAATGCTATACATCTAAAGCTCTATTTTAAGTGAGTATGGAATTCAAATTCTGACTCAGGGTGGTATGGATTCTGACTCTTTTATTAAATTTTAATATCATTTACTGTTTTGAACCCGTTACTGACTTAAGCATCGGAGGGGTGTTAGCCAGGCTAACACCCACCTTAGCTTATAAGTGTTTTGCAGAATATGCTTCGGGATGTAGCACCAGGATACACACTCAGGATACTTCGGAAGATTAGAGGATTGGCCCCCTCTCTCACGTCTAAGGGATCCTGATCCCTTCACAGGTTTAAAGGTATTCACCTTTCTTCCGAATTGGGTTTAAACACCCCGCCTGGAGCACAAGTTATTCGGGAATAGTTCAAGGCGGCGGGACCAGTTCATGTAAAAGTGGCTGACAATTTCGTTACTATTGGCTATATCTTGAATCCTTAAGGTATATGAGGATTAATCACCCTCTCTCACGAAAGGGTATTTTCATGCTCTCTAAGGTTTAAAGGTTTTCTCCTTTCTAAGTCTTGGAGTTTATACACTCCCGCCTGTAGCACACGAAAATTTGGGATTTTCCCCAGGATACAAAGGATTTATCTCTAGTATATTTTGGGTTTTACCCCTGTAACACAAAAAATTGTCCATACAATTGGAACTAGTATTCAAAAAATTTCTAAGTGTTTGAGGACTTCATGCACAGGGGAAATTCCATCTAAAGTAATTGTATGAAGCACAAAGGATCAAATTTGAGCTAAGTGTCTTGAACTGGGGACATCTTAGTAGGAGAAGTCACAAAAGGGGTTGGAATTTAATACTAGGGCTACACTCAATTCCTGGTATGATCTTTCCTTTGTGAACCTTAAATGAATTGTTTAACTTTGATTAAGGATATATCTTTAGGATATGTCTTCGAAATGTATTTTTGGAATACGTTTCAGGATATTTCATTGAAATATTTGATTTGAAAATGAAAACCCTGATCAAACAAGTATTATCAAAACAGGTTTTAGAAAATGGGCTATCTTTTATTCTTTAGAAGTTTTGTCTGAAATTAATTGAATTTTTAGAAATTCTATTTGAAAAAGGTTTTCATAATATATCACTGAGTATATTGATCAGGATATTTTGCAAAATTAACTAAGTAACGCATGGAAAAAATCTAAAAGACGACAACAAATAAGTCAAGGGGTAGTTATATTATTAACAAGTCAAAAGTTGTGCTTTTGATTTCACCTCAAACCGAGGCCCATCCGCCAAAAGCACGATTAGTTTTGCCGTACCTACATAACGGTTGAAGGTTTTATCTCAAAACGGAACCTGTCCACCTTCAACCTTAACGTCATCCAAAACAAATTATACTAACTGATGACCAAGGGCTTTATCCTGAAACTCAGGACCCATCCACCTTTGGTCATCGTATTGTTCTAATGCAGGAAATATAAATTGTTCAAAGACAAGAAATGTAAATTGTTTTACAGACCATAACCATGAAATTTTAAAAAGTGGGCTCCGGTCTCAGCACATATATCCATCATCGCCCACATCGCTGCATTTAAGGGTCAGCTCCCTCCTTCATCATGACATCTCCACCAGTATCCTCTCCAGCATTCCTCTCAGCATCATCAGCAGCATCCTCTCCACCATCATTTTCTTCAGCGTCACCACCAGCATCCTTTGAAGCACCGGCATCATCCACCTTCTCAGTTACCTTGGCGGGCTCTTCTGCGGCGGGTTTTGAAGGGGGCTCCACAGGGTTGCCGCCGAGATCCTTCAATTTCATCTCCCAGGCTTTGATGTTCCACGAAGGGCATTCAACGCCCAAAGCCCTAGCCTCGTAAGCCATTTTCAGTCTGGCCTAGAGTAGGGAGATGATAACTGAATTCTTAAGGCTCTCCCGGTATGAAGCCATGTCTTGCTCATGCTGAACCTAGGCCGCGTCAGACTTAGCTTGAGCCTCTTGGGTGATCTTCTGGATGGCACCCTGGTGATCTCGAGTCATGGCCTTGTACTTAGCTTCATTGTGTTCCGACTTGGCGGTGGCGATTGCTGCTTGATCCGCGATGGTAGCCTCAGCCTTCTTCAGTTTGCTCTCTAGCATGACGTTCGAGCCACATGCGTGCTCATAGAGGAATACCAGGCGTTCAAGGCCCTGCAAGGTAAGGAAACAGGTATCAGCCTAAATTAACATTTGTAATTAGCATGTGGTGCAGGATACAGGTCAGGATACTAACCTGGTTGAGGAAACCTGTCATGAATTTGCTGGAATCCGTGAACCCATGATTCTCAAACGGGAATACATGGGGAGTAGTAGGATGATCCGCTTCCTTCCTCTTCCGGGAGCTGGAGGCCCGGGTCCTGGATGCTGGAGGGGCTTTGGGAGCGATAGTAGTCTTTGAGCTACTGGGCTTTGGTGTATCGGCTGGCTTCGGATTGATCTCTTGTTTGATGGGTGCAAGGCTAGAATAACTATCCAACTCATCGAGTTGGAAGCCTTCAAGGTTGATGACCGGCACTGTGTCAGGGGAGAAGTGTTTAATTTATGTCATTTATATTCTATAGTTAATTTACTCCTATATACTTACCAGACATCTCTGAACTTGACTTTTGGCTTGAATCTGTAAGAGACAGTGAGAAGGTTCTTTCACTAGCAGGAAGTCGGTAGATTTCTTTGATCCTGGACTTGGATTCCGCACTTGGGGGTGCTAAATCTGTGAAGTTCGCTGCACAAAAACATCATGATATAAGTCTGGGATATAGTTTAAGGATACATTTGGGGATATTCCTAAAACCCTAGATCCTACCCTTGGTTAACCATCTAACTGGCAGATCGAAACCCTTGTCAATAGAGTCTCTTTTCACGAAAAAGAACTTTCGCCGCCATTGGTCTTCGTTCTTGGTGGCCTTAAGGATTAAAGGGCTCTTGGAGGTGGAGAACAAAAGAAAACGGCTATCACCATGGGACCTCAACCGGTATGCTATGGGAAGGTCTTCAATACACAGGTCAGGGCAATGACGAGATCTGATTTGATCTAGCACCATCAAAACTCGCCAGACCATTGGCATAGTTTGGGCATAACTAAGGCCGGTGAGGTCGAAGAAACGAGAGATGAAGGGTGGAAATGGATACCGGAGTCCCAAAGAAAAAGGGTAGGCAAAAAAGCAAACCCACTCGTCTGATGATGCATCTGATCGAACCTCCCGATCAAAAGGGCGAATGACGACTCCGGCGGGAAAGGCGCAGGAATCCTTCAGGGCAGCGATATCGGCATTATTGAAGCAGCAGGTTTCTTTTTCTGGTTCTCGTATGAGGTTTTGACTCACGAGGGTTGGGACTGGTTCATCCGAACGAGATCTTGTCCGTGATGCCATGAGGGGTATCAAGCAAACTATAAGAAATTCAAAGAAAAACAGAGGATGAAGGAAAGGATGATTACCTGAAAATCGCTTGAAGAGTAATGATAACAAGATCAAATATCTCAGCTAATTATAGGCTGAATATAGGGGGCGAAGAGTAAAAGTAGCATGGGAAGTTGCACAATGTCATCTCAAACGTCACCTCGTTTTAATTGCCTCGGTCTACGAGTTATAATTTTTAAAATATATCCGTTGGATTGGTATACCAACAGGTATATTTGGGGACAATTGTTATGGGCCATTTTCTGAGTGTATATATCCTGACTAATATCCTGCTTTTGGTTGTTTACTTGTTATCAGGATACTGGATTAGGATATTGGTAACATCCTGGGCGATATCCTGGTGTTAACTAAATTGACCACGTGCAGGTTAGAGGTTGTGAGTTACTAACGGTCAGATGGACTTCTTCTCCTTAAGACTCGGGCATATCTGTTATATGAGAGACGTTGAACCCGAAAGACCAGGTCTACAACGTTCAAGTGGGGAATATTCGCCGGATCCCGATTTATTAGGATAGTTTGTTGCATTTCTTTTACTATAAATAGATGGGGGCGGATCAGATTAAGGCACGCAACTTTCACACACACTTTCGAACACTTTTGCTCTCTAGCTTTTAGCAGTCACTACACACAAACACTTGTACTCGAATTACATTGTAACACCTAGTTGATCCGCATCACATCCTGCACTGTATCCTGACATTTGAAGTAATAGAAGAACAAGGCAGCTGCGATTGTCAGCTCCCGAAGTTTTGTGCCAGCGATCTAGATTGATCAAGGGCTTTCCTCGTACATCACGTGTCAACCTTTACTTTTTTGCTCATTGTTTGATCATAGATACAGCTCTATATCCTGAGCCGTATCCTGAAACTGTTTTTGCAATTAACTTGATTAACATATTTTTCACACATATTTCTAGCACACTACCTCACTTAACTAATTTGATCACTTAATTGCTTCGGTAATTTTTGACCAAAACAATATGTATTAGTAGTTTATTATTCAGGATAAACCGTTTTTGTTGTTGTCGACCATGTTCTCCTACAAAACTGATAACATCAACTGATGTATTAGTGGTTAATAAAACTTTTCTTTTTTAATAAATAAATAACCTCCCTCAACCCCCACTAACTCCCATTTTTCCAGAAGGTAGTTAACTTGAGCGGTTATTATTTACATGGGGTATTTAGGTAAATATAGGCTAGGAGTTGGCTACAAACTCCAAATTTCCTAACACAATATTATACAAAAAACCAAAGCATTTGTAAAAACAAAATTCGTTGTAAAAAACACAATACGAGATGAACTCCATATGTTGGTTAGTATCAGAATGTTTAGCATGGATGTTGAATCGTGGAAACTGCAAAATGAAACCTGGTCAAAAGTGATTTCTTTTCTGTCCGATGTGTCTATGCCATTGATGATTAGTTCATTTGTGCACTATATCAATGGATATAACAAGTTCATTATAGTTCAAGAATGGGGTGAGATTGCTGAGATAAACTTAAGGACAAAGGAGATGCATTACACTAAACGTATAATGAAATACCATATGTACACTGTTATCATTGACATTTAATATGTATATATCTTTTTTGTTTATTAATTTTATGGTGATAGCAACACCTACATTAATCTGGGCCATCTGATCATGGCGGTTATTTGTGAGATTAAATCTCATCCGTAATAACCCCCAAAAAATTGGCAGCTTTTTTAGAGTGCAGCAGTTAGGAAGTTAACTAAAATTACTCCCCACGTGCTCCACTCTCCCATTTAATTCATTACACATCTGCAATAAAATATAGACAACATAAAATTCATTACTAAATCCAATTATTCATTTTTTAATGTATCATCTGGCAACAATAAAAAAAAGTAAAACTTATTTACCTCTAAAAATTATCAATTTTAATTAAACATGTAACAAAGTAATATATAATATTTATTTTAAATGTGTATTAATATTTGTGTCAGGATGAATTTGAGTTGCAGCACGCAGAGGATCAATTTTAGTTTGCAGCACGCAACACCTGAAAGAAAAACTTACATTATATATTAAGAAACAACCATTAATTCAATCTCTTAATATATTACCTTTTTAACAAATAAAACTCGGGATATATTAATTTTGTTTAACCATTATTAATGCATTAAAATATGTTCGAATGTTATCCCATGAGCTATAAGCTACAATATTATAAATCATTGTGTTAGAAAAGTCATAAGTCAACATTTATGTAATTTAGTTACACATAATATACATATAATTTAACATTGTGTTTTGAAGACATTGTGTTTTTAATACGTCCAATCTTGACGGTTATTTATGTATTTTAGTAACACATAATGAAATACATATAATTTAACATTGTGTTTTTTTAAGACATTGTGTTTTTGAATATGTAATAGTTATTTCTTAATTGAAGCAATTTTCTCCTAAAGACAGTTCAGGTTGACACTTTGACCTGGTCAGCCTAATAAATAGGAGATAACATTCCACGATCTAACAAAATAACTTTAAAATTAAATAAAAAAACTGCTAATTCCACCTAAGACACTTCCGACAAAAAAAGAAGCAATTTGAAAAAAAAAAAAACAAATGCAGTTCCTTGGTAGTGGGAGTTTCTTTATATTCCTATATAAAGATGTGCGATTGATCTTGGCCATACAAATTAGACGGTTAGTTGTGAGGTTTAATCCTGACCAGAATAACCACCAGGTTGTTATGGCCAGAATTTGAATGTTTTTTATGTGTAGCAGTTTCACGAGGTGAAGTTTTATCGCCATATTGTGTTATGTCATTGTGTTTTTATTAGACAACGAGGTTTTGTAGTTATTTTTGTTTTATTTATGTAACATTGTACTATACTATAGCATTGTGTTTTTGTATAAAAACATTCATCGTTTTCATCTTACAAGGTTGGAGACTTGAATAATATTCTTCTAACTTCAGTGGTTTCTCATGATCTCGCAATGTGAATAAAAAGTAGATGGTTTTGTTGAGAGAAAAAAACAAGGAAGGTGGGTGGTATAAGCATGAGAACTGATGGATAGGATTCAGGTGTTTTATGGAGAGTGATGGCCTTGAGAACATGAAAAGTTAAGTTGGAGTCATTGGTTTATCAAGAAAGAAATCTTGATTATTGTGCATCGCACCCATATCCAATTAGGTTATTTATATGTGTTTTATTATAATTTTATTTGCCTGATATTAAATTATGACGCATAGGAAAAGTAAATAGTTGGTGGAGCTGATACATGCATTTGGTTAATTGGTTTAAATTTAATTATTATGGAGGGAAGACAATCCAGTATTCTTGGTTAATTGGTTTAAATTTAATTATTATGGAGGGGAGACGATCAAGTATACTGCACCGTAAGAATATAAACAATTAGAATTTAGTTTTATGGTTTGAATGATTATTCAGATTTTATTATTGAAGTTTTAATTTATGTATGCTTAGGTAGTCGGTATGGGGGCGCCACCCTAGCCGTTATTATACAATAGCGCCCCCTCCCCCAACCGTCCCGTAAGCGTTATAGGGTGTTAGCAACACCTATATTAATTAACTTACAAATAGTTAATTAAAATATTAAATTGTGCGAATTAAATATGAGAATTTAAGTTACTATGTATGACAATTCAAGAACTGTTGTATTTACTAATCACAGTTGGACAAGAAGTCATTGTGACATTAAAATATACTGTGATTTTGGATGGTGTTAATCATAGGTACCCGACCCACGGAAGGGTAAACTACTACAAAAATAACCGGTTTTGAGATGGTCTTGGCCGTCCAAACTCGAGGTTAATTCTAAGGATAAATCCTGGCCGGAATAAACCCCCAAAATTTGGCGGTTTTTTTAGGTGCAGTAGTTATTTGAGCTGAGCTTTTATCGCTGCACGTTCTGTCAGTTTTCAGACCATGTCTGTCATCTTCGATAACTCCTTCGTGGAAGTTAGCATACAAGATGTATATATATGTCCTTGTATACTCTGTATTACATCATTTGAATAATGGATATCAATGTAAGGTCGTTACATATTTATTTGTTGAAGATGTTTCTTATGTTTCGAAAAGAGTTTCTGATTTAGTTTTGTGTTTTGCTTCAGCTAATGGACAATGTTGTGTATGATGAAAATTCAATTACGAGGAAACATGTAAGTTGTTAATTTATATAGCATTGTGTTTTAATTAATCATGTTTGTTAATTTGAATAATAATGTTTATCATTTTCAGTTTGCTGGGTTGGACAGCGTTGTGGATATGAAGCAGCCAGCAGTTATGAAGTCGTCAAATGTAGATGGAAATGTATATATCATTTTCTTTTTTCAAAAGGATTGTGATTTATATAGCATTGTGTTTTTTATGTTCGTTTTGTGTTTTTAGAAGACGTTTGTGTTATCATTGTAAAATAATGATTGACATGTTTTTTTTTTTGTCAGGTTGTGGCTGACAAGTTTGTGGATGGTCATTTGCATAATTTTACTCATTGCTCTAATCAGAATGTACGTTTTATAACCAAGCTTATGATGAAGTTTGTGTTATTATATACTATTTTGTTTTTTCTTTAAACTGATTGTGTTGTTTGACAGATATTGTGTTTTTTTGTTTATATTTGTAGTATAATTTTAAAACGGTGATTGACAGATGTTTTTTTTTTAGTTTGAAGAATTGTTTGGAGGACTTCCTGACCTAACTATGTCTTCAATCGAATCTGCAAAGGTAAATTGTTTATGTTAAAGTATGCAAATTATTTTGTTAGTGATAGTTAGTGATGTTTATGCTAAAACTTATTATGTTTGGTTTTTATTATGTTATGTAAATGGCAGAACAAAGATAAAGGCTTTAACATGGAGTTTGGTGCGTTGGTTGGTTGTGCTAACAAATATATGAGGCAGGAGATGAACAAGGTTGGTACGTCAAATATATGTTTAGTATGTGTTTAGTTAATATTCTAGATCAATGACTGACATATTATTTCTTAGCTTCGCAAGTTCAAAAGAAGTAATCAAAGGGGAAAGGCGCTTAAGAATTGGAAGTGGGATGAGATGATTGAAATCGACAGTTTTGGTCAAGATTCGTAAGATGATGATATGCTTATTAAAAAAATTAATCGATGCTTTTGTTTCACTCCATGGTAGGCTACCATTTGATTGTGCTTGAAGACTTTTGTTTTTTGTTTCGTTGTTGTTTGTCCCTTGGAAAAGTTAGGTTAGGTTTTAAGGTTATTTAGTTATGTAGTTTTTTTATGTATGATGATGGTTAGATGGTGAAATGGTTTGTAATCATTTCAGACTTACTGGTCATCGTAGTTTTATTTTAATGGATTCTTATGTTTGTTATCAAAAGTTAGTTTGTTATAATATTGAATTTCAATGTGTTTTGTGTAAAATTTTGAATACATTACATGGTGGTAAAGCTATTAAGTTGAGTTAGAATTTTTTATATGTATATTTTCCCTTCATTTAAACACGCATGAGTGGTTTAACAATTAGGTTACAGTGTTCAGTAGTTATTAACCATCTTCTCCTACAAACATGCTAGGTTCAACTGGCTGATATATAACCCCCCCCCCCCCCAATCCCCACCCACACACACGACAGTAAGGAAAATGTATTTTTATGGTATACATTGTGTTAATAAAATTGTCATTTATATTCAGAACTGAACATGTTCTCCTACAAACATGGTAATTGTGTTTTTCGTTACAATCGTTTGTGTTGTACCAAGGAAAATGTATTTTTATGGTATACAATCTGTTTTTATTTTTTTTATTTTGTGTAACATTGTGTTAATAAAGTTGTCATTTATATTTAGAACTGACGATGTTCTCCTACAAACATGCAAAGTTCAACTGGTTGTTCATAATAACCCCCCCCCCCCCAATAAATATAATTTACGTTTGTTTGTCATTGATAGTTTTTTTTAATACTTTTGTAAACATGTAACATTGATAGATCTCATTTATCTTCATTTAATGGTGTTAGCAATTCCTACATTAATCAATTTACAAGTAATTAATTAAATATTTTAAATTGTGCGAATTAGATGTAAGATTTTAAATTAGTATGTATGACAATTCAAAAACAGTTGTAGTTACTAATCGAAATCAAATCACAAGTCAACATTATCTTAAATATAGACATAGTTATTGATGTTCTTAATAGTTGGATAAGTAGTCATCATGATATTAAAATATACGGTGAGTTTGGATGGTGTTAATCATATATACCCGGACAGCGGACGGGTAAACTACTAGTTATTTTAAGTTCATTTTACGCATTAGTCAAGTTTTAAATTTATAAAACACGATATTATACTAACACTAAACACACACTAGGGCAAGTGCACCCATCGCGAGCGTAGTATAGTGTTGGTAAGATACCGAAGTCGTCCAAGGACACAAGAGCTTTTAATACCGGTTTATTGTCAACGTCTAATCGATCTAAATTTTTGGTAAAAGTTTTTAAATATGAAAGTAAATCTAAAAATTAAAAGATAAATAAAATGAAAAACAAATAGACAAGATAGAATCACTTGGATCCAACTCCTCTTTAATGTACCCTTTGATGATTTTCGTACTTTCGGACTTTTTAAGAGATTATCTTAGTTATAGTAGTAGGCCTCTCTTTTCAAGGTGACGTTACCCTCAACCTAGTGGTTTGAGTCAGCAGGGATACAATCTCAAAGGGTCGGAATATTGAAAGATAATAAAATAAGTTATTAATGCGAAAAGTGGTAGGCCCCTCTTTTGAAGGTGACGAAACCCTCGGCTAAGTGGTTTGAGTCAGCAAGGATACAATCCCAAAAAGCCGATTTAATGTTTTAATAGTAGTTTACATATGAGGGGTTCAAGCTATTCGCACCCCCGCCATCCAATACCTTTGGGGCATTGAAGGAGGTCCTAGTAAGCTTGAACCAAGTCCTCGCAGGATCTATACACTGAACGAGACAAGAACTTTACCAAACCATCCTTCAAACCCCCTTCCAAGTAGTTAACGCGCTTTATATAGACCGTAAAGACACGAATGAGCAAATCAATGATATGATGAAGAAATGGTAAAGAAAATTCACTTTCAACATAAGAAACTAGTTATTAAAGTCATTAATACATACCCAATTAAAAAGTGCCGAAAGATTAAAAATCAAAAGTGATACATTAAAGACTTGTCTTCACCAAGTGATGTAAAAGATTAGCCAAGCATGGCCTTTGATTGACAAGAACTCTTACTATCAATCTTGGATCCCGAGACTAATACACACTCTAAAGATGAAAGATGGATGATGGTGGTGGGTGTTGGTGTTGTAGTGGTGGTGAAGTGGTGGCAAAGTGAGAGAGAAGTGGTTTGCCAAGGAATGCCTTTGAAGTGAACCAAGCACCCCTATTTATAGCCAGAAGAGTACCCCGGCCACGGCCCCGTGTCCATTGGGCATGGCCCGTGGCCAGCTTCTTCTCTTCCTTCATTTATTACAGCTGTCAGCAGAGGGCCCCACACGACCCCGTGGCTTGTGGACACGGCTCCGTGGTTAACTCTTCGTTGTACTATCAGGATTTTGCAAATCTTAGAGTTGACCACGCCCCATGGTGATCTGGGTACGGCCCCATGGTGGGCGTAGAAGCTTCTGCAGTCTTTGTCATTATGTGTGAGGTCTGACCACGGCCCATGCCTGGCTGGGTACGGCCCCGTGGTCAGCTTCTGTTTTCTTGTTTTTGTCTTGGGAGATGTTGCCGAGGGGTCGGGCATGTCACGTTATTCCTTCTTCTTGTATTTATGTTGGTTTTTTGCTGCTTATTTGTTCCTTTTGTTCTTTTAAGCGCATTTGGTCCTGTAAATTCAAAAGAAAGAAAGAAACGCTCTTTTTCCAACATTAGTACTAAAAAAGGGTTGGTTTTATGCCTCTATTGATGTAATTTATATGTTACATTTTGTACACATCAAATACCCCCACACTTGAATCTTTGCTTGTCCTCAAGCAAAACTCTTTAAATGTGGCTTACACACCCAAATGGAATAGGTAGAGAAGAAGTTTTTTGTGGCTTATCTTGAGTGTCGGGGGAATCCAAGATCTTTATTTAATTTTGTTTTTATTTTATTTACAATCCTATTCGTCATGATTTATTTAGAAAAACTTGTTAAGAAAAATTATTTATTTGGGCATAACATGCCTCTTTAAAATTTTATTTATTTATATACATGTTCACGTACCTCACGGGAGATCACTCAACACTCAGCCGAAGGTGTATTTTTGTGAAACACTCGATTCCGGCATGGGACTTACTTCTACCATATGCTTGCCAAGTGATCAAACCTCCTCCTTTTTTAACTATAAACCTTTGAAAATATCAAGAGGACTTTGAAAGAGTTAGACTTGGGCTAAGGGTAGGTGGTTTTGGGGTTAGTAGTTAGCGAAATAGCGAAAAGCATAAAAAGCGTTGGTTGTCGTAAAACTTTTTTTGTTTTTATGACATTTATTCAAACTAAGCATATTCAAACAAGATTTTTGAGGAACTTGTTTGGTTATTGCAAAATTCTATATATATATATATATATATATATATATATATATATATATATATATATATATATGTCACAAGATAACCGAGCTTTTTACTAAAATAAATGGGTTTGAAAGGAAAAAGGTTTTGGTGGGTAATGGGTGTTTGTTTTACGGGTTTTTGAAACGAAAAGGTTTAGGCTCAAAGGGGTTAACTAGGGGGATTTTAGGTAGTGAAGTAAAAAGAACGAAAACAATGGTTTTGAAAAAAAAAAGTTAGTCCTAATGCCTTCATCATTTACTTACTTGGGTTCAAGTTGGTAAGGACCGGGAATGTATCGTCTTGGCAAGTTCTAGAGTCGTAAGAACCAAGCGGCTATTCACACAAGAAACGAAAATGAGCATTTAGTTTAAAGATTTATGCATGTATGCTCAATAAAGGCTCAAAACTCACTTATTGTGGGAATGGGTTTATAGTATGAACGAGTATATATAATCAATCTTTAAAAAGATTTGTCATGCCTTTTTATAATTTTCTTATTTGGTTCTTTTTATCACGACGCTATCGGTTGTAAATTTGTAAAAACATAACTTTTTTAGAACTTGTTATTCCTAAATTAACCCAAGACAAGTAAAAAAATGAAAATTTTTGAAAAGATTTGGGGTGATTAGCGGTTCCAATACGAGTTTTGTGTAAGGTTTGTTATTAGGACTTGCAAGATTCAAGGTTTTAGCTCCCCCCCCCCCACACACTTAAATTACACATTGTCCTCAATGTGTCCAAAAATAAGTTTTTAGGTTGATTCGAATGTGTAAAAGTGTGTTAAAAACAAATTTTTGTGTTACTGGGCACCGAGCCACGAGCCCGTGTGGTTCGGGCACGGCCACGTGGTCAGAGTGCCAGTAACAATACTTACAGAAGGTTGGCCACGGGGCGTGCCTGGTGGCCACAAACTGTGGTGGGTAGGTTGCAGACAAAAAAACAAGTCAGGGGTTGGCCACGGGGGCGTGATCAATGACCACGGCCCCGTGGTGGCAGTCTGCAAATGTTGATTTTCAGGTTTTTGGCTTTCGCTTCTGATTTCCGGGCTTAGGTGGCACTAATGCTTAGTGCATTCAAGCCTCCTGTGTACCTGTTTTGCTATACACCACACGAAGCATAATACAATACCCACATCCTAACTTACGAGTGTTACAAATCCATCGTTATCACAAACATAAAACTAAAGAAAAATGCAGAAAATAAAAATGTCTAGAAAGTAAATTGTTCAACCATGGCACGCAGGCCAACAAATTGTTCAAAGGGAAAAGAGGGTTAACCTGAAGACTGCATCCTTCGCCTACCACACCACTTCCATTGCTTCCGCTCAATCCATGTCCTCATCCTCATCGCCCTCCTCATCGCGATACGCCATGTGCCCCCGGATGTATGTGATATCCTCTTACATAGTAGCGACGGAACGTTCCACCACTCCAATCCGGGTGTTGGCGTTGCTAGCCATGTTGTACGTATTCCGGTTACAAAGAAGGTTTTCCTGCAAAAGATCAGTTTAGCTTTGAAAGTTAGGAAACCCGCCTCCTTAAGAGGAGGAGCCCGGTTGGTAGCTTTGGAGTTGTGGAGGAGGACGGTTTGGGTCGTCATGGAGGGCTAGGATTTCTTCCGGGCCCCATGTGTTTCCTTGGGCGTTTCGCAAGCGGACGGACCCGTCATCCATATCTTGGATGAATCCCATGGCACGGCATTGGGCTAGATCTACCTTCCCGAACTTCGCACCCCGATGGAATGATTTTGGGACGTGATGGACATAGTTTTTGAATAGACGGTAGATCCATCCCCCAAAAAAGATCGGTGTTGGAGAAGAGGCCAGTTGGTTGAGGTGCATGTTCTTGAGGAGTAGGTATGTGACATCAAGTGGTTGGCGGTTATGGATGCAATAGAGGCAAGTGAGCTCACGGAGGTTTACCACACACGAATTGTCATGCCGTTGAAAGAGGGAGTTGCTTAGGACCCGGTGGATGTAGCGGTAAAGGGGGTCCCGCAACTGAGAGCTTTTGGTGATGCTTGGATCATATGGCCCATCTCCAAGTTGAGTCCATGCAGTTTGGCGCATGTTAGTCGGAATTTCACGAAGACCACCCATGAATTCTTCTTCAACCGACTCTTCCTCAGTGTATAAACTCACATTCACACCGAATTGGGCCATGGAGATGGAAAATAGCTCCCCGTCGCATCTGAACTCAACCCTATCGGAGTCAAATGGGTCCGCCTTGGCCTTGAACTTGAAGGTGCTATAGAATTCCATGTTATACTCGTAGACGGAATGGAGCTTGGTGTCAAGAGCTACTCGGAGTGGTCCCGTGACTAGCATATCATATCGGCCTTGTTGTCCCACAGCTTCAAGAGTGTCATAGCATATTTGTCTTGGTGCCTCTTCATGCCTTGTTTGGAGGATTTCGTATCGGGTTTGGTACTCCAATTCTGATGTTTTGAACTTCAGAAACTTGCTAGCCATTGCTGCAAAAGAGAACCATAGAACAATTAGTGCGTTATGATTAAATTTTGGGAAAAAACTGAAAACAGGAAGCTGGAGTACCGTGTTCAGCGCTTATCTCTGGCCACGCCCCCATGGTCACTGACCACGCCCGGTAATCAGGCCACTGTTACTGCAAACTTTCAAATTTCGACCCGGTTTTGAAAAGTTGAAAATTTTTTGTTGAGTAGGGGCGGTTTCCCTCGAAAATGAAACCCCAAGTGCTGTTTTTCCAAAAACAAACCGTTAACCCTATCAATTTTAACTTTTTTGGTTCAAAAACAAGGGTTCATGGTTTATACTTGAAATTGTGTGATTCTATGAACAATAATGGTTGATTTACTCCCTAGAACATGAATGTAAACTACTGTTACTAGATCTAGTCAAAAATTTAGGATTTGGGTTAGTTCTAGTTCAAGAACCCTAGATTTCTCCCCAAATTTTTGGTGTTATGCTTTATGCAAATCGTTAAACTAACTAAAGAAGATGTTAGAATCACACCTTGCAGACGTTGAATGGAAGGAAAATGTGAAAAATGGCAGAAAGTTACAGAGGAACTAGAGCTTTTCGGGGAAACGGGTCGTGGTGAAACGAAGAACTAAGAAGGAAAAGGGGGTTTATACCCGTCTGCACACCGACCACGGCCCCGTGGGCTGCTAATATATATATATATATATATATAGGATTGAGTTAAAATGAGAACCACTCCCAGTTGTAAGAACCATGAGAACCATCTCAACCAACCAGGATATGCCAACTCAAAGGGTATATTGGTCATTTACCCCTTAATGTCTAATCTCTCCTTTCTCTCTCCTCTCTCCTCTCTCCTCTCTCCTCTTTTATAGTTCCAGCTTTCTTCTCTCACCCTCTCCTCTCTCATTAGTTGCAGGCTTTCTTCTCTCATCTTCAAACAACCCTACAAAACAAACATCATCCTCCCTGCTCCGATCTCAACCCACCACCACGTCGCAACCACCGTCCTCCGATCTCAACCCACCACCACATCGCAACCACCGCCGTCTCTATCATCGCCGCCGTGTGCGGCGGCGTCTTCGTCTTCCACCATCGTCGGGTCACCTTCATTTGATGACCGGCCGAACTGCTTGTGCGTGGCTACTGGTTGAACTTCTTGTGTTGTTTTGGGTGATGGCTACTGGTTGAAAGAGTGGGTGAAGGGGTGGGTGAGGGGGTGTCGAAACCGGTGACGGCCGGAGATACTTACAGATCTTTTCTCACTTCATTTGTCAGAGACTCTTTGTCAATCTGAAAAAATGGTTTTTAACGGTATGTATTTTTGGATCTTGTGTCTCTGTTTTTTTGGTTTTGATCTTGTGTCTCTGAATTGTAAATTAGGCCCCCTTGGTTGTCGGCTACCCCCAAACACCACACCCTTTTGCCTCTAAACCCGGTGGTGTCATCGATGCCGGTGAGGCCGTCGATGTCGGTGGTGCCGGCGATGTCGGGTGGGGCCGGTGGTGCGATCTATGTTTGGTGTTTGGTTGTGTTGGGGTCTTTTGTGATTCTTGATTCTGTGGTTCTTGAATTTGGGTGGTTTGAATATGGGTTTTAAATCAGGGTTTGATGTTCATGTTCCTGTTGGGTTTGATGTTCATGTTCCTGTTGGTTCTTGAATGATGTTCATGTTCCTTCTAGGTTGAATGTTGTTCATGGTCCTTTTGAATGTTCATGTTCCTGTTGGGTTTGATCTTGTGCTTTGAATGATGTTCATGTTCCTGTTGGATTTTTGATATGTGGGTTTGAATTGTCTGTTGACATTTGAGTTTTTTAACTGTGGGTTTTTGGGTGGCGATGATGCAAAAAAAAAAAAAAACTAGATTTTTGATGACGATGGCGCGGCAACGATGGTGGAGGGTAGGTTTTTGAACCCGCAACCCCACTTTGCAGCCTTTTAATTATCGGAAAAAATCTGAGCCAAACCCTTTTTTTCGAGATACACTTTTGTTTTGTTGTTGTTGTTGGTTTTTTATATTCTTTTTCCCCCGTCGATGACGATAAAAATCTATCCGAGACACTTACCGACTTTTGCGATTTATGGGTGTGTTCGTCTGGCGTAAACAAGTTTTCGTGTAAAAAAAGTTTTTGTGAAAAAAAAGTTCAACCGTAAACTTTTACTTTTCGTGTAAAAAAGTTTTTGTGAAAAAAAAGTTCACCCGTAAACTTTTACGTAAAACGTAAAAAGTTTATCGTAAAACTTAAAAAAGTAAAACGTAAAAAGTTTAACGTAAAACTTAAAACGTAAAAAGTTTTACACAAAACGTAAAATTTAAAAACATAAAAAGTTGAACGTAAAACGTAAAATGTTTTACGTAAAACGCAAAACGGAAAAAATGTTAACGTAAAAAACCGGGGCGTAAAACGTAAAAAGCCGACGCGTAAAACGTAAAAAACCGATGCGTAAAACGTAAAAAACCGACGCGTAAAACGTAAAAAACCGGCACGTAAAACGCAAAACGGAAAAAATGTTATCGTAAAAAACCAGGGCGTAAAACGTAAAAAACCGACGCGTAAAACGTAAAAAACCGATGCGTAAAACGTAAAAAACCGGGGCGTAAAACGTAAAAAACCGACGCGTAAAACGTAAAAAACCGATGCGTAAAACGTAAAAAACCGACGCGTAAAACGCAAAACGGAAAAAATGTTAACGTAAAAAAACCGGGGCGTAAAACATTAAAAACCGACTCGTAAAACGTAAAAAACCGGGGCGTAAAACGTAAAAAACTGACACGTAAAACATAAAAAGTTTTACGCAAAACGTAAAAAAGCGGCGCGTAAAACGTAAAAAAACGTTAACGTAAAAAACCGGGGCGTAAAACGTAAAAAACCGGCGCGTAAAAACGTAAAAAACGTTAACATAAAAAAACCGGCGCGTAAAACGTAAAAAAATCGTTAACGTCAAAAACCGGGCGGTAAAACGCAAAAAACCGGCGCGTAAATCGTAAATAACGTTAACGTAAAAAACCGGCGCGTAAAACGCAAAAAAAAACGTTAACGTAAAAAACCGGGGCGTAAAACGTTTAAAACCGACGATTGAAAAAGTCGGGCGTAAAAAACGGCGCGTCAAAAAACAAGGCGTGAATAGGCCGGCCGTAAAAACGTAAAACGTTAAACGTAAAAATTTGTAAATAAATCTGAATATGAAAATGTTTAATAAAAAAACTAAGTTTAAAAAATAAGAATCTAATATAATAATACTAAAAAGTAATAAAAAACAATAAAGATAAAAAGACAAAATAATGTAATTTTACCTAAATACCCTTTTGGATTAAAATATAAAAGACATAATAAGACAAAAAATACTTAATATTAGTTTTTTAATACTTTTAATCTCATCCATCCATCTACTTGATCCAATGGTTAGAAAGTGGTTCTCATGGTTCTTACAACTGGAGGTGGTTCTCATTTTAGCCATCCCCTATATATATATATATATATATATATAGGGGATGGATCATGAGAAAACTAGTTTAAATGAGAAAACCAAAAAACTAACCAAAAAAAGCCTAAAAAAACCTAAAAACATACCAAAAAAAATTATTTTTTTTTACAATTTTTTTTTTAAAAATCGCTACTTTTTATGTATGGAAAAAAAATTTCAAAAAAAAAAAATACTGCACATGTGCACTAATACAAGCTTAAACCACTTAACCCACCCCCCACCGACACCCCCCAAAAACCTAAATTCACCCTCCCACCAAAAGCCTAACCCCCCCCCCCCACCCCCCAAAAACCTAAACCCCCCCACCCCCCACCCTCCCGAAAACCTAAAACTAAACCCTAAACATAAACCCGAAAAAAAACCTAAACCCCCCCACCCCCACCCCCGAAAAACCTAACCCTCCCCCCCCCCCCCCCCCCACACCCAAAAACTAATCCTAATCCTAAACCTCCAAAAAAACTAACCCTAAAAGCTAAACTAGACTCAAAAAACTAATTTTAAGCATGTAATGCAATTGTAGTGCATGTTATATTGCACATGTGTACTACTATAATAATAGTATTGAAAACAAGACGACACCATAAATCTTTTTTTTATGTCATAAAAAATATGCTCGAATATACTTGAATGAAAGATACAAAAATTTGTGATCTTATGGTGCCATTTTTGTTTTAAAATGATAACGTATGGAGAAATGGGAAATGTTTGAAAAGTTATATATATATTTTTTTTTAATTTTACCCCTCCTTCATTAAAAGTCCCCCCTCCTTCATTAAAAGTCTCCCCCCTCCTTTTTAGTGCTTTTTTTGGTTAGTTTTTTGGTTTTCTCATTTATATCTAGTTTTCTCATGATCCTCTCCCTATATATATTATGAGGCCGGTTATTATACAATAGCCCTAATCCTACATATTGTACGCGATTACCCCAGCCGTAGGATCATCCATCATTTAAACGCGGGTCTAATTAATTGATATGATTAAATTAATCAAATTAATATATCCTACACCAAAATCAAAAAGCTTACATTCTTCTTCCCCAACCTCCGCTTGATTCTTCACTGCACAGGTGACCGGACTACCACATGGATGACACCGGCAGCAGCAGACACTCCGTCGGAGTTCAATCTCCGCTGCTCAACAACATCGTCAACGATACCGTTGACTACAAAGGTCGTCCAGTCCTCCGATCCAAATCCGGTTGCTGTCGATCCGCATATTTCATCATCGGTCGGTAATGTTAGAGAAGAAAACAGACTAATAATTATTTTCGCATATTATTATTAAATTCGCATGTCATGTTGGAATATGTTGGAATTCAGACTAATAATTATTTTCGCATATTATTATTAAATTCGCATGTCATGTTGGAATATGTTGGAATTCAGTAGTTTTGAAAATCGCATATTATCATTAAATTCGCATGTGACTATTTTGGAATTATATTTTATTTTGGATTTCGCATGATAATGAATTCATGCTATTTCATCAAAAATATCACATGCGAAATTGGTACAAAAAACAACATGCGAATTCATAAAAAATTATCACATGCGAAATTGTTATAAAAAAAATAACATGCGATTTTAAAATGCGGGAAGATGATCTGACGGCTGAGATTGTAGCGTACGTAATGTACGATAAGGACATTTGTACAGTACTCTTTACCTATATATTATAGTGCATGTGTGAGTGACCTATTTTCCCGAAAGAGGTTTAGTTATCTTACCTATTTTGAAGCTTTCCCGATGTCCAATACCTACAAGACATGATGTTAATTTACATATATACACAAACCTTTGTTTAATCATACCTCGCTTGCTTGTAGCGAAATCTCCTCCTCATCATCCTCAATGAATCCTTGGTACTTTGTTTTCTACCAACTGAAAGATCCAAGCACGTGTTGCTTAATTTATATTGCGTTTGTTGGTTACCACAATTGAAAGAGTTGCTAACCCGTTTGTAGGGCTGCAAACGAACCAACGTTTGGCGAACAGTTCGTGAACCATTCGGTGGGAAGTTCGTTTGTGTTCGTTCGTTTATTAAACAAACAAACATGAACAAGAAATTTCGTTCGTTTAGTTAAATGAACAAACATGAACAGAGGTCGTGTTCGTTCGTTTATGTTCGTGAATGTTCGGTAACGTGTTTGTTTGTGTTCGATAGTTCATTAGTGTTTTTATTTTTTATATCTATTTAAATACTTCAAAATTCCGACAAATTAAATATCTAATAAGGGTCAGTGCATTATATATTCTGTTCATGAACGATTGTTTGTGTTTATTTGTTTCCATTTGTGTTCATGAACACTATTTTGTGCTAATTTGTGTTCGTCAACGTTCTTTTTGTTTGTTTCCTAAAATTAACAAACAAACACAAACGAACACGAATATAAAATCTTGTTCGATAACTGTTCATGAACGGTTCGCAAACACATGTACTTCTTAACAAACGAACACGAACAAGGTCTTGTTCGTGTTCGTTTGCAGCCCTACCCGTTTGTTTTAATATTGGCATCTTTCCCACTTTTGAACAACTGAACAAGTTAACCTTGATTGGATTATACCCAAAAAACTTCCATATTCTATCTGCACCCACTACTATCAACCGCCGGCCAACACGATGAGCCACCGCTATTATGTCTTCTTGGTTGCTAAATGAACACCCTTCAGCCCCTTTTGGTCTTGTTTCTAGTACAGCCAAGCATGTTGGTTTGTTACCTGCCAGAAGAAGAAAGAAAAAAAAGAGTCGCCTGTGGTTATCCTTTTAGGCTAAAAAGTTACCGAAAATCAGATCTTGATTAACCTTCTTCTACTGCTACTCGAGCATCAAGAAACCTTTACTACCATTCTATAAGTTTCCTTATGTAGCATGTACTTTACCCATGGTATTTAAATAATGCATATTTTCACAAGAGTTTTTCATTATATGTTACAATCTTTTTAACCATAACTCACATTCGTCCCACACACTCACTTATATCATACATGGTATCTAAACCTTATGTATAGTTGTCTCGTGTTCATCCAAGCGAATTAAGCTCTCTCTTAGATCAAACTTCATCTATAACTCAAGACATGAAGTGACTCGCACTTATAGCTGGTTTTCTATACTACAACTCAAGTCTACTTAAACGATGCATTTCTTTATTTATGCAACACTATTTCTAGACCGTCCATCTCAATTCTAACAACCAAAGGACTTGTAGCCTGCTACTATCAGTGTTTGTTAAGATGTAATCTCTCTCAAGTAATGATGTGATGGTCCATGTCTTTTCTGTTGAACTCTTTATTATTTCTAGCCTTTTAAATCTACCAAAACATCGTGAATATGATAACACCAATAGTTTTCTTCCAATCTTTTGGACCCCCTTCGTATTATAAAAATAATTAATTAAGCAGCCCATGAACCAAAAAGTCGCTCACCATCATATAAGAGACACAACTGTTGGTATAGACTAGCTGACTAGGGGGTATTTTGGTGATTAAAAGTATTTTTTTTTAAGGGTGACTTTCTATGTACAGGACCTAGTGGTCACCGGGTTCTTGTCAAAGACAATCACCCGTCAGCCCCGTCTACGGACGCGATTAAAAGTATAATTCATAGAAGCCTATTTGACAGTTGTTTTGTCAAACGTACCATGTTTACAATTTACATTATTTTTAAACAATATGTTAAAAAGGTATATTTCTGGCAGGATCATATGGATGTGTAAATTTTTTAATGTTAGACACGTGATATCTATAGAGGAATCACAATTGTGGTAGTTACCGTTGGTAAGACTCGAGTTACTAGATTGAAATAAATAAACTCTTAACACGTATCGTTGTAAAGATATAATTTATAATCATATACATTTTAAATCATATAAATTTAACACCATTCGTAGATAAACGGGACATGTTGAAATGAGTTGGTAGTTTGTAAACGTATTCATATAGGTTGCAACCGTGTCGGTGACTTGGTGAGTTTCAAATGGATTGTAATTAAGCGTAAACGGTTCACATGTTACACTAACAAAATGTATTTTATTTGAATTATAATGTTAAATGGGTTTGTGGATCGACTCAGTGGCGTTTTTGAGAATTCACGTACCTTGTTCGAGCTCGAAAAATGTGCCCATATGCTTTAATGATAAACAATATAGTTACGAAAATGACAAAAATTGTAGTATTTGATAAACAATACAATTATGATAATGACAAAATCATAGTATTCTAATGAGTTACATACCGTAATAACTAATAAGTTAATAGCTAACCAATGATTCGTACACGCCTCCACACGGGAGACCCCGCTGGAGTAACGGCCGGATTAAAACCGGGGCCGGCTCAAGCTCAAACTTGCGCACCAATGGCTCACAAGTTCTTACCATCATAGCCTGGTCCAGTCCCTTTGCCACAAGCTGGAATCGAACCAGCGCCTCTATAAGAGGACACCGGCCCAATTGCCAATTGGGCTAGGAGACCGGATTACACATGGCAAAAGAAATAATACATTTGTTGAAAATACTACTTAGTATACAAAGTTCACAGGTATTACACATGGCAAAAGAAATAATACATTTTCAAATAAAAAAAATATAGCAAACATAACTTATTAATTTATAAAAAAAAAATAGTATATAAAACATTGGAGCTTTTATTTGTGATTTTTCTTTCACTATCCAAGATTAAAAGTTTTAAACCATCCATCTTTTTAACTTTTGAAAGCGCCACATATAGCAGAAAGCTTCCTAATTATTGAAATCACAGGTGTTCCTAATTTTGTTATGAGCTCACTGAGACCTATTTTTCTTTCACGAAGGAGTGATTGGGCCTTACTCGTTGCTTCATCATACCCATCTTCGCTTCCCCTCACCAACAGATCGTGTAGAAGATGTTGGGGCGGTGCTCGGGGTTTTAACTCCAGAGAAGTCATCTGGTTCTGAAACCTTGGATTTATTTTCTTTTAAGGCCAGAACTCCTAAAATCAAAAGAGTTGGATCTAAATCTAATAGCCCTCATGGCTCTAGTCCAACGCATCCGTTTAATCTCTCCTTTAGGCCCAAATCTAGGAAAAGATCGAAGGTCGATGATTACCTTTTTGGTCTTGACGAGATCCTGGGCCTTTCAGCCTAATCCTCCTCAATGTGGCCCAATTGTATCGGATTTATTTAAGTCTAAGCCTGTGAGCCATAACCCGGTTTTGAAAGCTGATAAGATGGCGTCTTCTATGGAGAAAAATTCTAAGCATGCCGAGGTTTCCTACACGTTTGTTGCTAAGGTTGGTCCGGAGCTCTCAAGCAAAGTGGGGAAGATATTATCATTATATATTAAATTCCAAATCTGTAGGAAATTGTAAACCGAGTTAACTGCCATTTTCGTCCCTGTGGTTTGGTCACTTTGGCCATTTCAGTCCATTTCTCAAAAATGCGCCATTTTCGTCCCCCACGTTCTGGAAAGGTGCCATTTCAGTCCAAAAATCATAACCCAGTTAAGTCAGTTAGTAATTAAGGACTGATTGTGTAAATTTGTAACATAAGGGACCATTTGAGTAAATTTGAACACCACCACCACTAGCCCTGCCACCACCACCACTCCGCTGCCACCACCACCACCACCGCCACCACCGCCACCACAACCACCACCGCAACCACAGCCACTGCCACCACCACCGCCACCATCTTCATCTTCATCACCGCCTGTCTTCTTCAATCATGGCAGTCTATCCATTATGGTTCTATATCTCTCTGTTATGCATTGCATCTAGTAAGGTTGCAGCCATGGCAGTCTATCCATTATGTTTCATTTACAAAGTTGAGCCTATTAATGACTGTATTGGATCATGTTGAACGTTGAACTGATGAGTTGTCTCTATTTGCTCCCCGGTAATCAACCACAGCACTCTTAGATGGCAAACATATGGTATTTTTGTTTATATATTTAATGAGAAATGTTACATAAAGTTGGAGGTTACTGGGGCACTGGATAAAACTCGGACAGTAACTTGGCGGGCAACACGAATGGTGGTGCAGCCGTGGCGGTGTCTGATCCCCTTCCTTCAATCTTGGTTCGATGATGATGATAACAGATGATGACGATGATGACGTTGATGGTGGTGGTTCCGGCGGTCAAACAGATGTCAACAGTGTCATCTCCCCCAAATCGGTCAACAGAAGGTCAAACAGGAAAGTCAACGGCTCAAATTAACGACCAAAATCAGGTTATATTCCAATTAACCTGGTGCAAACATTGTACAAGTATAAACGAATGAACCGGAACAAGAAAAACGAACCGTTAACGGCTGGAACGACGTGTTGGCTGATTCCGGCGACTGTGAAGATTCCGGCGAAGTTGCAGGTTCGGTTCCGGCGGCGGAGTGGTGGTGCAAACATTGTACAAGTATAAACGAATGAACCGGAACAAGAAAAACGAACCGTTAACGGCTGGAACACCGTGTTGACTGGTTCCGGCGACTGTGAAGATTCCGGCGAAGTTGCAGGTTCGGTTCCGGCAGCGGAGTGGTGGTGGTGGCAGTGGCTGTGGTGGCGGTGGTGGGAACTGGTGTGGCGGTGGTGCCATTTCAGTCCATTTTTCAAATATTTATACATTTTACACAAATGGTCCCTTATGTTACAAATTTACACAATCAGTCCTTAATTACTAACTGACTTAACTGGGTTATGATTTTTGGACTGAAATGGCACCTTTCCAGAACGTGGGGGACGAAAATGGCGCATTTTTGAGAAATGGACTGAAATGGCCAAAGTAACCAAACCACAGGGACGAAAATGGCAGTTAACTCTTGTAAACCCATATAAGATATTTTCTAAATCATTTGCTAACCTCACAAAACACATTCTTAAAATATTGATGGAACACATAATTACGGCTTCCAGACAAACTTTTCCAACCAAATTACCTTTTCCATCAAAATAGTGGATATCACGTTTCATGGATCAACTGATCCACATCACGTTGAAACCAATTTCAAATTACAGTTAAATCATCTCAAATATATAAAGTTAAATTATTTATCCCATACCACGTATTGTTGGTCAGTTACCCAAATCAGTAAACCAAATCGACCGAACATAACAAATTGAAAACACACTTTGAAACCTAAATCCAGACAACAAATATTATAATTGAATTCAAAATCAAACTTTGCAACTTATAATTTTCAACAAATTACCCCAGGCCACAAAAATATTTTTACCAAACTACAACTCGAAACCATATTGAACCCTAAAATAGGTTTATCTTAAATAACATGGCAACCATATTAACAATTGATGAACCCCCGCACCTGGAGTGAAATCCATCTCCAGCTCCGTTGTTCCTGATCAAAGAATGGTTTACTTGACAAATTTCGGTGTGCTCGTTATAGGAGCGATAAAGCGGACACCCTAACTGCTTCTTACTACCACACAGTTAGACCAACAAAGCAGTCGCTGCAGAGTTAAGCCATGGGTTCTTCAGCAACGAGAACACTTTAACAATCCGGGACACAACATTCACTTGACCCATTGACAACGGTGAAGACTCGGGTCAACAATGCTGGCATAGCAAGCAGCATGAATGGCACCCATTTTGATATATTACCCACCACGTTTGAATTGGGCCCTCTCAAAGCTGGATTCCATCAGTAAGCTTTCCCTGCACAATGGATGGCAACAAAAATGTTATCAGCCAGAATCATATGTATAAACGTAACTTGAAAAGCGGCCAATAATGTTTGTTCCGATTATTTCTTGCCTAAAAAGAGCAGATGGATACGTATCCACCACTTAAGCCATAGGTTGCTTGCATGTATATATATGTATCTTATTATTCATGTAAAATGATCTTCTAACTTATAATAAAAGACTACAAATAATGTCACATGACATTCTCTCCTTCAACCTCATAAATTTTATTTAAATTTGTTTAATAAATTTCTTTTAATATTAATAACCAATATATAGATATCACTTATTCTTATCTTCATCCTTATTTTTATCTAAAATTAATAAATAATTTCAACTAATTCCACAGGTTATTTTCTTCTTTAATATTTTAATAATATTATTAATATCTAAATCTAATATATAATAAATTATTAATATCTCTTGAACTAATATGAAAAGAATTAATTCACAAATATTAAACTAATTAAAGAATAATAAATAAATTGAAAACATATCATGTATTATGTGGATAATAAATAAGTATTTAAGCATTAACTAGCGTTTACTCTATTAATATATAATATATAATAGTTTATTCAAGTTTTACAAAAATAAAATTTTTAACTTTTTTTTTGTAATTTATGGTGTTATACCTCATGTATAGGGCTTTTTTTTCTTTTTTATTTTTAACCTAAAACTTTTCTTCTTTTGAAATTTAGACCCTTTGTTTTTTTACTTTTAACCCAAAGATTTTTTTTTTTTTTTTTTTTTTTTTTTTGCAATTTAACCCCAACTCTTTATTATTTTTATTTTTGGTCTACCATACTTTTTATCTTTCCCAAGTTTTTTGTTTCGTTCTAAATTTTGTGAGTTAACGCACCACAACGTGCGTGTGGGGTTCAACATTTTTCCGTATATTTTTCCCGTTTGACTGGCTCGTCGCAACACATCTATATTTTCTCCATTTGACAAGCTTTTCGCAACGCGCGGGTCCTGGATTGACTTAGTTAATTTTTTTCTATGTTTTACGTTTAATTTCTTTGCAATGAGCGTGCGTTATTCAAAGATTTTACGCCTGCTTTTCGCTCGACATTATTTTTTTGCCGTTTTTATTTATTTTGTTTTTTACAAGTTTTTCCAGTGTTGGTGGTCGTTAACAGTGATATAGCATTGGTACTACTTGACATAGTTTTACGACAACCGCTGCAACGCAAAGGCTTAATACTAGTATATAATATACATTTCAATAAAATAGTGTTGAACCTTAAATCAAACCTGATTTGGTAGGCTCCCTAGTTGGAGATACAATAAGCACAAGGGGGAATACAATCCTAAAGCCACAGTTTGTACGGAAGCAAAATGCTATTGGTTTCCCCGAGCCTGTTTGAGCACAAGCCATCAAATCTCAACCAACTAATGTAGGAAGGAAAAAGCCTTAGTATGACTCTTTTGTCATTACTAAACATCTGTGAAGATAACGATCCATAAAAAGTTTGTCATTAATGAGGAACAAATAAGATATTTGACCACGGTTAAACACTTGTTGACTCTTAAGTCTTTACCACAAGGCCGCCTCTATAGCATTTAGCATGCATTCCCATTTACCATGCTGCAACATTGATGATGTCATTGGGCTCTGTATAAATACTTTTCATCTATCTACTTGTGAGGAGTTTGATCTTAACCATTCCAAATCTTGCAGATGTTAAAGAGAAATTTCATTTATAAAAGGGAAATTTCATTTATAAAACGTAAATAAAAAAATTCAATTCTATTGATGCAACATTTTTTTTTATAAAAGGGAAATTTCATATTCATGTATTTTATTTTATTATCTACATTTTCAAAAGAAAAAAAAAATTAAAAAACAAACTTGTTATATGGCCGGTGTGTCTGGTAGGGTTTCAAGAGAGGCAGAGCCGTTTTAGCTAACAGAGACACAGAGCAACTGCAGCAGCGCCGTTCCCACCCGCCCCGCCTGTTTCTTTCCTAAACAGGCTTCCCATGCCTATCGGTGATCAGACTTCCAATTCCGTGAAAATGTGGAGCTTATATAAAGAAGGCATTGTTATCTTCTTCTCCACAGACTTCTCATCTTCCACAACCAACCATGAGGTTCACCATCCCACTCATGAGGCAGAAGAAAAGTGCACTCAGAGATCCCGGTAACAAATTCATTCCGCCTCTCCCTCCGAAACCAGCAACTCCCCCCTCCTCCGGCCACTACGGAGCTCCCAGCCAGGAAGTATGATAAAGTCCGCCACTTAAATCAGCCGGGCAAGAAACTTATCTACGGGAACACCTACTATGTCCTGGTGGTAGGAGAAGACGACTTCTCCACCACTAAGCGTCTGGCTAGAGACTTCGGTGGTACTGGGAATCTTTGGGCTACCAACTTCTGGGCCACCTCCGAACATCCTGCAGGTAATTTCTTTCTTATTCCTTTTGTTTGATTTTATTCTAATTGTTGTTATGGTTTAATTTGTTCAGGTTCGGATCAAGTGAAAAGAAGGGATGCTAGGGAGTGGATCAAGCTTCTGACGGATGCTGGTGCGAGCATTGGCTTCAGTATCCCTGCACTCTCCATTGCCACCAACGACTGGGTCAGGGAAGAAACCCGAACGATGCCGAGTCCACGGTGCCCCTTAGGTGTTTTGACCGGGTTGTCTTCTACCAGCCACGTCTTGATTATCGTCTTCTAGGCTGTTTCCTGTTCGAAGCCAGGAGGGTCCTCAAAAAGGCCGGCCAGGTTCACCTGCTGAGCCGTCCCGCCAACCCTGATCAGCCCGCCAAAAGCCCACACCTGACTTGGCCTCTGGAGACGCTTGGGTCTGAAAATGGGTTGGTCTGCTCCATGTAGATCGAAATCCCATGGGGTGGTGAGAAGCATAACCGTCCTTGGACGCTTGTGGTCTTCACCCTTCCGGTCCCGATGGTTCCTGTTGAGGAGAATAGCAAGGTGTGATGGGTTTTGGAGCAAAAAGTAAGATGGTTGCTAGTAAATAAGTTTGGTCTTATAGTACTTTTTAGTGGAGATCTTGTGACTTTGGTGATTCTTGTGATGTGGTTCAAAGGTTGTTTTTGAAATGGACATGTTTCCATGAATTTAGTTGTAACATGATCACTATTTGTGTCGAGATGTCAGGCATGTACTTTTTAGTGGAGATCTTGTGAATTTTTTTTTTAATTTTTTTACATGCATAAAAACTAGCGATTTTTTTTATAAAAATTTGTAAAAAGAAATATTGGTATGTTTTTTTAGGTTTTTTAGTTAGGTTTTTGATTTTCTCATTTTATACTTCGTAATATTGCATTTTATACATCTACATGCCTGACATCTCGACACAAATAGTGATCATGTTACAACTAAATTCATGGAAACATGTCCATTTCAAAAACAACCTTTGAACCACATCACAAGAATCACCAAAGTCACAAGATCTTCACTAAAAAGTACTATAAGACCAAACTTATTTACTAGCAACCATCTTACTTTCTGCTCCAAAACAATCACACCTTGCTATTCTCCTCAACAGGAACCACCGGGACCAGAAGGGTGAAGACCACAAGCGTCCAAGGACGGTTATGCTTCTCACCACCCCATGGGATTTCGATCTGCATGGAGCAGACCAACCCATTTTCAGACCCAAGCGTCTCCAGAGGCCAAGTCAGGTGTGGGCTTTTGGCGGGCTGAACAGGGTTGGCGAGACGACTCAGCAGGTGAACCTGGCCGGCCTTTTGAGGGACCCTCCTGGCTTCGAACAGGAAACAGCCTAGAAGACGATAATCAAGACGTGGCTGGTAGAAGACAACCCGGTCAAAACACCTAAGGGGCACCGTGGACTCGGCATCGTTCGGGTTTCTTCCCCTGACCCAGTCGTTGGTGGCAATGGAGAGTGCAGGGATACTGAAGCCAATGCTCGCACCAGCATCCGTCAGAAGCTTGATCCACTCCCTAGCATCCCTTCTTTTCACTTGATCCGAACCTGAACAAATTAAACCATAACAACAACTAGAATAAAATCAAACAATGGCAAAAACGAATAAGAAAGAAACTACCTGCAGGATGTTCGGAGGTGGCCCAGAAGTTGGCAGCCCAAAGATTCCCAGTACCACCGAAGTCTCTAGCCAGACGCTTAGTGGTGGATAAGTCGTCTTCTCCTACCACCAGGACATGGTACGTGTTCCCGTAGATAAGTTTCTTGCCCAGCTGATTTAAGTGGCGGACTTTATCATACTTCCTGGCTGGGAGCTCCGTAGTGGCCGGAGGAGGGGGGAGGTTGCTGGTTTCGGAGGGAGAGGCGGAATGAATTTGTTACGGGGATCTCTGAGTGCACTTTTCTTCTGCTCAGGAGTGGGATGGTGAACCTCATGGTTGGTTGTGGAAGATGAGAAGTCTGTGGAGAAGAAGATAACAATGCCTTCTTTATATAAGCTCCACATTTTCACGGAATTGGAAGTCTGATCTTCGATAGGCATGGGAGCTTGTTTAGGAAAGAAACAGGTGGGCGGGTGGGAACGGCGCTGTGCTGCTGTTGCTCTGTGTCTCTGTTAGCTAAAACGGCTCTGCCTCTCTTGAAACCCTACCAGACACACCAGCCATATAACAAGTTTGTTTTAAATTTTTTTTTTTTGAAAATGTAGATAATAAAATAAAATACATGAATATGAAATTTCCCTTTTATAAAAAAAAATGTTACATCAATAGAATAGATTTTTTTATTTACGTTTTATAAATAAAATTTCTCTTTTATAAATGAAATTTCTCTATAGTATTTAGCACGCATTCCCATTTACCATGCTTCAACATTGATGATGTCGTTGGGTCTGTACAAATACTCTTCATCTATCTACTTATGATGAGTTTGATCTTAACCATTCCAAATCCTGGAGATGTTAAAGAGAAAAATCAATCAAATATTGAAGATGTAAATTAGGCAATATACCACCTTAGGTATCTAGAAGCTTAGACGAAATATAATACCTATATACTGAATAATAATAATAATAATAATAATATCTTTTTTTTTTTTTTTTTTTGAATGGCTAAACTTGCATGCCATGGGGATTGAACCCATGACCTCCACCTATTCTACACCTTATCTAACTCACCAACACCATTGGGCTATTCACAATGGATAATAATAATAATATCTACATTTCATTATTTTAAATTATATTCCAGGTTTAAAGGATCTAATAACAATGTGTTCTTTTTTGCACACCACTATTTACCTTTGGTATTGTTGTAGAGACTCGTATTTAGCTTTCAGTTTCATGTACTCCTTGTAGCTGCTTTGCTACACGATCAAGATAGTAAACCAGTTAAGAATGCGATAAAATAATCAATCTCTCAACACGATATATTAATCAAATTTGTACATTATATTAGAGAATAAAGAGCTTACATTAGTTAGAGTTATTTTTATATAATTACCATAGTTACAAAATATGATTCAATTATGTTTAATTTATATCTCTTTTTACGATACTTATATAAATAGTTTATCAATAACATACAACAGTTCATTCAGTATTCATTATTCTATAAAGTTTACCTCGGCATCATTGGTGGATCGGTTGACTTCCATTGAACTATAGGTGCAATTCTGATACCTTTCGATCATCTTGAGCATGCTGAGACATGACATAAGTAACAATCAAAACAAATTAAAAGTTTAACAATTTAATACAGAAGAATTACATGGTTTTAGACCATAAATTTTGTAAAACTTTTTTACATTCAAGATCCAACAATGGATAAAACAGTGATCAATGAAGTTTGGATAATATATATGACCGATTTCTGAATCCAAAAAGCATGCTACATTTGAAATAAGAAAGTACAAATAAAATCTTCGATTAAAATCAATCTGTCATCCAAAAGTGTCCTGAATATTAGGGTTCCAACGTCCAAAGATCAATAAACAAATATTTCTTTCACCAGCTATGATATTACTGTACATAGAGCTCCATTGCCCACAAAGATTTAATTTTGCAAAACAAATAAACACAATGATCAACAGTTTACCCTGATGGATCATACTCTGTATCTCTTGTTTGCACGAGTGTTAGTTTCTTACTTTCTTTTTAATGTAACTTTGACCCTTTCAACAAAAAGTACAAACTTGAACCAGAAGAAAACCTCAAGAAATGTCAAGATCAAAACTTATAAATGTTGGTGTTCCAAAAACAAGAAGATAATATGTTTTGAACTTTCGATCCACAAAACTTGCTTAAAAAACTTACTTTTATGTCAATAAAGACCAAAAATTTCAGTAATCCTCACTTTCTTGTTCCAAAAACAAGAGGATAATATGTCTTGATGCACAAAACTTGCTTAAAAAAACTTACTTTCATCTCAATAAAGACCAAATATTTCAGTAATCCTCACTTTGTTAATTTTATTTCATTTCAATTAATAATCTTTCTTTCTTAAACTTACTTCTTTAGATTCGCAAACACAAGATCTAGTTAATCCCCACATCACTAAACCTAATTTCAACCTTAACAAAAAAAAATATGTTAAAATTAGCAAATCACACTAACCCCAACAATCTAAACACATAATCATCAAACAACACATGACCCATCTCAGATCTGCAACACACCACTGCACACACACACAAAACACATAGTAAAGAAGTAAAGATGCATACTTTGAGGTACTGCAGAACTCATAAAGCTTTCCTCTGTTAGAGAAGATGATCAAAGCCACCTCAGCATCACACAACACAGAGAGTTCATAAGCTTTCTTCAGAAGCCCATTTCTTCTTTTAGCAAAAGTCACCTGCCTGTTCGTGCAGTCAATGTGAATTATTAGTTTTTAACATCAACGTATGTCACCAACCTTAATAAGTTATCACACGTGTCGGTTCATGAGAGGTTGAGATCGGGTTTTGTTAATATTTGTCTTTTAGTTTGTTTCGTACGTACATATTTTTTTTGTTGAATATAATATAGTTAGCAATTTAAAATGTTTATAAACGTGTTTGGATGTTTTTGTAAAAAATTAATTATTCTAAACTAAATGACTTTAACAGAAAATGGTTATGTTTTAATGCTTGTAACATTAAAATGTTAAAATTAACTTTGTTATACAAATAAACTTTTAAAATGTTTTAACGCTTGTAACATTAAAATGTTAAAATTAACTTTGTTATACAAATAAACTTATAAAAAGTGATATGAAAACAACGGTTGGACAAAAAAGTAATGTTGGGTGGATGGGACGGAACCAAGGGGCGGTCATAGAGGTGTCGCTAGAATTCGTTTAACTTTTTTTTTTTTCTACATTTGAGTTTTGTTAAGGAAAATATGAGTTCGACTAATTAGTTATAAAGCCTTCCTACCAACACACTTTCATTCAGCCACTGTATATGAGATTAGATTTTGTTTGGATATATGGTGTTTATAACTTGTGAATTTTAATTTGATATAATCAGCGAAACCATCTGATCATATCCATCTCCACTAGAAAATAATATATGTTTAATACACTAATTCAGGAGTAAATCCAAAAATTTAGGATTTGGGTTAGTTCTAGTTCAAGAACCCTAGATTTTCTCCCCAAATTTTTGGTGTTATGCTTTATGCAAATCGTTAAACTAACTAAAGAAGATGTTAGAATCACACCTTGCAGACGTTGAATGGAAGGAAAATGTGAAAAATGGCAGAAAGTTACAGAGGAACTAGAGCTTTTCGGGGAAACGGGTCGTGGTGAAACGAAGAACTAAGAAGGAAAAGGGGGTTTATACCCGTCTGCACACCGACCACGGCCCCGTGGGCTGCTAATATATATATATATATATATATATATATATATATATATATATATATATATATATATATATATATATATATAGGGGATGGATCATGAGAAAACTAGTTTAAATGAGAAAACCAAAAAAACTAACCAAAAAAAACCTAAAAAAAACCTAAAAACATACCAAAAAAAATTATTTTTTTTTTACAATTTTTTTTAAAAAATCGCTACTTTTTATGTATGGAAAAAAAAATTTCAAAAAAAAAATACTGCACATGTGCACTAATACAAGCTTAAACCACTTAACCCACCCCCCCCCCCCCCCCCCCCACCCCCAAAAACCTAAACCCCCCCACCCTCCCGAAAACCTAAAACTAAACCCTAAACATAAACCCCGAAAAAAAACCTAAACCCCCCCCACCCCCACCCCCGAAAAACCTAACCCTCCCCCCCCCCCCCCCCACCCAAAAACTAATCCTAATCCTAAACCTCCAAAAAAACTAACCCTAAAAGCTAAACTAGACTCAAAAAACTAATTTTAAGCATGTAATGCAATTGTAGTACATGTTATATTGCACATGTGTACTACTATAATAATAGTATTGAAAACAAGACGACACCATAAATCTTTTTTTTATGTCATAAAAAAATATGCTCGAATATACTTGAATGAAAGATACAAAAATTTGTGATCTTATGGTGCCATTTTTGTTTTAAAATGATAACGTATGGAGAAATGGGAAATGTTTGAAAAGTTATATATATTTTTTTTTTTAATTTTTACCCCTCCTTCATTAAAAGTCCCCCCTCCTTCATTAAAAGTCTCCCCCCCTCCTTTTTAGTGCTTTTTTTTGGTTAGTTTTTTGGTTTTCTCATTTATATCTAGTTTTCTCATTATCCTCTCCCTATATATATATATATATATATATATATATATATATTATGAGGCCGGTTATTATACAATAGCCCTAATCCTACATATTGTACGCGATTACCCCAGCCGTAGGATCATCCATCATTTAAACGCGGGTCTAATTAATTGATATGATTAAATTAATCAAATTAATATATCCTACACCAAAATCAAAAAGCTTACATTCTTCTTCCCCAACCTCCGCTTGATTCTTCACTGCACAGGTGACCGGACTACCACATGGATGACACCGGCAGCAGCAGACACTCCGTCGGAGTTCAATCTCCGCTGCTCAACAACATCGTCAACGATACCGTTGACTACAAAGGTCGTCCAGTCCTCCGATCCAAATCCGGTTGCTGTCGATCCGCATATTTCATCATCGGTCGGTAATGTTAGAGAAGAAAACAGACTAATAATTATTTTCGCATATTATTATTAAATTCGCATGTCATGTTGGAATATGTTGGAATTCAGACTAATAATTATTTTTGCATATTATTATTAAATTCGCATGTCATGTTGGAATATGTTGGAATTCAGTAGTTTTGAAAATCGCATATTATCATTAAATTCGCATGTGACTATTTTGGAATTATATTTTATTTTGGATTTCGCATGATAATGAATTCATGCTATTTCATCAAAAATATCACATGCGAAATTGGTACAAAAAACAACATGCGAATTCATAAAAAATTATCACATGCGAAATTGTTATAAAAAAAATAACATGCGATTTTAAAATGCGGGAAGATGATCTGACGGCTGAGATTGTAGCGTACGTAATGTACGATAAGGACATTTGTACAGTACTCTTTACCTATATATTATAGTGCATGTGTGAGTGACCTATTTTCCCGAAAGAGGTTTAGTTATCTTACCTATTTTGAAGCTTTCCCGATGTCCAATACCTACAAGACATGATGTTAATTTACATATATACACAAACCTTTGTTTAATCATACCTCGCTTGCTTGTAGCGAAATCTCCTCCTCATCATCCTCAATGAATCCTTGGTACTTTGTTTTCTACCAACTGAAAGATCCAAGCACGTGTTGCTTAATTTATATTGCGTTTGTTGGTTACCACAATTGAAAGAGTTGCTAACCCGTTTGTAGGGCTGCAAACGAACCAACGTTTGGCGAACAGTTCGTGAACCATTCGGTGGGAAGTTCGTTTGTGTTCGTTCGTTTATTAAACAAACAAACATGAACAAGAAATTTCGTTCGTTTAGTTAAATGAACAAACATGAACAGAGGTCGTGTTCGTTCGTTTATGTTCGTGAATGTTCGGTAACGTGTTTGTTTGTGTTCGATAGTTCATTAGTGTTTTTATTTTTTATATCTATTTAAATACTTCAAAATTCCGACAAATTAAATATCTAATAAGGGTCAGTGCATTATATATTCTGTTCATGAACGATTGTTTGTGTTTATTTGTTTCCATTTGTGTTCATGAACACTATTTTGTGCTAATTTGTGTTCGTCAACGTTCTTTTTGTTTGTTTCCTAAAATTAACAAACAAACACAAACGAACACGAATATAAAATCTTGTTCGATAACTGTTCATGAACGGTTCGCAAACACATGTACTTCTTAACAAACGAACACGAACAAGGTCTTGTTCGTGTTCGTTTGCAGCCCTACCCGTTTGTTTTAATATTGGCATCTTTCCCACTTTTGAACAACTGAACAAGTTAACCTTGATTGGATTATACCCAAAAAACTTCCATATTCTATCTGCACCCACTACTATCAACCGCCGGCCAACACGATGAGCCACCGCTATTATGTCTTCTTGGTTGCTAAATGAACACCCTTCAGCCCCTTTTGGTCTTGTTTCTAGTACAGCCAAGCATGTTGGTTTGTTACCTGCCAGAAGAAGAAAGAAAAAAAAGAGTCGCCTGTGGTTATCCTTTTAGGCTAAAAAGTTACCGAAAATCAGATCTTGATTAACCTTCTTCTACTGCTACTCGAGCATCAAGAAACCTTTACTACCATTCTATAAGTTTCCTTATGTAGCATGTACTTTACCCATGGTATTTAAATAATGCATATTTTCACAAGAGTTTTTCATTATATGTTACAATCTTTTTAACCATAACTCACATTCGTCCCACACACTCACTTATATCATACATGGTATCTAAACCTTATGTATAGTTGTCTCGTGTTCATCCAAGCGAATTAAGCTCTCTCTTAGATCAAACTTCATCTATAACTCAAGACATGAAGTGACTCGCACTTATAGCTGGTTTTCTATACTACAACTCAAGTCTACTTAAACGATGCATTTCTTTATTTATGCAACACTATTTCTAGACCGTCCATCTCAATTCTAACAACCAAAGGACTTGTAGCCTGCTACTATCAGTGTTTGTTAAGATGTAATCTCTCTCAAGTAATGATGTGATGGTCCATGTCTTTTCTGTTGAACTCTTTATTATTTCTAGCCTTTTAAATCTACCAAAACATCGTGAATATGATAACACCAATAGTTTTCTTCCAATCTTTTGGACCCCCTTCGTATTATAAAAATAATTAATTAAGCAGCCCATGAACCAAAAAGTCGCTCACCATCATATAAGAGACACAACTGTTGGTATAGACTAGCTGACTAGGGGGTATTTTGGTGATTAAAAGTATTTTTTTTAAGGGTGACTTTCTATGTACAGGACCTAGTGGTCACCGGGTTCTTGTCAAAGACAATCACCCGTCAGCCCCGCCTACGGACGCGATTAAAAGTATAATTCATAGAAGCCTATTTGACAGTTGTTTTGTCAAACGTACCATGTTTACAATTTACATTATTTTTAAACAATATGTTAAAAAGGTATATTTCTGGCAGGATCATATGGATGTGTAAATTTTTTAATGTTAGACACGTGATATCTATAGAGGAATCACAATTGTGGTAGTTACCGTTGGTAAGACTCGAGTTACTAGATTGAAATAAATAAACTCTTAACACGTATCGTTGTAAAGATATAATTTATAATCATATACATTTTAAATCATATAAATTTAACACCATTCGTAGATAAACGGGACATGTTGAAATGAGTTGGTAGTTTGTAAACGTATTCATATAGGTTGCAACCGTGTCGGTGACTTGGTGAGTTTCAAATGGATTGTAATTAAGCGTAAACGGTTCACATGTTACACTAACAAAATGTATTTTATTTGAATTATAATGTTAAATGGGTTTGTGGATCGACTCAGTGGCGTTTTTGAGAATTCACGTACCTTGTTCGAGCTCGAAAAATGTGCCCATATGCTTTAATGATAAACAATATAGTTACGAAAATGACAAAAATTGTAGTATTTGATAAACAATACAATTATGATAATGACAAAATCATAGTATTCTAATGAGTTACATACCGTAATAACTAATAAGTTAATAGCTAACCAATGATTCGTACACGCCTCCACACGGGAGACCCCGCTGGAGTAACGGCCGGATTAAAACCGGGGCCGGCTCAAGCTCAAACTTGCGCACCAATGGCTCACAAGTTCTTACCATCATAGCCTGGTCCAGTCCCTTTGCCACAAGCTGGAATCGAACCAGCGCCTCTATAAGAGGACACCGGCCCAATTGCCAATTGGGCTAGGAGACCGGATTACACATGGCAAAAGAAATAATACATTTGTTGAAAATACTACTTAGTATACAAAGTTCACAGGTATTACACATGGCAAAAGAAATAATACATTTTCAAATAAAAAAAATATAGCAAACATAACTTATTAATTTATAAAAAAAAAATAGTATATAAAACATTGGAGCTTTTATTTGTGATTTTTCTTTCACTATCCAAGATTAAAAGTTTTAAACCATCCATCTTTTTAACTTTTGAAAGCGCCACATATAGCAGAAAGCTTCCTAATTATTGAAATCACAGGTGTTCCTAATTTTGTTATGAGCTCACTGAGACCTATTTTTCTTTCACGAAGGAGTGATTGGGCCTTACTCGTTGCTTCATCATACCCATCTTCGCTTCCCCTCACCAACAGATCGTGTAGAAGATGTTGGGGCGGTGCTCGGGGTTTTAACTCCAGAGAAGTCATCTGGTTCTGAAACCTTGGATTTATTTTCTTTTAAGGCCAGAACTCCTAAAATCAAAAGAGTTGGATCTAAATCTAATAGCCCTCATGGCTCTAGTCCAACGCATCCGTTTAATCTCTCCTTTAGGCCCAAATCTAGGAAAAGATCGAAGGTCGATGATTACCTTTTTGGTCTTGACGAGATCCTGGGCCTTTCAGCCTAATCCTCCTCAATGTGGCCCAATTGTATCGGATTTATTTAAGTCTAAGCCTGTGAGCCATAACCCGGTTTTGAAAGCTGATAAGATGGCGTCTTCTATGGAGAAAAATTCTAAGCATGCCGAGGTTTCCTACACGTTTGTTGCTAAGGTTGGTCCGGAGCTCTCAAGCAAAGTGGGGAAGATATTATCATTATATATTAAATTCCAAATCTGTAGGAAATTGTAAACCGAGTTAACTGCCATTTTCGTCCCTGTGGTTTGGTCACTTTGGCCATTTCAGTCCATTTCTCAAAAATGCGCCATTTTCGTCCCCCACGTTCTGGAAAGGTGCCATTTCAGTCCAAAAATCATAACCCAGTTAAGTCAGTTAGTAATTAAGGACTGATTGTGTAAATTTGTAACATAAGGGACCATTTGAGTAAATTTGAACACCACCACCACTAGCCCTGCCACCACCACCACTCCGCTGCCACCACCACCACCACCGCCACCACCGCCACCACAACCACCACCGCAACCACAGCCACTGCCACCACCACCGCCACCATCTTCATCTTCATCACCGCCTGTCTTCTTCAATCATGGCAGTCTATCCATTATGGTTCTATATCTCTCTGTTATGCATTGCATCTAGTAAGGTTGCAGCCATGGCAGTCTATCCATTATGTTTCATTTACAAAGTTGAGCCTATTAATGACTGTATTGGATCATGTTGAACGTTGAACTGATGAGTTGTCTCTATTTGCTCCCCGGTAATCAACCACAGCACTCTTAGATGGCAAACATATGGTATTTTTGTTTATATATTTAATGAGAAATGTTACATAAAGTTGGAGGTTACTGGGGCACTGGATAAAACTCGGACAGTAACTTGGCGGGCAACACGAATGGTGGTGCAGCCGTGGCGGTGTCTGATCCCCTTCCTTCAATCTTGGTTCGATGATGATGATAACAGATGATGACGATGATGACGTTGATGGTGGTGGTTCCGGCGGTCAAACAGATGTCAACAGTGTCATCTCCCCCAAATCGGTCAACAGAAGGTCAAACAGGAAAGTCAACGGCTCAAATTAACGACCAAAATCAGGTTATATTCCAATTAACCTGGTGCAAACATTGTACAAGTATAAACGAATGAACCGGAACAAGAAAAACGAACCGTTAACGGCTGGAACGACGTGTTGGCTGATTCCGGCGACTGTGAAGATTCCGGCGAAGTTGCAGGTTCGGTTCCGGCGGCGGAGTGGTGGTGCAAACATTGTACAAGTATAAACGAATGAACCGGAACAAGAAAAACGAACCGTTAACGGCTGGAACACCGTGTTGACTGGTTCCGGCGACTGTGAAGATTCCGGCGAAGTTGCAGGTTCGGTTCCGGCGGCGGAGTGGTGGTGGTGGCAGTGGCTGTGGTGGCGGTGGTGGGAACTGGTGTGGCGGTGGTGCCATTTCAGTCCATTTTTCAAATATTTATACATTTTACACAAATGGTCCCTTATGTTACAAATTTACACAATCAGTCCTTAATTACTAACTGACTTAACTGGGTTATGATTTTTGGACTGAAATGGCACCTTTCCAGAACGTGGGGGACGAAAATGGCGCATTTTTGAGAAATGGACTGAAATGGCCAAAGTAACCAAACCACAGGGACGAAAATGGCAGTTAACTCTTGTAAACCCATATAAGATATTTTCTAAATCATTTGCTAACCTCACAAAACACATTCTTAAAATATTGATGGAACACATAATTACGGCTTCCAGACAAACTTTTCCAACCAAATTACCTTTTCCATCAAAATAGTGGATATCACGTTTCATGGATCAACTGATCCACATCACGTTGAAACCAATTTCAAATTACAGTTAAATCATCTCAAATATATAAAGTTAAATTATTTATCCCATACCACGTATTGTTGGTCAGTTACCCAAATCAGTAAACCAAATCGACCGAACATAACAAATTGAAAACACACTTTGAAACCTAAATCCAGACAACAAATATTATAATTGAATTCAAAATCAAACTTTGCAACTTATAATTTTCAACAAATTACCCCAGGCCACAAAAATATTTTTACCAAACTACAACTCGAAACCATATTGAACCCTAAAATAGGTTTATCTTAAATAACATGGCAACCATATTAACAATTGATGAACCCCCGCACCTGGAGTGAAATCCATCTCCAGCTCCGTTGTTCCTGATCAAAGAATGGTTTACTTGACAAATTTCGGTGTGCTCGTTATAGGAGCGATAAAGCGGACACCCTAACTGCTTCTTACTACCACACAGTTAGACCAACAAAGCAGTCGCTGCAGAGTTAAGCCATGGGTTCTTCAGCAACGAGAACACTTTAACAATCCGGGACACAACATTCACTTGACCCATTGACAACGGTGAAGACTCGGGTCAACAATGCTGGCATAGCAAGCAGCATGAATGGCACCCATTTTGATATATTACCCACCACGTTTGAATTGGGCCCTCTCAAAGCTGGATTCCATCAGTAAGCTTTCCCTGCACAATGGATGGCAACAAAAATGTTATCAGCCAGAATCATATGTATAAACGTAACTTGAAAAGCGGCCAATAATGTTTGTTCCGATTATTTCTTGCCTAAAAAGAGCAGATGGATACGTATCCACCACTTAAGCCATAGGTTGCTTGCATGTATATATATGTATCTTATTATTCATGTAAAATGATCTTCTAACTTATAATAAAAGACTACAAATAATGTCACATGACATTCTCTCCTTCAACCTCATAAATTTTATTTAAATTTGTTTAATAAATTTCTTTTAATATTAATAACCAATATATAGATATCACTTATTCTTATCTTCATCCTTATTTTTATCTAAAATTAATAAATAATTTCAACTAATTCCACAGGTTATTTTCTTCTTTAATATTTTAATAATATTATTAATATCTAAATCTAATATATAATAAATTATTAATATCTCTTGAACTAATATGAAAAGAATTAATTCACAAATATTAAACTAATTAAAGAATAATAAATAAATTGAAAACATATCATGTATTATGTGGATAATAAATAAGTATTTAAGCATTAACTAGCGTTTACTCTATTAATATATAATATATAATAGTTTATTCAAGTTTTACAAAAATAAAAATTTTAACTTTTTTTTTGTAATTTATGGTGTTATACCTCATGTATAGGGCTTTTTTTTCTTTTTTATTTTTAACCTAAAACTTTTCTTCTTTTGAAATTTAGACCCTTTGTTTTTTTACTTTTAACCCAAAGATTTTTTTTTTTTTTTTTTTTTTTTTGCAATTTAACCCCAACTCTTTATTATTTTTATTTTTGGTCTACCATACTTTTTATCTTTCCCAAGTTTTTTGTTTCGTTCTAAATTTTGTGAGTTAACGCACCACAACGTGCGTGTGGGGTTCAACATTTTTCCGTATATTTTTCCCGTTTGACTGGCTCGTCGCAACACATCTATATTTTCTCCATTTGACAAGCTTTTCGCAACGCGCGGGTCCTGGATTGACTTAGTTAATTTTTTTCTATGTTTTACGTTTAATTTCTTTGCAATGAGCGTGCGTTATTCAAAGATTTTACGCCTGCTTTTCGCTCGACATTATTTTTTTGCCGTTTTTATTTATTTTGTTTTTTACAAGTTTTTCCAGTGTTGGTGGTCGTTAACAGTGATATAGCATTGGTACTACTTGACATAGTTTTACGACAACCGCTGCAACGCAAAGGCTTAATACTAGTATATAATATACATTTCAATAAAATAGTGTTGAACCTTAAATCAAACCTGATTTGGTAGGCTCCCTAGTTGGAGATACAATAAGCACAAGGGGGAATACAATCCTAAAGCCATAGTTTGTACGGAAGCAAAATGCTATTGGTTTCCCCGAGCCTGTTTGAGCACAAGCCATCAAATCTCAACCAACTAATGTAAATGGTTGAGTGAATAATCAAGCTGCAAGGAGGAAGGAAAAGCCTTAGTATGACTATTTTGTCATTACTAAACATCTGTGAAGATAACGATCCATAAAAAGTTTGTCATTAATGAGGAACAAATAAGATATTTGACCACGGTTAAACACTTGTTGACTCTTAAGTCTTTACCACAAGGCCGCCTCTATAGCATTTAGCATGCATTCCCATTTACCATGCTGCAACATTGATGATGTCATTGGCTCTGTATAAATACTTTTCATCTATCTACTTGTGAGGAGTTTGATCTTAACCATTCCAAATCTTGCAGATGTTAAAGAGAAATTTCATTTATAAAAGGGAAATTTCATTTATAAAACGTAAATAAAAAAATTCAATTCTATTGATGCAACATTTTTTTTTATAAAAGGGAAATTTCATATTCATGTATTTTATTTTATTATCTACATTTTCAAAAGAAAAAAAAATTAAAAAACAAACTTGTTATATGGCTGGTGTGTCTGGTAGGGTTTCAAGAGAGGCAGAGCCGTTTTAGCTAACAGAGACACAGAGCAACTGCAGCAGCGCCGTTCCCACCCGCCCGCCTGTTTCTTTCCTAAACAGGCTCCCATGCCTATCGGTGATCAGACTTCCAATTCCGTGAAAATGTGGAGCTTATATAAAGAAGGCATTGTTATCTTCTTCTCCACAGACTTCTCATCTTCCACAACCAACCATGAGGTTCACCATCCCACTCATGAGGCAGAAGAAAAGTGCACTCAGAGATCCCGGTAACAAATTCATTCCGCCTCTCCCTCCGAAACCAGCAACTCCCCCTCCTCCGGCCACTACGGAGCTCTGTAGGTCCCTCTCGGAGGATCGAGAACAAACCTAAACCTTGTTATACTAACTCACTAGCGAGTGCGGAATCCAAGCTAGCAAGCAAACCGGGATGATGCAAGAACAAACACAAGAACACACAAGACTCAACGATTAACACCACTTGTATTAATGCGTATGAAAGGTTCCGATTACAAGCACAATGTTTACAATCAGTTTGCAAACTCTCAAAGTGTGTGTGTGAGTGTTTTCAGCAGAATGCTCTCTATCTCTCGGGTGTGCATTTTTTTTTAAAACAACACACTGCATGGATATTTATATACCCAGCTCAACATGTCTGGTCCGAAGGATCCGATAGATGGTCCGAAGGATCATCTATTGATGACAATGCTTTCGAAGGATCAGCAGGGACCTCGAAGGATGATCCTTCGAGGTCTATTAATCGAAGCATATCTTTCGAGCACCTCGAAGGATCAACAGTATCCTTCGAGGAGCTATCCTTCGATACAGACAAACAAACATATAACAAACTTATTGGCCAAGTCAAACTAGGAGGATAGTTGACTAGGTCAACTTACAGGACATTGTTTACATACAGACCGAATACAGACAAAGTACAGACACAAGTGCACCAACAAACTCCCCCTTGGCTGTAGCTTTGTCTTTATCTTCTATAATTGCAGGCTCGTCTCGAACTTCGACGGTCTTTGGTCTTCGAGTTCCCAAAACTCTGATGTCCTTTCAAGTCTTCATTGTCGGAGGATCTTCAAAGTCTTCACGTCTTGAAAGCAAAGAGTGTATCAACAAACTACCCGTATCATGTAGGAAGTGTGTTGACAAACTCCCCCTTAACATAAGCTCCCCCTTGAGTTATGCTCGTGAAATACTTTATCTTTATGAAGTGAGATCCTTGTGGTGTTGATGATGGCCAGCGGCAACTCGATCATCTTCATCACTTGAGTGCCTTCACGTCGTGTCTTCATTCCAAAGCTTGTCATCGACCATGTTCTCCTTGCCTTTAGAATCTGCACATGCAAGAAATCTAAACGCGTAATGAGAACAACTGCTTGGAATATAGTTAACATAAACACATGACACACGGATGACCATGTCACAATCAAACACCGTCCGATAATTTGAAAGTCTAATAGATTTATCAATTTCAGATTTAACTTTCAAAACATGCAAATTTCGACCGTTTATGAAGACTTAGTCAATTCGGTTTTCATTCAGGTTTCAGGCAACGAAGACTCGAGTTCCAACATCGTACGATCAAAAATAAAGTAGAAATAAAATCTTTTTGGCTTTTAAAAAGTTTATATTAAAACACACCTAAAATCTTTTTGGTATTTTTGAAATTAAAAGACAACAATTTAATATCCTTTGAGTGTTATCAAACGACATCACCGCTAATGTCGTGCTGATATGCACCAAACGACGAAACTGTTTAAAAATAAAGCAATAAAATTTAAGCAGTAAATAAATATATACAGACAATCTTTTTGCGAGTTTCGAGGGTAAGAGAATCATATCAGTGTACGGTCATGTCAAGACACTCTTGTTGTACATTTAGTTAACATTTAGATAAGCATCCTATAACAATTATCGGTATTGTTGTCCATTTAAGCTCAACTTATCAGATGTAATCATGATTAGGGGATACGTTAATGTATAATTTATACTTACCGACCGGTGTTCATCCACATCACGACACATTCCCGTATCAAGGTATGCACGAGGGTTCATCTTACCGGTGAGTATACCGATTATCATCTGTTTGACCGTATATGGTGTGAGATACTCACTTATTTTGATTTGAAAAACAAGCCCTATGTGATATAATCACTTATTGATGAGGAACTTGATTTTCATATGCATGAGGGCACAGGTGCAAGTCCGTGAACAGGTCAGTACTTCCGTACAGCAGAGAGACGAACTTGACACCCGGATAAATGTGATATATTATCACTTATTTGATTTGGACATGTGATTGTTGATCACTTATTGAGGTCGAATGCAGTATGTATTATGTACACGTATGTATAGTATCATGGAAGATCTTAGACTTAGTCTATTTATAGAAGCAACCATGATACCCAGATGATAAGCAGCATAAAGACCGAATATCTCAGAACCTCGGCAATCTCTCAAACGAAATTTCGGTACCAAGACCATATGCCAATGAATGGTTCCCACCCAGTCTTCAGTCGATTTAAGTTTATATCACCCTGCACACTTTAAAATGATTGTGAGCCTACCGATACATCTTATATAGAGCTGCTTATCGCTTTTTCATTTAAGGTTTAAAGAGGTTTAGACAGACCACTGATGTACTATCATTTTCTCTTTTACTCGCCAGGAAACTCATTTTTGATTTTCTATTGTTTTTGAGTTTTTGAAATTTTTCGATGTTTTTGGATTTTTCGATTTTTGGTTTACTCCCCCTAAAATCAATAAACTAAGACAAATTTTAAAACACAAAGGTATTTACAAAAATGATTTTCCGATGTTAGTTTTACTCTTGCTTGACCTTAATGCCGTTTACCAATAATAAAAAGTCAAATCTTGATTTGTCAAAAGCTTTGGTAAATAAGTCGGCACGTTGGTCATCGGTGTGGACCTTAACAACATCGATTAATCTTTTCTCAAAGCAATCACGTATGAAGTGATATTTGATTTCGATGTGTTTGGTTTTTGAATGCTGCACAGGATTTCTAGTGATCTGTAAAGCAGCAGAGTTATCAACGTAAATAGGAGTAGTTAGGAATTCAAAACCGTAGTCCCGCAATTGTTGTTGGATCCACAAAACTTGGGAGCAACAACTTGAGGCAGCAATGTATTCAGCTTCACATGTTGATGTTGCGACACACGTCTGCTTCTTGCATTGCCATGTGACTAGGCGATTTCCTAAAAACTGACATCCAGCCGTTGTGGATTTGCCGTCGATTTTGCATCCGCCAAAATCAGAATCACTGAATGCGACCAATTCAAAGTTATTATCCCTAGGGTACCACAGACCGGTGTCTGGGTAAGCCTTCAAATAACGAAAGATCCTTTTTACAGCTGCAAGATGGGAGTCCTTTGGATTCACTTGATATCTGGCAAGCAGGCACGTTGGGTACATTATGTCTGGTCTTGATGCTGTGAGGTACATAAGAGATCCGATCATAGCGCGGTAATATGAAGGGCTAACAGTCTCTCCCTTCAAATCTGGAGTAATTCCGTGATTTACTGCCAATGGGGTTCCAATGGGCGTTGCATCAGACATCTGAAACCGGTTCAAGATGTCACCAATATATTTAGTCTGATGGATGAATATCCCAGACTCCGTTTGTTGCACTTGTAGGCCCAAGAAAAAGTTCATTTCCCCCATAGCACTCATCTCGAATTTATCCTGCATTATGCGCTCGAAATTCCTGCACAAAACATCATTAGTAGAACCAAAAATAATATCGTCAACGTATACCTGTACCAGAAGAAGATCTCCATCTTGTTCTTTGATGAAGAGAGTACAGTCGATAAGACCCCGTCGAAAACCGTTCTCCAGCAGATAGTTTGATAAGGTTGCGTACCAAGCTCGCGGTGCTTGATGAAGACCATAGAGAGCTTTGTTGAGCAACCAAACCCGACCGGGATGGATAGGATCTTCAAAACCTGGAGGCTGTTCGACATATACCTCTTCTTCAACCACACCATGTAGAAATGCACTTTTCACGTCCATTTGGTAAACCTTGAATCCTTTGTAGGACGCATAGGCTAGAAAGATTCGAATTGCTTCGAGACGTGCCACTGGTGCATATACGTCGTTGTAGTCGATGCCTTCTATCTGACGAAAACCTTGAACGACTAAACGTGCTTTGTTTCGAATAACCACGCCACGATCGTCCTTCTTGCATTTGAAAACCCATCGAGTTCCAATCTTCTTGTAGTTTTCAGGCTTTTCAACAAGTTTCCAAACACCAAGCTTTTGAAATTGCACCAATTCTTCCTGCATAGCCTCAACCCATGAGCTGTCTTTCATTGCTTCTTTCCACGACTTTGGTTCTTCTTGTGACACGTAACACGCGAAGGACCAGTCATTCTGTTGACCAGATTCTCTTATAGCTGAATACAAACCAGCATTCCGGTTGGTTCTCAGCTGATTACGCGTCTGCACACCACGATGGACATCTCCTATAATGTTCTGCTGGGGATGGGTATCATGAATCCTCATTTCAGGATTATCTGGCACACGAGCATTGATACCCAAATTGTTCAAATTAAGATCCACAACCAACTCTACACCAGGAATGTGTGTCGAGGTGGATGCATTTCCTTCAGCAGTGTCTACATTCTGCATATGAGGTGTATCAATAGAAGCACCTTGAACAGGAGCAACTGGAGCTGAAGATCCTTCAGCTGCATCATGATATTCATCATCTTCAGAAGACTCATTATAATCAGCAGCATCTTCATAAACCTCATTTTGAACTGTATTGTTAACAGATGAAGAACCTTGAGGATCAACAATAACAGGTCTAACCAATGGCGAGACAGCCGCATTATCACTTTCAATTAACATTCTTGCAGCTGCTGATTCTTCGTCAAAGGTTGGCAGATTGAAGGAGTCAAAGAGTCCATCATAATCGAACATCCACGGATCACCCGGAGCCCTAACAGGACTCGTATACCTTTGAACCCGCACCTCACTCCATAGCTCTACCTTTTTGGTAGCTAGATTCCAGACACGAAAGTTTGGAGTTTGGTATCCAAGAAAATAGCCTTCAATAGCCTTAGCACCAAATTTGCCATCTGGTTCAATCATGGTACAAGGACCACCAAAGGGTTCTAGGTAAGAAAGATCAGGTTTCCTTTTCTGAAGGAGTTCGAAACAAGTTTTGCCATGTCTCTTCACTGTAAGAACTCTGTTTAATGTGTAGCATGCAGTCGACACAGCCTCCCCCCAGAATTGAATAGGGAGTTCCGACTCAACTAACATTGTTCTAGCAGTTTCTATAATCGTTCGATTCTTCCTCTCGGCGACACCATTTTGTTGTGGAGTATAACGAGAACTGTATTCATGAAGAATGCCTTTAGAAGTACAGAACTCATCCATAACTTGATTCTTGAATTCGGTTCCATTGTCGCTTCGGATTCTTTTTACTTTCAACGAATAGAGATTCTCCAACATAGGGAGAAGATCCTTGAGAATGCCAGGAGTTTCACTTTTGTGTGCCATAAAAGATACCCAAGAAAATCTAGAGTAGTCATCAGTAACTACCAGACAATATGCATCACCGAACATTGTCTTGTGCTTCATAGGTCCAAAGAGGTCCATATGAAGACGTTCGAACGGCAAGCTAACAGTGTTGATTTTCTTCAAAGGATGGGATTTCTTCGTTTGCTTTCCCTTTTGGCACGAGACACAGATATCTTGTAAATGAAAACTTCTTATAGGCACACCATTCACAAGATTGTTTTTCACCAAATGGTTCATTTTTCTCAAGTGAATGTGTCCCATTCTTCTGTGCCATGAAATTGACTCCTTTTCTGTGGCTTTTGAGACAAAGCAAGTGACTTGTGCAGATGTTGTAATCGCCTGGCTCATATCGAGAATGTAAAGATCATTAACTCTCGGAGCCGATAAGAGAATCCATTCTTGTGGAATTTTGAATCCAGGTTTTAGCACATAGCAGCCGGCATCATCAAAATGCACGGTGAACTTCTTTTCGCAGATTTGCGACACGCTCAGAAGATTATGATCAATTTGCTTCACGTAATTGATCTTGTCAAAACACACAATACCATTGGAGATACTTCCCTCTCCAGTGATATAACCGCCTTTATCTCCCGCAAATGCGACATAGCCTCCTCTAATATTTCTCACATCGTACAGAAGCCGTAAGTCGCCAGTCATGTGCCTAGATGCTCCACTATCAACAATCCAATGACTGTTAATAGTTCCTCCTGGAACACCCTGCACATGTCAAGTAAAACATCAGTTGAGAATGGGGACCCAAGCCTTAGTGGTCTTGGGTCGTCCCTGAGCATCACGAAACGTGATATCAATCTCTTGATGGTTTTTAAGAACAACTGCTCCCCCTGAATTGTCACCTGCCTTAGGTAACCAAGGTTGTTTTTGCCTACCAGTTTTTGAAAATTCTGGTTTTGCATGTTGTGACACACTTGATTCCTTTTGAACTGTTTTAACTTCAGATTTTAAAGCTTTTTCAACAGTTTTCATGTTCTTACGTCGTTGTTTAGTTTCTTGTTCTTTAACAGTTCTTTTATCATTTTTAGGTGAAACTGATCGACGTTGGGGATGAATTGTTTCAGGTGGAGTTTTCTCAACAAATTTTTGCTTTGGAGCATTTGGGCAGTTTCTGATGATATGCCCAATTTCTCCACATTTAAAACATGTTCTCCTTTCAACAAGCTTAGGAGAACTTGATCGACCACAAGAAGTCGAAGTCGTGGACCCTGAGGTACTAGCCTTTTCATCACACCCATTTGTATGTTGAGTGTAATTGTTATCACTGTTACGTTTTAAGATTGTGACTTGTTTTACAAAATCTGTGTTAGATTTGTTTTCAAAGGTTTCAATCTTATCAGTACCCTTGGATGACACGAACTTGACATCCTTTGCTTTCTTTTGAAATCGAGCTCCTTTTGTTTCAGACTTCATCTGAGAGACTTGATGTTTTTGAGCTCGTTTGACGGGTTGTTTACCATTAGAAGCAGTAGGTTGTTGAGTGATTGGAGATTTTTGATTCCTAAATTGTTTTCTAATCTCAGCCTTAGGAATTGGATCACATTGTGTTACCACAATTCCTGGAAGTGTTTTTCCCAAAAATTTGTTTGTGTTGTCTTCAAAGACTTTATCAATCAAAGATTGATTTACATTTTTAATTGGAAAAACGTTATCTGAGTAGATTTTATTATCTCCAACCAATGTATACAACACATTACTGCTTTTAACAGTAGACACAGACTTCTTTTCAATCTTGACAGGATCTATCACTTGTTTCTTGACTAATGAAACCTCAGGAGTATCGGGATCACACAGAATGTGATTCTCAAGTGGAACAACTACTCCTTTCATTTTGTCAAGTGATTTATCCTGTTCACCTACATTCACTTCTGATTCATCATCCGATGACTCATAGTCCTCGATAACTGGAGGACTTTGTTTCATAGATGTTGAAACTCCTTGCTGCTTTGCACTGTCCGGTTTGAACCCTAGGCCAGTAGAAAATTCCTCAAAGTTCAGAGGCACACTGGGTTCATACCGTGGCATGTTTTCATCATTAGGCATCGTGTTGTAATTATGCCTCAAAGGGGGTGGGCATTTCTTGTATCCTATGCCCTTTTGATCTCCCTTTAGTTGTTGAACATCGATGATGTGATCAAGCACAAATCGAGAGTTAGAATAACTTTCCAATTTCTGTTTGATCGCGTCATGCTCACTTTTGGCAATGGCTAACTGCTTCTTGGTTTCCTCAACAAGATTTATGTATTCATTTATACTAATTTGTTTATGGTAAACCACTTTATTAACCTCGGCCACATCTTTCTTTAATGTTTCTATTACAGATTTAAATTCTTTTTCATTCCGAGTTAAAGCCATGTTTGCCTCTTTGCATTTTGACAGTTCAATAACTAAATTTTGATTATGACTATGAAGCTTTTCCAATTCAAGCTTCATTTCAGCACATGATTCACAAACACTAGGAGCAGGAGGTTCAGAATTTACCTGACTCGAAGAGGCTGACAAATTTGCCATAAAGGCAGTTTGAAAAGAAAAATCTCCATCTTCAGAAAATAACTTTTCCATTTCCTTTGATGCAGTAGCAGCCCTCCTAATCAGAATTGATTTCTGACATTTCAGCTCATCAGCTTCATTCAATAACTCCTGAATATCAGAACCTGCTTCCTCCTTCACATCAGATTCAGACTCTGATTGATTATCCCCAGAAACAGAGCCTTCTTCATCAGAACTCCCAGAATAACCAGAACTGTCATCACTTTCAGATGACTTTTGATTGATGATTTTTGCATAAAGAGCTGTTCCACTTCTTTGATCACTGTCACCAAACTGCACAGACCAGTCACATCCTTCATCACCTTGAACTGTCAAAGCCCGATTGGGATTTGATGGTCCAGACTGGTTCTGATTGTTGTTGACTGCTACAATCCTCCTGTCTTGGTTTCTGAATGGGTTGTGATTGCCTTGTTTTGTTGGCCGAGTGCACTCACGCTTGAAGTGCCCTTTCTCGCCACAATTAAAGCACGTGACGGCATTAATATCAAACCCATACTTCGTATCTTTCTTTCCTTCCAACGAAGTCCTACCAGTACGAGCCATGAAGTCTTTGGCCCTTCTAACCGCACTAGCAAACGCCCACTTAATATCCATCAACTCCATTTCATCCTTGTCGATCTGTTGATAATCTTCATGTGTCATGTTGATGTTTCCAATCTGTCCCGCAACTAACCCGCAGTAGGCACTGACCATAGTATTGATCAATTCTACATGCTCCTTTGCAACTTCTATACTAACTTGGGAAAGATTTGAAGTGTCAACACGAACAGTGTTAGGGTTTGGAGGTTGAGAATTGCTTGTGAAATGAGCTTGCTGTTGTGGTTGAACTGGTGGCTGTGATGGAACTGGAATGTAAGATCTTGGATCAAAACCCGGAGCAGGATTGGTCTGAGGAAACGGAAGAGAACTTGTGTTGGATACGAAAGCAGTTTGCAGTTTAGGTTGCTGAGCTGCAGCGGATTTTGCTAAGATGTCGAAGCCTGGAAGATACATTTCTGTATTTTGAGGAACTGGAGCTCGCTTAGCTTTCCTGATTTCTTCCTCATTCTTATGTTCCAGTTTCTGAATGAACTCATAGATATTAACCGTGTCTAGAGTTCCAGTGTGCTTCAGCAACTCAATGAAAGAACTCCACTTTGGAGGTAAAGCATCAGCAAACTTGTTCACCATGTCTTGCTGAGTAGCAATAACCCCATAAGCACACATTTCACTGATCAGATGATAGAAACGTGTTGTCATATCATTTAGAGTCTCGTTTTCCAAAAACTGAAACGAGTCAAACTCTTTCTTCAACAAGTCATGACGAGACTTTCTCGTAGCTGCATTGCCTTCTCCTCGAGCAACCAAGGCATCCCACAATGTTTTCGTGTTCTTGCAATAGGAGAACTGATGATAAATATCTTTATTAAGCGCCTGTGTAAGTGTTGCGAAGGCCTTTTTCTCCAATTCATAAGATTTCTTGTCAGGTTCAAGCATGTTGGCATAACCTTCTGAAGTGGACGCAGCAACTTCAAGAGCAGCATTGAATGGATTGATGAAACACGTCCAAAGATCAGTGCTTTGCCCTTGAACATACGTGTGGAAGCGGTTTTTCCATGAAGGAAAATCGTTCATATGATTTAGCTTTGGAGGACGATTGTTGCTTCCCGTTTCGCTTTCACTGATCAAAAGGTTTTGAATACTTTGACTTTGATTGGATACCAAAGCCCATTGACTTGGACTGATTGATGGCGACGGAAACATACTCTTAGCCCAAGCATCAGCAGTAGTTAGTTCTTGACTAGATTGTGAGTTCAAACTCCAATCCCAAGGACTTGTACAACTCATCTTGATCAAATATTAATAAATAACCTACACAACCACAAACTGTTAAATGCAAACAGACAAGAATTGAAGGATATAGACCTGTTCGAAAGATCAAGACTGGTTCGAAGGACCAACAGTGATCGAAAGATTACTGTTGAGTTTCGAACAAAGTCTTCGAAAGATTCACAAATGACAGATCCTTATCTTTCGTAGAGTTTTATCGAAAGATTCACAGTTCGAAAGATATTTATCTTTCGAATACTGATCTCGAAGGATTCACAATGAAAGATCCTTATCTTTCGAGATAAATCCTTATCTTTCGGACAACTAACTTTCGAAAAGATTCCAGAAACGAAGGATAAAACTTAGACTTCGAAAGACTGTTCGAAAGATGCTAATCTTTCGAGCTGTTTCTAAGTCGAAAGATATCTTTCGGAAGTTTCTGACACACTGACACAAAGTGACGGGTAGGTGGGAAAGGTGATGGGTTGGTGCACTACTTTCGGCAGAAGGTATGTGCAGACACAACTTTTCACCAACTTTGAAAAGTTTTCCCAAAATGGACAACACCTTATCCAGAACCTGTCACCGGAGATATGACCGGAATTTGGTCGGAAAAAAAATCAAAGTTTCTCAAAAACAAATTTTCAAGTTACCCAACCCAACCTTGAACACTCCCGAAGGTTTAGAAACCGTTTTTCAGTTCAAAGATGCAAGAAAAACTACCAAAAACGGGTGCTAAACCAAGTGTCCAAACACACCAAGAACTCGAACAAACACCCGGTTTTAAACAAGGTAAAGAGCGAGGCTCTGATACCACTTGTAGGTCCCTCTCGGAGGATCGAGAACAAACCTAAACCTTGTTATACTAACTCACTAGCGAGTGCGGAATCCAAGCTAGCAAGCAAACCGGGATGATGCAAGAACAAACACAAGAACACACAAGACTCAACGATTAACACCACTTGTATTAATGCGTATGAAAGGTTCCGATTACAAGCACAATGTTTACAATCAGTTTGCAAACTCTCAAAGTGTGTGTGTGAGTGTTTTCAGCAGAATGCTCTCTATCTCTCGGGTGTGCATTTTTTTTTAAAACAACACACTGCATGGATATTTATATACCCAGCTCAACATGTCTGGTCCGAAGGATCCGATAGATGGTCCGAAGGATCATCTATCGATGACAATGCTTTCGAAGGATCAGCAGGGACCTCGAAGGATGATCCTTCGAGGTCTATTAATCGAAGCATATCTTTCGAGCACCTCGAAGGATCAACAGTATCCTTCGAGGAGCTATCCTTCGATACAGACAAACAAACATATAACAAACTTATTGGCCAAGTCAAACTAGGAGGATAGTTGACTAGGTCAACTTACAGGACATTGTTTACATACAGACCGAATACAGACAAAGTACAGACACAAGTGCACCAACAAGCTCCCAGCCAGGAAGTATGATAAAGTCCGCCACTTAAATCAGCCGGGCAAGAAACTTATCTACGGGAACACCTACTATGTCCTGGTGGTAGGAGAAGACGACTTCTCCACCACTAAGCGTCTGGCTAGAGACTTTGGTGGTACTGGGAATCTTTGGGCTACCAACTTCTGGGCCACCTCCGAACATCCTGCAGGTAATTTATTTCTTATTCCTTTGTTTGATTTTATTCTAATTGTTGTTATGGTTTAATTTGTTCAGGTTCGGATCAAGTGAAAAGAAGGGATGCTAGGGAGTGGATCAAGCTTCTGACGGATGCTGGTGCGAGCATTGGCTTCAGTATCCCTGCACTCTCCATTGCCACCAACGACTGGGTCAGGGGAAGAAACCCGAACGATGCCGAGTCCACGGTGCCCCTTAGGTGTTTTGACCGGGTTGTCTTCTACCAGCCACGTCTTGATTATCGTCTTCTAGGCTGTTTCCTGTTCGAAGCCAGGAGGGTCCTCAAAAAGGCCGGCCAGGTTCACCTGCTGAGCCGTCCCGCCAACCCTGATCAGCCCGCCAAAAGCCCACACCTGACTTGGCCTCTGGAGACGCTTGGGTCTGAAAATGGGTTGGTCTGCTCCATGTAGATCGAAATCCCATGGGGTGGTGAGAAGCATAACCGTCCTTGGACGCTTGTGGTCTTCACCCTTCCGGTCCCGATGGTTCCTGTTGAGGAGAATAGCAAGGTGTGATGGTTTTGGAGCAAAAAGTAAGATGGTTGCTAGTAAATAAGTTTGGTCTTATAGTACTTTTTAGTGGAGATCTTGTGACTTTGGTGATTCTTGTGATGTGGTTCAAAGGTTGTTTTTGAAATGGACATGTTTCCATGAATTTAGTTGTAACATGATCACTATTTGTGTCGAGATGTCAGGCATGTACTTTTTAGTGGAGATCTTGTGAATTTTTTTTTTTAATTTTTTTACATGCATAAAAACTAGCGATTTTTTTTATAAAAATTTGTAAAAAGAAATATTGGTATGTTTTTTAGGTTTTTTAGTTAGGTTTTTGATTTTCTCATTTTATACTTCGTAATATTGCATTTTATACATCTACATGCCTGACATCTCGACACAAATAGTGATCATGTTACAACTAAATTCATGGAAACATGTCCATTTCAAAAACAACCTTTGAACCACATCACAAGAATCACCAAAGTCACAAGATCTTCACTAAAAAGTACTATAAGACCAAACTTATTTACTAGCAACCATCTTACTTTCTGCTCCAAAACAATCACACCTTGCTATTCTCCTCAACAGGAACCACCGGGACCAGAAGGGTGAAGACCACAAGCGTCCAAGGACGGTTATGCTTCTCACCACCCCATGGGATTTCGATCTGCATGGAGCAGACCAACCCATTTTCAGACCCAAGCGTCTCCAGAGGCCAAGTCAGGTGTGGGCTTTTGGCGGGCTGAACAGGGTTGGCGAGACGACTCAGCAGGTGAACCTGGCCGGCCTTTTTGAGGACCCTCCTGGCTTCGAACAGGAAACAGCCTAGAAGACGATAATCAAGACGTGGCTGGTAGAAGACAACCCGGTCAAAACACCTAAGGGGCACCGTGGACTCGGCATCGTTCGGGTTTCTTCCCCTGACCCAGTCGTTGGTGGCAATGGAGAGTGCAGGGATACTGAAGCCAATGCTCGCACCAGCATCCGTCAGAAGCTTGATCCACTCCCTAGCATCCCTTCTTTTCACTTGATCCGAACCTGAACAAATTAAACCATAACAACAACTAGAATAAAATCAAACAATGGCAAAAACGAATAAGAAAGAAATTACCTGCAGGATGTTCGGAGGTGGCCCAGAAGTTGGCAGCCCAAAGATTCCCAGTACCACCAAAAAAATCAAGGTCTTTTTTCCGTAGGAAATGCGTAGTAAATGTGTCAGAATTTGCGACGCATTTTTTTGCGTAGAAAATTTTCGTAGTAAAATGACCACTTTTCTAGTAGTGGTTTATCTTATTCTCAATCCTCTTCAGACCCTTCCCCTCCCCATAATTCTTCATAATTTTAACAAAATACTAAAGCCCAGATGAACCAAATTAATGGATAATTAAATAGCTTTTTTTCCAAAAAAAAAATATATATATATATTATTTATAAATAAAGTTGCAACAAAGTAGATCACACAAGAAATCTTGAAACTTTTCACCCAAAACACACACAAACAAAGATGGGTTGTGTTTTAATCTAGGACACTCTCTTTTTTAGGGTTTTCAAGTTTTATTTTCTTGCAAAACTCATACCCAGATATGATTTTTAGGGTTGGTGTTGTTTCCATCTTCAAAGCTTAATGCTTTTTAACCTATTTGAGGAACACAAGCAAGCATCAAGTCATGGGGAGGATGCCCACTAGCAGTTAAGCGCGTGTTACTGAAGGTTATGTGAGTATCTAATAAGGCGAGCGCGTGAGGGTGAGTTCGTGCAGTCAATGTGAATTATTTTAGTTTTTAACATCAACGTATGTCACCAACCTTAATAAGTTATCACACGTGTCGGTTCATGAGAGGTTGAGATCATAGGGTTTTGTTAATATTTGTCTTTTAGTTTGTTTCGTCCGTACATATTTTTTTGTTGAATATAATATAGTTAGCAATTTAAAATGTTTATAAACGTGTTTGGATGTTTTCGTTAAAATTTAATTATTCTAAACTAAATGACTTTAACAGAAATGGTTATGTTTTAATGCTTGTAACATTAAAATGTTAAAATTAACTTTGTTATACAAATAAACTTTTAAAAAGTGATATGAAAACAACGGTTGGACAAAAAAGTAATGTTGGGTGGATGGGACGGAACGAAGGGGCGGTCATAGAGGTGTCGCTAGAATTCGTTAACTTTTTTTTTCTACATTTAAGTTTTGTTAAGGAAAATATGAGTTCGACTAATTAGTTATAAAGCCTTCCTACCAACACACTTTCATTCAGCCACTGTATATGAGATTAGATTTTGTTTGGATATATGGTGTTTATAACTTGTGAATTTTAATTTGATATAATCAGCGAAACCATCTGATCATATCCATCTCCACTAGAAAATAATACATGTTTAATGCACTAATTCAGGAGTAAATCCAATAAATCTAGAAAAACCCCCAATAAATCTAATAATCTCTAAGCCTTATCTCAGTCTAAAGATGTTATTAGGCTATAATGTCATAGACGTAAATATTGGATTACTAGCACAAATAATAGACACTATGATATAAACATGAGGTGTTTTAAACATGGTCATTTCATACATTTCAAAGAAAAGGTGTTTTGAAAGACTTATGGTTTCTTCTTTTATCTAAAGATTTCAACCACTATATTATATATTATATATGAGGAGCGCTAAAATGAAAACCACTGTCAGTTGTAAGAACCGCGAGAACAATTTTTCAACCATTAGATCTTCAAGATCAATGTATGAGATTAAAAGTAATTAAAAAGTATTATTAACTATTTTTTGTCTTATTATGGTCTTTAATATTTTAATTCAAAACGTTAGTTTAGTAAATTTACTCAATTTTGTCTTTTTGTCTTTATTGTTTTTTATTACTATTTTGTATTATTATATTAATTGTTACTTTATTTGTTATTACTATTTTTAATTACTTTTAATCTCGTACATTTATCTTGAAGATCTAATGGTTGAAAAGTGGGTCTCTCGGTTCTTGCAACTGGAGGTAGTTTTCATTTTAGCGCTCCCCTATTATATATTATATATATAGTTAATAAAAAGCAATGAATAGTAATTTTATTTTTAAAATAATATATAATTTTATATTATTTTTTATTTAATATATTATAATATTTTACTATTATATTTACTTTTAATAACATATTTTTATTTTTTTTAAACCATATATTTCGGTTACCATTTTTTAATAATTCTTTTTTTCTCTTTTTAGAACATATATTAATTTATCAAATAATTTGATACTTCTTTAATAATTTACGTTTATAACTTTTTTCTAAAAACTTAAGTACGTAGTTGTGTTTAATTTTTCTCTCGACATTACGTTATAAGTTTTGTTAAAAGTGAAGTTGTACTCAAAACAAAGTATTTATTTGATATCATAAAACGCTACAATGATAAACTAAACCGTTCTAATGGTTTGGCTTTCAAAACAACATGCTTTATTTTCAAATCACGTTTGTTTTACATTATCATTTGCTCAGTTTCGCCGCAACGCGTGACTTAAAAAAACTAGTGTTTATATTACAAAAGATTAAATATTATTTTATTATTACATAACATTTTTTTTTTCAAATAAGGCTTATCTTCGTACTTTCACTATAAGGCCTTCTTACCAACACACTTTCATTCAGCCACTATATATGAGATTAGGTTTTGTTTGGATATATGGTGTTTATAACTTGTGAATTTTAATTTGATATAATCAGCGATCTGATCATATTCATCTCCACTAGATAATAATATATGTTTAATACACTAATTCAGGAGTAAATCTAATAAATCTGGGAAAACCCCCAATAAAATTAATAATCTCTAAGCCTTATCTCAGTCTAAAGATGTCATTAGGATATAATGTCATAGACGTAAATAACTAAATATTCGATTACTAGCACAAATAATAGACACTATGATATAAACATGAGGTCTTTTAAACATGGTCATTTCATATATTTAAAAGAAAAGGTGTTTTGAAAGGCTTATGGTTTCTTCTTTTATTTAAAGATCTCAACCACTATATTATATATATAGTTAATAAAAAGCGATGAATAGTTACTTTATTTTTAAAATAATATGTAATTTTATATTAATTTTTATTTAATATATTATTATATTTTACTATTATATTTACTTTTAATAATATATTTTTATTTTTTTTATTTTTTAAACCATATATTTCGGTTACTATTTTTTAATAATTCTTTTTTTCTCTTTTTAGAACATATATTAATTTATCAAATAATTTGATACTTCTTTAATAATTGAAATTTATAACTTTTTTTACGTAGTTGTGTTTGATTTTTCCCTCGACATTACGTTATAAGTTTTGTTAAAAGCGAAGTTGTACTCAAAATAAAGTTTTTATTTAATATCATAAAACGCTACAATTATAAACTAAACCGTTCTAATTGTTTGGCTTTCTAAACAACATACTTTATTTTCAAATCACGTTTGTTTTACATTATCATTTGCTCGAAACGCGTGACTTAAAAAAAACTAGTGTTTATATTACAAAAGATTAAAATATTATTTTATTATTACATAACAATTTTTTTTTCAAATAAGGCTTATCTTCGTACTTTCACTATTTTATTTAGTTAGTGTTGGTGCACTTGTGTCTGTACTTTGTCTGTATTTTGTCTTGTTACTGAACGATGTCTTTGTTAGTCTGTAAGTTTGACCAAGTCAACCATCCTCCGGTTTGACTTGGCCAAACAGTCAACATTATGTTAGTAAGATGTTGGGTCGAAGGATGTGCCATCGAAGGATTGCCTATATCCTTCGATGACCTGCTCGAAAGATGTCATTCGATAGATGGACCACGAAAGATCCCATCTTTCGTGGTACTTATGGATCGTTCGAGCTGTTCCTGGTCGAAAGATGATCTTTCGACCAGTCTGCATGATCCTTCGACCAGACCTGCTGTGTTGGGTATAAATACCCGTGTGTTGTGTTCATTTTACAGTAGGACAGATAGGGAGACACTTAGACAGAACAGGAACACACACACACACTAGAGAGAGTTTGCAGAACTGATTTGTAAACCTTGTGCTTGTAACGGACCTTTCATACGTTTAATACAAGTGGTGTTAATCGTTGAATATTGCGTGTTGTGTTTTTACGTGTTCTATCTCGGTTTGCTATCTCGGTTGGATTCCGCACAACCGGGTTGGTTTGTACACAAGGATTAGGCGACTAGATCCTCCCCTAGCCGGACCTACAAGTGGTATCAGAGCCTTGGCTCTTATCCTTGTTAAAACCGAGGTGTTCTTGCTGATTTTCGGGTTCTTAAAGTTCATATTTTCTGGAAAATCTTGCTGTTTTTGCTTGGTGTTTTGTTAAAAACCTTGTTATCCTTCATGTTTTCATGCTAGTCTTGGGTTTTTGTTAAACATTTTAGCAAATATTGTGTTCCAAAAGTTTGTGGGTTTACCGGAAAACTCAGATATTTGGGCTGTGTTCTTGACATATTCAAGTTGGTTCTTGTTAAAATTCACTCTTTGATCTTAAAAATTTGAATATTGAAAGTGTTTGTGTGTTGGGAAGAGTATTTTGATTAAAATATTGGGATCATTACCTAGTTGGTGAAAGTCTGCATGTTCAGAGCTGAAAGATATGGTCTGACCATACTTTCTGCCGAAAGTTTCTACCAACCCGTCAACTTTTCACCAACCCTGTCACATTTGTCAACCGTGTCAGTAAGTTCGAAAGATATCCTTCGAACTCGAAAGACCATCTTTCGATCAGTGGAGGTTCGATAGATCATCATCCTTCGAACCAAGGAATCATTTCGAAACATTCATCTTTCGGTCTACTGTTCATTTTCGAAAGACTAGGATCCTTCGATTGGGGAGTCTTTCGAAGTCATCTTTCGTGATTTATCTTTCGGTCTACAGTACGTTTTCGAAGGATAAGGATCCTTCGTTGGAGAATCTTTCGAAAACATTGTTCGAAACTCAACAGTGATCTTTCGAACCTTGTTGATCTTTCGAACAGGTGTTGATCTTTCGGTCCTTTAGTCTGTTTGTATTTAACAGTTTGTATTTTTCAAGTGTCTTTCGACAGGTATCCTTCGGCTGATCAAGAATGAATTCGATGTGGGGTGTTCCGGTAAATGCAGAGATGTATTTTGGTACTCCAACTCCGGATTCGGGTTCGCAAGCCAATGCTACATCTACCGGTCAATGGGCATTCGTATCAAATCAAGCTCCAAGTGTTCAAAGCATTTTACTAAGCGAAAGTGAAACGGGAAGTTTGAATAGGCCTCCAAAGTTGATGCATTTAAGTGAATATCCGGGATGGTTTGACAGATTTCATACATATGTCCTTGGTCAAAATACAGAGTTGTGGTTGCGGTTCATCACAGATTTTGATCAAACAATAGAGGTTGCTGCATCATCTGCTGCTACATTTGCAGATCTTACCGAAGATCAAAAGAAAGTCTATGATTTGGAGAAGAAAGCATATGCCATTCTTACTCAGGCATTAAACAAAGATATTTATCATCAATTCGTCAGTTTCAAGACAACGAAGCAGTTGTGGGACGCATTGAAGATAAGGGGCATAGGAAATGAGGCAACACGTCAATTAAGAAAAGATCTGCTAAAGAAAGAGTTTGATGGTTTTGTTTGTATGCAGAATGAATCTCTAGGAGATTTGACAAGTCGATTTACCCATTTGCTGACTGAATTGGCAAATACTGGGGTTGTAACAACTTCAGTAGAGATAGTGAAGAAGTTTGCAGATGCACTGCCACCTCAATGGAGTAATTTCATAGAAATCATGAAGTACAATGGCACTTTGGATACAACAAGCTTCAGTGATTTTGCTCAACTCCTGGAAAACAAGAATCAGGAAGAAACTCTAAAGGCAAAAAGAGTTGCAGTGCCACAAAATCCTGAAATTTATTATGGAACTTCTAGCACTTCTACAAAACCTTCTTCACACGCTCCAATTCAAACAGCATTTGTGTCTAGCACGAGCTTGTATGGCACTCCTCCTCCAACAACAGACATGTTTGGAAATCCGCTTAATCCAGCTTCTCAACCAGCACCACAACAGCAACAACAAATCAGAGCAACTGATATATTCGGGAATCCACTTCCTCCTCAACAGCAAGCGTGTTATGGAAGCACATCATCTGCTGGTCAACAATCAAAGCCAAATACAGTACGGCTCGACACCTCAAGCTTTTCTAAAGTCAGTGTGGAAGTAGCAAAGGAACACATGGAGCTGCTAAACACTGTGGTGAGCGCATACTGTGGATTAGTGGAGGGTCAGATTGGTAATATTAATCTGACACAAGAAGACTATCAGCAGATAGATAAAGAGGAGATGGAGATGATGGATATTAAGTGGGCCTTTGCCAGTGCTGTTAGGCGAGCAAAGGATTTTATGGAAAGAACAGGCCGAACCAGCTTGGAAAGCAAGAAAGACACCAAGTATGGGTTTGATAAGCAAGCTGTTAAATGCTTCAATTGTGGTGAACGTGGTCATTTCAAGCGTGAATGTACAAGACCAGCTCAGCATGGGAACCAGAATCCCTTCAGAGGTCAAGGAAACAGGGCCAATCAGAACCAAGCGAGGAACAATGATCGCACACTGGTGCCTGTCAACAACCAGACTCAAGCAGGACCATCAAATGCCAATCAGGCACTTGTGGTTCAAGTAGATGAAGGCTGTGATTGGTCAATCCAGTTGGGAAATGATGCACCAGATGGAACAGCTTGTTTTGCTGAAGTGGTTAATGATCTTAAGCACGCCAGTGGTGGAGAATCTTCCACCAATGGTAGTGAATCTTCTGAGGATGAAGACTCTTCCGGTTATAGTGGAAGTTCAGATGAAGAATCCTCCGCTTCAGGCGATGATCATGCGGATGACACATCAAGTGCGTCAGTCGATGCAAATATTGATGAGTTTTTGGATGAAGCTGCAGCGGGAATTCAAAGAAGATCTATTTTGGTGGATCAAGCTGCTTATTCTTCGTCTTCTCTCCATTCAGCCTTTATGGCTAATGTCGACAGTTCATCAAGTCAGGTATGTGTCGATGAACCCACTTCTGTTAGCTGTGATAATTGTGATATTTTGAATGTTAGATGTGCTGATTTGGAAGCAAACATGTCTGAGTTGCAAGGCAAACATGATGCTTTACAAGCTAGTTTGTTTGACTTGCAAGACAAACATGTTTCTGTGAATGATAGGTGGTGTGAACTGCAAAGCAAACACGAGGCTTTGCAAGAGAAATATGATGTGACATTTATTCACAATCAGAAATTGACCGTTGATCTTTCAAAATGCACTGAAGCCAATATGTTTTATGAAAACCATGAAAAGGAATTTAAGTCAATGATTGAAACGTTAAAGAAAGATAAAACAGAACTGACAAAAATGGTTTCCAGAAAACAAACCGACATAAACTTGTATATCACTCGCCTTGAGGTTATGCAAAAAGAAATGGCTTGTGTTAAAACAGAAAGTGAGGCGATCCGACTCAAGTTAGACAGTTATTTGAGTTCTAGCTATGTGTTGGATCACATCATTGATGTTCAGAAAGAGAAACGGGATGTCACATGCATAGGTTACAAGAAATGTCCACCACCCGTGAGAAACAATTTTGATGCTTTGCCTGATGAGGAGTATAGGACTCACTTTGAGCCATCTGTTCCTTTGGATGTTGAAGAATTTGCTACAGGGCTCGGATACAGGAAAGAAGTATCGTCAGATTCAGATGTGTCAGCAGATACTTTTGTAACTGCTGAACAGAGTCAGGATCCTCCAGTTGTGGTTGAGGATGCTGATTCTTCTGATGATGAGTCTGATGATACTGATTCGGAAAAGTCTGATGCAGTAATCAAAGAAGATGACATACCTCTTGAGAATCATATCCTATGTGATCCTCCCACAAAAACTGCTAAGACGGTTCTAACCGAGTCCACATCAGCAAAAGAGTCGGAGAGTGTGGATTTGCTGTACACTCTTGTTGGTGATGATAAAATCTATTCAGACAAAGATTTTCCTATTAAAAATGTTAATCAATCTTTAATCAGTAAAGTCTTTGAAAATTCTACAAGTAAGTTTTTGGGAAAGACAGGACCACATGTTACAGTCACACAGTGTCCTCCTATCCCAAAGGCTGAAGTTAGAAAACAATTTGGGAATAAAAAATTACCAACAGTGGAAAAACAGCAAAATCATACCAAACCCAAAGGTAAGACACCGGCTCAAGATCAAAAGAAGCCAAATCAGAAGAAGAAGAAGAAGAATGTGAACTTTGTGAAATCTAAGGGAACGGACAAAATTGCAAAGTTTGAAAATCAATCTAATTTAGATTTTGTCCAAAAAGCAACTGTGATGAAAAGGAATGAACCAAGTAGTTCAAAACCTAGTACCTCGGGATCACAAAGTTCATCATCGGCAAGAAGATCACATGATACTTCGGGGTTTGTTGAACGAAGATCATGTTTTGAATGTGGTACAATTGGGCATGTCATTCGCAATTGCCCGTATCTTCATAAACAAAAAGGCATAGTTGATGTTCCCCGTGACCACATTGACCGCAAGCGATCTGTTTCTGTAAAACAAGATCCCCGACTCATAAGAGAAAGGGAAAAGAAACAGAAACGCCAACAGGTCAAGAAAATTGAAAAAGCAATTAAAACCGATGTGGTTCACAAACCATCTGTTTCAGTTAAACCAGATAATTCAAAGTTTTCAAAAACTTCAAACAATCAAACTGGTATAACAAAACAGACTTGGAAACCAAAAACGGTTACTGAATCAGGGGGATCATCACAATTTCCGAATCATCAAAAAGTAGAAGTTATTGTTGTTGATAAAAATGGAAGACCCAAGACCACAATGGCTTGGGTCCCCATCTCTAACTAATCGATTGAGTTTATGTGCAGGGTGTTCCAGGAGGAACTATCAGTAGTCATTGGATTGTTGATAGTGGGGCATCCAGGCACATGACAGGCGACATGAAGCTTCTCTACGACGTTAAAACTATTAGAGGAGGTTATGTTGCTTTTGCTGGAGATAAGGGCAGATATATTACTGGTGAAGGAATGATTTCCAACGGGGTTGTTAGTTTTGACAAGATCAACTTTGTGCAACAACTTGATCACAATCTTCTTAGTGTTTCTCAAATTTGTGACAAGCAGTTCTCAGTACACTTTGATGCTAATGGATGTTATGTGCTGAAACCCGGCTTCAAAATTCCAAAAGAATGGATTCTCTTGTCGGCTCCAAGGATAAATGATCTGTATGTCCTTGATATGAGCCAAGCTATCACAACGTCTGCACAAGCAACATGTTTCGTTTCTAAAGCCACAGAAAAAGACACAATCTCTTGGCACAGACGAATGGGTCACATTCACTTACGCAAAATGAATCATTTGGTGTCAAATGAATTGGTGAATGGTGTTCCTCTTAAAAATTTCCATCTTCAAGACGTCTGTGTTTCGTGCCAAAAAGGAAAACAAACGAAGAAGCGACACCCTACAAAGAAAGTCAACACGGTGGCTGTTCCTCTTGAACGTTTGCACATGGATTTGTTCGGTCCTGTCAAGCACAAAAGCATTAGGAATGATCAATACTGCCTCGTGATAACTGATGATTATTCAAGATTTTCTTGGGTGGCGTTCATGGCACACAAGAGTGATACCTTCGGTATTATCAAAAACTTGATCATTCAGATTGAGAATCTCTATAACTTGAAGGTTAGGCGGATACGCAGCGACAATGGTACTGAATTTAAAAATCATGCCATGGCGGAGTTTTGCACTTCAAAAGGTATTCTTCACGAATTTAGTGCAGCTTATACTCCTCAGCAGAATGGCGTCGCTGAACGTAAGAACCGCACATTGATCGAGACTGCTAGGACTATGTTGGTAGAGTCGCAGCTACCCATTCCATTCTGGACTGAAGCTGTGTCTTCTGCATGCTATACTTTGAACCGAGTCCTTACAGTCAAAAGGCACAACAAGACCTGCTTTGAGCTTATCAACAAACGGAAACCAGACTTGTCCTATCTTGAACCGTTTGGAGCTCCTTGCACAATTATCGATCCTAATGGAAAGTTTGGGGCTAGAGCCATTGAGGGATACTTTCTTGGGTATTCCACCCCAAACTTAAGAGTCTGGAATCTAGAGACTAAAAGGGTCGAGGAATGGTCTGAAGTCAGAGTACAGAGGCACACTTTGCCAGTCAAATGTCCTGGTCAGCCTTGGATGTTTGAGTACGATGACTTTTTCAATTCGATCAATGTTGAAGCAGTTGAAGAAAATGCTGCGGCAAGGATGTTTTTCGAGAGTGATAATGCAACAGATTCACCGTTGGTTCGTCCCATTATTGTCAATCAAGAACCATCTTCAGTGAACAATAATGCTCTCGACAATGAGGATTTTCAAGATGCTACCGAATTGAACGAATCTTCAGAGGATGATGAATTTCTTGATGCAGATCAAGGACCAACAGTAGCAATACATGGTACTTCAGAAGGTACACCTCCAGTGGATATCCCTAGAACAGCTGAAACTTCTACATCATCCTCTTCGTCAATTCCGGGTCTTGAATTGATTGTTGATCTCAATCTCAACAATCTGGGTACAAATATTCCAGTTCAAGATAATCCAGAAACCAGGATTCACAATACCCATCCTCAACAAAACATCATCGGGAATGTACAAAGTGGCGTTCAAACAAGAAACATGTTGCGGAACAACAACAATGCAGGCTTGTATGCAACTATCCGAGAATCTGGTCAACAGAATGATTGGTCTTTCGCGTGTTATGTCTCACAGGAAGAACCAAGAACTTGGAAAGATGCTTTGAAAGATAGCTCATGGGTTGAAGCAATGCAGGAAGAACTGCAACAATTCCAGAAGCTTGGTGTCTGGAAACTCGTAGAGAAACCTGCTGGATACAAGAAGATTGGTACCCGTTGGGTGTTTAAATGCAAAAAGGATGACCGTGGGATTGTTATCCGAAACAAAGCAAGGCTAGTCGTTTAAGGTTTTCGTCAGATTGAAGGAATCGACTACAACGAAGTATATGCACCTGTTGCACGTCTAGAAGCCATTCGGATCTTTCTGGCCTATGCCTCATTCAAAGGTTTCAAGGTATACCAGATGGACGTGAAGAGTGCTTTCTTACATGGTGTGGTGGAAGAAGAGGTGTACGTCGAACAGCCTCCAGGTTTTGAAGATCCTATCCATCCCGATCGGGTTTGGTTGCTCAACAAAGCTCTATATGGTCTACATCAAGCACCGCGAGCTTGGTACGCAACCTTATCTAATTATCTGCTGGAGAACGGTTTTCGCAGAGGTCTTATCGACTGCACTCTTTTCATCAAAGAACAAGATGGAGATCTTCTACTGGTACAGGTATACGTTGATGATATTATATTTGGTTCTACTAACGATGTTTTGTGTAGGGATTTCGAGCGTGTAATGCAGGATAAATTCGAGATGAGTGCTATGGGGGAAATGACTTTCTTTTTGGGCCTACAAGTACAACAAACAGAGTCTGGGATATTCATCCATCAGACTAAATATGTTGGTGACATCTTGAGCCGGTTCCAGATGTCTGATGCAACGCCCATTGGTACCCCATTGCCACAAAATCACGGAATTACTCCAGACTTGAAGGGTCAAGATGTTAGCCCCTCATACTACCGCGCGATGATAGGATCTCTTATGTACCTCACAGCATCAAGACCAGATATAATGTACCCAACGTGCCTGCTTGCCAGATATCAAGTCAACCCGAAGGCCTCACATCTTGCAGCTGTAAAAAGGATTTTTCGTTATTTGAAGGGTTACCCTGACACCGGTCTATGGTACCCTAGGGATAATAACTTTGACTTGATCGCATTCAGTGATTCTGATTTTGGCGGATGCAAAATCGACGGCAAATCCACAACGGCTGGATGTCAGTTTTTGGGAAATCGCCTAGTCACATGGCAGTGCAAGAAGCAGACGTGCGTCGCTACATCAACATGCGAAGCTGAATACATTGCTGCCTCAAGTTGTTGCTCCCAAGTCCTGTGGATACAACAACAAATGCGTGATTACGGTTTTGAATTCCTAACTACTCCTATTTACGTTGATAATTCTGCTGCATTACAGATCACTAAAAATCCTGTGCAGCATTCAAAGACTAAGCACATCGACATTAAGTATCACTTTATACGTGATTGCTTTGAGAAAAGGCTAATCGATGTTGCTTACGTCCACACCGATGACCAACGTGCCGACCTTTTTACCAAAGCATTTGACAAATCAAGATTTGACTATTTATTACTGGTAAACGGCGTTAAGGTCAAGCAAGAGTAAAACCAACATCGGAAAATCATTTTTGTAAATATCTTTGTGTTTTTAAATATATTTTAAGTTTGTTGATTTTAGGGGGAGTAAATCCAAAATTTGAAAATCCAAAAACATTGAAAAATTTCAAAAACACAAAAACAATAGAAAAGCAAAAATGAGTTTCCTGGCGAGCAAAAGAGAAAATGATAGTACATCAGTGGTCTGTCTAAGCCTCTTTAAACCTTAAATGAAAAACGATAAGCAGCTCTATATAAGATGTATCGGTAGGCTCACAATCATTTTAAAGTGTGCAGGGTGATATAAACTTAAATCGACTGAAGACTGGGTGGGAACCATTCATTGGCATATGGTCTTAGTACCGAAATTTCGTTTGAGAGATTGCCGAGGTTCTGAGATATTCGGTCTTTATGCTGCTTATCATCTGGGTATCATGGTTGTATCTTTTACCGAAAAATAACGGGGACGCAAGTCTAGATCTTCCATGATGCCATACATACGTGTACATACTGCATACGACCTCAATAAGTGATCAACAATCACATGTCCCTCAAAATAAGTGATAATATATCACAAATTCTTTCCGGGTGTCAAGTTCGTCTCTCTGCTGTACGAAAGTACTGACCTGTTCACGGACTTGCTCCTGTGCCCTCATGCATCGAAAATCAAGTTCCTCATCAATAAGTGATTATATCACATAGGGCTTGTTTTCAAACAAAATAAGTGAGAATCTCACATCATATACGGTCAAACAGATGATAATCGGTATACTCACCGGTAAGATGAACCATCGTGCATACCTTGATACGGGAATGTGTCGTGATGTGGATGAACACCGGTCGGTAAGTATAAATCATACCTTAACGTATCCCCTCGCCATGATTACAAATGATAAGTTGAGCTTAAGTGGACAACAATACCGATAATTGTTATAGGATGTTTATCTTAATGTAATCTAATTGAACAACGAGAGCGTTTTGGCATGACCGTACACTGATATGATTCTCTTACCCTCGAAACTCGCAAAAAGAATGTCTGTAAATATTTATTTACTGCTTTCAGTCTTTACATTTGAAATATTCAAAAATACCAAAAAGATTTTAAGTGTGTTTTAATATAAAATTTATAAAAGCCAAAAAGATTTTATTTCTATTTTATTTTCGATCGTACGATGTTGGATCTCGAGTCTTCGTTACCTGAAACCTGAACGAAAACCAAAAATGACTAAATCTTCATAAACGGTCGAAATTTGCAAAGTGTTGAAAGTTAAAATTGAAATTGATAAAATACTTTAAACTTTCAAACTGTCGGACGGTGTTTGTTTAAACAATGGTCACATGTGTGTTGTTTGCTTATGATATTCCAAGCGGTTGTTCTCATTACGCGTTTAGATTTCTTGCATGTGCAGATTCTAAAGGCTAGGAGAACATGGTCGATGACAAGCTTCGGAATGAAGACACGACGTGAAGGCACTCAAATGATGAAGATGATCGAGTTGCCGATGACCATCATCAACACCACAAGGATCTCACTTCATAAAGATAAAGACTTTCACGAGCATAACTCAAGGGGGAGCTTATGTTAAGGGGGAGTTTGTCAACACACTTCCTACATAAAACGGGAAGTTTGTTGGTACACTTTCTGCTTTCAAGACGTGAAGACTTTGAAGATCCTCCGACATTGAAGACGCGAAGAGCCGTCAAAGACTTGAAGACACGAGAGACTTACAAGAATGAAGATCAAGACAAAACTATCTCGAAGATCGAGACAAAGCTACAGCCAAGGGGGAGTTTGTTGGTGCACTTGTGTCTGTACTTTCTCTGTATTTTGTCTTGTTACTGAACGATGTCTTTGTTAGTCTGTAAGTTTGACCAAGTCAACCATCCTCCGGTTTGACTTGGCCAAACAGTCAACATTATGTTAGTAAGATGTTGGGTCGAAGGATGTGCCATCGAAGGATTGCCTATATCCTTCGATGACCTGCTCGAAAGATGTCATTCGATAGATGGACCACGAAAGATCCCATCTTTCGTGGTACTTATGGATCGTTCGAGCTGTTCCTGGTCGAAAGATGATCTTTCGACCAGTCTGCATGATCCTTCGACCAGACCTGCTGTGTTGGGTATAAATACCCGTGTGTTGTGTTCATTTTACAGTAGGACAGATAGGGAGACACTTAGACAGAACAGGAACACACACACACACTAGAGAGAGTTTGCAGAACTAATTTGTAAACCTTGTGCTTGTAACGGACCTTTCATACGTTTAATACAAGTGGTGTTAATCGTTGAATATTGCGTGTTGTGTTTTTACGTGTTCTATCTCGGTTTGCTATCTCGGTTGGATTCCGCACAACCGGGTTGGTTTGTACACAAGGATTAGGCGACTAGATCCTCCCCTAGCCGGACCTACAGTTAGTTTATTATTTCTTTATATTATTATTTTTAAATGATTTTTGAAAACCAATTCTTTATTCGAAACTTCTTTGGTTAGTTGTGTACAAAGTCATAACAAATAATCAGCCACTTGAAAGTCGCTTTTGAAATCAATTTCAAAGTATTAATTAATGTTGTTTATTAGTTATGTTTCTTATATCAAGTTTTAAACATGTTTTTACTTACAAATTCAACTATAACCTTCCAACACATTTATACCTACAAAAATTTGTAGTTTATTGAAGAAAATTGAATTGCAAACTAACTTACCAGATATAAATACTATCAAACTAGCATATTGTAGGATTTAGACACCCTGCCTCATGTTAAAAGAAAACCCCTTACCACTACTTCTGTAGAATAATATGATTGTCAAGTTGCCCTCTTTCATTTACAATCAAAGTTATATAAAGATACAATCGAATCTCCTATATTTGGAGATGATAATAACAGCTATGACTATACAATATTAATGCAAATCACTTCCATAAATTACGGGCTCTATTACACCCCCGCAGTCGAAGCGGGAGGAAAATGCTTAGACTGGAACGAAAATCGTCAAAGAGAATCCAAGGAAGGCCTTTGGTGAAAATGTCAGCGACTTGGAAGCGAGACGGGACATGCAAAATGCGAACTAGACCCTTCTGGACGTGCTCACCGACAAAGTGGATATCTAGTTCAATGTGCTTGGTACGTTGATGTTGAACCGGGTTTCCTGATAAGTAGATGGCGCTGATGTTATCACAATACACCAGAGAAGCTTTAGACAGAGGACGACGAAGCTCAAGAAGAAGATTGCGCAGCCAGCAGATCTCTGCAACGACATTTGCTACGCCACGATATTTGACTTCAGCACTAGAACGGGATATGGTAGACTAACGTCTAGAAGACCAGGAGACCAGATTGTCGCCAAGGTAGACATAGTAACCCGAGGTGGAGCGTCGGGTGTCAGGGCAACCGGCCCAATCGGCGCATAAGCACGGATAGACAGAGCGGAAGATGAGCATAGGTGAAGACCAAACTCAGAAGTGCCTTGGAGGTAACAAATGATGCGTTTGAGAGCATTCCAGTGAACAAGGCAAGGAGAGTGCATATGCATGCATATTTGTAAAGCACTAGCAAGGCTTCGATAGGTAGTTGGGTCATCAAACAGAGGACCTGGTCCATTGCTCAAATTGCTTTGTGTGTCAACTGGTGTTGCAGCGGATTTACAAGAGTCCATGCCCGCCCGATGAATAATATCCTTTGCATAAGCATGTTGAGATAAGAATAATTGGTCACCAGTGCGCGTTACAGAGATGCCCAAAAATATGTTAACGGACCCAAATCTTTCATAGCAAATTCACCTGCAAGAATAGACATAAGCTTCTGTCGCAGAGAGTCAGTCGAAGTGGTGAGGATGATGTCGTCGACATAAAGTAGAAGATAAGCGACGTCGCGTCCATGATGGTAAATAAACAAGGAGTTGTCCGACTTGCATTGAGAAAATCCTTGTTGTACAACAAAATCAGTGAACCTTTGATACCAGGCGCGTGGAGGTATTGAGGTTGAAAATTCGTTTCAGTTTGGTTATGCCATCCATGGCTCTAGTGCGCATGGTGTGGGAAGGATGGTTGGAAGACGGGGGAGCAGGTTGGGTGATGTGGGGGTGAACAGGGGGTTGGGCAGGGGCAATTGTTTGGCTCGGTGGAATAGTCGAGGAGGGCTGTGTATTAGAAGGAATGGAAACATAGGGTTGTGGGCCAGGAGATGATGGGCCGGGTGGATGTGGAGGCAAAGTGGGGAAGCCGGGTGGACTGGGAAGTGGAGGAGGAATGTGTGGGCTAGTGGAAGTTGGGTCGGGTGTTGGTGTGGTGAGGGATGGTTGTGGGCTGGCAGCTGGAGGGTCGTGTGGCGACGGGTGTAGGTGATCCCACAATAGTGGGGAGAGGGAAGGTGATAGAAAATCGTAAGTGTAGGAGGTGGTCAGTTGTTGAATAGAGAATGGATAAACGGATTCCTCGAAGTGGACATGACGTCACATAAACGTTTGATTTGTAGTGAGATAGAAACATTTATATCCACGATGGTTTGATGTGTAGCCGAGGAAAACACAGGGTTGGGAACGGTTAGCTAGTTTATGGATTGTGGTGGAGGGGAGGATAGGGTAGCATAAGCAACCAAACACGTGGAGGTGCTCATATGTTGGTAGGATGTTGTAAAGAAGAGTGGTGGGTGTTAGAAATTTGTGGGTTTTCTTTGGTAGAATATTGAGGAGATAGGTAGCGGTTTCCAGCGCGTGGTGCCAGAAGGAGGGGGGAGGGAGGCTTGGGCTAAAACGGTGCAGACCATGTTGTTGATGGTGTGGATTTTGCGTTCCGCTTTACCATTCTGTGATGAAGTGTGTGGACATGAGAAACGAAATTGCATTCCATTGACTTGGCAAAAATTCTTGAAATTATTATTAATGTATTCCGTGCCATTGTCGCATTGGAATTGTTTTATTTTTCGCTCAAATTGGGTGTGGATTAGGTTATAGAATTGGGTGAACGTGGGATAAACATTAGATTTATTAGCAAGTGGATATGTCCAAAGAAAATCCGTTAAATCATCAAAAAAATAAAATATAAAAACGATGTCCACCGGTACTTAACACCGGAAATGTCCACAAATCACTATGAATTATATCAAACGGCAAACAAGTTTTATTAATAGAATCATAAAAAGGAAGTTTGACGCTTTTGCCAAAAACACAAGACTGACAAAGCGTATGATTTGGTTTACTGAAATCAATAAAAGAAGAAGACTTTAACGAATGCAATAGGTTGGCGCCTGGGTGCCCAAGGTGTTGATACCAACGTTCTTGAGTAACAACAGCAAGAGCAGCAGGAGAGGTATGAGACTTGATAAAGTTGGTGGTCAGAGTGTATAGATCGCCCGAGCTATTGCATCGTAGGATTGGAGCCTTGGTCTTGAGATCCTTCACAAGAAAACCAAATGGATCAAATTCTATGGAAAGTAAATTGTCTGTCGTGAGGCCACAGACAGATATGAAGTTGTTAATAAAGTTAGGGGCATATAGGACATTATTTAATTTAAAAGGTGGGAAGGGTGGTGGTAGGGTTTGATTGCCTTGTCTAAGTACTGGAATGGTCATACCATTACCAACAATAATCTGTTTGTTAGTGCAAGAATTAAAAACCGACGGAGAATGGTTACCTGGTTGTTGCATGTGTCATGTCGCTCCTTTGTCCATAATGTCGACCGGGTCATGTTGCTGACTCATAGAAAGAGTATAGAGAGTTTGGGCTATATCGATAGGTATTGGGCTGTAAGTGGCCATGTGGGCCTGATCCGGTCGTGGCCCAAGGATGCCTTGGCCGTTTGTGGGCTTAGGTGTGGACGGGTATGGGCAGGGCGGTGATGGGTTGGTTTGCGAACTGAAGTTCTGGGCCTAATTAAATAGGGAAGCCCATTGGTTATTGGTCCAGTTGTTTGGGAAAACAATATAGGGGTGCTGAGTTTGGGTCGAGGAGGAGGTTCTACCGCGGTTGTTTGTTCGGGAATACGAGGTTCTGCCGCGGCCACGTCCTCGGGATCGGCCATGACCCCGGCTGTAGTCCGAGCGATTATTGACAACAGGGGGAAGGGTTGGTCGAAGATGGTGTGGTTCGGCTTTGGGTATGTAAAGCCGTGGCGGCTTGAGAAGCAGAGTGGAGGGCTTGGTTAGCTTTTGTGGTTTCGTTCATACATAGCTATGAATGAACTTCAAAAAAAGAAGTAAATGGCTTGGTGTTTTGAAGAATGGTGGCAATGGTTTCGTATTGCTCGGTAAGACCGGCAAGGGTTTGGAGGACAAGATCTTGTTCGTCACCGGAGCATCAACATTAGTGAGTTGATCCGACAAGACCTTGAGTTCTTGATAGTAGAAACTCATGGATGAGAAATTTTCCAACCGAGTGTTGGCAAACTTCAGTTTAAGATAAAGAGCACGGATGGCTTTATTATCTTGAAAAAGTTATTCAATGGCTTTCCAGGTGTCAAAGGCCGTTGTTTTTTTTTTATAACGGTTTTGAGTAGACCCGTGGAGATAGTGTCATAGATCCATTGAAGGACTATGGCATCTAGACGCTCCCACAAGTCAGCAGGGGGAGAGGCGGCAGGTTGTTTGTCAGTGTCCGTGGTTTTGGAGGAAGCGACGGGTAATGGGCATGGGGCGAGATGGTCAGAAACGAGAAAGGCGGTGCAGTGAATACAAAACAGTTCAGACTAGGTTTTGTAGTCAGCTGCTTCATTATCAAGGGTGATAGGGATGAAGGTTTTAATGTTGGAAACGGTGACGGCTGGATGGAGTTTGTTATCGGCCATTGGGAGGTGAAGGGAAGATCGACGGGAGGGAAGGGTTTCGAAGGGAGGAGGGGGAGGATCAGGGTTTAGGCTGATACCATGTAGAATAATGTGATTGTCAAGTTGCCCTCTTTCATTTACAAACAAAGGTATATAAAGATATAGCCAAATCTCCTATATTTGGAGATGATAATAACAGCTATGACTATACAATACTAACGCAAATCACTTCCATAAACTACGGGCTCTATTAACTACATTATATCTCTTAGGGACTGTTTGTGACAGTCGGTTATTTTAAATTCTCCTTGTACCAATGTAACACGTGTTTAAATGAATACAAGAGTTATTTGGACTGATTTTATGTTAATTAATATCCATTGAAGTTCTAGCAAATTTAAATTTAAATATGTGGTTATGTTTGTTGAATCTAATAAAAAACTTATCGTGTAACAAATAAAACTACGAAACGAACGATGGTGATGACTCGGTCAATGTTAAGATCCTAAATTTTTTTCAGTATAATTGAAATAGTATTTCTAAACATATATGAGTGGAAAATTTAATTAAAACGCCTAAAAACCTAAGTTCGTGGTTTTGATCGTGTATTGTCCCATACCACGTGTATATTATATAATTAAACGTTCTTATTAATCGAGACATACAATTTAACAAGATAGGCTAATTTTATAAATTGGTAAAAATAATATTAAACGTCTTATTTCATGTATAAACCTCCAAGTATTTTACCCGTTTATTAGCTAAGGATGTGAGTTGGCTACAAAGTCCATTTTTCTACAAAGTTTAGGAAGTGTTCTAAGGGTGGCATGTGACTAGGGATTTTGTACTAAAGGATATAAAGGTAATTCAATAATTATTTTATTTTCCGAAGATGTATTTAGTAAACAATAAAATGTTATTTTTTTGGAAATCATATATCTCTTAACAATTCAAAATCATTAGTTACATAAACACGAAGAATGCGTAACTCTATCATAATTCATTTGATTTTTTTTCTTCTTTCAATTGAATGTTACGGATAAAAAATGGTGATGTACAATGCAATGGTCGATTATGTTTTACAAGTTACAGGTTCATTCACATTGTGTTATAGCTTTCGTTCTTGCATGCATATAAACGAATTCTGCATGAACAATTTCATGACGATGTGTTTTACCAGTTACGATCCTTCATGAACAATTTCTTGACGATGTGTTTTACATGTTACATGTTAATTCACAATGTATTATAGCAGTTTATGTTTTAAGAATGAGATGTATTTTATAATTATTGACGTTGTGTGTTATCAAGTATTGGTTTCATCAGTGGCGAAGCTTGAAAATTTCCACTGGGGGTCGGAAGTCACCGGACCTAAATTTTTTTTTCTATCGCTTTGTTTCGAGGTGATATGTTCGGGTTGGACGTCGATGATTCGATTCGGGTCGGGTCGGGTCGGGCCAAACATTAACATCAAACAAAAAACGTTCTAAAACATTAAAAAGTAAACATTGTTTAACAAACAACTGAACAAAGACACCTAACATTAAAAAGGAGAGGAAGGTGGGTACCCGGTTCACCTGGATGAAGTTCCTTTAAAATTTTTAAATTCTTCAATTATTGACTCCGAATCAAAGTTCTCAACAATCTCCTTTTCTATGTAAATCACCATATTGTTTGCTAGATACTGATCTGACATCTTATTGCGAAGGCGATTCTTAAATATTTTCATTGCTGAAAATCCTCTTTCTGTTGTTGCAGTCGAAACTGGAAGTGTCAAAATTAGTCGACACGCTCTTTCAACCAATTTGTACATGTTATTTTTCTGACATTGCACAAAAGTTTTGCAAATATCAGAAAGAGTTGATACCCCACTTAGCTTGGCGTTATTTATCCTTTCAACTTTAAAAGTCCCTAATTGACCACGTAATTGATTCCTCTCTTGCTCTGTAAAATCTTTAGGATAATATTTATTAACAAGAAGAACAATCTGATCAAAATTAATCTTTTTTGAACTTAAAGTCGCACTAAGAGATAACAACTCTATCGCTTGCTCATTAAATCTGCTATCTAGCTCATGTAGTTGTTTGTCCAATGTCTCTGTAAACAAATCTACCCGATAATAATGTTCAAATGTAACATGAAGATCTTTTTTTACGAGGCCGATACTGAGTAGAAGTATATGGAGCACTCATATCGGGCATATCTATGTCATGCCTTTCACAAAAAAAAAGAACTTTTTCAAATAAAGAATTCCATCCATTGTTTCTAAAATTAGTTAGACTAACCTTTGTTGTAGAAACTAACTCTATTTCATTAATGATGTCTTGGGATTTCTTTTGTAATGCTTGACAAAGTGTATCAGTTCTTCCCATTACTTCTTTCATCAACTGAAGAACAAGCACAAACTCAAATGATCGCAAGTAACCGTAAGCTATATTAGCATCTCCACATTGAGAACCAGTAGCATGAGACGTGTCTTCAATTATTCCCTTGAGAACAGCACGGGTGACATCGAACATGTTAACCAAACTACAAACAGATTTAAAATGGGAACCCCAACGTGTATCACCAGCCCTTCTTAATGTCCCAACCTGATTTTGTCCTTTTCTCGATTTGATTTCACCCAGTTCTAGTAACTTTTTAATCTCAACTGTCTTCGCCATTTGTAACTCATCATGGTGCTTACTAGAAGCACAAACCACATTAATTATAAAAACTAAGTATGAGAAGAATTGATGTACCGGAGTAACATCCCTTGAGACACAAACCAAGGCAAGTTTTAACCTGTGAGCAAAAAACAAAAATGTAATAACCATAAGCGTATTTTAGTCAAACCAAAGAAAGAAAGATAAAAAGAACAAGTAATTAACCTGTGAGCAAAGCAGTGAACATAATATGCATAAGGACTATATTCTCGAATTAGTACTTGTAATCCGTTCCATTCTCCTCTCATATTGCTAGCACTGCCATAGCCTTGACCACATATTTTACTAACATCAACATTGTAATGCAAAAGTGTATTCCACAAATTTACTGTGACAACTCGTGTAAATTCCTGAACGTTTCGTTTTACTGTGTAATTTCTTGTATGTTAAACGAATTGAATTTGGTGATTTATTTTCTTTGACCGATTGTGTGCTTGGAAATGTGTAATGTGAATAATGTGAAACGAAACCCGAAACTGAAACATTGGGATATATTATTTTGTGAAACGAAGCATTACAATATATTGCTTTGCGATACGAATCGTTGTAGGTAAGTAATTTGTGAATCTTGCGAAACCGTCATTTAGTGCGAAACTGATACCTACTAAAACCCAACCCAAGCTCACCCTCACCCCTTCTTGCGCCAATTGTAGGCCCAACCCCACCCCTTGTCCCCCTAATTCGAAATATAAGGCCCAAACCCACATCCCTTGGTCTTTGTAGCCCATTAGCCCAACTCTCCTTCTAATTTAATAATACATAGTTGGCTTTGGGGAAAATAAATAAAAAATAGAAACCCTAATCACCCCTTGTGATCGTCGACCAGAGAAGACCCCCCCCCCCTGCGAAAATTCAAACCCTAGTTCTTGATTCAGTTTCTTGATTCGCCTTTCACTTCCGTGTAATCCCTTCCCTTGCTTCTAGGTTAGTGTTCTTGGTTTGGATTGATATTCTTGGTGTGATTTTTGAGAGAAACATGGCTGTGAATCTTTAGTAACATGCTAGGGTTTGAATGTTATAGGCTAAATTGCACTTTTCGTCCTTTATGTTTTAATGTTTCGACAGGCGCTGTCCTTTAAGTTTAAAAAGTACACTGTATGTCCTTTATGTTTGCAATCATTAACGGGCGGTGTCCTTTCAGCTAAACCCAGTTAACTTTTTAATGTTAAAACCCCTCACGTGTAACTTTGTAAAACTCCTTAACAGCAGGGACCATATGTGCAATACCCAAATTCTGTTGGACCGAATTTATAATAATTATTACAAAACTAAATCTTTATCCACCACTGTCATCTTCAACCACATCCACCCATCACTTGATCCACCATAAGCAACCAAATCCACATCCACCACTCTGAACAATACCCTTCACCATTACTTCAGATCCAACCACTAACCCAATACCCTCACACAAACCCTAAGAGAAACTCTAGATAACCAAAATTGCAAATGAAACATGAAGAAACCCTAAGAGAAACTCCAGATCCAACAAAGACACAATTGACACGGTTAAACCAAAATTGCAAATGAAACATGAAGAAACTGAGAATTAGATTATAGATCTAAGAAATTTGACCGCAGAACTAGTCGCGCTTCCAGATCCAACCATCTCGATCGCCTTAATAACATCCATACCTTTAACAACCTTTCCAAACACCACGTGCTTACTGTCAAATTTGAAGTCTGCAACGACGTGGGGATGGAGGGTAAGTCAATGGTGGCGAATTTGAAGTCTGCAACGACGTGGTATGGGGTGGCAGCGGTTGGTTTTCTGGCAAATTTTGGGTTCATTAAGAAAAGAGGATTTGGGTGAAGAGGTGGCGGTGGTGAGGAGATCAATATGATAAATAAACCAACAAAGAATAAACCTTTTTTTCACATTTTGGGCATATGTATTCCTGGACTGTATCATCGTTGTCTAATTCATGTTCCAATTTTATCTTCATCGCCTGCATTCTATACATCATATGAATGAATTTTTAAAGAAAGGAAGATCTGAATTTAAACCCTTTTTATAATGGATTCATATTGTAGATGAAAGTGGTGGATAAGGATCAAGTGATGATGATGAATCGATGGGGTTTAAATTTGGTCCAACAGAATTTGGGTATCGCACATATGGTCCCTGCTGTTAAGAAGTTTTACAAAGTTACACGTGAGGGGTTTTAACATAAAAAAGTTAACTGGGTTTAGCTGAAAGGACACCGCCCGTTAATGATTGCAAACATAAAGGACATACAGTGTAATTTTTAAACTTAAATGACAGCTCCTGTCGAAACATTAAAACATAAAGGACGAAAAGTGCAATTTAGCCAATGTTATATGATGTATTTCGGTTAAGAATGCGATTTGTTGAAGTAATCGATAGTATGTATGCATATATGATCTTGGGCTGCGTTTTTATGAAAAATCAGGATATGTTATGGCTAGGGTTTTGTGATTTTGAGATGGTTAGATAATAATTGATGATTAACCTGTTGTGAGTTGTTATTAGGAAGAGTTGGGATCGTTTACACGCGTTTTAGTGTTGATGAATTGTAAAACTGCATGCTGATTGATGAAAACAGTCAACTTCAGTTGGCTGTAAACGGACCGTTATAAATCAAAAAATTAGTTTTCTGAAGTCTAAATTATATGTTTTCGAAAACCGAATCAAATGGCACTGGAATCATATTTTTTTGAGGTCGTTTGCTATTTTTAAAGGTCCGTTTTGTACAGTAGCAAAAGCTGCGTTTTTACTGCAGAAAATGTGTGTTATGTTTTTCATCACAACTTGAAATTTGTGTAGAATTAGGTCACGAAATTTGTACTGTAGATGGCCACTGATGTCGATGTAATTCTCCAACTGGAATTTCGTCAATCGGACTTACGACGAATTTTAAATGAATTTTTCCATGGACTGCAGTCAGAAAATGACGAATCTGATTGGAAGTTAACTATCGTGATGAAAAGATAGGAGTAACTGAAGAACAGTTATCCTATGGTAAGGACGGAATCCTAAGGTTAAATGGACGAATATGGGTTCCAGTTTATGGAGGACTTCGGGATGTTATCCTCCAGGAAGCCCATAGTTCTAAATATTCCGTTCATCCTGGAGCTGATAAGATGTACCAGGATCTGAAGGCAAACTATTGGTGGATAGGCTTGAAGAAGTCTATAGCTGCCTATGTAGCTAAATGTTTGACGTGCACCCAAGTCAAAGTTGAACATCAGAAGCCGTCAGGTTTGCTACAACAGCCTGAACTTCCCACATGGAAGTGGGAGATGGTGACAATGGATTTCATCACCAAGTTGCCAAAGACAAAGAAAGGAAATGATACTATATGGGTGATAGTAAATAGACTGACTAAGTCAGCACATTTCCTACCCATTAAGGAGACTTACAGCTCCGACATGTTAGCCCAATTGTACGTGAATAAGATTGTATCTCTACATGGCGTACCAGTGTCTATTATCTCTGATAGAGATACCAGATACACATCACATTTTTGGAAAAGTTTCCAACAGTCTTTGGGCACGCGCTTAAATTTCAGTACGGCTTACCATCCTCAGACGGACGGGCAGAGTGAGCGTACCATCCAAACTTTGGAAGACATGCTTCTTGCGTGTGTGATTGACTTAGGTGGTAGTTGGGATAACCACCTGCCATTGATCGAGTTCTCCTATAACAATAGCTACCATACGAGCATTCAGGCTGCGCCTTTTGAGGCATTATATGGTAGGAAATGCAGAACGCCTATTTGTTGGGCAGAAGTAGGGGAAGCTCAATTATCAGGACCTGACATAGTCTTTGAAACGACGGATAAGATTGTCCAGATTCGTGACCGCCTGGAAGCTGCCAGAGATAGGCATAAAAGCTACGCAGACTTAAGACGTAAACCTCTAAAGTTCGAGGTTGGTTATAAAGTTTTGCTTAAAGTATCACCCTGGAAGGGAGTGATGCGATTTGGTAAGAAAGATAAGTTAAGCCCAAGGTATATAGGACCATTCGAGATCATCGAATGTGTCGGATCAGTGGCTTACAAGTTGAACTTGCCTGAAGAGCTCAGTGGTATTCACAATGTATTCCACGTCTGCAATCTAAAGAAATTTCTAGCCGACGAATCGCTAGTCATACCACATACAGATGTGCATATAGATGAGAGCTTGAAATTTGTGGAAAAACCTTTGTCGATTGAGGATCGACAGGTTAAGAAGCTTCGAAGGAAGCATGTGCCAATTGTTAAGGTCAAATGGGATGCCCGCAGAGGTCCTGAGTACACGTGGGAGGTAGAGTCCACAATGAAAGAAAAGTACCCTCATTTGTTTCAGTAAATCTCGAGGTCGAGATTTCTTTTAAGGGGGTGAGGATGTAACACCTCGAAATTTCATGTCCAATATTATATTGACACGTGTCATGGACTTTAGACAAGTGATGGATTATACATGAGGGACTAAAGATATCAAACAATGTAAATATGTGAATAAAAGGATCCAAAGTGTCAACATGCCTAACTTGTGCCTCTGAGTGACCTCACACGACGTTCGTATTCATTAATGAATAAACTCACGAACATTGGAAGTCGTTTGTGCTTAAAATAAGGATCTTGTGAAACATAAGGGTTGAAAGTGTCAAAAATGGATAATTATACCTTTCAATAACCCTACACGATGTTTATACCCTTAAACGAATGAATCATGGATCATACGAAGCTAATTGTGGAACAAAGTGAGAAATTACAAACTACAGGGGTTAAATGTGTCAACATGTTTAAAGTATACCTCTGAGTGACCTTTTAGCAAGCCCGAAGCTTTGTAATGATTAATTATGCTCACTAGAATAAGTGATTAAAATTTCACAAGGTTTCGATAAAGAATGAGAAAGTTATGATAAAATTCGTATACGAGGGGTTAAAAGCGTCAACGTTGAAATCTAAGGCCTTACGGGTGATCACAAAGTTAACCAAGGACTTAACGGTGTTTGATAATCCCTTGGAACCCTTAAAAGTAAAGTTAGAGGGCCAAAAATGCAAGAAACAAGCTTAAAACCACGTTAGAAAGGACCAGGGACTGAAATGTAATTAACTAAAACTTGTTTGGCTAGTTCTGGAAGGCCAGGCGGCCCGCGTAAGAGTGCCCTATGGGGTTACGTGGCCCGCGTGAGAGTGCCAGCGACAGAAAACTCCTGGCAGCTGCCAGTTCAGGTCTGTAACCGACTTATGAGCCTGTAAAATGATACCAGGGGCTGGGCAAATGGATTTTCATGCACTAGGGACAGTTGTGATGATCTGAATCCATGCATAGAGTTGTTTGGCATCATCTTGTGAGATCAAATTCCATATATAAGCATTCCTCTAGTTGCAACATTGAACTCATTCATTTGAAAAGTTCACAAGACTCATTTCTGGAGCTTCTCTGATCAGCAACCAAGATTCCTTAGGCTTCCTAGTCGTGCATAGGACCTTTGTAAGTGTCCTTAACCCTTCTTAATTAAGTTTAGCTTAGTTATTTAGCCTAAAGTCAAACCGTTGTAATTAAGGTTTGACTTCAAGATTAATTTAAATTTGTCCAGTCAAATCTCGAATTGAAAGTACCTATAAGTGGGTAATTATGTGGGTAATAAACCCTTAAAAGGGTACTCTCTGATTCCCACTCTAACTAGGTCAAATGTCGGGTCAAAGTTAACCTTAAAAAGTCAACAGAAAGCTTATTTTCAAATTAATCCATAATTAGCAATGTAGAAGCCATGCAACCTGTTTTATCATTAATATAACTGGGAAATTAATGTAAGAACATGTCTAAACATGTTCAACCCGACAATTTTCAGTTTAGGCCCGGTTCAGAACCGAAAGTCGCATAATTTGACTTATGCTTTGACTTTCAGTTCTGACCCGTTTGAGCATAGTTTAGAAATGACTTAGAGCCTTATTTGGACCAGGTTTCATGTTTGTATAACCCTCTGTGATTATACACCTTGGTTCATTAATTATCCGATTCATATGCATGTTTCCATTAAATGCTTAAATGTTGACTATTATGCCCTTTTAGCCTTAAAACATGATTTTTGAAAAAGTAAAAGAATAGAAACCTTCATTACTGATTTATAGACTTGTCCCTAAAATTTGACATCAGTTTGAGGTCTAGAATACAAGTTATGCTCATTAGCGTAAATGAAAAGCTTTTTATTAATTAAACGACATATTTAGCGTATAGCCTATCTAAACCCAATTTTTGATATCAAACTTTATACCACTGATATAAAATAATATTTTGGGATTTTTGAAGATTTTTATTTATTTTTAGGATGAGCATAACATAGGGTTCTAAGCTTGATTTGGTTATTGTCGGTTTTGCCCTTTTGAGCTATAAAATGAGTTTTACAAATCCTTTTGATACCAAACCTTTTTCTACTGATCTAATATGATAAATAAAATATTTTGAGCCTTCTGGAATTATAAAAATATCAGCTTTCCTTTAAAAACCCGGAAATAGCTCAAAATCGCCTTTTTAAGCGTTTTTAACACATAGTATGTGTTAAATCTATTTTAAACATATAAGGTTTGATGCCTACTGATATTTTTAGTAAATTTTTATATCTAAACAGTAAGCAAAACTTTTAAACTCAGATTTCCAGTTTTGACCTTTTAGGCTTATGTGAAATTACCAAAATGCCATTTCGGTGCATAGTTGGGTTATAAATGATAAATTTCACACATATATAATACCCTACTGATATAACTTATTAAAGTAAATATTTTTACTGATTATATCAGACCTGAAACTCAGATTTATAAATAATCTCTTTTATGAGCTTTAAAATGACCAAAATACCCATACGGGGCATAGTTTGAGTTTAAAATCATTTTGGGCATAATAGAAGATATCTTACTGATGTCACAACATATTTAAGGCATATTAACTTAGGAAACCTGTATATGACTCTTTTGGTTACCCGTTACGCACTTTTCGCGTTCGGATCGGCTTATGTAACTAGTTTGCATATAATAGCCGAAACGGGTCAAACCATATCATTTTTGTCTCAAAATCCAGAATGTGTTTAGTATACCCACATTAAACAAGTATACAAGCTTGTTGGGTCAAAACCACATTCTAAACCGGTCTTCGCTTTATCATGCGTTTGAACCGTATCTTCCTTTTTAAAACTAACCGGTCTAAGCTTAGGCTTAATTAAAGACCCGTTAGGATTCTAATAGGTTATTATAAACCTTCGTTCCAGAATAGGAGACCCGGTAAAAGCTACGTGCACTTGCTATTTGTGATCATTACTTGCAAAGGTAAATACTTTTAACTTTTTTTCCCTATACGGGCTTGGGGTACGGTATATAAAATACCGCTTGGTCGGACATTGAATTTTTAATCGTATGGAGGTTAATTTATTGAAATGAGCCGTTTAAATTGTTTTGTTTGCTTAAAACCTTTGGGGGGTTAATGACCATGTCCCGGATATCCTTGGCATCATTCATAAAATGGCCACGACCTAAGCACGGGGTGTAGGCGTACACCGACAGTGCATATATAAATAATAAGGTATAACCGCCGGTTTCGGGAATAACCCGCCGCGGGACTATATCATGTGGTGTGTCAATTAATCTTTAACCAGGTATTTAACCCGGGCTACTGAACGTATAAGAAACATGTAATTCCTTTACAAGTTTATATATAAATAATTATCCCAAGTTATAAAAAGTTTTGTGCCAAGTGCATTCAAATCAATTTTCTTAAACATTTTCAAAATGAGTCAGTTAATTGTATTTACCAGTGTAAACTGACGTATTTTCCCAAAAAGGCTAAGTGCAGGTACTAAACGGAATAGGCTGGCCTCTCCTAGCATCAAATAAAAGTCTCGCAAGCTTAGATGCCTGAAAGTCTGTTGAACAAGTTTCCTTTTTAATTCGATCCGCCTGTGGATCTGTTTCAACTATTTGTGATACTTAAATATTACAATTTTATTCAGTTGAAATAAATCTATCTTTTGCTTCCGCTGTGCATTTAAATTTGTGTTGTTTGACTATGATGATATCAACTACGTCACGATACTCCCCACCGGGCCCACCGGTAATACGTGGAAATATCGGGGTGTGACAGGTTGGTATCAGAGCCAATGCTGAGTGAATTAAACACAAGACTTTTGTGTTTAATCTCAGTTACACAATTGCACATTCCTCGATCCTCGATTCTAGACAAAGAATATAGGACAAATCCTGATTCGTTTTATGTTGTCTTTTATATATATTCTTGTTGTTATCTTTGTTTATGTTGACAGGTTTAATCATGCCACCGAGATTTAGAAGAGGAAGTGGCAAGGCCCCAATGACGGGTCATGATCATGAAGCCGGACCCTCACACCGGCGAACCCCATCCATAACAATAAGCACAAGTCCCCAGGAACCATGGAGGACATACATTGAACCCGGGAGACGATCCGTCTCTCTAAGCTCATCACCATCTTATCTCCACTCCTTTGGGCCTCAGTCCGAAAATGAGCCCAACAGCCCACAACCTTCATTTATACCTCTCCAGTGGTCCAACTCCCACCATTCCTTTGGTGACCCCACTCCTGCCTTTCAGAGCCGGTTCAACCCTGCAAACTACATCCAAGAACCAGTGGGTTTTAACCCATTGGGCCCCGAAGACCATTTCCCTGAAGCTCAGGGAATGGATATGGATGAAGATCCGGACCCCGTCGAACCACAAACCGGAACCCCCAACCATCCCATTGAGATTTCTGATGGGTCCTCCTTCCATGGATCACCTTATCGTGGTCCAGATAGTTACCAGGCGAGGTTCACCCAGTATGATTGGGTGTTTACACCTTCATATCACTCCTCGCCCCACCACCAGCAGCAGCAGCAGGATCCTTCAGAGGATTCTCGCTTTGTGGCAGTTACTCCGCCGCCACCACCACCAGTTCAGCAGCCGCCTCCGGAGCCACCGAGGCGGAGGAGATCGAACGCACGGATGTCCATGCGAGGAGGAGTGCATATCAGCACCCCTCAACCTTCGAGTGGCAACCACTATCCGCCACTCCACGAAGACCCACAGATGGGGGGACCTTCAAACCCCGTCTCCGAGGTAGACTCTGCGCCTGTAGCGCCACCACCGTTGGGTTTTGGTAACCCAATATCGACATACGCCGGTTCAGCGGCGTATAATCCATTTGAGCAGTCGGCCCACACCAACTATAACTATGCAGAGGCCGACCCCTATCTTGTAGCGGCGAACTACAATGCCTTCCATCCTGAAGGACCATATGGAGCTCCCTGGGGAGCTGGGTACCCAGCTTATGGGTATCAAATACCTGCTCGACCTCCGTTTCAGCAGCAGCCGCCACGGTTTTCCCCGCCAGAACAGGAGGAAATCCTCCAGAGACTACACCAGGTTGAGCAGGAGGTCCAGAGAGATCGCAGTGAACGTCAAGGCTTCTTCAAAGGGTTGGCTAGCTTGATAAAAGGAAAGAAGAAGAGGGACCATTAAATCCCTATTTATAATGTTGTATTTTCCTTTTTGCCCCTGCGTGGGCATGTCTTTTAGTATTCCGCCCTTGCGTGGGCGTGTCTTTCTGTATTCAGCCCCTGCGTGGGCATGTTATTTTTGTAGAAGTCCCGTTTAGGGCAAACCCGTATTTGTTTCAGTGGAATGGTTGATTTAAAATTTTTCATTTTTGTTAATTATATGCATAAACATAATATATAAAAAAATGGAAAATATAACATTCCTCTATAAGATCTACCATATTAATAAAATGACAAAATCTAAAAAGGGACAAGGCCTAGCCCATGTGTTATTTTAAGACAGGGTCAAGATGGTAATTCCTCAATTAGATTCAGATCATTATTAACATCTCAATTTAGGATTGTTCTGCGTTAATTATTAAAAAGAATCTTAAAGGTAAAACCTAGCTTATATGTTATTTAGGCATGGCCAAGATGGTAAAACCTATTTAAGAGATTCAAATCCTTGTTAACACCTGAAAACATGTTAACACTCATGGCAAGAATGTGATTCGATAAAATCACATAAGTCATTTTTAAATTGGGATATTCCAAAATCCCTTCTTATTTAAATAATCATCCATTATTGATGAAGTGCCTACGGGCTATACTCATTGTCATATAAGACAAATGACAGCTGTGGTCTTCGACCCCCTGTTATAAAATTATGATTAAAACCTCAATACCTTGATCCTATAAGGTCATAAATAAAAAAATTTAAAATTGTCCATGTGACTAGGCCTCTTGTGCCACTGATAATATCTTTATTATTTTATAATTAGGATAAATTGTAATGAAAATCCTAAATAAATACGTCTGAACAAATTAACCATATATGGTTTGTAGTTACCATGGTTAATAAATTGCCATAAAAGACAATTTAATAATAGACTCATGAATAAATCCTTGTTAATATTTTATGTAGCAATACAAGCTACATGGCGGACTCTGATGAAGTTAACAGTCGCCCAAAGGAGAATCATGATAATACCAGAATAAATATAACGGGTGCAGAACTGCAGGCATTGGTAGACAATGCCGTTACCCAAGCTCTAGAAAGGCAAGATGATGAATTTGGTAGTACCCGCAGCAGAACCTTATCAGTACAGCGTTCCATCAAGGAAGATTGTATTTGATCGTGAACCACGTACTAAAGGTTGCACCTATAAGTATTTTGTTTCTTGCAAACCCAGGGATTTCACTGGGGAAAAAGGAGCAGTTGAGTGCATGACATGGTTAGACGAGATGGACACTGTGGTAGATATCAGTGGTTGCGCTGATAAGGATGTGGTAAAATTTGTATCTCAGTCATTCAAAGGCGAGGCATTAGCATGGTGGAGGTCTTTGATTCAGGCAACCGGAAAAATCCCATTGTACAATCTGTCGTGGGATCAATTTGTGGCATTGATTAAGGAGAACTACTGCCCTCAGCATGAGGTTGAAAAGATTGAGTCTGATTTCTTATCTCTAGTGATGAAAAACCTCGACTGTCAAGCTTACCTTACAAGCTTCAACACCATGTCAAGGTTGGTTCCTTACCTTGTGACACCAGAACCCAAGAAGATAGCTCGTTTTATTGGGGGGTTAGCCCCAGAAATCAAGGCGAGTGTGAAGGCCTCTCGGCCAGCTACTTTCAGATCTGCAACTGATATATCTTTGTCCCTCACACTGGACGCGGTCAGGCAGAGATCGCTGAGGAACACTGATGCTGAAAAGAGAAAGCGTGGGGATGACAACTCACGACGCTTAAATAAGAAACACAAGGGAAATTCCGACCACAAAAAGGGTTTTGGAATTAAAAAGGATGGTCAACAGTCGGGTGATAAACCCAAGTGTAAAATCTGTAAGAAACACCATTTCGGGAGGTGCAGATATGAATCAAAATCCCAGTCACAACCAAGAGCTTGCGGGATTTGTAAATCTTCTGAGCACAAGACGATAGAGTGCAAGAAGATAAAGGATGCAACGTGCTACAGTTGCAACGAGAAAGGGCACATCAAGTCCAACTGCCCAAAGCTTGCAAAGAAGGCTGAGGATGGGAAAAAGACCAATGCTAGGGTCTTCCGTATGGATGCACGAGAAGCCGTTCAGGACGACAATGTGATCACAGGTACCTTCCTCATAAATGATGTTTATGCAAGAGTACTATTTGATTCAGGTGCTGATAAGTCATTCGTAGATGACAAGTTTTGTAAGTTGTTGAATCTACCTGTTAAAACCCTAAGCGTGAAATATGAAGTAGAATTAGCAGATGGTACCCTAGAAACAGACTCAACTGTGTTAGAAGGATGTGTTATATCCATTAGGAACCACTCTTTTCCATTATCCTTACTTCCGTTGAAGTTAGCTGGTTTCGACATAGTTATAGGCATGGACTGGTTATCTCATAACCAAGCCCAGATCGTTTGCAACAAGAAGCAAGTGGTGATCAAGACTCCGTCTGGTGAGCCACTTACCATTCAGGGGGTACCCAGTATGGACTGCCCGAGCAAGTGTCTATGCTCAAGGCATCTAGGTGCTTGAAGAAGGGTTGTGTCATTTATATGGCACAGGTAACTATTGATGAGCAGAAGCCCAAGGTTGAAGATATCCCTATCATTTCTGAGTACCCAGAAGTTTTCCCTGAAGAGCTACCTGGTTTACCACCAGATAGGCAAGTAGAATTCAGAATTGACATCATCCCTGGAGCGGCACCTGTCGCAAGAGCGCCTTACAGACTAGCACCAACAGAAATAAAAGAGTTGAGAACCCAACTAGATGATTTGTTAGCCAAAGGTTTTATTAGACCTAGTTCGTCTCCTTGGGGAGCACCAATCCTATTTGTAAAGAAGAAGGACGGATTGATGCATCTATGCATCGATTATCGTGAGCTTAATAAGGTCACTATCAAGAATAGATATCCTTTGCCCAGGATCGACGATTTGTTCGATCAATTACAAGGGGCAAGTTACTTATCCAAGATCGACTTAAGGTCAGGCTATCATCAACTGAAGGTTAAAGATGAAGATGTACACAAGACTGCATTTAGGACTCGCTATGGCCATTACGAGTTCCTAGTGATGCCTTTTGGGCTCACTAATGCACCAGCCGGATTCATGGATCTCATAAACCATGTCTGTAAGCCCTACTTGGATAAATTCGTCATCGTCTTCATCGATGACATTCTCATCTACTCGAAGAGCCAAGCTGACCACGAGAAGCATCTCCGTTGCATTCTGAAACTACTTCATCAAGAAAAGCTCTATGCCAAATTTTCAAAGTGTGAATTTTGGCTTCGTGAAGTCCAATTCCTTGGACATGTTGTTAGTGAGCGTGGTATCCAAGTAGATCCCGCTAAAATTGAAGCTATTATGAACTGGCGAGAGCCAAAGACGCCTACGGAGATTCGCAGCTTTCTAGGACTAGCAGGATACTATAGGCGATTTATTGAAAACTTCTCAAGAATTGCAGCACCCTTGACTTTACTCACCCGCAAGAATAGTAAGTTTGATTGGGGGCCTAAGCAGCAAGAATCTTTTGATATTCTGAAACAGAAGTTGAGCAACGCTCCAGTATTGACGTTGCCCGATGGAATTGACGAATTTGTGGTATATTGTGATGCATCGCACACAGGTATGGGATGTGTGCTTATGCAAAAAGGCAAGGTTATTGCCTATGCTTCACGTCAGTTAAAGGTGCATGAGAAGAACTACACCACCCATGACTTGGAGCTGGGTGCCGTTGTATTCGCACTAAAACTGTGGAGGCATTACTTATATGGAACTAAGTGTGTGATCTATTCTGATCACAAAAGCCTTCAACACTTGTTCAATTAGAAGGACTTAAACATGAGGCAGCGACGATGGATGGAAACTTTAAATGATTATGACTGTGAGATAAGATACCATCCTGGCAAGGCAAATGTAGTCGCTGATGCCTTAAGTAGAAAGGAGAGAGTGAAGCCTATAAGAATCAATGCCAAGAGCATTAAGATAAAGAATAGTTTGAATGAAAGGTTGTTAGCGGCGCAGAAGGAAGCTGTATTGGAAGCTAACTATCCTGATGAAAAGCTAGGAGTAACTGAAGAACAGTTATCCTATGGCAAGGACGGAATAATAAGGTTAAATGGACGAATATGGGTTCCAGTTTATGGAGGACTTCGGGATGTTATCCTCCAGGAAGCCCATAGTTCTAAATATCCCGTTCATCTTGGAGCTGATAAGATGTACTAGGATCTGAAGGCAAACTATTGGTGGATAGGCTTGAAGAAGTCTATAGCTGCCTATCTAGCTAAATGTTTGACGTGCGCCCAAGTCAAAGCTGAACATCAGAAGCCGTCAGGTTTGCTACAACAGCCTGAACTTCCCACATGGAAGTGGGAGATGGTGACAATGGATTTCATCACCAAGTTGCCAAAGACAAAGAAAGGAAATGATACTATATGGGTGATAGTATATAGACTGACTAAGTCAGCACATTTCCTACCCATTAAGGAGACTTACAGCTCCGACATGTTAGCCCAATTGTACGTGGATAAGATTGTATCTCTACATGGCGTACCAGTGTCTATTATCTCTGACAGAGATACCAGATACACATCACATTTTTGGAAAAGTTTCCAACAGTCTTTGGGCACGCGCTTAAATTTCAGTACGGCTTACCATCCTCAGACGGACGGGCAGAGTGAGCGTACCATCCAAACTTCGGAAGACATGCTTCGTGCGTGTGTGATTAACTTAGGTGGTAGTTGGGATAACCACTTACCATTGATCGAGTTCTCCTATAACAATAGCTACCATACGAGCATTCAGGCTGCGCCTTTTGAGGCATTATATGGTAGGAAATGCAGAACGCCTATTTGTTGGGCAGAAGTAGGGGAAGCTCAATTATCAGGACCTGACATAGTCTTTGAAACGACGGACAAGATTTTCCAGATTCGTGACCGCCTGAAAGCTGCCAGAGATAGGCAGAAAAGCGACGCAGACTTAAGACGTAAACCTCTAAAGTTCGAGGTTGGTTATAAAGTTTTGCTTAAAGTATCACCCTGGAACGGAGTGATGCGATTTGTTAATAAAGGTAAGTTAAGCCCAAGGTATATAGGACCATTCGAGATCATCGAATGTGTCGGATCAGTGGCTTACAAGTTGAACTTGCCTGAAGAGCTCAGTGGTATTCACAATGTATTCCACATCTGCAATCTAAAGAAATGTCTAGCCGACGAATCGCTAGTCATACCACATACAGATGTGCATATAGATGAGAGCTTGAAATTTGTGGAAAAACCTTTGTCGATTGAGGATCGACAGGTTAAGAAGCTTCGAAGGAAGCATGTGCCAATTGTTAAGGTCAAATGGGATGCCCGCAGAGGTCCCGAGTACACGTGGGAGGTAGAGTCCACAATGAAAGAAAAGTACCCTCATTTGTTTCAGTAAATCTCGAGGTCGAGATTTCTTTTAAGGGGGTGAGGATGTAACACCTCGAAATTTCATGTCCAATATTATATTGACACGTGTCATGGACTTTAGACAAGTGATGGATTATACATGAGGGACTAAAGATATCAAACAATGTAAATATGTGAATAAAAGGATCCAAAGTGTCAACATGCCTAACTTGTGCCTCTGAGTGACCTCACACGACGTTTGTATTCATTAATGAATAAATTGACGAACATTGGAAGTCGTTTGTGCTTAAAATAAGGATCTTGTGAAACATAAGGGTTGAAAGTATCAACAATGGATAATTATACCTTTCAATAACCCTACACGATGTTTATACCCTTAAACGAATGAATCATGGATCATACGAAGCTAATTGTGGAAGAAAGTGAGAAATTACAAACTACAGGAGTTAAACGTGTCAACATGTTTAAAGTATACCTCTGAGTGACCTTTTAGCAAGCCCGAAGCTTTGTAATGATTAATTATGCTCACTAGAATAAGTGATTAAAATTTCACAAGGTTTCGATAAAGTATGAGAAAGTTATGATAAAATTCGTATACGAGGGGTTAAAAGCATCAACGTTGAAATCTAAGGCCTTACGGGTGATCACAAAGTTAACCAAGGACTTAACGGTGTTTGATAATCCCTTGGAACCCTTAAAAGTAAAGTTAGAGGGCCAAAAATGCAAGAAACAAGCTTAAAACCACGTTAGAAAGGACCAGGGACTAAAATGTAATTAACTAAAACTTGTTTGGCTGGTTCTGGAAGGCCAGGCGGCCCGCGTAAGAGTGCCCTATGGGGTTACGCGGCCCGCGTGAGAGTGCCAGCGACAGAAAACTCTTGGCAGCTGCCAGTTCAGGTCTGTAACCGACTTATGAGCCTGTAAAATGATACCAGGGGCTGGGCAAATGGATTTTCATGCACCAGGGACAATTGTGATGATCTGAATCCATGCATAGAGTTGCTTGGCATCATCTTGTGAGATCAAATTCCATATATAAGCATTCCTCTAGTTGCAACATTGAACTCATTCATTTGCAAAGTTCACAAGACTCATTTCTGGAGCTTCTCTGATCAGCAACCAAGATTCCTTAGGCTTCCTAGTCGTGCATAGGACCTTTGTAAGTGTCCTTAACCCTTCTTAATTCAGTTTAGCTTAGTTATTTAGCCTATATTCAAACCATCATAATTAAGGTTTGACTTCGAGATTAATTTAAATTTGTCCAGTCAAATCTCGAATTGAAAGTACCTATAAGTGGGTAATTATGTGGGTAATAAACCCTTAAAAGGGTACTCTCTGATTCCCACTCTAACTAGGTCAAATGTCGGGTCAAAGTTAATGTTAGGATCTGAGTTTGGTTTTGATTGTATTTTACGTTTGAATTAAGATGAAGATGAATGAGTTGTGCAGCGGAATTAAGATGGAAACAAACTTTGCATACAATCAAACGAGATAATTGCTTTAATCAAACATTTTCCACAAAGAACCGAAAGATTGAATTTATTTCAATAACGATTACAATGCAATGTCTGAATACAAACTCCCCCTCAGCCGGAGCTCACAGTGTTTGTTCGTGCAGGAAGAAGATTTTGCAAAGAGCTAATAGAACAGTACAGAGCACTGTTCTATTTATAGGCACAAGCAAACCACTGAGGCATCTAAGCTGACGTCACCATGAAAGTGACATCTAACCTCCTAACAAACTCTAACCTCTGATCTATACAACCTCTGCTATGTTAACTACTGTTATTACATTTCATTACATAAAGACATCTAAACAACTGCTGAATCCTTCCACTGATGTGAACCCAACAGTACTTGTCCGGATCAGCAGAGCTTGACTCAAGGCAGTAGATTGAGCAGCAGAGCTTTAGTCTTTCATCAGGCTTTTACTTGATCAGCAGTTTGTAGATCAGTAGTTTGTACAATCAGTAGATAGGAGGTCAGCAGATGTTAAAACCACTTTCAAGGGGAGAGACTTGTATATATATAACATCTGCTTATTCTAGATCCACTGCTCTGATCCAGTTTTGGGTTTTATTATCTGTTCCTTTGGTAGGGTTCAATCCCAACAATCTCCCCCTGGAACAGATAATGCCAAAACTCTTCATTATTGTGGAACTTTATTGCCTCATCAACAGCTCCCTTATCTGCCCTTTAAGTTGTAACTCAAAGTCTAGGGCATCTGTGTCATCTTCATCCCTACCAAGTGGAAGATCAAGGAGATCTTGCATATCTTCAAGACTTAGGCCAAGTGCTTATTCCCTTGATATTTACTTCACTTCTCCACCAGACCTGAACATAGTCAATACTTGGGTCTGTTTGTCAGTTTCCCACTTTAGTACTTTTGAGCCTGGTGGGTTTCTTGGGAGATTTTTATTTGAAGAGGTGTTTGGAGATGCTGGCCTATTGATGACTGTCTGAGCAGTACTTGCAGGTTGATTCAGGCCAAGAGTATCAGCTATCATCTGTTTAATGCCTTCTTTTACAAACTCATCTCCTGCCCTTAGTTCTGCCACTGTTTCAGTGGCCAGCTGTTTTTTAGGGCTTCTTTTAAAGATGGTTGCACCAGCTGGAGCAGTGGCTCTCCTGATCTGCAGCTTTGATGGTCTTTTTGAAACCTCTGCTTCAGGATAGTCAGGCTTTTGTGGAGCAGTAGGATCTGTCTTTCTTAACTTCTCCAAGCTTTTGTAGGTAGCCCTGACTCTATCTTCTTTCCATCTCAATACTTGATTCAAAGACCCATAATCAGCAGCAGCTAATTCCTCTTTCATTCTCCTCAGCTCTACCTTTTTATCAGGTACATTCTTTTTGAACTTTGCCCAATCTGGAGGAGTATGTTTGACCTTATTCTTTATCATTTCTTGAATCATGGCTGCTTCTTGTTCAAGCTCAGGAATGGTCCACTCCTTGTACATATGCTTTTCTCCCTTGTACTTCTTGGTTGCCATGATGCTTTCAATGTAGTCTTTTCTCAAAGTTTCATCTGCTCTCTCTGAGATCTGTTGACATACATTTTTTGCAAATTGCTCTAAGGATCTGACTTGTGTGAGCAAGAATTGGTAATTCTGCTGAATTTCTCTATCAGATTTTCCTTGTGCATTTCTTTTTGAGATATCCTCTGCTTGTTTAGCTTTGACTTTTAAATATTCTTCAATATTGTTTGGCCTTGGATATCCTTTAACTGATGGCAACTTCCTTTTAGCAGGTCATCCTCATAGTAGAAGGATTTGATCTCTTCTCTAACTGCTTCAAGTTCTAGAGGAAATTGGACGCCTGCAGGAGTAATGACTGGGATTGATTGTTGTACTGGAGCTGATGAGAGAGGAACAGGCTTTGGTATTGAAACAAGTGATAAATATTTTGAAGATGTTGGTGGTGGTGACGGTGAATCATCATCTGGTATGAAAATCCTTCTCCGTTTTGTTTTAGGAGAGGCAGATGATATTTTGGGTGGATCAGTGGTGGTGATTTGAGTGGCAGTGGTTTGTGATTGACTAACAGCTGTTGAAACAACTGGTGTTTCAACCACTGTTGTCATTACAACAGATGTTGTAACATATGTTGTCTTCTGCTTTTTGGCAGGAGGAGATGGTGGTGAGGTTGTTTTTGGTGGTGATAATGGTGGTGGTAAAACAGGGGTTGTGGTGTGTGTTGAAGTGATAACAGATGTTGAAACCTCTGAAGTACCAGCAGTAGTTGATACAACAGGAGTTACAACAGCTGTTTGGATGGAGGTTTGATGTTGGAGGCTTTTGGATGATGGTTTAGGAGTATGCTTTGTGAGTCTGGATGGTGTGGACTTGGGTTCCCTTACTTTTCTAGTGGGATTTCTTTTTAGCTCAGGATTTTGAACATCCTTTAGCCCAGAATAACCATGCGCATTCAGCTCCATGTAAGCTCTTTTCTCCTTATTCCACCTTGACATATCCTTTGCCGCTCTGTCCCTTTTTACACTTGCTATTTCTTCATCAAGTGCATTTTGGGTAACATCAACCTTTTTGCTACCATCTGGCAAAGGTATTTGCTTGGTCATATTCTCCATTTCTGGTTCTATGTAGAGACCATCATCTACTCCCTTTTTCTTCCATTCTTTAATTTTCTCCCCCTTTTTGGCATTATCTGGGGGTAATTGATCAATGAAGATAACAGTTGGAGGAGCAGTGCCAGTGGTGTTCAATATGTGGGCCTTAAGAGCCTTGATGTCTGCTTGTGTGTTCCTGAACCTAGACTCCATTGTGTTTCTCAGCTCTTGTACATGTATTTCATGTTGCTGATCAGCCATTTGGTTTTGTTGTTGGAGAAAAGGTTGAAATAGATTCCAGAGCTCATTTGCAGCAGGTGCTTGTGGTGGAGCAGGTGCTTGTGGTGGAGCAGGTGCTTGAGGTGGAACAACAGTGGATTGCATCTTTTGTACTTTCAACAGCTGTTGTAGCATGTTTTTGATATCTGCAACAGTTGTATCCAGTTTGTCAACTCGTTCCGTCAAATCCTGATATTTTAAACCATCACCCAATTTAATGGGATCATCTGATTTCCCACTAGTAGTGGTTTTATCAGTGGTTGAGGTAGGGAGTGTACTCCAAACATTAACCACTGATGCCCCTTTTTCTTGGTACTGGGGTCTTCTTCCTTCAACACTTGACAATCTTTTGATGTTGCCAGTGGTCAAAACAAATCCACTGGTAGATGTCAGAGGTTCTATGGAAGGAATTGCCTCTAAAGAAGTCTTATTGATGTAACCACTGTCCAAATGTAAACCAGTGGCTTCAACATTTGTAGTGGCTGCTTCACTTGGATTACCACCAAGAGTTACTTGTAACTCAAGGGGTGTAACCTCCTCAGGTTGTGTTGGTGGGTTAGCAAAGATTGATACATTAGACCCAGTCATTTGTTGAGGCATGTTCTCATTGATAGGTGATTGAGAAGGACTGGTTTGTGCCTGGTTCAAATCAATTGCATCCAACAAAAGTTTAGTTGGTGGGGGGATTGTGGAGGCGAGGTTTGGTGTAAGAAGAGAATTTGCCCCGGGCATTGGGCTGTGGATGATGGAAACAAGTGATTCCAGAGCATCATATTGTGGTGTCCCAATTTGTACAACCTGTTCTTTTTGTGAAGAAGCAGGAGGAGTTTCGGTTATGGGTTGAGATATATGTACCAACTGCTGCGAGGAAGTAGCAACAGTGGTTTCTTGTGACTTTTGTTTTGTCACTGGTAGTTGCTCTGGTATCTCATCCTCCAGAGTTGCCTTTTTGATAGGTTTGGGGGGTTTTTGAGTTTTCTTTTTGTTTGGCTTTTTGGTGATTAAAGGTGTGGGTTTCAAAGCAGTTGTTTTGCTACTTTGATCACCTTGAGCAGTGGGCTCAGCAGCAGGTACCGGAGGAGCAGTGGTAGCTGCTAAAATCTGCTCAGGCACCTCTGCTTGTGTTTTGCAAGGTGTTGACATTCTTGTAAAAGTTTCAGCAGTTAAGCTGTGCATTTGAAGAAATACACCTTGTTTTATTGCAGAAGGATCATTCTTACCAAGTTTCTTTTCAAAATAATAACTTAGAAATCTTGGAAATAGTAAGAATGCCTTTGTTTCAACATTTTTAACCAGATCATTAAAAATTTCCCAAGAATAATTAAAATTTTCTCCTTGAAGAATAGCATATCCCAGATTTTGAATTTTTAATGGTATTTTGTTAAAAGCAGTGGTTTTGTTTGAAACACACATTAGGAGGGTATGAAATAAAAATCTTGTTGCAGAAGGGAAGTAACCTTTTTGTAAGGTGTCCTTTTTTACTTCTGCATTATACCCTCTTTCCAGAAAATCATTTTTTAACTCGTTTTTGGGAAAAGAAATTGTACCTTCCTGATCATCGAGTTGAAAGACCTCTGAAATTGATTGTGTTGTAATCTTGACTGCTTTACCCTTTAGAGAAGAGTTAATGGCTATGACAGTGTCACCTTGTTTGTCAAGGGTTACATTCTTCCAGAACTCTCTTTGGGTTGCCAAGTAAATTGGGGCGTCTGCTGTTAACAAAGTTTTGTACTTTGATGCAGATATGATATCAAGGATGGAGTCAAAAGCATCTGTAGTGCCTGGTTTTGTGAGAAGACCCAGAAGATTGTGAGACAGTTTATGTGGAATTTCAGTGGGTTTTGCCTTTTGAGAGGCATCTTTTGAAGATGATTTGGAAGTGGGTTTTGCAGATGACTTCGATTTTGTCAATTTGGAGATGATGATCGAAGAAGATGTTGAGGGAATTTGAGAAAAACTGCTTTGAGAAGAGAATTTTTGAGAATTCAATTCGACAGTAAAACCCTGTTTACGTTTTGAATGGGGGATTTTATAGAGAAAAAGTGAATGCTGACGTGGCAGCGGTTACAAAAGGACTGACCACTATGTACTGCCCACATGCCAATCCCTGATGAAATGAAGGACAGTACTTTTATGAAAGTTACTGATGAAAGCAGTGGTTACAACGGTAACAAATGGAAGCAGTGGGTGATTTTCACTATCAGAGGATAGCATATCAGGGGATAAAGCACTGATTTTGAGCATCAGTGCTTATCAAGAAAATGAGAGAATAGGGGATGGCTTTCAGCAGTGGACAGACTTTGAAGTAGAGCAGACTTTTGAACAAACAGTGGTTATGGCAGACTTTTAAGGATTTTAATGAAAACTTCATTTTTAGCTATTTTTAAGGATGGATTTTTTATTTTCTGAAAACATTTTAATGCTTTTATTTATAGAAGAACAAGATTTTGCTTGTTATTCCATGTTTAGCATGCCAATCCTAGAGACCAAGCTTTCAAAGGTAGATGTATCTAATGCTTTTGTGAGCACATCTGCCAACTGGTCTTTAGTTGGAACATGATGCAGAGAAATCAAACCTTTTTCATAGCAATCCCTCACAAAGTGATGTTTGATGTCGATGTGTTTGGTGGTTGAATGAGAAATTGGATTTTTGATGATATTTTCTGCTACCTGGCTATCCAACATGAGTGGTTTCTTTAAGGCAGTGATACCAAAATCCAGCAACTGATTTTGAAGCCACAGGAGTTGGGCTATACAGCTTACAGCAGCAATGTATTCAGCTTCAGCAGTGGATGTTGAAACAGCTGCTTGCTTTTTGCTTTGCCATGAAACTAGGAAATCACCTAGAAACTGGCACCCTCCTGATGTGGACTTCCTTGTTGTGTTACATCCAGCAAAGTCACTGTCTGGAAATCCTGAAAGCTTGATATTCCCATTAGCTGGATACCAGATACCAAGTGTGGGAGCACTTTTTATGTATCTGAATATCCTTTATACAGCAATAAGGTTGGATTTTCTAGGGGCTGATTGACTTCTTGCACAAACACATGTTGCAAACATGATGTCTGGCCTAGATGCAGTTAGGTACAACAAAACCCAATCATGCTTCTATATAGAGTTTGGTCAATCAGCTCATCCTTTTCATCAGACATGACTAGCTTATTTGTTGCCATGGGTGTGCTGCATGGTTTACAATCATTCATATCAAATTTGTTTAAAAGTTCTTTTGCATATTTGCTTTGATGAATGAAAGTACCATTTTGCATTTGCTGAACTTAGAGACCAAGAAAGCATTGCAGCTCACCCATTGCACTCATTTCAAACTCAGCTGTCATGAGTTCCCTAAACTCTTCACACATTTTATTACATGTGCTTCCAAAAATAATGTCATCCACATAAATTTGGATAATCATTAAATCCTTTCCTCTCCATTTTAGAAACAGTGTTTTATCAATGGTACCTCTTTTGAAACCATTTGAGAGTAAAAAGGTGGAAAGAGTTTCATACCAGGCCCTAGGTGCTTGTTTCAGGCCATACAAGGCTTTGATTAACCCGTAGACATGATCTGGATAAAATGGATCCTCAAAACCTGGAGGTTGACACACATATACCTCTTCTTGAATTGTACCATAGAGGAAAGCACTTTTGATATCCATTTGAAACACCTTCATGTTGTGGTTGACAGCAAAGGCCAGGAACAGTCTTATAGCTTCCAATCTTGCTACAGGGGCTAAAGTTTCATCATGGCCAATCCCCTCTTCCTGTCTGTAACCTTGAACCACAAGCCTGGCTTTATTCTTGACAACAATACCCCTTTCATCAGTTTTGTTTTTGAAGACCCACTTTGTGCCGATGGGGCTAACCTCTTCTGGCAGTGGTACAAGCTCCCATACTTGTTGTCTTTTAAACTGTTGGAGCTCCTCTTGCATGGCTTCTACCCAGCTGTTGTCTTTCAGTGCCTCTTGGTACTTGACTGGCTGATGGAGTGATAGAAAACCAGCAAAAAGATAAATGTTTTGGGTTTGGCTTCTTGTGAGCACCCCTTCATTTATGTTGCCAATGATTTGATCAGGTGGATGAGATCTCAAAAAGATTAAATCTCCTTGGTATGGTATGATGGCATTTGTTGGTGAAGGCTGCAAATGTGTATCATCTGAGCTAACCACTGCTGGTGACTTTGATGACCCAGCAGTGGCTTCAAAAGGTGGCGGAATAGGAGGTAAAGGTGTGGACACATGCTGACTTTAATCCACTGTTTGAGGACTTTTATCAACAGTGCTTGATGATGTGGAAGCAGTGGTTAAAGGGCTACTTTGGTCAACAACTGTTGATGTAGCAGTGGTTGAGCTTTGACAGCTGTTTTGTACATCCGCTGCTCTTCCTATTTTGACAGACTTTTGAGGGATGATGATTTCATACCCATAGTCTGGTGTTGAATCCTCTGATGGACCTGCACTGTTAGTCTTGACAGCAGTATTTTCAAAAGTGATTTTTTCAAGATCAAACAAATCTGCAGGATTTGCTGGGATTTTCATTGATGAAAGTTCATTGAACTTTACATTCAAGGTCTCCTCCACTGCCATGGTCCGTGTATTAAACACTTTGTAGGCCTTGGCAGTGGTTGAGTATCCCAGTTGATAACCACAATCTACTTTGGCTGCAAATTTTGAGATAGAATCTTTTAAGTTTAAAATAAAGCATGGGCAGCCAAAGACTTTAAAATATGAGATCAGTGGTTTGATTTTATATAGAATTTCATAAGCAGTCTTTTTGTGCCTGGGGATTATTAAAACTCTGTTTTGGACATAGCAAGCAGTGTTTACTGCCTCTGCCCAAAAAGTTAATGGCAAACCTGAATCAGCAAGCATGGTTCTAGCAGCCTCAATCAAAGTTCTGTTCTTTCTTTCAACTACCCCATTTTGCTCTGGTGTTCTAGGGATGCTGTACTGCCTTACAATCCCCTTCTTCACACAGAAGGCATCCAACTCCTTATTTTTGAATTCTGTGCCATTGTCACTCCTGAAGACTTTTACTGGAACGTCAAATTGCTTTTCAACCTGTGTCACAAAGTCTTGCAAAATGCCTGCAGTCTCATCTTTTGAGTGTAAAAAGAAAGTCCATGTAAACCTAGAGAAGTCATCAATAATAACCAAACAATATCTCTTTTTCTTGAGACTCATGACTTGAACTGGGCCAAACAGATCCATGTGCAGCATTTGCAAACACTGGGTTGTTTTGGACTCTTCAATGGTCTTAAAGGAGCTTTTATGTTGTTTTCCTTTTAAACAGGAAACACAATGCTCAAGACATGGAAACAATTTTTGAGGTAAGCCTCTTACCAAACCATTTTTTGAAATTTCAGTGATTGTCTTGAGATTTGTGTGCCCCAGTCTCCTGTGCCAAAGTTCTGTCTCTTTGTTAGAGGCAGCTGAGAACAGACATGCATCAACTCTGGGACACTCTTTTGACATATCAACAACATAAACATTGCCACTTCTTTGAGCAACAAGTTTAGTTTTTCCAGTTTTTATTATTTCTTCAATCTTTTTAACCATTTCTGGTCCAACAATCCTACAACAATCATTTGTGAAGAATGACCCAAACCCTTTGTCACTCATTTGGGACACACTCAGAAGGTTGAATTTTAGATTGTCAATTAGATTGACATTTTCAAACTTAACATTACCAGACTGAACAGTACCAGACCCCAGAACCTTTCCTTTACTATTATTACCAAAGGATATATCACCCCCTCCATGAGTTTTGAAATCCTTGAGAAGGGCTCTACATCCTGTCATGTGCCTAGAGCCTGCACTATCTACATACCAAAGACTATCTAAGCATGCAGAAGCTCCCTTGGCGGAAGCCATCATTGCACAATCACATTGATGATCCTCTTCATCATCAGCTCTTGCTTCTTTCTCACCTGCTTTCTCTTCTTCCTCTTCTTCCTTGTCTTCTTTGGACCAGGGATCTGTCAGTGGTTCAATCAGGGTTTCTGAATTTTCTCCCAGCAGTAGTTCACCAGCAGCTGCAGTAACCACTGCTTCAGCCACTTTATCCACTGTTTTATCACTTAGCTGTCCACCTTCAGTTTCTACCCCTTCTGGTATTGACTCTAATGCCATCAAACAAAATCCATCATTAGAAGGATCATTAAAAGCATTGAGTGCAAAATTTTCATCACCAAGCTCATCAGGCAAGCTGCTCCAGTCAACAAAGCCTTGGGTGAAAAAGCTTTGCTGATCTGGTTGTACCACTGCTGGAACAGCTGTTTGAGGTGCAACATGTTGCACTTGTGCCTGAGGGACAGGGGTTTGAACATACTAAATTCGTGGAACAGTGGTTTGGACATAATGCACAGGCACAGGGGTTGCAGCATAGTGAGCAGTGTTAACATGAGCTGCAGGGGTATATTGGGTATAGTGAACAGTGCTTTGATTTTGTGGTCTAGGGTTTGAGCTGGGATGAGTGATTATAGGACCAGTAGTTTGACTCCTGCATTCCCTAGCAAAATGACCTAGCCTATTGCACTTGTAACACTTAATTTTTGATTTATCCAACCCCACCCTTAAATTCCCATGTAACCCTGGGAATTTTCTCCCTGTTCTTTTGTAGAATTTGCTTGTTCTTACACTAAGCAACGCCAATTGATGCAAAATGTCCATCTCTTCTAAGTCAGTGGGATCAAAGTGTTGCAAATCATTGAGTTCAAAGCACAAATTATCTGACATCTGGTTTTCACAATTTGCAGTAAAAGCATAATTTGCAGAGTGAGGATCAGGGTTGTTAAAATTTCCACCAGCAGTTATATCAATAAAGTGATCATAACCCTAATCCTTACCACTGCTACCAGATTCTTCCTGACCAAAAAGAGCTGTGCTACTGAATGAATAATCATCAGCAACTTTGCCAGACTCTTGTAACTTCTTTTTCTGGTTTAACTCCCTTTCATAGGTCAGGAGTCTACCATGAAGTTGGGTCAGGGTCAGATCTTTTAACTCAGCAGAGTTTCTAGTGATAAAAGCTATGGTATCCCATTTTTCTGGTAGTGACCTAAGGAACCTGCTATTTTGAGTTGAATTTGGAAATGTTACTTTAACAAGCCTTAGTTCACTAATGAGACAACTGAACCGCTCAAATTGCTGAGTCAATGAGTCACCCTTAATGTGACAAAATGTTTCATACTGCTGATTCAGAATTTCCCTATTGTTTTCAATAACTTCTTCTGTCCCCCCAAACTGTTCCTTCAGTGCATCCCATAGCTCTTTGGCACTGTTACAGTGTAACAGTCCAGCATAGATTTCATTTGGTAATGCAGATGCTATGATGCTAAATGCTTTGGCATCGAGTTCGAACTTTTGAAAATCAGTTTCAGTATAGTTTTTAGTTGGTTTAGGAACGAACTTCTTTGCATCCTCAGCACTTGGCACCATAGGAACATGGGGACCAAAAACAACAGACCTCCAACATCCAGTATTCTGTTGAGCAAGGATGTGACCCATCCTTCTCTCCCAGATGTTGTATTCATTACGTTTAAGCATAGGTGGTTTGAAAAGAGAACCAATGTTATTCTTATCATCTTGTGATTGTGACGTCATCCTGGTTGTTTTACAGGTACTGATTAATCAACTTTGATGGTGATTAAACCTTACTCTGTTTTTCAACAAACGAACAAACTATCAGTATCAACGATTATGAGCTGAACTATTTATGTCAAAATGATTGTTAAATCAAATTTGACTGTCCAAGCTCTGATACCAATTGTTAGGATCTGAGTTATGTTTTGATTGTATTTTACGTTTGAATTAAGATGAAGATGAATGAGTTGTGCAGCGGAATTAAGATGGAAACAAACTTTGCATACAATCAAACGAGATAATTGCTTTAATCAAACATTTTCCACAAAGAACCGAAAGATTGAATTTATTTCAATAACGATTACAATGCAATGTCTGAATACAAACTCCCCCTCAGCCTGAGCTCACAGTGTTTGTTAGTGCAGGAAGAAGATTTTGCAAAGAGCTAATAGAACAGTACAGAGCACTTTTCTATTTATAGGCACAAGCAAACCACTGAGGCATCTAAGCTGACGTCACCATGAAAGTGACATCTAACCTCCTAACAAACTCTAACCTCTGATCTATACAACCTCTGCTACGTTAACTACTGTTACTACATTTCATTACATAAAGACATCTAAACAACTGCTGCATCCTTCCACTGATGTGAACCCAACAGTACTTGTCCGGATCAGCAGAGCTTGACTCAAGGCAGTAGATTGAGCAGCAGAGCTTTAGTCTTCCATCAGGCTTTTACTTGATCAGCAGTTTGTACAATCAGTAGATAGGAGGTCAGCAGATGTTAAAACCACTTTCAAGGGGAGAGACTTGTATATATATAACATCTGCTTATTCTGGATCCACTGCTCTGATCCTGTTTTGGCTTTTTATTATCTGTTCCTTTGGTAGGGTTCAATCCCAACAGTTAATCTTAAAAAGTCAACATAAATCTTATTTTCAAATTAATGCATAATTAGCAATGTAGAAGCCATGCAACCTGTTTTATCATTAATATATCTTGGTAATTAATGTAAGAACATGTCTAAACATGTTTAACCCGATAATTTTCAGTTTAGGCCCGGTTCGGAACCGAAAGTCGCATAATTTGACTTCTGCTTTGACTTTCAGTTCTGACCCGTTTGAGCATAGTTTAGAAATGCCTTAGAGCCTTATTTTGACCAGGTTTCATGTTTGTATAATCCTCTGTGATTATACAACTTGGTTCATTAATTATCCGATTCATATGCATGTTTCCGTTAAATGCTTAAATGTTGACTATTATGCCCTTTTAGCCTTAAAACGTGATTTTTGAAAAAGTAAAAGAATAGAAACCTTCATTACTGATATATAGATTTGTCCCTAAAATTTGACATCAGTTTGAGGTCTAGAATAGAAGTTATACTCATTAGCGTAAATGAAAAACTTTTTATTAATTAAACGACATATTTAGCGTATAGCCTATCTAAACCCAATTTTTGATATCAAACTTTTTACCACTGATATAAAATAATATTTTGGGATTTTTGAAGATTTTTATTTATTTTTAGGATTAGCATAACATATGGTTCTAAGCTTGATTCGGTTATTGTCGGTTTTGCCCTTTTGGGCTATAAAATGAGTTTTACAAATCCTTTTGATACCAAACCTTTTTCTACTGATCTAATATGATAAATAAAATATTTTGAGCCTTCTGGAATTATAAAAATATCAGCTTTCCTTTAAAAACCCGGAAATAGCTCAAAATCGCCTTTTTAAGCGTTTTTAACACATAGTATGTGTTAAATCTATTTTAAACATATAAGGTTTGATGCCTACTGATATTTTTAGTAAATTTTTATATCTAAACAGTAAGCAAAAGTTTTAAACTCAGATTTCCAGTTTTGACCTTTTAGGCTTATGTGAAATTACCAAAATGCCATTTCGGTGCATAGTTGGGTTATAAATGATAAATTTCACACATATATAATACCCTACTGATATAACTTATTAAAGTAAATATTTTTACTGATTATATCAGACCTGAAACTCAGATTTATAAATAATCTCTTTTATGAGCTTTAAAATGACCAAAATACCCCTACGGGGCATAGTTTGAGTTTAAAATCATTTTGGGCATAATAGAAGATATCTTACTGATGTCACAACATATTTAAGGCATATTAACTTAGGAAACCTGTATATGACTCTTTTGGTTACCCGTTACGCACTTTTCGCGTTCAGATCGGCTTATGTAACTAGTTTGCATATAATAGCCGAAACGGGTCAAACCAAATCATTTTTGTCTCAAAATCCAGAATGTGTTTAGTATACCCACATTAAACAAGTATACAAGCTTGTTGGGTCAAAACCACATTCTAAACCGGTCTTTGCTTTATCATGCGTTTGAACCGTATCTTCCTTTTTAAAACTAACCGGTCTAAGCTTAGGCTTAATTAAAGACCCGTTAGGATTCTAATAGGTTATTATAAACCTTCGTTCCAGAATAGGATACCCGGTAAAAGCTACGTGCACTTGCTATTTGTGATTATTACTTGCAAAGGTAAGTACTTTTAACTTATTTTCCCTATATGGGCTTGGGGTTCGGTATATAAAATACCGCTTGGTCGGGCATTGAATTTTTAATCGTATGGAGGTTAATTTATTGAAATGACCCGTTTAAATTGTTTTGTTTGCTTAAAACCTTTGGGGGGTTAATGACCATGTCCCGGATATCCTTGACATCATTCATAAAATGGCCACAACCTAAGCACGGGGTGTAGGCGTACACCCGACAGTGCATATATAAATAATAAGGTATAACCGCCGGTTTCGGGAATAACCCACCACGGGACTATATCATGTGGTGTGTCAATTAATCTTTAACCCGGTATTCAACCAGGGCTACTGAACGTATAAGAGACATGTAATTCTTTTACAAGTTTATATATAAATAATTATCCCAAGTTATAAAAAGTTTTGTGCCAAGTGCATTCAAATCAATTTTCTTAAACATTTTCAAAATGAGTCAGTTAATTGTATTTACCAGTGTAAACTGACGTATTTTCCCAAAAAGGCTAAGTGCAGGTACTAAACGGAATAGGCTGGCCTCTCCTAATATCAAATAAAAGTCTCGCAAGCTTAGATGCCTGAAAGTCTGTTGAACAAGGTTCCTTTTTAATTCGATCCGCCTGTGGATCTGTTTCAACTATTTGTCATACTTAAATATTACAATTTTATTCAGTTGAAATAAATCTATCTTTTTCTTCCGCTGTGCATTTAAATTTGTGTTGTTTGACTATGATGATATCAACTACGTCACGATACTCCCCACCGGGCCCACCGGTAATACGTGGAAATATCGGGGTGTGACAACATGGTATGCCCAATTAGAGTAGTGGCATGTTACCTATTAGCCCGAATGCGCTTTTTATGACACCCAACTATTTACTTGAGATTTGACACGTGGTGATCAAATTCTTTTCCTGTTTTCTCCTCACCCCACTACGACAACTATTTTAGGCGTTCTATTTATCCATACGACTGCCCGACATGACATCGCCGTTACAGCTAGAATTCAGATCTGACCCTCCATACGTTCGGTTTGCATGTCGACATTCACGTAGACCAGAACCGGCCCAAACAAACTGGAATTTAGGAAAACAATATACCCACGCATCTATGTTGACGAACCCCATCACCTCCACTAGTCGTCGTCACCAGAAGCGAAGCAGTCACAGTTACACACGTTTAGCGTTGTACAGCTCGAAACCCTATCATCCAAACTCTGTTTTGGACTGATGTATTGCAAAATACATTCTTATTTCGTGTATAGTTTGTACAATTTATCGTTATTTCTAGTATAGTTTTATTTAGAATTACGTACTATTGATCAAAGTTCGGTTTTCCAGGTCTTGATGCGATAATTGGCTGGAAATTGAGTGGAAACGAGCTTGACGCTGAAATCATATGCATTGGAATGACCTAAAAAGAGTTAGAATAATTTTTGGGATTTTTGGAGACTTAAAGCTGGATTTTGAAAGAAACATTCTGTTAAAAAAAGGTCACTCGCGTAGCGCTAGCATGAAAGGAGTATCAGTCGCGCTACGCTAACATGAAACATGGATTTGCTGACTTCTGATGCTCTCGCGTAGCGCGAGGATGAAGTGGAGACCCGTCGCGCTACGCGACGGGTAGGTGGTTCGCGAATTGTTATGTTTGGCAGCTAGGGTTTCATATATAATTCCAAATAAACTTAATTGAAAGGAAGTTACGAATTGGAGAGTTATTGGAGCATTCAGAGAGCACTTTTTGCAAGAAATCGGAGATCCTGAAGGCGAGGAATCATCGGTACGAGTTGAGAGTGAAGAATCGAAGATCAATCGGGTTTTCCAATCCCTTGTTTGTCGATTACTTGTTTGATACTTGTCATGATGAATTCTTTATTCGATAACTTTGACTTGTTTTCACAATTTAAGATGCTTGGCTAAACTTTTATAACTACCTAGACAAGATGAATGTTTGATTAAAGTTTGGATTTTTAATGGTTTTTATTGTTTGTGTATGGATTGATTTTTGAAAGTAAAGTGTTTTAGAATTTCTGATTTGGTGCACATGCATGCTTGATGATTGTTTTACTACTGTTTAATGCTTCGCTTGAATCTTGGTGACGGTCTTTATCACGGAATAGGATCAGGCTAGGGTTTTAGGTTTTGGTGAGTGTCTATATCACATAATAAACCTTTGATCCTTTAGGGTGAAAATCATGTAAGTAACCTTAGAAGTAACATTCGGTAGTTTAATAAAATCAAGTGTTCTGCTTAACTTGTCGCTGAGAGGCTCGAGTTAGTTATTAGGTCGCTGTGCAATATATATCTAAGATAGGTTTTGAGAGAAGTCGATCTTAGTTCCCTAATTGCATCTGTGTCTAGTAAACCAAGTTAGAACCTAGAATTGCCTTAGATTATCGCGCTGAGAGGTAGATAGTCATATTAGGGCACTTTTAGAATCGTTAGAGGACTGAGAGGAAGTCTAACAGTCGGTAATCACAACAGCCTTGTAGGGTTTCCTAGGTTTCTTCCTGAGAAGGGTCGGGAAGTCTTAGCATTGAAATACCTTAAGGTTTAGTATCTTAAGATCCCGGCTCCATACAACAATAATACCATTAGAAGTCCATTCCCATTCAAACTGGATTCGAGTCTAGGTAGTCCTTAATCTCATCTGAATACAAACCTCAGTTTTCGTTCGTGTCTTAGTCTAAGTCTAGTTAATTAATTTAGTTAATATAGATTTCCTAGATTTTCAGTAACCCCCCCCCCCCCAAAACAATCAAACAAGTTTAAGTCGCGTCAGTCAGTGTCTATTAGAGTCTAGTTTACGTAATACATAGAGTCTTTGGGTTCGATACTCGGACTTGCTAGGTTATACTACATTGATCGGTACACTTGCCGGTTGTGTGGTTTAGGTTTAGAGAGTCTTAGTTATAAATTTAAAGCTTTTCGTGTTTAGTTTAGAGAGTCTAATTTAGTTTATATTTTATAGTTTGTTTAGCACACATCAAGTTTTTGGCGCCGTTGCCGGGGACTCTTGGTAATTGCGTTCATTAGCTTTGATAGACTTAATTGACATCGTACGTGCTACTTGCTTTTGTACATTGAGTCGTAGGGGTCTAATTTTCTGTGTATTTTATTTTTGTTGATTCTTGTAAATATGTGTGAAATTTGTGGAGGACCTCATTTTACTGTTAAGTGCCCACAATATGAGGGGTCCTCTGCACCATGTTACACTAACCCTTTTGTGCAGTCACAACCATATTTTTCACAGGGGTATTCTTTGAATTATTATGATAATCAGCCTTATTACGATGATCCATATCAGCAGCCACAATATAACGAGGGTCAGTATTATGATCAATATTCTGGTAGCAACTATGATGGGGGTGATGCTGCTGCTTGGGGCAGGTTAGAGGAGTTATTTGTTCAATTAGTTGCCCAAAAAGCCAATACCCAGAAAATTCTAGCAGAGCAAGATAATATTATGAGAAATCAACAGTCTGCTCTATTAGATCTTAAACGTACAGTAGATGACATGGCTAGGAGATTGGAAGAAGAGGAACAAGTGCAAAAAGTCCAACCAGAACAGCCAACGACTGGCTATACATATGATGCGGATGGTAACTATCTCGGTTACACGCTTTCTACTGGGGAATTAATCTCAACATTTCCAGAACTGGGGAAAGAGCTACCATATGAGGATTGGTTAGATGAAGAGATCACTTCAGTCACGGAGACGAAAATGGACGCTGAAGTCCCACCTCCGGTTCCACAGGTTCCAATCATTAATTACTGGAGTGACTCCGATGATGAAAAAGATGAAGAAGAGTGGGCTGCTTATCAAAGGTCGTTAGTGAAGAAGGAAGTGACTGAAGAGGAAGTGGAATTAGAAGATTCAATAGGTTTTATGTTTGGTGTAGAGGACGAAATTGAAGATGCTGAAACTAGGTCGTCTGGGGAGGATGAGTTTTTAGAGTTAGAATTAGATGGTTTACCGATCTATGAACAGATAGGAGTGTTGGATCCTGATGGGGATATAGCATACTTTGATGCTCTACTTGAAGGTGAACTAACAGAGGTGAGCAACCCTACACCAGACGAAGAAACTAAGTATCGGGATCATTCTGTGAAAATGGTGGTAGAGGAAGAACACCATAGCTGGCCTGTGGTATTAGTGATAAATGAAACTTCAAAATCAACAAAACCACGGGAGAGGGCAAAGAAAGGAAAGGGAAAGGATCGAAATCGGAAGAGGATTGAAGTTTGGTGCAAGATAGGGAAGAAGAAGAAGACATTACCGTTCACACACGATCAATCTTCGCATTACATGTCGCGCATTCGGTTTCTTCCAGGTAAGTACAAATTCTGGTGGTCTGACTCGTTTAAGAATTTTAAAATATTTTATTATTCCACCATTAAATGTTTAACTGTTTTTGAGAACCGGGTGGAATTGAACGGGTTAGATATGGTTCAAATCAAAGAAAAACCTCCTGATTAAGTTCAAGTGTGGGGAGGTTTTGTAGAGTTTGTTAAATTTTCTTTATTCGTTGGATTTTCGGTAGTTTGTAGAGTTTGTATATTGAGTCGTTTATTTTGTACCATGAGTCTAAATTAGTAGTTTTGAGTCGTTTTTAGAGTCGGTACTGCGTGCGTTGGGTTTTGTTTTATTTTGATTGTGCAGGTTTGGAGTGTACCACCCGTACCCAATTGCCATTCGGGTGATTCTGAGCTTGCCATTTTGATAATCCCAAGCAGACTAGGAAACGATCGCGAATGGAATGCTATACGATCGTTCGGGGGATCCAAGATTCGTACGGCTGGCACTGACTTTTGTCCTAACCAGCTAAGTCGTTTCCCTTTTGTTGTTGTTGTATATTTTTTTTATTTTCGTTCGCAGTTTCTTTTCGTAGGTAGTTGTTGAGTCGTATTTTCGTTCTTGCATTAGGGACAATGCAATCTCTAAGTGTGGGGATGGGATACTTGTAAATATTTGAGTCTTTTATATGAAAAAAACAAAACACAAAAAAAAAAAAATTAAAAAAATTGAAAAATCCAAAAAAAATTGAAAAAATAGAAAATGTCTTTCGAATAAAAAAGAAGTTTGCAAATTAAAACGGAAAATGATAGAAAAGGTGAATTGTTGCTTGGTTTGAATAATAATAATATGAGAATATAATAAATCGAGCTTGCGTCTAGTTAGGGATGTGTGGATAGGCCCGGGTTTGGTTTTAAGTCCCTTTGATCTAATATACCTTAAAATTGTCAGTCCGCTAGTGGGTTTTCTCCTGGGAAATATGGGAAATCAAAACTGCCGATAATAGTATAAGGGGCACCGTTATAAGTTAAAACTGTTAGAGTTTGTGATCATGCGAGAAAAACAAATAGAAAAAAAAATAGAATAAAAGTGAGCTAGAAACTAAATGAAAGTAACACAGGCCTACGTATTCCGAGTTGGGGATAGCGACTCTACAGCCGGTTTGCCTCTGGGATGTGTGAAATCGATTTGCCGAATAAAAGTACCGAAACCTATGTAATCTGTGATTGGGGATAGCGACTCTACAGTCGGAATACCGCTGGGTTAGGGAAAGCATCGTCTAGTCTCATGAATGAAAAAAAAAAAAAGCAAAAAAAAAAAAAATGGAAAAAGAAAAAAAAATTGATTGTTTACTCTCTTGGTTTTGATATAAGACGGTTAGGAATTGATCCAGTGATCGTTCTTTTAGTCCTATAAGCTTGAGGTGGGAATAGATAGACCGTAGATTCTAGTGTGAGACCCTAGGTGGATTGACCGCACTTAAATTAAATTCACATGATAAGGGCTTAGGATTAGATTCGGGTTTAAAAGGATCAGTATATTCGCAATCGCAGCTAACGCAAGTCTTGGTTTTAATAAGATATAAATAGTTTTTAATCCAAGTGATGATTTGTCTCTGATTCCGTTGCACAATTCTTTTTCGGGGACGAAAAAAGTGTAAGTGTGGGGATGTTTGATGTATTGCAAAATACATTCTTATTTCGTGTATAGTTTGTACAATTTATCGTTATTTCTAGTATAGTTTTATTTAGAATTACGTACTATTGATCAAAGTTCGGTTTTCCAGGTCTTGATGCGATAATTGGCTGGAAATTGAGTGGAAACGAGCTTGACGCTGAAATCATATGCATTGGAATGACCTAAAAAGAGTTAGAATAATTTTTGGGATTTTTGGAGACTTAAAGCTGGATTTTGAAAGAAACATTCTGTTAAAAAAAGGTCACTCGCGTAGCGCTAGCTTGAAAGGAGTATCAGTCGCGCTACGCTAACATGAAACATGGATTTGCTGACTTCTGATGCTCTCGCGTAGCGCGAGGATGAAGTGGAGACCCGTCGCGCTACGCGACGGGTAGGTGGTTCGCGAATTGTTATGTTTGGCAGCTAGGGTTTCATATATAATTCCAAATAAACTTAATTGAAAGGAAGTTACGAATTGGAGAGTTATTGGAGCATTCAGAGAGCACTTTTTGCAAGCAATCGGAGATCCTGAAGGCGAGGAATCATCGGTACGAGTTGAGAGTGAAGAATCGAAGATCAATCGGGTTTTCCAATCCCTTGTTTGTCGATTACTTGTTTGATACTTGTCATGATGAATTCTTTATTCGATAACTTTGACTTGTTTTCACAATTTAAGATGCTTGGCTAAACTTTTATAACTACCTAGACAAGATGAATGTTTGATTAAAGTTTGGATTTTTAATGGTTTTTATTGTTTGTGTATGGATTGATTTTTGAAAGTAAAGTGTTTTAGAATTTCTGATTTGGTGCACATGCATGCTTGATGATTGTTTTACTACTGTTTAATGCTTCGCTTGAATCTTGGTGACGGTCTTTATCACGGAATAGGATCAGGCTAGGGTTTTAGGTTTTGGTGAGTGTCTATATCACATAATAAACCTTTGATCCTTTAGGGTGAAAATCATGTAAGTAACCTTAGAAGTAACATTCGGTAGTTAATAAAATCAAGTGTTCTGCTTAACTTGTCGCTGAGAGGCTCGAGTTAGTTATTAGGTCGCTGTGCAATATATATCTAAGATAGGTTTTGAGAGAAGTTGATCTTAGTTCCCTAATTGCATCTGTGTCTAGTAAACCAAGTTAGAACCTAGAATTGCCTTAGATTATCGCGCTGAGAGGTAGATAGTCATATTAGGGCACTTTTAGAATCGTTAGAGGACTGAGAGGAAGTCTAACAGTCGGTAATCACAACAGCCTTGTAGGGTTTCCTAGGTTTCTTCCTGAGAAGGGTCGGGAAGTCTTAGCATTGAAATACCTTAAGGTTTAGTATCTTAAGATCCCGGCTCCATACAACAATAATACCATTAGAAGTCCATTCCCATTCAAACTGGATTCGAGTCTAGGTAGTCCTTAATCTCATCTGAATACAAACCTCAGTTTTCGTTCGTGTCTTAGTCTAAGTCTAGTTAATTAATTTAGTTAATATAGATTTCCTAGATTTTCAGTAACCCCCCCCCCCCCCAAAACAATCAAACAAGTTTAAGTCGCGTCTGTCAGTGTCTATTAGAGTCTAGTTTACGTAATACATAGAGTCTTTGGGTTCGATACTCGGACTTGCTAGGTTATACTACATTGATCGGTACACTTGCCGGTTGTGTGGTTTAGGTTTAGAGAGTCTTAGTTATAAATTTAAAGCTTTTCGTGTTTAGTTTAGAGAGTCTAATTTAGTTTATATTTTATAGTTTGTTTAGCACACATCATGGACCAATGATATACTCACGTGATCATGATGCAACGAACCTTCCTTTCGTGTCGTGCTGCCAATTACCATTACTGGAACTGCCTCTGGAGAACGGAATAGTTGGCGAAATTCTTCGGTTATTTGTTGGATTTTTGTTTTCACTCAATTCTTCGTATGAACATCACCAACCTCCTATTTTTTTTATCCGCAACCGATATAACGAAACGCTAACAACCATACCACGATTTCCACCGATCACAAGATTACCCCCCCCCCCCCATTGCCCTGTTGGGTGGTTATTCTTATTCTAATTTGATTTACACCTTTGTATACCCAACTTAGCAAGTGGATGCCTCCTAATGATGGGATAGTCTTCGGGACATTCGAGGACGGTGATACGGATTGCTCAACCTACAGACGGACATGATGAACTACACATTCACCTCACCCCTTTCCCCCTTATACTATCAGAGCCACATTTTGATCCTATGAAAGTTTATCTTAATTGTGTGAAACCTTTTCGCTAGCTTTTGTACCAACCTATACTTGTTAATTAATGCCATGCCCAATTTTTTTTTACTAATTGACTTAAACATAACCATCAATTCCTTTACCACAGTGACACTACGCCCTCGCTTCTCCATGTGGAGACTAAGACAAACTCACTTTAATTTAGAGAATTTGCAAAGCTTGACCCTTGATCATTGGTGATCACATCTTAGAACCTGAGGATGGTGATGTGTTGTTGATACGATCATACCCTCTTGAACATGTTTTTGCGTCCCTTCTTTGAAACTTCTTGACTACATAGGCATATTTCATATTCATTCTCAACCTAAGGAAACTCCTCCGAACTTGATTGCTTACTGACTCGATAAGTCGCAAACTCATCTAAGTTCGTGGATCAAGGTGAACTATTCATCCTTCGCATGTGGGCGAGCCCAAAAACTTTGACGAAAGTTTCAGCAAACCTTAATACTGCAAACCTGTGCGACAACCATTCTTCTCTGATTAATTCTTGATGTGCTTAATATACCAGCGTGGCAACTCTATTCGACAAACGGCGTCCTTCATTTTAACCTTATGCAACTTGTGTACGACTAGCTATACCCTCGACAACAGGTAAACCCCTAATACGGATCCTTACACGCTTACGCATCGATTGCGACTACCCTTTTTGCATGTGTCCACATCCATTCATGATATACTTCTCGAATCCTACGATTCTCAACCTAATAACATTCTCCGCGACCTCTCGCTTGGATGAGTTACTCTCTACGAACGTTACTCAAGGAGCAATGGGCCATTAATATCACAGATATGAAGGTATCACAAGCACTGTCCTTAGAACCCGATACGACCGAGACCGGTTCTGAGTCGCGACATTCGAATTTAGCCTACATTGACGGATATGCCGCTTGTTTCCCTCGACGACATCCGAATCTACTTCAAGAACTAGTAGGAATCCGAACGATACCTACGCCTTACCATGGAGCTCCTACAACACACACAACCTTATGTTAAGTTTCCAACTTACGACTTTTGAAGTCACGAAGCCCACTTTACTTGATCGTATGCGCAAACCCTCGTAAATCTAACTCGAAAGATTGCTCAGGAAACCGCATTTCAACAGTTGAAGGAGAAACTTTGCAGCGCCCCATCCTTTCGTTACCTGATGGCACAGACAGCTTCGTGGTTTATTGTGACGCGTCAATCCAAGGTCTTGGTTGTGTGTTAATGCAACGTGAGAAAGTCATTGCTTACGCATCACGCCAGCTCAAGGTCCACGAAAAGAACTACACTACTCATGATTTGGAGCTCGGAGCAGTAGTGTTTGCACTCAAGATATGGAGACACTGCCTGTACGGTACCAAATGCACCATTTACACCGATCACAGGAGTCTCCAGAACATCTTTGATCAGAAGGAGTTGAACATGCGACAGCGTCGGTGGGTCGAACTTCTGAATGATTATGAGTGCGCGATCAAGTATCATCCTGGCAAGGCCAACGTTGTGGCCGATGCCCTCATTCGTAAGGAAACCAAACCTAAGCGTGTGCGTGTATTACAGCTTACAATTCACTCCCGTCTCCCTACCCAGATTCGTGATGCACATATTGAAGCATTGAAGGAAGAAAACCTCAAAGCTGAGTCCCTGCGGGATTCGAGAAACGACTAGAACTAAAGGAGGATGGTGCTTACTACTTAGCGGGGCGCATCTGGGTCCCATTTTATGGTAATCTGCGCGAGCTTGTGATGGATGAGGCACACAAGTCTCGTTACTCGGTACATCCTAGCTCTGATAAGATGTACCACGATCTCAAAACCACATACTGGTGGCCTAGTATGAAGGCTAACATAGCGACCTATGTTAGTAAATGCTTGACATGTACCAGAGTTAAAGTTGAATACCAAAAGCCATCGGGACTACTCCAACAACCCAAGATCCCAACAAGGAAATGGGAGCAAATTTCCATGGATTTCGTCACTGGTTTGCCTAGATCTCAGCGGGGAAACGACACCATCTGGGTGATCGTGGATCGACTAACTAAGTCTGCACACTTTCTAGCAATCATGGAAACTGACAAGTTTTCTACGCTTGCAGACATCTATCTAAAGGAAGTAGTCTCTAGGCACCGAGTGCCAACTTCTATCATCTCTGATCGAGACTCACGCTTTACATCTGAGTTGTGGCAAGTAATGCACAAATCCTTCGGCTCACGTCTAGACATGAGCACAGCGTATCATCCACAGACGGATGGGCAGACTGAATGCACCATTCAGACTCTTGAAGACATGCTTCGGGCATGTGTGATCGACTTTGGTAACGGCTGGGAAAGGCACCTACCTTTGGTGGAGTTTTCGTATAACAATAGTTACCACACCAGCATCCAGGCTGCTCCGTTCGAGGCTTTGTATGGATAGAAATGCCGATCACCTCTATGTTGGGCAGAAGTTGGCGACAGCCAAATCACTGGCCCAGAACTCGTCGTCGACACAACGGAAAAGATTGCCTAGATACGACAATGAATGGCGGCAGCTCGTGACCGTCAGAAAAGTTACACTGATAAGCGTGGGAAACCACTCAAGTTCCAGGTTGGGGATCGAGTGCTACTTAAAGTCTTACCTTGGAAAGGTGTGGTTCGATTTGGCAAACGGGATAAGCTTAATCCACATTATGTTGGACCTTTCGAAATCACTAAGAAGATCGGCAAGGTGCCGTACAGATTGAATCTGCTCGAAGAGCTCAGTGGTGTTCATGACGTATTCCATGTGTCGAATCTAAAGAAGTGTCCATCAGATGAGACCCTCATCGTTCCTTTCAAGGAACTCACTATCGATGATCAGCTGCGATTCGTCGAGGAACCAGTGGAAATTACGCACCGAGAAGTTAAGACCCTCAAGCGTACGGAGATACCCATTGTTCGAGTTCGTTGGAACTCCCGTCGTGGCCCAGAGTTCACCTGGGAACGAGAAGACCAAATGAAGCACAAGTATCCCCAGTTGTTCGATAAAAGTGAGACCACTACTGAGGCTGAAGCTACTGCGGAATTTCGGGACGAAAATCCAAACCAACGGGGGGATGATGTGACACCCCAGGAAACCACGCAACCTAACTAGCTTCCTCAGTGACTACGTGTTAAATTTTGGGATGAAATTTCTTTCAACTTGGGGATGATGTGACAACTCGTGTAAATTCCTGAACGTTTCGTTTTACTGTGTAATTTCTTGTACGTTAAACGAATTGAATTTGGTGATTTATTTTATTTGAACGATTGTGTGCTTGGAAATGTGTAATGTGAATTATGTGAAACGAAACCCGAAACTGAAACATTGGAATATATTATTTTGTGAAACGAAGCATTACAATATATTGCTTTGCGATACGAATCGTTGTAAGTAAGTAATTTGTGAATCTTGCGAAACCGTCACTTAGTGCGAAACTGATACCTACTAAAACCCAACCCAAGCTCACCCTCTCCCCTTCTTGCGCCAATTGTAGGCCCAACCCCACCCCTTGTCCCCCTAATTCGAAATACAAGGCCCAAACCCACATCCCTTGGTCCTTGTAGCCCATTAGCCCAACTCTCCTTCTAATTTAATAATACATAGTTGGCTTTGGGGAAAAGAAATAAAAAACAGAAACCCTAATCACCCCTTGTGATCGTCGACCAGAGAAGACCCCCCCCCCCTTACGAAAATTCAAACCTTAGTTCTTGATTCAGTTTCTTGATTCGTCTTTCACTTCCGTGTAATCCCTTCTCTTGCTTCAAGGTTAGTGTTCTTGGTTTGGATTGATATTCTTGGTGTGATTTTTGAGAGAAACATGGCTGTGAATCTTTAGTAACATGCTAGGGTTTGAATGTTATATGATGTATTTCGGTTAAGAATGCGATTTGTTAAAGTAATCGATAGTATGTATGCATATATGATCTTGGGCTGCGTTTTTATGAAAAATCAGGATATGTTATGGCTAGGGTTTTGTGATTTTGAGATGGTTAGATAATAATTGATGATTAACTTGTTGTGAGTTGTTATTAGGAAGAGTTGGGATCGTTTACACGCGTTTTAGTGTTGATGAATTGTAAAACTGCATCCTGATTGATGAAAACAGCCAACTTCAGTTAGCTGTAAACGGACCGTTATAAATAGAAAAATTGATTTTCTGAAGTCTAAATTATATGTTTTCGAAAAACCAATCAAATGGCACTGGAATCATATTTTTTTGAGGTCGTTTGCTATTTTTAAAGGTCCGTTTTGTACAGCACCAAAAGCTGCGTTTTTACTGCAGAAAATGTGTGTTATGTTTTTCGTCACAACTTGAAATCTGTGTAGAATTAGGTCAAGAAATTTGTACTGTAGATGGCCACTGATGTCTTTGTAATTCTCCAACTAGAATTTCGTCAATCGGACTTACGATGAATTTTAAATAAATTTTTCCGTGGACTGCAGTCAGAAAATGATGAATCTAATTGCAGCCCGGTAAATGGATTTTATAAAATAATTGGTAATGAATTGGATCCCCAGATTTTGACACAATAATATATTGATCGTTTAAAGCATTCTGTAAAAATTTGGGACTTTTTGGAATAAGTTAACTATTTTATTAAAATGGCCGAAAACAACCCAGTTTTGGATGTTAAAGCTGAAACGACGTAAGTAGTAATTTGCGGGTCTAAATGTCGGGTAGGTTATCTGAGAAAGATCTAACGTGTTATATGTCAATGAAAGTGTTATGTTCAATATCGTATTCTTGCTTTTGAATGGTTATAGGTGGGATGTTTCTATGGGCGTGAACTGTTAAAGTGAGTGCGTGTTATGTGATAGATGCGTGTAGGAACTTTGTGTTTAATTTAAAACCATTAACAAACTAAATGGTAATCATATTAGGACGTGATTGACTAACCCTTTCCGTTAGCTATTTTAAGAGTTCAACCGAGCAACCAAAGGTGAGTTCACACTTTCTACAAGGCATGGGATTCCCAGTGGTTTGGGAATGGGTTAACGTTTAATAAGGAAACCTGCGTATTCTCTTTGGGTAGAATACGTACTCCCACCCTCTACGGTAAAGGGTGAAAACATTGAAACCTGCGTGTTCTTCTTGACACGTACTCCCACCCTCTTAACTGAAGGGTGACAACATTGACACTAGACAAAAACTCTATCATTAAGTCCCTCATTTTATATCGACTTAATCGCCGGGCCAATGGCGAACGGGTCATTAGTTAAATAGCGCTATTAGGTTTGACAAGCCTCACACCGTGCCGTAGAGGACGGGCGTGGACTAATGGACTTGGGCACTAGTCAATGATGATAGACATTGACGCAGGGCACATAAACATAACTACAGTCAGTAGTCGATATGGTAACGAGTCTAGTGGGATACATGGGGAAGCCCCCACTGAGTATGGTTTGGGAAACAAGGAACTGGTTAACTCGTGGTTATCGAAACATAACTATGGTTTTTGGAGCAACGTTAAAACGGACAACCAACTGTGAACTCGCTCAACTTTGTTGTTGATTCGTTATTATATGCCTTGCAGGTCGTTAGGTGCTTAGATATAGCTTGCACATGAGGAAGAGGTCGTTGTGGGACATGGACTGTTGAGTTCCATGTTAAACTTATGAACTTTTATACTTTATTATGGTTTTGAACTTAATGCTTCCGCTGAAAACTTAAACTTTGTTGAATTGTTTTGACACCAATTATATTATTTGGTTTGGACTTTTATTTATTTAATTATATCATTCAGTATGATTGGTGGCTGGATCCTGGTCAGTCATGCTACCTGCGGTGATACTCCGCTTGTGGATTTTGGGGGTGTAACATTTACTTTTAAGGTCGCTGATAAAGTATCCGTAACATGAACTAAATCCAAGAACTTTTCCTGTATCACCCCTACTGCATCAACAAATCTTAAAACTATCGCCATTTGCTCTTTTTTCAACTCATCTCGTGACTCATCAACCATGACACAAAACCTTGAATCCCCCGCTTCGCTACATATATGCTTTCGAATTTTATTTGCCATAATACTAAGAATTTCTTGTTGAATATCGGAAGATGTATACTTGCAACTATATGGAGAATTTTGGAAAAGAACCTTTGCAACATCATCATTATAATATGTTAAAAGTTTTAGCAATTCATGAAAGTTACCTTGATTCTTAGATGTGGAAGATTCATCATGTCCTCGTAAGGCACAACCTTGGTATGCCAACCAACGAACTACATCAATTGTGGTTTTTAATCTTAACAGGTTCTTCCTTATTTTTCTTCACTTTGCGTTTCTATGAAAATTTCAAGGTGTGCTTCTTGATTCAACAAGTTCTTGTAGAATAGAAAAGCGTTTTTATGATTTGAAGATTTAATATGCTTCAACAATGGACACTTATCTCCATCATTAACTTTTTTTCCAATTTTCAAACCCTTCACTAGTAAATGCACTATGAGCGTGGCTTTCATTCGGTTTATCATTTTATAAATAACAAAGGAAACAATAAGCCTTGTGTTTCATTGGAGAATACTCTAACCAGTTAGGGAACATATCAAACCAAGCATATTTAAATCTACGAAGATTGTTCTTTGGCCCTCTAGGCTTATACTCTTCAAGCTTTATTTGATATACACATCATGATATATAAGCAAGTCTTACTTGCTCCCTTATATTAACCGGATATTTTCACATTTCGAGTCGCTTAGCGGGATCTCCTTCTAGACTACTAACATCCACTTCATTGATGTTAATCTTATATTAAGGAATATCATGCTCTTGTTAAATGTTTTGATTCGCTTCATTAATCGGTTCACTAACCGGTTCGCTAGTTGAAGGTTTTTGACGTTTAATCTCATGGTTTTCATCATCAATTCCCCTTCCTTGTTCTCCATTCGTTCTTTTGAAAAAAGAAGTTATAGTTTTATTCTTCCCCATAGCATAATCTAATAACAAGTTAACAAATCACCCCAAATTTCAAGTTAACAGAAAGATTCAACAAGTTTAGGGCAAAAATCCGGCCCCAATTTCACACCAAATTTCAACCAAAATCACATATATTGCAGCCCTAAATTAAACCTAAAGTTTAAAAACACATACCTTATGAAGATTTAAGAAGAATCCGTCGAAGATTGAAGCTCCCGCCGAATTCGAACAAGCAGCGCAGCAGTGGTGTGGTCGTATCCGTCGAAGAATGAAGCTCCAGCGTCTGGTTTTGTGGTCGACTGGTCATATCCAACAAGCTAAGCGATTTGGGGTTTTTTTAATAATAGGGTGGGTTGGGCTTTGTATAATTGTATTAATTAAGGAATTGGGCTATCTAATTATTTGGGCTATAAACAACAAGACATTCTTTCAAACACGTTTACAGATACAATTTTTGGGCCAAGTATAATTGTTTTGGGCTATATTATATTTGGGGGGTCGAAATAAATATACCTAAATTTTTTTTATAAAACTGAATATACCTAAAAATTTCTATACGAAACATACATACATACATAACACTACTGAGCAAAAGGTTCGAGGTGTCGGGCGCCCCACCGACCCCTTAATACCTGCGCCACTTGGTTTCATCACGATGTGTTATACCAGTTATAATTCATGAATGACATGTCTTTTATATCTTCTTGATGTTGTGTATTATAATTTTTGGGGTTCTTCACGATGTGTTATATTGTATAACACACTATACGTAAAACACATCATAATTGGTCACCTTTGAACACACTAATGGTGCATCTACTATCAAACATATATTGTTTTCATTTAAACAACAATTTATATCCACTATATTAAAACGCATACTCAGTTTCCCAAACAACGAGAAAAAATGAATGCAAACAAACAAATATAACAAAAACACACTAGTTTGAACACAAAAATAACACTCCGATGATGTTTATTTACGACTAAAACACAATCAACAACTGAATATGTAACTTATGCTTGTATTGTAGGCCGAATTTCTTATCTTTATCCATGGTTTTATGGTTGATTTGGTATATTTGGGTGTTTTAGAGGAGATAACGTAGAGGGAGAGAGAGAAACTCGCGAGAAAGGAGTGGAGTTTAATGGCATGAAAGTTATTTCCTTATTTAAAACAAGTAAAATGACACATTTACTCCCTAATCAATCAAATCAGCTTATTTTTAAGACATACATATTAGCAAAATGCCACTAATGATCTCAACCATCAAACATACTCATCCAATGGTCAAAATCACTTCCTACACTTTGTAGGAAAAAAACACCTTTTAGAGGAACCCCATCCTATTAGATAATACCCACTATTATATATACATACACACACATACATATACACGTTTACATTAAATAAAAAAATGAATAAGCATGACTCCCCCTATGTGGCGGCCTTAACTCATCCTAACAAATACCTATCCTAGCCTATTTAATCATTTCCTAATTCCATTTATCCATACATATGCAAACCATTAACACAACACTCAAGGTAACACCCTCTCACCTCTCTTTTTTTTCCCTTTCGGTCGAAACCACCAACCACCATCACCATTTTTGAAATTTTAAGCTTTCTTGAAGATTCAAGTGAGAACCAAGCAAGTTCAAAACCAATCTTGTAGGTTAAGGTTGTTTTATAAGGAGTTTCTTATGATTTGAAGCACCCACATCCAAGAAATATCACTAACATTCATCTTGTTCATCTTGAGGTATAAACCCATTACCTATTTCTATCCCTGATTCTAAAAAAATGGATTTCAAAAACAAAATGAAAATGGAAGTGTAAGTATGTGTATGTGTGTCGTGAATATGTGTGCGTGTGTGTGTTTTGCCTAAATGTTAAAATATGGATGTTTGAAAATGTGATTCTTGTATGCATCGATGATCATAGATGATTTTAGACGAAAATGGATTATTTGGATTATGGAAGATTGAAAAATGTATGAGTATATATATATATATATATGTATGTATGCAAGAATGTTTAGTTTTGTTTAAATGAGCATAAATGCACTTAGATTCTTGCATGCAATGAATGTGTTTTGATGAATCAATGATTTGATGATAAAAACATGTTTGATTATGTGGAAACATTATTATATAAGATCTGCTGATGATGAAAGCCAAAATCCAAGGGAACAATCATCCCTGCTTGGTGAAATAATTTAAAGTATAATCACAAGTGCAACGATTTATCTCCCCTTGAAGGCTTCTTAAAAAAGTTGCCCCAACTACTACTGCATTAAACTACCGCCTTCAAAGGATCAAAGTTTAGAAGAACAAGTGTTGATTGTCAAAGTGCTAGTCAACAATCAAAGTCAACCAATGTCAAAGGTTAAAGACTAGAAGACCAAGTCAACAAGTCAAAGATAGAAGTTCTGGATTTCCAAAAATGTTGGTCCTCAACCAGCAGTTGTGTGAAATCTAGCAGTTCATACTAAACTTATAAACTGAGCAGCAGTTCAATGCAACAGTGTAACTATCCAGCAGTTTCACAATTGCTGGCAGTTACATCATTTAATGAAGTTGTTAAGGGGCGCTTTCATGATGACGTCACCACCAGTTCACTCCTCTTATATATAGTTTAGCTTGTTCATTGTAATAGGTAACACACTTAGAGTTATGAGCATAAAAACGAAGTAAGAGAATGTTCACCTGGTGAGGGGGAGTAGTGTATGTACCTTGTGATTGTATTACATTATAAATAAATTCAGTGAAATCATTCTACAATCATTCCAAAATCCAATACTGTTATATTGTTGTGTTTGATTATCACTTTTTGATTGAATTTTCAATTTGATTAACTATTTTACCTCAAAAACACACATTACATACACTCTCAGATCCAACAAAACATCTTAATGGCATGTATGTCAATATAGGATTAAATGATAGTACATGTGTTAAAATGGTGCATTAAAAGGTTGTATATAGTTTGTTGTAGTATGATAATGAAGGATGTTTATAAAATTGATTTACAAACGGAACATTTAAGAGACTATTTCTGTAAAAATTATGTATTTTCAAAGCATAAAAGCTAAGTGTTAATTTGGGAAGTTACATGTTAAATTCTACGCTTAAAAAGTGGTAAAATGGTGTATAAACGCATAATTTTTGTGGGATATGCTAGACCTACACTAATATACTTATGAAATTTATATTTTACAGTAAATAACATGGTGTGCAAAAATATGAAGTTTTGATGATTTGGGTTGTTTACGGTATTGTTCGGTACGAAACTATACGTTAAAAACGGTATATTCAGCTTTTAAAACGATTTTTTCAGAACTGAAATTAAATAGGTTAGAAAATGGCATTTTTAAGAAAAATATAGATATTTAAACTTATATTAAGTATTTTTCAGCTTTGATAAACGACAAAAGTGTAGATATATACCTAAATGGATTTTATGAGGTTTTAATCAAATGTTTATGTGTATATAAAATATTTATGAAGTTTTATAAATATATAATTTAATGACTTATGTGAAATTCGATGTTTGATACGTAACTATGTGTGTATGTACTTGCGTTAGTATATTACAAGATCGTGTAAACTTGAGTTGCATGTTAAATGTCTCACTAAAAGATAATAACATATGTTTAAAATATATGTATGAATTTACGAATGAATTTAATCAAACAAGGGTCACCAATAAATCGTTCGGATCGCGTAATTTTTTTAAAAGATACACCAACATAACTAAAATTAAGACATTTTTGACAATAGAGTAAACTTTCGTTTTGCTCCCTATGGTTTGGTCATTTTAACGGTTTTGCTCCAATAGTTTAAAAATAACCATTTTCCTCCCTGATTTTTCTAACTTATCTTCATTTTGCTCCCAGCCTCTAACTCCATCAGGGAGGAAACTGGCGATAAACTCAAAAGATTAAGGAGCAAACTGGCGATAAACTCAAAAGATCATGGAGGAAAATGGCTATTTTTAAACTATTGGAGCAAAACCGCTAAAATGACCAAAACACAGAGAGCAAAACGGAAGTTTACTCTCGACAATACAAAGTGTTTTGTGCAAATCATAAGTTAGATGAAGAACTTAGGATTTGTAGGTTATTTGGTCAATAAAACGTTCTTGTTTGAATTTGGACATGTCGATCAAATTTAATTTGTTGAATAAACTACCCGAACTAAATGCTCCCGAAGGTGAGTTTCACTACCCCACTTTTTACACTTTTGATAATTGTTTTGGGGAAAACATGCTTGACATCGTTTATCATGTATTAAATTGTTAAATGCGCGAGTCTTCATGATATTATGGAAATAAAGTTTTTATAAATCTTTTTTGGGGAAGACTGGTTGATTTGAAAAAGAGATATAATTAAATTTTCTGACTAAGTTGGAATATATATTGTTCTTAAGGTAGGAATTGGATGTATCAATGTGATACCCTTCACGAAACCCCCCATCCTTCATAATCATTAGCCTTTAGTTGTAAAGGGCGAAGAAGTGTTGATAGATCTATCGGGTTTGACCACTCAGCCACCAATCAGTCACAATGGTCTTGTGTGTGGTGAATTACTTTGGAAATTGTTGTCTTGTGTTGATTATAGCCTTGTGATGTTTAGATATATGTCATATTATTAGCTACTTTATAAATCTGAAAAGCTGGCTATAGAAAAATTTAACTTATCAATGTTTTATAAGGAAGTTCGAGCAATGAGATCTTACCTAAATTGCTTTGCATCAGTTTTATCGTAGTGTGTGTGCACCATAAACTGAAACACCAATGCAAAACGAGGCACCAAATGTCACGACCCCCGACCCCGCCCTGGACAGGAGCGGGAGCCATGAACCAGCCCAGTGGTACCGGTGGTTATTTTGAAAAGTTTTACAGCGAAATATTTATCAGGACCGTGAGTTAGGAAAATATCAGAGTTTTGAAACACTGGATTTTATTTATTAAATAGATGGGGATAAACCCATGTTTCACAAAGGTAGCTTTACTTATGGGATAAACCCGAATACATAAAACAACTTTTCTTGATTTAATTTAATTGATAAAATAAGCCACTTCTGTAAGCCTTTTGGTGCCGTGTCACGTCTCTTATTCCGATCTACTGTCATTACCTGAAACGGGTTGTAAAAATATTTGGTCAGCAGGAAATACTGGTGAGTTCATTCAGTTTGTACAAAAAGACACATTGTTATAAATTACAGTATTAAGAGCGATTACAATTGCCCCTATCTTATAATTATCTGGTCTAGTGTCACACCCTTTGTGACTATGGTCATACCACCATTGGGTCCTTTCACCCAATAGTGATGATTATCACTGTTTAGGTTCGTCCACCTAAAAGTGAGAAACATCAGTAATGTGCACAATACCCCACTTACTGTCAGTAATTTAAGATAACAAAGACTTAATCCCTGTAATTATAACTGGAAAATATTTAGGTATTGTAAAACACTTTTGATAAAAAGAGAATGACTCACCTTGTTAGCATATAGTCTTGATTAAACAAGCATCTTGATTCTAAGTCTTCGGATGATTATACATCTTGTTTGATTGTAAGTGTATAGTGTGGAGTTTTCTGATAGTTAAACATTTAGTTTAACAGAGTGGAATACGTATTAGTGTTAAACCCAATCAAACCTAACGATTGTCACGAGATCAGAACCTTAACGAAATTCACAAAGTATAGTCTTATTTAGACAGCACTTTGGCATTCGTTAGTTGGTTCCCGAATCGATCGGAAAGAATATCGTATCGGTGATTATTGGTTAGAACACCAACGTATAGAAAGAAGAATAGAAGAAATGAGCAAAGAAATATGAATCCTAAGCTTCCTATTTATAGGTAAGGGGATAAGTCTTACCCCTATATAGAATTTCCCTAGGTGATATCTTCCTCAGTTGAACCTTCCCTAGATAAAACCTTCCCCATATTATTTTCCTTAGATAGTATTTTCCTTAGATAATACCTACCCCATATATACCTATTTAGCTATTATCTACTCATGTATATCTTTAGTTGTTCACTTTTACTTAACTGATTAACTGATTAACTTACTTAGCTGATTAATTAATCTTACTTAGCTTAATTAATCTTACTTGGCTGTTAAGTTTTACTGAACTATTAAGTTTACTTAATTACTAAGTTTACTTAACCATTAAGTTTTCTTAGCCACTAAGTTTACTTAATCGCTAAGTATTCTAGTTTAACAGCTCCCTGAGTATGAGTTCTAATTTCTAGATACAACGGAACTCGTATTAGTGTATTAACTCAATTCAACTTTAACGATAATCACGAGATAAAAACCCTCACGACGAATGACAAAGTATAGTCGAATATAGGCATCACTTAAACATCCTTCGGATCGGTTTCAATCGATCGGATAAAGTATCGTACCAATTATTAGAGTTCTTACCCTAATAACGGGAAGAGTTTCGGGGTTTAGAAGTTCTGACATTAGAATGACAGAACAAGAGAACAAGAGAAAGAAAAGAATTGAACGATTTGAACTGGAACCATCGACTGCTATTTATAGGTTGATATTAGGGCGCGTCGCGGCCCGCAAAGCCCATTGGCTTCTCCTTCGCGGCCTGCGAGGGAGTCTGGGTCGGACTGAAGGTTGCTGAGTCATGGCGTGGTCGTGACACGTGGACGATACGTATCCCTCCAGTTTATCCAGAAAACACAGAGCTGTCGCGCCCCGCGAAGGTCTTCCTTAATTCCTTCGCGGCCCGCGACTGAGTCACATAATTTGTTTTTCTTGATTTTTCATAGAAATTAGGGTTTTAGGGGTTCGGGTTTTCACTTACGGAGCGTTTTAGGACATTTTTGTACGAGTCGTTACATCCTCCCCACCTTGTTTAAAATCTCATCCTCGAGATTTACTGGAACAAGTGTGGTTACTTTCGTCTTATCTTCGATACCCAAGTATATTCTTGTCCACGTTTTAAGTCCTACTTCACCCTGACCAGAACTAATCTCGTATGCTTTGGAATTCTCATATTTGACTGATAAGGTCTTTCAATTAAAATTGCATTTACTTCTATATCTTGCATAGGTATAACTAAAGATTTCTAAGTATTTCATGAAATGTATCATGTATACTTGCCATTTCTTCTAGAAATTTTAGCTGATAGGTTACTGGTCCACTTTGCTTAGTTACTTTAATGGGTTGACATTCCTCGGACTTAACTTTCCTTTCCAAACACAGAGAGACTTTTAGTGGTATCCTTTCTCTGATTTAAATTCCAATGGTTTGCCGATCTCATGGCCTGATAGTTGCTTTTCTCATATGTATGTCTAACTTACTGGATGATACTATCATCCATAAAGTGTTTTTAAACGGGTAACACTAATACTTGTAGGCCAATTATTGAATAATCTTATGAGTGATAAATGATAGTCTTATTTATCACACATGTACTCAACATGTCTTTCTATGTTTGTAGTGTTCCTTCACACTGCTTAAAATAAGTCGAGTTAAATTTTTTTTCCTGGAAATGAGAAGGGAAATGGTTATCTTGCAAATAAACTAAATACTTGTAACTGGCTACATCATTCTTCATTCCTATATATCCTCAATTCTTATTGATGCTCCCTTTAATGATGCATCATATACTTAGTCTTATGAGCTTTCCTAAGAATTAGGTATGTTTCCTTAGATAGGTATCCAAATTCTTTTCTTATGGAATTTCCAAATTCCATCAGTTTCTTTTTCTGATTCCTTCATTATTCCTTTATAATTTTTCAGCATCATCCTTGATTGCTGTTTCTTGGGTACTCTTTAATTATTTCATTAAATCTATCCGCAATTTAATCTAAGAGCACGTACTTGTTTCGGCTTCTTATGAAACTTATGACTTAAAGCATTAACTACTACATTAGTCTTAACTTTGTGATATAACAATCGGTGTTGTTCATAGTAACAGGTGAATTCTGAGTTTCTCCTCATGATCGGGCGATAGTCCAAGTAGATTCTCTGGGAAAACGTCGAAGTATTCCGACAATACCAGAATTTCTTACAGTTCCATACCTCTATTGTTAATGATCACCGAGACCATATACACTATGCCTTACTTTCGTGCAGCTTTCATCTCAGAGACGAACTTTGTCGGCTGGTCTGTCTTGTCTCCTTATGGTCACTTCTCCGGTTGGCTTGCAAATCTCAACCTAAGTCAGCAATCACCTCAGGAATCATTATTGCCATTTTATTCCTTTTTATGAAGCAGACATGATTCCTTTTCTGTCAGTTCTTTCCATTTCATGGCATACGTCGTGATCATGTGTTTTGAAAATCGGGTCTTACTATTTTAATGCCTATTTTTTTAAGCATAGATTACTTCATCCTTCTTGACGTATATACTAATGGTTAGACACTTTAGCCATTTTTCTTTATTACTGGTAATCTTAGTAGGATTATAGGTGAAGAGAGTCTTTGTAAGTGCATTCAGTCGTGGTTACTCTTATCTTCTCAAGAGTTCTTAAAGAAAGTAGAATTAATCTCATTAGCATAGGTTTTTAGCCGTTTTGTGCCTAGCACAACTTTAGCTACAGGTTTCCTAATGCGTTAATAATCTAAGGTAACGTAAAGGGAATTCTTATTCTTTCGATGGCGTCCCAACTTAAAGGGTTCCCGTCGTTCATCTTGTCGCACGAGTTACGAGACAGATGATCAAACAAAATAATATTCGGTATCGGAATTATAGACGTATACAAGAGATTCCTAATAAAGAAATTTAGAATTATCATTGACACACATGTTCGTGCTTTATTCTAAATTGTCAATCCTTAGGGTTTTTGGATTCCCTTATAGATATACATATCTATATAATTGTATATTTAACATACTGTAATATACATACCATTCATAAGGTCAATGTATTTAACAGATTCATATTTCCAAAAACAAGTCAGACATCAGGTCATGATACTATTTAGGGAATTCTGTCACTTATTTGACATATCATATACCCCATCTTACCCGGTTCTTGCCGGAGAGGTAACCCCATCTTACCCGGACAAGCTGGAGAGTCTGCTACACCATACCCAGTCTTGCTGGAGAGGTAATTTGAATTTCCCATAAATAGATCTTTCTTAAACCATGATTTAAAAATGAACCTTTTATTAGAGCTTCATCAAAGAACAAGGAAATTAGTATTCCCATGACGGATTACATTCCAGAACCAAGTAGTACCAATAAACAAGAAATAACAAGGGCCAAGTGTTATTGCTTATTTACCATACTTGCAATGTTCTAGTTATCATCCTCACGGCATACCAACACCCATCACACTTTTATCTATGCAAATAATTAGCTTATCACGAAGCTTATACTAATACATTTTTCTTAGGTTCAAGTCTAAGTATTATCATGTGTGCTACCAGTTAATAGCAATTTCCTAACTTTTTCGTTTAAGCTTGGGTATTATTATCACAACACCTATTGGCTTAAAGCAGTGGCTCTGATACCACCTCTGTCACGACCCCAAACCCCGCCCTGGACGGGAGCAGGAGCCGTGAACCAGCCCAGTGGTACCGGTGGTTATTTTGAAAAGTTTTGCAGCGAAAATTTTATCAGGATCGTGAGTTAGGAAAATATCAGAGTTTTGAAACACCGGATTTTATTTATTAAATAGATGGGGATAAACCCATGTTTCACAAAGGTAGCTTTACTTATTGGATAAACCCGAATACATAAAACAACTTTTCTTGATTTAATTTAATTGATAAAATAAGCCACTTCTGTAAGCCTTTTGGTGCCGTGTCATGTCTCTTATTTCGATCTACTGTCATTACCTGAAACGCGTTGTAAAAATATTTGGTCAGCAGGAAATACTGGTGAGTTCATTCAGTTTGTACAAAAAGACACATTGTTATAAATTACAGTATTAAGAGCGATTACAATTGCCCCTATCTTATAATTATCTGGTCTAGTGTCACACCCTTTGTGACTATGGTCATACCACCATTGGGTCCTTTCACCCAATAGTGATGATTATCACTGTTTAGGTTCGTCCACCTAAAAGTGAGAAACAGCAGTAATGTGCACAATACCCCACTTACTGCTAGTAATTTAAGATAACAAAGACTTAATCCCTGTAATTATAACTGGAAAATATTTAGGTATTGTAAAACACTTTTGATAAAAAGAGAATGACTCACCTTGTTAGCATATAGTCTTGATTAAACAAGCATCTTGATTCTAAGTCTTCGGACGATTATACATTTTGTTTGATTGTAAGTGTATAGTGTGGAGTTTTCTGATAGTTAAACATTTAGTTTAACAGAGTGGAATACGTATTAGTGTTAAACCCAATCAAACCTAACGATTGTCACGAGATCAAAACCTTAACGAAATTCACAAAGTATAGTCTTATTTAGACAGCACTTTGGCATTCGTTAGTTGGTTCCCGAATCGATCGGAAAGAATATCGTATCGGTGATTATTGGTTAGAACACCAACGTATAGAGAGAAGAATAGAAGAAATGAGCAAAAAAAATGAATCCTAAGCTTCCTATTTATAGGTAAGGGGATAAGTCTTACCCCTATATAGAATTTTCCTAGGTGTTATCTTCCTCAGTTGAACCTTCCCTAGATAAAACCTTCCCTATATATTATTTTCCTTAGATAGTATTTTCCTTAGATAATACCTAACCTATATATACCTATTTAGCTATTATCTATTCATGTATATCTTTAGTTACCCTATAAATAGCTCTGCTATTCGTGGGACTTACTGGGTATGGTTGTTGTTGTTGTTGTATATCTTTAGTTGTTTCACTTTTACTTAACTGTTTAACTGATTAACTTACTTAGCTGATTAATTAATCTTACTTAGCTTAATTAATCTTACTTAGCTTAATAAATCTTACTTAGCTTAATTAATCTTACTTAGCTGATTAATTAATCTTACTTAACTAATTAATTAATCTTACTTGGCTGTTAAGTTTTACTTATCTATTAAGGTTTCTTAACCGCTAAGTTATCTTAACTACTAAGTTTACTTAACTACTAAGTTTACTTAACTATTTAGTTTACTTAATTACTAAGTTTTCTAAACCATTAAGTTTTCTTAGCCACTAAGTTTTCTTAACTGTTAAGTTATCTTAATTACTAAGTTTACTTAATCGCTAAGTATTCTAGTTTAACAGCTCCCTGAGTATGAGTTCTAATTTCTAGATACAACGGAACTCGTATTAGTGTATTAACTCAATTCAACTTTAACGATAATCACGAGATAAAAAACCCTCACGACGAATGACAAAGTGTAGCCGAATATAGGCAACACTTAAACATCCATCGGATCGGTTTCAATCGATCGGATAAAGTATCGTACCAGTGATTAGAGTTATTACCCTAATAACGGGCATAGTTTCGAGGTTTAGAAGTTCTGACATTAGAATGACAGAACAAGAGAACAAGAGAAAGAAAAGAATTGAACGATTTGAACTGAAACCATCGGCTGCTATTTATAGGCTGATATTAGGGCGCGTCGCAGCCCGCAAAGCCCATTGGCTTCTCCTTCGCGGCCCGCGAGGGAGTCTGGGTCGGACTGAAGGTTGCTGAGTCATGGCGTGGTCGTGACACGTGGACGACACGTGTCCCTTAAGTTTATCCGAAAAACACAGAGCTGTCGTACCCCGCGAAGGTCTTCCTTAATTCCTTCGCGGCCCGCGACCGAGTCACAGAATTTGTTTTTCTTGATTTTTCATAGAAATTAGGGTTTTAGGGGTTTGGGTTTTCACTTACGGAGCGTTTTAGGACATTTTTGTGCGATTCGTTTCACCAAAGGCTCTTTTACGAAACCCTTAACGGACGTGATGTTCATGTTGACCGTTGGCGAGGACGTCGACCTAGTTGAAAACAAATGTTAGGCTATTTTAAAATGGTAGTTAAGCCACTACAGTCTTATAAAGATGTACTTTAGTTAAAGGCTATTTGTCTATGTAACAATTGCATTTCCGATTATTAGTTAACCCACTACACTTAATCTATGAGAACAATTATATGAAAATATAAAGTTTTAACTTGTCACATCATCACTATTATCTAAATGAAAACTTTTTGTGTAGTCTTTGTCATAATTAGCTTATTAGTACATTTTTGCAAACTATCTGTAATTTAAGATAGTGATTCCAGTATAATTATCTCTACGAATCATGAAGTAATATAAATAATCAGGCGCATCGAATACAAGACTAAGTTATTGTCGCAACCCCCGACCCTACCCTGGGAGCGGGAGCCGCAAACACGAGCCGGTGGTATCGGTGTTTATTAATTTGGCAGCGGAAATGAGACATCAGGATCGTAGTTAGGAAATAAATTCAAAGTTTGCAAAACACCAAACTTTTTGTATTAAACAAATGGGATAAAACCCATATTTCATTTATAACGTCTTTATAGGGATTAACCCTAGTTTGCTGAAAATATAACTTATTCTTTTATTCAAGTAATTTATAGCCACTTTATTTAAGCCTTCAGTGCTCCATAGCTGCCTTCTAGTAGCTTCACATCAAGTTACCTGAAACGCGTTTTGAAAATATTTTATCAGCAAGAAATACTGGCGAGTACATTCCATTTTATAAAATCAGTTGTCATAACTTTATAGTATTAAGAGCGATTACAATGTTTATATCTACCCAAAAACTCATTCAGTATTTGTCATGTTGGCAGTTACAATAACTGTGGTCATAATGCTATTGGCTAACTCTTTGTCCAATAGTAACACTTGACTTGTAGTGTATACAAAACCCCACATACCGGCAGTAATTGTAGAATACAAAGACTTAATCACTGTAATTATAACTGACAAACATTTAGGTTTTTGTAAATCATTTTAAATAAATGGTTCACAATAATGTGAGAAACAGAAGAATGACTCACATTGTAAACTTAGGTTTTTCTATCAGCTTCCTGGTGATATTTTCGGATTATTTTCTTGAGTTCCTATTAAAAACATACAACGCACGCGTGTTAGTATAATAACCCAAATTCAACTTATCAATACGTCACGAGACAGAACCCCAACGTACTTAGTCAGGCAACGCCTTGACATCCGTTGCTGGGTTCAAGATCAACCGGACAGGGTATCAAATTAGTGATCGGGGGTTAAAATACTTACAACAGGTCAGAGTTTCACGAATTAGGGGTGCACTACTTTGAAAGAAACGGAGATACAGAAGAACATAAATTTCGAATTTTGATCGAAATGGTGTAGAGGATCCAGTCCCAAGCAAGGCTTTATATAGCCAAAATTGTTCAGCCCCGCGCGTCACGACAGAATCCTAGGATCCTTCCGCGTGTCGCGGGAGCGGCTTATTTTGCCTAGACTAGCCTTGTTGTCTTTCTAGCCCTGTGGCGTCGAGATTATCTGGTTTAACACGTCCTAGGTGCCTTTCGCGTGTCGCTAAAGGTTTAGGGGTACCCCCCTCCCCCAATGAGCCTCCTAAGTCCTAAATCCTGATTTTCGTTTCGGGTCGCGTCGTATATGTTTGGGGTCTCAATTAGGGTTCCTTGTAATGTGGTTTTGAGTGTTGTTACAGTTATAGTATAAAGAAACGTTTCCACATAATATATTTGTATACAATATTTGAGAGATAAAGAAAAAGTAACAAAAAGGGGCATTCTCATTGTAGCCTTTAAATCGTACTTTCTTTATAGATATAGAGGAAAAGATAGAGAAAATAATTAAAATTAACTACATTAGAGCCTCTATAATAGAGAAATTAACGTTAAAGAAAACTATAGTAACTCTCTATAGTTAGAAGTTTACTATTTATCAATCTATGTATTATTATGAATATATTAAAAAAAACAATAACATAAGTGTTTCTGAGTAAGATAGAGATAGATGTGTTTTAAAAAGAATTATGTTATTTAGTTAAAATTTATAGATAAAGAAAAAAGCTAGGATGAGAATGCTTTAAATCGTTACTTAATCTATCCTATATAATAAAGCAAAACAATTATATGCCACTTAGCATCTTCTTAGGCCACCTTAATTGCATTTAGGAGGGAAAACTTAAGCTTTTTTTTTCTCCTCCTATAATTAAATCGAAAACTAAAGAAATTGGAGTTTCCTTTTTTTTTTCTTATACGTTTCCTTTTTGAATGTCGAAAATTAAAGAAATTAGATTTTCCTTTTTTTCTAAACAGTTTCCTTTTTGAATTTGATTGCAAATCACAAACGATATCTTTTTTCGATTTCCCCAGTTACGATTTACTCTTGTAACCGCTTTCATCTCTTGCTTTCTACGATTTCGATTTCGTCTTGAACATTTATGTTTGTTTTGTGCTTATTTCATGAATGATCGATGTTCTTAATGCAACTTTTCAAAGTTTAAGAATTATATGTATTTTTTATTTATTAGCACCGATTGATCGTTCTTTTGATTCAAGGTTTAAATATATTTGTGATTCATGCATTTATTACGTTTTTAGGGGTTTTTTATTCTAAGTTAGAAGCTAGAATTAGGTTTTTTTCCTCAATGGTGAAAATGATGATGATATGAGGAATTACAGTTTGATTTTATTATTATGATTCACTGATTTTATTTCTCTTTGATTTTTTTCAATTATTGATTTGATTTGAGGCGCTTCAGGATGAAAGAAACAAGTCAAACACCCCAAAATGGATTTAAGGGTTTTGGATTTGTTCAATTTTATTTAGAGGAATCGACTTTGTATGCTCTCTCTGCTGTCCACATAAGAAAAAACTACTTTTCATTGAAATGAGAAATTTTGGTTTAGAAGTGTAATTCTTTTCTTGTTAATGTGGAAGTTCATGTGTAAAAAAGGAAGAAATGGACCGTCATGTCACAAAGAAAAATATTATAATTTGGTTTATTTTTAATTTACTTTCTGTCTCAGTTAATCTTTTATTTTATATTTAATTTGGGCCTTAATGATTATTACATTGTTACAATGTAACAAAATATTTGAACCCTGTCACAAAATTGATTATTATTATAAAGATTAAATGACAACCTAAAAACTGATTATTTTCAAGTTATGTTGGATATTTCCACATATGTAGTATGGACTATAGGTCCGTTTTTCTTGGAGGATCAATACGGAGACCTATCCTTGTTTATCACAAACACGGTCACGAGTGCGGAATCCACGTGACGGTGCAAACCAAACAAAGTAAAACGAGTAAATAGCACACACGTAATCAAAGATTCACTTGGATTAAATGGATGAGAACAACATCAAACATATACACACAATGCTTGAAGATAAACTCTCAGAGGTTTCACAATGCTCTCATGCTTAAACTGTTAAGCATAACAAGCAATATATACTATCTACTGGCGAACTCCTATGTGATGAAGGATGTGCATGACGAAGATTGGTTCTTCGCCAGACACATAACATGACGAACAATAAGAGTTCGCCAAGCATAAACATGACGAAGATTGGATCTTCGTCAATCATTGATCAAGACAGAATATATCACTAAGTCAAAACAGAAGGCATAAGACAAGACAAACTATATGTAAACACTATGCACACTAGCATATGTTTAACATACATTACAAGTACAGAGACAAAATGTCATACCAAGTAAGATAGGAGGATATCCGACTAGGTAGACTTGACGGAACTAACAGACTCGATTATAAAACACCGTACAACTTACGACATAAACAGGACAAAGTTACAGACACATAAATGCACCAACAAACTCCCCCTTGTCTGTTGCTTTGTCTTCGCTCTTTGAGTCTTCAGTGCTTTCCCGACCAGGTGCTTCCAGCATGAATTCCACGGTAAAAACAGAAATAAGCGACGCGTTGAAATAGTAACGCTTGATGTGCGTCCTTGTCTTCACAAAAGATATCATGTCGGAATAACTTGTTGATGTCGTTCGTAGATATATTCACTATCCACATCGGATCTAGCATGCGGAAGTTCTCTTTATCACCTTTGAAAATAATAACTGCTTCATGAGAATTCGAATCATAACACCACAATGCCATATCGTCAAGAAAGTTATGTTTCATGGGCATCAATGGAATCTTGTCCATGACCTTTGCCGACTGATATATGAGCTTGTATCGTGCCGTGTTGGTCGATGGATCCAACGTGTACTTGATTTGTTGATACACCGGAAACTGTGGTTTATACGATTCATCCTTCCACCCTCTTCTTCGTTCGAACTTCAATTTCTTTGCAAATAATGTTGCGCCATAATAATTTGAACGATTAATCATATCCAATTTTGCTAAGGCGGCAACATCATAGAATGGTAGAGATAAGATACTCAGCAGCGAGTTGAAATACTGGATTCCGTGTTCGCGCTTGATCGCAACACAGTGAATTTCTTTCACGAACATCCAGCTCAGGATCTTCCCATGAGGCTTAACCTTTTCAAACTTCAGGTAATCAACTTGTGTTTCAGGAGGCGTAGGCTTTTCAATCTTTGTAAAAACCTTTTTCTCCATTCTTGGAATGAATCTTTCGGATTATCTGTAGACGTACGATTCTTTAACTGCTCGTCGATATCTTCAAGATTTTCTTTCATCCATTCTTCATCAAACGGATCAAACTCCGTTCCATCGGCAAGTACATAAGTTAATTTGCTTGTTTCGCCTTCAAACACTATCTCGTCAAGATTTTCTATGTCTGCAGTTTCAGGTTCACTTGGAATATTATCGATAGCAGCATCATCAATTGTTTTTATTTCATTCAACGCTAGCAACTGCTCATTTGAGAGTTCAGCAACAAACTCTCCTTCTTCCAGAACCTCTCTAGTTACAGGATGTACTGCCTGTAAAGCAACGTCAGCAGAGCTAGGAACAGAGGATGTACCAGCCAGGGAGCTTTCAACGTAAGAACTGCTCTCTAGCTGTTGTATTTCTTCTACAGTTCCACCTGAGGTCCCTTGTGTAGATTCAATCTGTGTAGGCTTGTAAACAACAATTTGAGTAGATGCCGTGGATGGTGGTTGTTCAGATGTTGCAGAAGGGTCTGGGTTACCCGGATCTTCAGAATCATGATCACGTTTCTTCAAGGCTTCCTGTTGTTTCCATCGGTCACCCCACATAATGTTAACACGCTTTCTGACAATCTCGAAACCATCATTGATTTTCTTGACCCCCTCTGTTATCTTGGTATTGCGAGAGTTGTACCACTCTTTCATATCATCATGCTTTGCTTTAAGAGTTTTGGCCAACCTTTGAACAACAGTGCTTCTTTCTTTCAAATGATTCATATCAATACCATGAGCGTTATCAGCAGCTCACATTTGCTGTAATTGGCGTTCCCTTTCTTCATCAGCAGCCTTCAAACGTGCATTCTCAGCCTTAAGTTGTTCCATCTCAGCTTGTTGGCGTGCAATCTCAGCTTGTTGACGCTGAACAGTGGACTTTAGTGTATTCATCTCCAACTGTTGCTTTATCACATCGCTTCTTGTAGCATTCATGAACTCCGATTGTCTGTTAATCTGACCGTGTTTATTGACCAAAACCGTGATTATCATGTTTATGTTCATAGATGGGAAGATTAGAGATGGATAAAACAACTTACTTGTATTGATTTGATAACATAAGATAACAAGCCGTCCCGATTAACAAGCTAACCGAACCTTTACCAGAGTCGTTTACATCCGGGGAGAGACCAAGTGGTGATCTCTCCATGTGAGGTCTCAAACCTCCTAAAACTTCCAGTGTTGGAAATGACTTAGGGTTGCTATTTATAGCCACACCCCCTTGTCTTTCAAACACACACGGTCTAACGAATAACCCTCTCGTTTGACCACTTCAAACGAGCGGGTCTATACACGTTCGTTAGACCGTTTCACTAACTATTACAAAATCAGCATAAAATAAATCTAATCTATTCGAACAGCATCGGACACAAAAACTGCACCAACAAATTCCCCCTTGTCCGTTGCTGTCGAATGCTGAAAATGCAACTGCAATCGATCTTTAGTCAAGTATTTATCTTCTCTGTGTTAACAAATTCCCCCTTGACCGATGATCCAGGTAAGTAGTATCTTGACGCTCCTTGTATAATATTTCCCTCTCAAAGTACGCGTATCCGTGTTGGGTGTTGTGCAATTTCCTCACAAGGCTCAATTGACCGATCTTCCGCTGATCTTCCAATACTCCAACCGGCATTTGATAAGGGTTTCATTCTTTAAAAACTGCATCAAGTCTTGATCTGTCATAAGAACTCTATATCATTCAAGCATACTACATTGGTAGAGATTTCTGGTGAACTGTCTTCTATAAACCGTCTTTGTGGAATCGACCAAGTAATGCACTTTAATCTTCAGCATCAACACTCAGGAAAGTCAGCTAGACCAAGTGTATCCCTTGCAAGCTCAACCAGCATGCTTAGTTGAACTACATCCAGATCTCATTATCTCACCTTTGTGAAGTTGACCACGTAATGCACTACGGATCTTCAGCATCAGTACTCAGGAAGTCGGCTTGACCAAGTACATCGTTTGCAAACTCAACGAATTGAGTTACCCCCAGATCCCTGTAAAATCCCAAAGAAACATCAAACCCAAAAACCGAATCCTGCAGGTCTTCAGCCTTGAACTATCAGCTTTCATAAAGATTCCTCAGGTCTTCAGTGAACAGTGCTTTGAAACTATTGTAGACTTTAGATACCTGTATGTTTCCGTGCAAAACTCTTCACGCTGGCTGGAGAATTAATTAAAATCCTCAAATATGTGTCTGTGCAAAACATTCCACGCCGAACCGTTAGTATCACCAGAAAATCACAAACTCTACCACCTGTGATTGCGTTTAGAAATTTACCGAAGAAATTCAACATATGAAAATTTTTATCCCCCCCATTTCTTTGGTAAGATCTCTAAACCTTAACAGATTCCCTCCACTTCAAGGGAACTGTCGTCAATTTCACAGAACAAATTCTATCCACTGAGTAGAATTTATCTTCAAATGTTCACCAATTCCCTCCACTGAGCGGAACTGTCGTCAATCTTCACTGAATCTTCTCGGTTTTTCGAAAAATCACGAAAACGACTTTCTTCTTTGCATATTCTAGTTGAAAAAGAAAGTCCCCTAGCACCCCGTAGGATCCGACTTGTATCCCTCCAAAGACTTTGTGAACTCGTCAGGTTCATTCAATCATTACCAAATGCGAGAATATGACAATAAACAAAATGCTTTCTTCTTTGCATATTCTAGTTGATAAAGAAAGTCCCCTAGCACCCCGTAGGATCCGACTTGTATCCCTCCAAAGACTTTGTGAACTCGTTAGGACCGGTATTGGCATTCCAGGTTCATTCAATCGTTTCCAAATGCGAGAATATGACAATAAACCAAATGCTTTCGAACATTTACGAATAACCGATAACAACATAAACATTGACGTGCGGAAGTAAACATACCGTTTTTGGTTTTTGGCCCATAATGAAGAAACACATAACTAATTAGGGGACTAATAAGTTGGGTTTATGTTCCTTTCATAGTGGTTAATCTTCTTGTAAGTATCCTGAGCTCCTAATGATCGTGGTTTTATCTGCAAAACAAAACACCGTTACTCGTTAAGAGGGGAATGTGGGGGTTTCCCTCTTAACCGGGCTCCGGCGTGAGAATAAGTGATTGCTTTGGGGAGAGAATAAAGTATTAAGTGAGAGTAGAGGGAATGGAATGCCATAACCTGTGAAGTGAAGGTCTCTATTTATAGCCGGAGAAGTGTAAGAGGGTGTGGGCTGATGGGCCTTGGGCCGGAAGGCGACAACATGGAGGATATGCTCCTTGTCTCACTGGTGTCGACCGTTAGTGGCTTCTAGGAGCTTTGTGGAGTTGGCGCAACGTGATTGGAGCCACGTGTCACTGTTGTCGGCCTGGTCGCCCTTCTGCCATCAGCAGGTAAGTGGAGATCGTGGGGCAGTTGTCTCTGCCCTATGATTGGTGCCACATAGGCGTCCTTCAGTCCTTTTTGTCTCCTGCATGTCAGACGATCGTGGAGCATGATTGCGTAGGAACAGAAGGACCCTGATTGGCTCTTTTATTCTGCCACTTGTACCTTGTGTACTATTTGGAAAGGCCTTGCGCCGTAGTCACGCACGATTCTTGCTGAGCACGTTATCATCATGCGCGCGGCATGGGCTTTCAGATGTCCCTTTTAGAATGCTAAGTGTTGCTAACTGGAGTTTACTCTTATGTGGACCTTGCGCGCGTCACACAGGCATGCTGTAGCTCGCGCGAGGTTGGCGATCAAGAAAACTGCTGGATAAGGAGTATGGTCCCGCGCGACTTTTTGGGACCATACCCCTTCAAGTCCCCCCAGTCCAGTGCTGCACCATGCGCAAGGCAAGTGGTTGGAGCTCTGGACTTGAGAAAAAATAAAGTAGAATGGTGCTTTTGGTTTTGGTAGACGGCGCGCGTGTAAATTGTTAGTTACTACGGCGCGGCTACCAGGCTTGTTGTTGGCTTTTACACGAAGCTTCTACTGACTTTGGGCGGGAAAAAACCTCGAAGTTTGAATTTTCTGACAGGTTGGTGAAAAAGTCGCGGTTGGTGACGCTTGAGTTGACCTCTGACGGTTGTCATCAACTTGTTGCTGACGGTTCAGCTTTTCGTCAGGAGAGTGAGGCCCACGCGCGCGTGGTAACCGTCGCTCCGGGAAACACGCCATACGTGGCGCTTTCTGGTTGGCCGTGCTTGCGGCGACTTCGGCACGGTTACCCATCGCATTAAATGCGATGGGTATATATATCCGGGGAGATGTGATGCTCATCACTTTCTCTTCTTCTATTCTTTCACCTCCTCTCAACTTCTTTGATTCTTCAGAGTTTGAAGACCACGGTAGCAGCAGATCTTCGAGTTCTTGAAGAACAACATCGCAGATTATCAGGCTTGTTTCCAGAATATTCAAGATCCTTATCTCATCTATCGATGGCTGAGGAACAACACGAAGATAACCCAGGAGAAGAAGGTCCTGTGCCTGTTCTCCGGTGGGACTTAGGGCTTTTCGAACAACTTTCCCGTAGTTTCCGGTTCCCACCGGAGTGGGATGCCCGGTACCCCGGCCAGAACCAGACGGCCGCTGATGCACCGCCGGGGTACATCACTTTATTCGAAGACTTTTTCCATCAGGGTAACTTCCGGTTGCCGGCGACAAACTTCATGGCTCATGTTCTTCGGTATTACGGGTTCCATATATCTCAGCTGAGCCCACCTGGAATGGTTCGGGTTCGACATTTTGAGTTCTTGTGCTGGGCTCATGGCATTGAGCCAACCGTCGATAGATTCCGGGTCTTTTATCAGCTTCAACGAAATATGGGTTTCTACTCCTTCGCCAGTCGCGGCACCGCCAAGAAGATATTATTGAACCCTCCCAAGAGTTTCCATGATTGGAAACCAAAATTCTTTTATATACGCGAGGAGGTTATTCCCATTGCAATGACGTTCCGCGCCTGGAACGAGCCTATTGTAAAAGAAGACTTGGCGATCCCCAAGACTGAGGCTTGGTATCGGGAGCTTACTTCTACCCCCAACAGGGTGTTTGGGGAAAATGTCCTTGTTGCGGCGCGGATGAGTGATCAATGGCCGCCTGAGAGCCAAGACGTCCCTGTCTTAAAGTTCGAGGATCGAGGTTAGTTAATTCGTTCGTTTGTTTTGTTGATACCTGTTTCACAACTGTTTATTTATACATCTTGACCTGTAGAGGCGCGCCTGTATCAAGCTGCGTTCTCTACTTTTGGTGGGTCCATGGGCGTGCGCCCACTCTAGGCCGGGGATGAGTATTGGTATTCGCAAATTAGGGGCAACTTCATGTACCCGGTTGCTGATGCATTTGCCGCGCCGCCTACTGCAACTGAAGGTGCGCACATACCTAAACCCCGTCCTCTGCGCTCTGTGACTTCTGCTGGGAAAGAGGTTGTCTATCTTTCCAGCGAGGAGTCTGTAGGATCTTCGAACGGGGAGTGAAGTTCGTGGTCTAACGTCTTTGCAGGTGTGTTGCGCGACTTGGGCATCGACCCTGAAGAGAAGAAAAAACCACCCAAGAAGAAGAAAGCTGAAGTGACAAAAAAGGGTGGGAGTAGCCGCGCAGCTGCTGGTAAAGGTACTCTTCGGCTTCGTCAAAGTGACTTGAAAGATTATGTGATAATTAGTGACTCACTTGAAGGCTTGTCGCGCGCAGGCGAGAAGAAAGCTGGAGCGGGCAGCTCGAAGAGTGGGGGTAGCGCGGGTTCTCGTAACCCGGATACTGGCGCTACTCCGTCTTCAGGGGCGCATGAAGACGAGGAAGAAGAAGAGGAGGCTGCTGAGAAGTTGATCAGCAGAAAGAGAGTTAGAAGCGAAACTACAGCTGGCGTTTCCGCTGCGCCTGTAGCTGGTGAGGTTCCCTTGATTGGGAAGCGGAGCAACCTGCGCTCGCTTTACAAAGTTTCTCCAGGTCTGTTCTCTAGTTATGTTATTTTGTTGCCTTCGCTCTTTTTGACACGTTGTTTTTGCAGAGGTTAAGAAGACGACCCCAGACAAGGGTGTGGTATTCCTAGATCCGATAGAGCCGGTGCATAAGAGGCCTAAGGTTACTGGTAAGCCCCTCAAAACGTTGGAGTCTGATATGACACAGCCTGCTGTCGAGGTTGAGAAAGGGAAAACTGGCGCGACGGAGAAAGGTGCGTCTGAAGAAGAGAAAAGGAAGGCTGATGAAATGCGTAGGAAAGCCGAGGCTGATGAAGATCGTCGGAAGAAGGCTGAGGCTGAGAAGAGAATGTTGGCTGAGCAAGAGAAGAAGAAACTAGCTGAGCAGGAGAAGAAGAAACTAACTGAGCAGGAGAAGAAGAAACTAGCTGAGCAGGAGAAGAAGAGACTGGCCGAGCAGGAGAAGAAGAAACTGGCGGAGCAGGAGAAGGAGAAGGAGAAATCTGCTGCTGACAAGTCTATTGGGACTTCTACTGGGAAAGGTCCCGCTTCTGGTTCGGGCGGTGTAAAACAAGTTGCGCCGCCGCGCTCTCCGATAGGCCCCCGTGATACTGTGGGGGATATTTATTACAAGTCTTATACGGAAGAGAGCCGTGGTGACGCTCCGCACCACCCGCCATGGTCCATAAAGCAAAAGGATACCTTCCAAGAATTCGCGCCTTGCCGCGATTGGTTGCTGAATTCCATTCCTCCAGGTGAGGTTGATCGCCAAAGAGCGCGCACCCATAGCGGCTTATATCATGCGTATGTTGTTGGCGAAGCCAACACCCGAGCTACTAACCAGGAGATTGTTCGGGAGTGGCGGACTCTGGTTAGGGAGAGGGATGATTGGGAGAAATACCGCGATCGGATTGTAAGGCGTGCCACTGAGTTGGAAAAATCTAGGGCTGCCTTTGACGAAGAGAGGGCCAAGTTCGAGGCCGATCGGAAATCAGAAGAATGGGGGCGCGAGGGCTTGAGAAGCAAACTTCAAGCTGCTGAACAGCAGTTGTCAAAAGAGAAGGCTGAGTTCAAACGTATATGCGAGAGGGATAATGAGCGCGCGGCCGCGTCTCGTACTAAGATTGTCAACCTTGAAGCTAAGGTTGTGGAATTGACGGCGAAACTGGAGGATGCGCAAGTTGCGCAAGCTGCTAAAGAGCAGGCTGAGGTTTGAGAAACCTCTTAGATTCTGTTAATAGTTTCGTTACGTGTGTTAACCGAGTTTTTTGTCCCCTGTAGGCCGAATTAGCTGATGTAAAGGCGCAATTGTCTGGTAGAAATAGGGATTTGTCTGCTAAGGACGTCGAGATCGCTGAGCTGAAGCGTCGCCTGCGGGAGCAGATTGAGAAAAGCGAGTCCTTGGAGATTGATCTCGAAGCTGAGAAGGTTAAAGCTGCTACTGCCGACGAGGCTAAACAAAAGGCTGAGGAGGCGCGAGACATTAGCACCACTGCTCTTAATGTAGCACAAAACAACTACTCTGAAGCTCAAGGTATCGTGGACACCTTGGTCTCTGAAGCTGAATGGTTGCGCGGTCGTGGAATGGTGCTGGTATGATTCCTCCTTTATTTTTACTTGATTTATCTAGGCCTGTTAGCTAAAGTATTGCGCTTGCTGTAGATGGCTAACTCCATCCTGAATGCTGGCGAATTGGATAAGGCTGTTGCGGCTGTTATTGACGCCTCCCTCGCAGTTGGGCACCGTAAAGGCTATGTTGAATGTGCGCAACATGCATCGGTAATGCTTGGTCATGAGTTTGATATTAGTCACTGCTCAGTGACTGATGCAGCTGAGGCTGAGCTAGCCCGCGCGGAACATGGTTATGATCATTTATCCATTCCGGTGATGGACTTGGTTACGGATGCGCTGAAGCATGATGATTGGTGTCAGCGGCTGAAGAATATCCTTGATCCACCAGAGCACGTAGAAATTTCTGACGAGGATGAAGCGGCGGGCAATGATGGTGGGAACGATGGAAAAGGTGATGGTGGTGGTGATGGCGGTAAGCATGACGATGATCCTGATGATAGCTTTGAATAGGCTAGTACCTTTTTTAGGCTTTATGCCTTGTAATTTTGTTTATGCTTTGTATGTAAGCTTTTGCGCGGTTGCGCTAGTTTGTAATGGAAAGAACACGTTGTTGACTATATAACTGTTGCGCGGTTGCGCTTATGTTAAATAGTATGTTTGCTTAGTTTCCGTTACAATTATTGCACTGTTGTTAGAAACTTTGGTTAAGTTAGCGCGAATAAATGTAAGAGAGGCTCTTGTGCGAGCGTAACTGGAGTGTTTTCGTGCTGATCAGAAGTTTAACATGCATTTGTAACGAAATAAGTCGGATAGTGATAAAAGAGCATGTCGTATGCTTCCATTGATTTCATAGGCGCTTAGGCCGAGATACATTGCTTGTAATCATAAAAGGCGTGTAGCCAACATAAGAAAGTAAAGGCGCGTAGCCGACAGTAGTTGATAAAGGCGCAGGACCTTTTATAGTCATATATAGCATTTGCGCAGTTGTTGCGCATTCCACGTGCGCGGGATGATGTGTCCATCCAGGGTGCGCAATTTGTAAGCCCCTTTTCCTAGCACTTCGTGGACCAAGTATGGGCCTTCCCATTTGGGTGCTAGTTTTCCAGGGCGTTCAGCGTTTGAGGCTTCGTTGTCCCGAAAGACATATTCCCCTGGAGTGAAGGTACAGATGCGTACTCGCGCGTTGTAGTACCTCTCCAGTTGTGTTTTGTACTTGGCTTCTTTAATTCGCGCAATTTCGCGCCTTTCTTCCAGCAAATCCAAGTCAAGACGACGCTCTGCCTCGTTGTCGATTGCGTTGACTGCTGTCAAACGCGGAGAGGGCAGGCCAACCTCTGCCGGGATAACCGCTTCTGAGCCATAGACTAGGCTAAAAGGGGTCTCGCCGGTACTTGTTTTCGGCATGGTGCGGTGAGCCCATAAGATACTCGGGAGCTCATCCACCCATCCTCTTCGCTTCGTGCCCAGTCGGGCCTTAATCCCTTCGACAATACACTTGTTTACGCTTTCAACCTGCCCGTTGCCTTGAGGATGCGCAACGGAGGAGAAAGTGTGTTCGATCTTCATCTCCTTCATCCAGTTCTGGAGGTCTTCAGACGCAAAGTTAGTGCCGTTGTCGGTTACAATCTTGAGTGGGAGCCCAAATCTGCAGATGATGTGTTCCCAAATGAACTTGCGCACCATCATGGCTGTAGTTGAAGCAAGGGCTTTGGCCTCCACCCATTTTGTGAAGTAATCGACGGCCACTATTATGAACTTGACGGCGTCGGGGGCGTCTGGGAAGGGTCCTACCATGTCGATTCCCCACTGCTGAAAAGGCCAAGCAGTTGATACGGGGATCAGGTCGTTCTTGGGGCGCAGGATTTTTGGAGAGTGCCGCTGACAGGAGTCGCACTTGCGCAGCTCCTTCAGGGCATCAACGTGCATCCCTGGCCAGTAATACCCGGCGTTCATAATCTTCGCAACAACCATGCGAGGCCCCGCATGGATGCCGCAGATTCCTTCATGAATCTCCCTTATCAGATAGTTCGCATCTTGAGGGTCCACACAGCGCAGGAGTGGTCCTAAGAAGGACTTGCGGTATAAGATACCACCATTCATTTCGTACTGCAGAGCTTTGTTCTGAATCTTTCTTGCCTCTGCCTTATTCTCTGGGAGTGTTCCTTCTTTCAGGTACTGAATGATAGGGGTCATCCAGGATGGCTGCCCTATCTCGATCACATTGACTTGTCGTAACAAGACTGACGGGTTCTTGAGTACCTCAATCCTTACATCTTTGGCAAGATGTTGGAAGGATGTTGAAGCAAGCTTACTCAAGGCGTCAGCTGGTTTGTTTTCAGAGCGATTGATGTGGATGACCTTGTGAGACTTGAACTGTTGAAGCAACTCTTTTGCTTGTTCCAGATATAGGGCCATAACTTCACCCCTTGCATCGTAAATACCGTTGACTTGGCTGGCTATCAAGAGTGAATCAACATGTGCTTGCAGATTTTTAGCTCCCATTTTGATGGCGAGGCGCAAGCCTGCCAGAAATGCCTCGTATTCCGCCTCGTTGTTGGTGTTTTTAAAGTCCAACTTGATGGCGTAAGTGAATTCATGGTTTTCAGGGCTTACTAGGCGCAATCCAGCTCCCGCGCCGTCTTCGTTCGAGGCCCCATCAGTGTAAAGCATCCAAGTCTCATTTGCCGTGTCTTTTTCGGGAGTCTCCACCAGCTCACAATCTTTGGTTTTCTCAATTGGGACTTCTGTGATGAAGTCCGCTAGAATCTGACCCTTGATGGCTGGGCGCGGCCGATACAGAATGTTGTGGCCTCCCAGCTCGATGGCCCATTTTGCTAACCGCCCGGATGTTTCTGGCTTTTGAAGTATCGTGCCGATATGGAAATTGGTAAGTACTGTGATCACATGCCCTGTAAAGTATCTGCGCAGCCTTCGGGAGGCGTGTAACAGCGCAAGCACCAATTTTTCCATCGTGGAATATCTTGTTTCCGGGTCAGTGAGTACCCTGCTGACGTAATAAATTGGGGTTTGGACTCCGTTTCTCTCTACCAACAATACCGACCCTACTGCCTTATCGGAAGAGGATAAGTACAATACGAGTGGCTCTTTTTCAAACGGCGCGGTCAGGGTCGGAGGTTCGATCAGACATGCTTTCATTTGCTGGAAAGCCTTTTCTGCGTCGGGTGTCCATTTGAACTCTTGCTTCTTCACACAATTGCGCGGTGTGCTGATAAAAGGGTACGACTTCGCGGCGTGATTTGACAAAAAGCGGTTAAGCGCGGCGAGGCGGCCGGCCAACCGTTGCATTTCTTTGATTGTTCGCGGCGATGGCATCCGCTCTGTTGCCTGGACTTTTCCGGATTCACTTTGAAGCCGCCGTTGGTGACTATGAAGCCTAGAAACTTCCCTTCTTCCATGCCAAAAGAACATTTGGCTGGATTCAACTTCATGTTTACGCTGCGCAGTGAATTGAACGTTTTCTCGATGTCCTTCAACATTTGGTCCTCTTCGGGACTTTTAATCACTAGATCATCGATGTAAACTTCAATATGCTTTCCGATGTCATCCGCGAAGGTCTTGTCCATCAATCGCTGGTATGTGGCGCCAGCATTCTTCAGGCCGAATGGCATCTTCGTATAGCAAAAAATCCCCAGATCAGTGCGGAAAGCCGTCTTGTCTTCATCCTCGAGCTTCATCTGAACTTGATGGTACCCCTTGTAGCAATCCAAGAAGCACTTCCATCTGTATGGCGCGAGAGAGTCTATCTTTTTGTCGATCTCAGGCAAAGAATAACAATCCTTAGGGCATGCCTTATTGAGATCGGTATAGTCGACGCACATTCGCCATCCACCGCTAGACTTCTCTACCATTACGGGGTTCGCAACCCAACTCTGATAGCGTACTTCTCGCAGGATGCCGGCTTTAAGTAACTCGCAAACTTGCTCATTCATTGCTTTCGTCTTATCTGCCCCTAGGCTGCGCCTTCTTTGGACTTTCGGCTCAACCGAGGGGTAGGTGTTTAAACAGTGCTCTGTGATGTCGCGCGGGACTCCGGTCATGTCGGCCGGGGTCCAGGCGAAAATATCCATGTTCTTGAATAGGAGCTGCTTGAGACGAGTTCTGATGTTTGGTGAGATAGCGTGACCTATCGTCACCGTTTGCTCTGGATATTTGCGATTTAAAACCCATTTTTCGGGCTCGGTTGCTGAAACCTTTGCCGCTTTTGTCGGGCGCATCTCTTCTGTTGACATAACTTCCTTCTTCGCATAAACGATTGCCACCCCCGTCTTGGTTGGGAAACCAATCGCTGAGTGGGGGGTGGAAGTTATCATATTCAGCTCACCTTGCGTTTCTCTCCCGATCAATACGTCATGTCTTGACTTAACAGGCATCACCATGAAGTTAACGTCTGTTGTTCTTGAATGCTTCCCGTCAGAGAGCGTGACGGGGAAGCTAATTTGGCCTAATGGGAAGACCATTTCATTGCAGAATCCTGACAAAGGGTAATCAACCGGCTCGAGTCTTGCTTTATCTTCTTCATCAAATTGATTAAAGCACTGCTCGTAGATGATGTCTGCTGTACTTCCCGGGTCAATGAAGACGTATTCCGTTTCGTAATGGCCGATGATACCGGTGATGACGATGGGTCGTGTGGCTCGAGGACCCCCGCGCACCACCGGGAAAATGACCTGCTGCTCTTGCCATGAAGGCTCATAAGGTCTCTTGCCTTTTTCTCGGGCGCTATATCGTGGCCCGTTGACCATGTGGGTCCCTAAGCGTCGGACCTTCTTGTGATTTCCTTCATCGTGGCGATGGAGCTGTCGCGTCTCTTTGCGCACGCTCTTCACTAAGTGGCTCAGCTTTCCGCTCTTTAGTGCTCTCTCGATCTCTTGTCGCAAGCTGTAACAATCATCTGTTAAGTGGCCTGTATCCTTGTGGAAATCACAATACAGATTGGGATCTTGTCCCTTTTTGTTCGTCATAGGCCTGGGAGTCTTAAAATCATGGTTCTCCGTCATTAGCACCTCTTTTGGTGTTTTTATGAGAGGAGTCCAATGCTTTTCGCGATTGTCGTCTCGGACTGCCTTTCTATAACCGATGCGATCAATGGTATCACGCGCGTCTTCCTTATAGCGGGATCGTTCTTCGTACCGGGGTCGTTCATTATAACCGCTGGAGTGGTTGGCCTTCCACCCAGGGTTTTTGCCTTTGTTGCGCCTGTTGTCATCGCGCGGGTTACCCCCTTTGGAAAATCTATCTTCAGAGCGATAGCTGTTGTTTCGTGCGAGTGACTCTTCCGTCTGCGCGACTATCTTCGCGGCTTCCATGAGTTTATCCCACTCCTTTGGCATTCCATCTTTCCCAGTGATGGTTCTAATCAGGCTATCACAGCGGATGGCTTTCTTGAAATGGCAGCGCATGAGTTGCTCACTCACGCCACCTATCTCCAAACATTCTTTGTTAAAGCGCGTAATGAAATCTTCCAGACCCTCATTATCTCTACGCCAGATATCTTCAACTTCCGCTGTGTCGCGCTGGTATCGCCTTTGTTGGCTGAAGTGACTCAAAAACTGAGTTCTGAAATCTACCCATGATTTTATCTTTCCCGGAGGAAGGCTGTCGAACCATGCGCGAGCAGCCCCCGTTAATGTTTGGATAAACAAATGACACCACATGGGCATGTTCCAACCTCCCATGCAGCCCACGCTAGTAAACACTCTGACGTGATCATCGGGATCAGTCAATCCGTTAAACTTTCCGACAGTCGGAGGTAATTTCTCTCTCTTGAGCGGCGCGAGTGCTATCTTTGGGATGAACTTTGAATGCTCTATAGCTTCCTCTGGTCGATAGGCGAGGCGAAAGTCACGCTCTGCCTCTTCGGTATACCCAACGTGCTGCCTTGGTTTGTAGTACTCATGATTTCTTTGCAAACGATTGAAAACCGAAGATTCGTCATCGTTCTCCTAGGTTGGATCATTCGGGTCAGTTTCTTCCCACTCGTCGTTTATGTTGCGCGGCGTGAGCCGGCTATGAACTGGTCCTCGTTGGAAGTTTGACGGTTCGTCATAGTAGCTTTCTGTCTCCCCCCGTGTATCGCGCGTGTCTAGTACGCTTTGTCGTCGGGTAGGGGGAGGTCTGTTTGCTCTTCCTTGGATATTTTGCGGTGGTGCCATCTGGCGTGGCCCGTGACTTGGGCCGGTTGGTGTAACCAAGGAAGGTTCTGCCGTTAAAACTGCTTGTTGCGCGCTCAAGGATTGATACGCCGCGTTAATGGTGGCGAGTTGCTTGGCGTACCATGAGGCTGGTGTTTCGCCCTCTGGTAGCCCTAATAGCGCTGAGATATTCTGAGGTGGAGCTGTGTTCGAGGGTCCAGCACCGTTGTTTCCTGGGGTATTTTGAGTGATGCGGGTGAAGCTCCCGCGCGGACCCCCGGTGTTGGCTATATCGATTTCGTCGATTTCTTCGTGTTGGGGTTGGATGTTTTGGTTATCCACCCCCAACGTAGCGTTAGGGTCTGCTCCGAGACCAACAAACTCTGGAATGATTCCTTGACCAGCCATGATCGAAGGAAGAAAAAACAACGAAAACTCAGGAAAGAAGATGAGAGTGGTTTGTAGAAAAAATCGGTGGGCGCCAATGAAGAAACACAGAACTAATTAGGGGACTAATCAGTTGGGTTTATGTTCCTTTCATAGTGGTTAATCTTCTTGTAAGTATCCTGAGCTCCTAATGATCGTGGTTTTATCTGCAAAACAAAACACCGTTACTCGTTAAGAGGGGAATGTGGGGGTTTCCCTCTTAACCGGGCTCCGGCGTGAGAATAAGCGATTGCTTTGGGGAGAGAATAAAGTATTAAGTGAGAGTAGAGGGAATGGAATGCCATAACCTGTGAAGTGAAGGTCTCTATTTATAGCCGGAGAAGTGTAAGAGGGTGTGGGCTGATGGGCCTTGGGCCGGAAGGCGACAACATGGAGGATATGCTCCTTGTCTCACTGGTGTCGACCGTTAGTGGCTTCTAGGAGCTTTGTGGAGTTGGCACAACGTGATTGGAGCCACGTGTCACTATTGTCGGCCTGGTCGCCCTTCTGCCATCAGCAGGTAAGTGGAGATCGTGGGGCAGTTGTCTCTGCCCTATGATTGGTGCCACATAGGCGTCCTTCAGTCCTTTTTGTCTCCTGCATGTCAGACGATCGTGGAGCATGATTGCGCAGGAACAGAAGGACCCTGATTGGCTCTTTTATTCTGCCACTTGTACCTTGTGTACTATCTGGAAAGGCCTTGCGCCGTAGTCACGCACGATTCTTGCTGAGCACGTTATCATCATGCGCGCGGCATGGGCTTTCAGATGTCCCTTTTAGAATGCTAAGTGTTGCTAACTGGAGTTTACTCTTATGTGGACCTTGCGCGCGTCACACAGGCATGCTGTAGCTCGCGCGAGGTTGGCGATCAAGAAAACTGCTGGATAAGGAGTATGGTCCCGCGCGACTTTTTGGGACCATACCCCTTCAGTAGTCAAGTCACCATATTTGACGTTTGCATCGGTAACCGTGATTACCCCCACATTCTTCAAAAAATATCATCATCTGTTTTCATCATGCCTCATCACCCTGCGCGCTCCCGAACCCGTACGAATTCGACGTTGAAATTTGGAAGCGCGGTTCAAATTAACTTCACGAACACACGGCCCCTCTTTTCAAATCACTTAGAATTCTTGGCTCAAATATAATCTTGAACTCACAAAAATAGTCTTGTACACTTGTAGTAAATCCAAGCTACCATAGTTTGTGGCCCAAAGCTGAATTAAAACATGTGGCCCATCAACTTGTAGTAACAACATTTACATTTGGCCCAAATAAAGATTTTCAACTTGCATTTACAGCCCACTACATTTACAATGCATCTAATAAAGCCCAATTGCCAAACCCATTTCATTAGAAGACATAATAAAACCCAATAGTCAATATCCCTAAAATTTTTATCAGCTGACAACCACCCTGTACAAATCGCAGACATCATCTTCCTCATCCTTTATCATCTTCCAAGCCCTTTCTCTCTTTCTACGATACAACCACCACCAAACCCCAATATTTATTTCAATCCCAACTGTCCCACAATTCACACAATTGAATGAAACCTGGGATTTCAAGATTACACAGATCTTCATCCATTCGATCTGTCTCATCTATTAAAAAAAAATCTTGATGTGCCATTACAACAAAAACCCTTAATTGCTCATGGGTTTCTTGATCTTGGGTTAAAGGTACTGAAATATTCATCATCTTCCAGCTGATATCTCTTCTTCCTCTGCGATACAACAAGATCAGACATCCACTCTCACCTGCAACAACTCTCTTCATCCACTGATTTCTGATACTTTTCGGGCTCAACGAGTAATTCATCTTCGTCCACTAATTTCTGAGTCTCTTCAGGCTCAACAGATGGTTCCAGCACAGCACTCGGCTCGTCCCGGGTCTCTTTCGGTTATTTAGTTATTTCTTTGAGCTTTTGCACTTCATTCTCAATAAACACCAACTTATCAACCATTGGTGAAAGTCTTGATTGTTCGGCATCACAGGTTTTCGGCATCACAGAACTGGACGAACAATCATGTGGGCGAAGATGGCCGACCAAGATTTAAATGGGGTGACGAAGAGTGAACCATATCAAGGTTCGACGAACTCTTATTTAGGCCGACGAAGAGTCTAGAGGGCTGACGAAGACTGGGCTGACGAAGACTGGGCCAACGAACAGTGAAGACTTTGTGAGGGGCAGTCTTCGTCGCATCATGAGTCTTCGCCACATGAGGAGTCTTCGTCGGTTGTTGATTGTTCGGCAAGGGAGACTCTTCGCCAGGGGAGTATTCGCTGGTCACTTTTGGGTCCAGAAACCCTATCTTCTCTAACAGCCGCCACACTCACCTCAAAAACACAGCAACTGTTCTTTCCCAGATTTGTATAAAATCACTTCAAAAATGATAAAAGATGATGAAAACTTGTTGATTTAGGTGTAAAACATAAAACCCAACACTCGGTTGTGATCCGTTTCAGCATAGACCCATCATTCGGGTCCAGATCTAGTTTTTTTTTCTCTTTTACCCATTTTTTACATCTTGAACAAAAATCACAATAAACACAGATCTAGAGCACATGTGATTTAGCAAACGGTTAGATTTACTAAATCGGGTACCATGGCTCTGATACCAATTGTAGGTCCATTTTTCTCGGAGGATCAATACGGAGACCTATCCTTGTTTATCACAAACACGGTCACTAGTGCGGAATCCACGTGACGGTGCAAACCAAACAAAGTAAAACGAGTAAATAACACACACGTAATCAAAGATTCACTTGGATTAAATGGATGAGAACAACATCAAACATATACACACAATGCTTGAAGATAAACTCTCAGAGGTTTCACAATGCTCTCATGCCTAAACTGTTAAGCATAACAAGCAATATATACTATCCACTGGCGAACTCCTATGTGACGAAGGATGTGCATGACGAAGATTGATTCTTCGCCAGACATAAAACAAGACGAATAATAAGAGTTAGCCAAGCATAAACATGACGAAGATTGGATCTTCGTCAATCATTGATCAAGACAGAATATATCACTAAGTCAAAACAGAAGGTATAAGACAAGACAAACTATATGTAAACACTATGCACACTAGCATATGTTTAACATACATTACAAGTACAGAGGCAAAATGTCATACCAAGTAAGATAGGAGGATATCTGACTAGGTAGACTTGACGGAACTAACAGACTTGATTACAAAAGACCGTACAACTTACGACATAAACAGGACAAAGTTACAGACACATAAATGCACCAACATGGACTATAGAGTTTTGAAATGATGGGCTGCTTTTCGGTGGTTTTTGAACAGGTTATGGCAAATGCGTAAAAACCTAATGATGTTGTATCAGCCAGAAACAATGGTACTTAAGAGATTGGACTTTGTAGGTGTCACACCCCCAAAATACCACCTAGGGAATGTCCCTGTTAGGCGTGTGACGTACCAACAACGAGCCACTAATTACATTGAACCCATTCAAGTTATAAATAAAATCCTCAATTATTAATGAAAAATACCATCAACAAGTTTAAATGAAAAGCAACTTGTTCAGCGGAAGGAAATAGTAAACCAAGGTTAAACAGTTTCAAAACCAATGTATAGTATCAAGAAATCAATCACATGAATCCCTCCAGTCGACATGACCACTCCAGCTACTCCAGACAGCAAGTTCCCAAATCCAAGATATCTAACGACATGTGAGCATGCAACAAATGTATCAGACAATGCTGGTGAGTTCATAGTTTTACGAAAACGTTGGTTACCAAGTTTTTAGTTAATCCATTGACTTTAATGTTGATAATACCCCGAATACAAGACGGCTCCTGATTTACATTGCCCTTTTCTCCAATGCTCCTATCAAAGCATTGGTCATGACTAGGTCATTAGTTCAACACCCGTCCTCCCAGGTATGGGGTGAGGTTGCCAAACCTAAGTAGCGCTACTAACCAATACCTTGTTACCTCTCAGGTAACCAAACAACACGGAGGGACTTTAAAGGTGATAGGATGAGTATATTATCCAACATTACCGATTTACAACAAGACGTATTCCTCTCGGGAATACCCAAACAAGTTACCCAAAACCTATCCCTCCCAAGGATACCTAAGGACTGTCCCAACCACCGGGACGCATGCTTAAGAGAGATGAACTCACCTTAGTTTTGCTCGGTAAGATTAACTACTTGTGCCACGTTGATCAAACAAACCCCAGCGTTGTTACCAATAATAATTAGTTTCCCAATCACTTTAGTTATACATTTTTCACATGCCATCCAAATAATGCACCATCATTAAACAGGTTGTACAAGTTGTATCGATTAGTCAATGTTGTTCATATCTCACACAATATTTGACCTATTGCACGTAACAGACAATAATTATCATTTAACACTTTGTAATCATACATGTCCTACAAACACTCTTAACACAACTCATGGTTCGATTAACAGTTCCACATAGCCAAATGGCCCAATGACATGTACATCGTCCCAACCAGGAAGTGTGTGGCCTAAAAATGTGAGAGCCCAATGGTGTCTAGAGCCCAATAAGTTACACAACCCATTTACGAGTGTATGGCCCAACGGCCCAAGACGGCTTAGCGGCCCGCAATAACCAAAATAAAATAAAACCCAATGTTTACTAAAGTTATCGGCCCAAATAGTTACTATGTAATTCGAATATTACCCAAACTATGCTACCCGGCCCATTAAATCAAACCCGGCCATATCATGTGATCTGTTTTCATCTGCGGCCCACAACACAGCACGCGGCCCACATACCACCAGCCTCTTATCAGCCTATGGCATGTGCGCGGCCCACTGAGCCCAGCCCATCTCGGCTGTGTTACTCCCCCATAAACAATGTGCGGCCAAGTCCCTCTTGTGTTTGTTTCGTTTAGTTCATGCAGCCCATCAATTAACATGTATCCTAAATGCTATACATTCCACTTGTGATAACATGTACCGATTGATTATGGCTATACATCAGTTCCATCTAATAAGCTAACACATATTGAATCCTAACCAACAATATTCGATTCTAAGCATATAACCCGATAGATCTCTTCAGCCCATTTATCAGTTTGTCAAGTAACCTATTACTACCAAATCTAGTTGAGATCAAAATCACCATTTACATCATGCTTTTATGTGTCCAAGTAATAACAGATCACAATGTATTACATAGATTAACATTCAAATCAAGTATACATTACATCATCTAATTCAATCATGATTTCAACATATTTGTGGTTTGCCAATCCCTCTACTCTTTACTGAATAATTAATATGTGATAACAAAACAAACCCATCAACACAATCTTAAATGGTAACAAAAGATTTCATGTTAACAAGAATGCAACATCAACATGTGTCAACATACATATATGATTTATTAAATCCGATTGCACATAACAAAATCATTAAATAGGAATCCATATAAAAGGTGGTTTCACTATCCGAATTGCTGGATCCAACAACAGAATGCCTCGAGGAGGGGGGTGTGTTCCACTGTCGTATATAGAAGATAGGTAGGTAGGGTTTGTTTGAGTTTTGTGTTATCTTGTTTACGTAGCTATGTGTATATAATAGTCTAATTTCAATAACCGGCCCCTAATACAAGTCCTACTTGGGCTCCTTGGCGTGTATGTGTAAGCCCAACATGTGTAGACTAGTAATCGGCCCACACATATGTGTTTGTTACTCATAATTGTGGTGTAAGTAACCCAAGTTCGTTCGGCCCAAATACAATGTGAACAAATTTAATATTAGCAAGTTTTAGACTAGCAAAAAACGTTCAGCACAAGAAGAGAAATGAATAACGGAAGATTTGGATCACAAGATTAAACGACACTGACCTCGAAAGTTCGGGTTGTCACATCATCCCCAACTTGAAAGAAATTTCGTCCCGAAATTTGATAAGTAAGCACAGAGGAATGAAGTGATAAATCAAGATTGCTGCGGTTTTTCCGCAGGTGCCACATCATCCCCAACTTGAAAAGGAATTTCGTCTCGAAATTCACCAGTTTTACCAGCATTAGATTGGTCATTAGGAAATAGTTGAGGATACTTGAGCTTCATCTGATCCTCGCGTTCCCACGTGAACTCCGGTCCACGTCTTGAGTACCAACGAACTCTCACAATCGGGATACGACTATGTTAATGAACCTTGACTTCCTGGTCCGTGTGTTCGATGAATTCATCCAGTAAAGGTATCGTACGTGTTTCATCAGACAACCACTGTCTTAGATCCGAAACATAAATGACATCGCGTACGTTACCCGGTTCGTCGGGTAACTCGAGTTTGTAGGTTACGCTACCGATTCATCCTAGACTGTTGAATGGTCCATCGTGACGTCAGTTAAGCTCTCCATGCTTCCCAAGCATTCCACACCCTCCCAGGGTGAGACTTTCAACAGGATACGATCGCCTACATCGATCTTCCAGCGTTTCCCAAGTTTATGAGCTTTCCTGACGGTCACGCGTTGCCACCAATCGACTCCTGATCCAAACAACCTTCCCAAGAGTTTGGAGTACCAGTCCTGGACCAGTAATTAAGTTGTCAACCATCTCAGTCTAACAAGAAGGTTGGCATTATTGTCTATGTAATGCCTCAACAGAGCTATCTGGTTACCAAGATGATAATTGCCGCAGTACTACTCAACCATAGGTAAGAGTCCTTCCAATTTGCACCAAAGCCAGTCACACACATGCTCGCAGCATGTCTTCGAGTGCCAAGAGAGTTCGTTTTCTCTGATCGTTTGCCCAACGGCGATAAGCAATGCTCTGGTCCTGACGTGAGCCAAGGGTGTTATGTATTGCCTGACATAAATCATGCATAGATCAAATTCAGAGGTAACAGGAGTTGGCACCTCGTGCCTAAAAGCCGCCTCTCTCAGAGGATCATTCATAACTGTGAAGACTCGTTAGTTTTCTTGATTGCAAGAAAGTGTGCCGGTAACTTGAGTCCATCAATGATCACCCAGGTGATAATGTTTCCGTTTCGAGTTGTAAGTAGACTAGTGACAATATCCATGGCAGTCTGTTCTTGTTTCCATACATGTGTTTCTGGTTGCTAATATCCTACCTTGACTTTCCCACATGTCAAACTTTGTTCCCATGCGTGGCTATGTGGGCCTTCATGCCCGGTCACCCATACATGGTCTTCAGGTTTTAATACATCCCATCAAAACCAGATGAATATGATATCGAGGCCCGTGTGCTTCGCCTGTACCAGTTCCCTAAGGTTGCTATATAGTGAGGTCCATATTCGTTCCATGAAGTAGCAAATATCGTCCGACCTGCCAAAGGTTGCTTCCCCATGCCCCCGCATGGGTCAATCTTGAGAACTCTCTTCCTTCAGTACTTCAATTTGAACAAGGCGAGTCTGGTCAGGTATGTTAAAGTCGATAGCGAGCTGCAAAGCTCGTGCACATCCAGGTTTCACGGTCGTATTCATTCAAAAGTTCCACCCAGCGTTGCCATCACATGTTTAGCTTTCTTGAAACAAGGGTACACGGGAAGCCCTTGTGATTGGTCTAAGTGGTGCATTCGGTACCATCCAAGTAATGCCTCTAATTTAAATCCAAAGACTACGGCTTCCACCGTAGGTCATGACTCGTGCAGTTCTTCCTGTAAGTCCACCACATGGGCCATCTCCTTCTCGTGTTGCATCGATGTGTAACTGGAACTCTGATTCGAACCATCATGGTGCACCGCCAGATCATCAGTACCCTCAGATAGAAGTGATGTTCAGTGCATTGCAGGGTTGGGTTTCAAAAGCTGAAAAGACGTTCCCCTGTTTTATTTCCCATGAATTCACAACTCCCCGCTGTGCTAAGGAGGTTGAAGTTGCGCAATCTTCGAAAATCCCATTATGAATCTGCGATAGTATCCAGCGAACCCAAGGGACTGCTGTATCCCAGAAGGAATCTGAAATTGCATAAGGTTAATCTGAAATTCCACCTGACGATGTGGAGGTAACCCAAGTAACTCTTCAGAAAACACGTCAGAAAATTCACGAACAACTGGAAGATCCTCGATCTTCCTTTCTTCAGGTTGCGAATCGGTGACGAGAGCTAAAATAGTAGGGTAGCCCTTTCTTAGACACTTCTGGGATTTCATGGCTGAGATGATGCCAACCATGGCATCACTACGATGATCTTGAACTGATAAGGAGTCCCCACTAGGGAGAGGGATACGCATGATTTTCTCTTTACAGAGAATTTCCGCCTGATGCATAGATAACCAAATCCATGTCAACGACCACGTCAAAACTTACAAGAGTATCGGGAAGTAGGTCAATGTCGAACACTTGACCCATGAGATCATGTTTACCACCAAAAAGAACGTGAGAAGCTTCTATCGATTTACTATCAGCTAATTCTACCACATGCTTATTTACAAGAGGGGTGGGAGTCAGTCCTAACTGACGTCTGAACCCCAAAGACACATAACTCCAATCGGCACCAGAGTCGAATAAAACAGAAGCAAAAAGATCATTCAAAGAAGACGTACCGGTCTCAACATTGCCATCATTGCGAGCTTCCCCAGCGCTAATAGTAAATCCTCTTCCACGTGCCCCGTTCCCACCATTGTTCCCATTGTTGTTATTCCCAGTATTGTTGTTGCCAACATTCTGATTAAGCTGAGGGCAATCCCTCTTAAAATGACCCTCATCACCACACTGAAAGCACCCCTTTCGATTACCCTGATTCTGTTGAGGCTGCTGCCTCTCCTGTTGTTGTGGCTGCTGCTGCTACTGCTGGGGCTGTTGCGGCTGCTTAGGAAGCCAGACCCTACAATCTTTAGCCATATGCCCCACCTTGTTGCACCTGTGACATACCCGGGTGCACGGCCCGCGATGGTGGAACATACACTTATCACACTTTGGCAGCTTTCCCGCGTAAGAACCCTGATTTAAATTGTTGCTCTGATTCTGGTTCACAGAAGACGACTGGCTAAAACTGCGATGGATGCTGTTGTCTGCCCTTTTTCTGAGATTGGCTGGCACTGGTTGCTTTGTCAGCATCGTTCCATTTTCGCTTGTTATCACTAGCAGGTGTGGTAGCGGTAGTAGCAGGGGTAGTAGCAGAAACACGAGGCGGTAGCGATCCACGCTCGACCTCCTGGTCAGTAATCTTGTGCGCTAAACGGATAATCTGAGGTAGATTGTTAAGGTTTGCTATAGTGACATAACCCTTCACAGCTGGTGCCAGGCCCTTAAGGTACAACTCAATTCTTCAAGGTGGAGGTCGAGATAGGTTAGGACATAAGGTTGCTAGCTCATGAGACCTCTTCGTGTATGCCTCGATCTCCGACCCCACCATCTTCAAATCATAATACTCGTTCTCCAGTTTCTGTACCTCATCACGAGGACAGTACTCTTCACGCATCAGTTCTTTGAAATCATCCCAAGTGGTGGCATTCGCCATCTCAATACCTAACATCTGAACCTGGGCATTCCACCAAATCAAGGCACCATCCTCGAGAGTGCCTGAAGCATACTTCACCCGATCCCCCACGGGACAGTTACACATAGCAAACACAGATTTGGCCTTCTCAAACCAACGCAAGAGTCCCACAGCTCCTTCAGTCCCACTGAAGGTCTGTGGCTTACAATCCATGAAGGTCTTAAACGTACAGGCAGGTGGATTGTTTTGATTCACAGGTTGACCTAAAACGAAAGAACGTACAACACACAAGTAAGATTCGAGTTTACGACACAAGGATAGAAAGTAATTGACACATATCGTACCAGCTTGGTAAGCCGCTAGGGCTTCAGCCACACGAGTGTTGATCAAGTTGGTTAATTCGGCCTGAGTCATAGCAATGTGGCCGTGTCCATGGCCTCGTCCGCTCATGTTTCTATACAAGAAGAGGAAAGATCTAAGATGCAAGTTCAAGTAGGAGTCAAGCATTACTATGATCTCCACAGATTAGTGAGTTCTAGCATAACGTCATTTAACAGAGCGGAACCCCTTTTGCACTTATCAAGTTTCACTGGGACTCACATGCACCCCACATTATTATTATGTGTGCACCCATAATAATAATACAATTTGCATTTTTATCTCAGCTCCTCTCAATTCGTGTAAAAATGGTTCCCCGAATTTCGAGCAATAAGACAGATAACACCACAACATAGATCATGAAAGTTCAAGAAGAGTCACACTCTTAAAACACGTAACATGGGTTGGTAACATAGAAGTTCATACTACAGTGCCAAGTGTGCATTCACGTGTGATGTTATTCATAAGCAAACACTAGATATACTATGCAATAGTAAACGGGAGACGAACCTTGCAATCTGGAGCCGAGTGTCATGGTCGATTTCGAATCTGTTCGGTTATAGTCTGGTTTTATAAAAACGTTTTAAAACCAAGTTCACTATAACCAGTGGCTCTGATACCAAACTATCACACCCCCAAAATACCACCTAGGGAATGTCCCTGTTAGGCGTGTGACGTACCAACAACGAGCCACTAATTACATTGAACCCATTCAAGTTATAAATAAAATCCTCAATTATTAATGAAAAATACCATCAACAAGTTTAAATGAAAAGCAACTTGTTCAGCGGAAGGAAATAGTAAACCAAGGTTAAACAGTTTCAAAACCAATGTATAGTATCAAGAAATCAATCACATGAATCCCTCCAGTCGACCCATGACCACTCCAGCTACTCCAGACAGCAAGTTCCCAAATCCAAGATATCTAACGACCTGCGAGCATGCAACAAATGTATCAGACAATGCTGGTGAGTTCATAGTTTTACGAAAACGTTGTTTACCAAGTGTTTAGTTAATCCATTGAATTTAATGTTGATAATACCCCGAATACAAGACGGCTCCTGATTTACATTGCCCCTTCTCCAATGCTCTTATCTGTCACGGCCCCCGACCCACCCTGGACGGAATCGGGAGTTGCGAACAGCCCAGTGGTACCGGTGATTATTTTGAAAAGTTGCAGCGGAAATTTCATCAGGACCGTGAGTTAGGAAAAATATCAGAGTTTAGAAAACACCGGATTTTATTTAATAAATGGGATAAACCCATGTTTTATAATGGTAGCTTTAATAAAGATAAATTTTATTACATAAAACAATATTTCTTATTTTGATTTAATTAATAAATAAGCCACTTCTTGATGCCTTTCAGTGCCGTATCCATCTCTTACTCCAATCTACTGTAATTACCTGAAAAGTGTTTTAAAAAGGTTTTGTCAGCGGGAAATACTGAGTGAATCATTCTATTTTGCATAATGATGCATAGTTATTAATTACAGCATAAGAGCGATTACAATGGCTTCTATCTTATTCTTATCTGGCATTCTGTCACAATGGTGACAAGTCACAATGGTGACGATGGTCATACCACTATTTAGATCAATGAACCTAAATAGTGACGATTATCCCTGTAGGTCAATGAACCTAACAGTGATTATCCCGAGTAGGTCAATGAACCTAACTGGGAGAAAATTAGTAATGTGCACAATACCCCACTAACCAGTAATTCAAGATATCCACGACTTAGTCCCTGTAATTATAACCTTGAAAATAATTTGAGGTATTGTAAAATAGTTGATAAAAAGAGAATGACTCACATTATAAGCATGCAGATTCATATGGCCAAAATTACAGATAAGCCTCGATATATTGCAGATTTATACAGGCAGAACTTAGCCTATTGATTAGTCTTGTAACCTAGTGCACACGAACTAGGTAGATAACTTAATACAACATTTACGATAACTCACGAGATAAAACCCTCACAGCGAATGACAAAGTGCAATACTTAACAATTCAGCGGATTCACAACGAATGACAGAGTATAGTCCGATTTCGAACAGCACTCAAACATTCAAGTCGAAATCACGATGAATAACAAAGTATAACCCAATTTGAGCAGCACTTAAACATCCATTGGATAGTTTAATCGATCGGACATTGAATCGTAATAGCGATCGAGTTAATACCCTGTATCGTAGCAGCACCCCCTCTACTAATTAGTGTTTTTGAGACTTATTTCGACAATAATTCGACATACAGAGTGAATTTGAGCGTCGAATGAACAACAGAATGAGATTGCCAATGCCTGCTATTTATACAAGAATTTGGGCTAGCTTACGGACCGTAACAATTAATGCTTACGGTCCGTAAGGGACACATATTACTTATAGGCTTGCCACGCGTGGGACTAGGCCTGATGAGTCGACGATTTAATTAAATTCGATTTTTATAATAATTTATAAGGATAATCATCGAGTAGGGAATGCCCCCCCCCCCCGAGTTTTAGGGGCCCTGATCCTGATTCTGATTGTTCTGATAATTTTAGGGTTTGCGTAGAATTACTTGGGTGTCTCAATTAGGGTTTCCTTTTGGTTAAATTAAAATAAGAAATAGTATTTTTAATGAGAGTTGTTATATCAGGGTTTCAGGTTTATACTTACGGAATGTTTTTAGGACGTTTTTGTGTGAGTCGATATATTCTCCCCACCTTAATAAAAATCTCGTCCTCGAGATTTACTGGAATACTTTTTCTTTATCTCAGATTTCAGCTTCCAAGTATATTTGGGTTATGATATTTCTTTTAGATTTATGTCAACAAAATGACACAGATTAAATATCAAATTTTGTGAATAAGAGTTGTACCATAAGTAGGATTCAATGGTTCAACTGAATGAGTTCAAGAAATCGATTATCAAATGAATGAGATGAAATGATATAATTTCCAAAGTAACTAAGTTTAAGCCAAAAGATATATGATCAATAGATATTTAGAATGAATGTGAATGATTTTTTTTTTTTTTAGAATTAAAAGAAAATTTCTTTGTGAAAAGAAAGCTTACTTTGATTGGCAACGGATGAAGACTTAGAATTGATAGGTTTCAAAGGAACTAAAAGCATGAAAAATGATTTGTCAAATATTAAATTATGATATGAAAAAAAATCATTATGATTGAGATGAGTGAATTGCAATGATACACCAAAAGACAATAGAGTTAGTGTATCATTAATTAAAGTTCCAAGTTGTTTTAATTGTGCAACAATGTGATAGTACACTATTAGTGACCATAGTTTTCATACTATGTCCTAGAGATTGAAATGAAATAAAAATAAATTGTTTTGGTAAGACCAACCATTATATTATATTTGTAAAGCAAATGTAATATATATATTATTTGTGTACTTGTCTGAACCGTATCTTATATATTAAATATAAATATTATTTGTGACGCATTTTTACTATATGTAAATGGTCACTACTTTTAAATAAATATTATTTTAGTATTTTACTATACTATGTAAAATAACTTACTATGTAATATATATTACAAAATACCGCAATGAAGTTATTATTTTACAAAATATTTTATTATTTTGTAAAAGAATCACTATTATTTATAACGTTAAATGAAAATTTAAAGGTGTAAAAATATTTATTGTACAAAATATTTGTACAAATACTTTTGTACCTATATATAACATTTAACGGGTCGATTCTATGTGATTACTTATTTTTATTTTGAAACCATATAAAGTTGTGAATGTATTTACAAATATTGTAAATAAGTGAAAACGGGAATTATTTCTATATATATATTATAATATTCTCCTAATCCAACGTAGTATATTATTTTTATATACTTATTTTGTTACAGTACATGGTTATCACAAAACATGTAATACATATTTATTTATATAATTTTATTCATCCCTCTAATTTGTTTTATGAAAATATATCTTCTTCTTACAGTACAAAGTATATATAAAAGAAATATTTTTATATATATTTAGAATTTGTTAAATAAGTATGATGACTTAATTTATATATATATTAACTAGTCATTATCATGGTTGGATATTGGTTAGTGTTGCCTTGTTTAAGCATAGGTGGCCAATCCATGCATAACTAAGGTTAGGCTATCCAATACCTGCCCCTGATAATACTCTAATATTAACACTACTATTATTAATATATTATTATTAATAATAAAATTATCAATAATAAATAACTAAACAATAACTTTTAAATAAGAGTATATCTCAAACATAGTTTTTATATATAGATATATAATTTCTTCACCGCAATGGTTTAAAGTATAGAAACATTATATTTGTAAATTAGATAGTTCCATATATAATCAATTAAATTTATATATAATGTTTTTCGATCAACAATGATAGAGCAATAAATATTACGAAAGGCTCGATTGATATTGTAATAACTATTAAGAGATATACCGAAATATGTATTTAGGTATCATTATTTGAGCATATAATTGTTTTAAGATTCCTTGTATAGAATAAAAACAAAGTGGATTTAATATAAATAATTAAATGATTAAATCCGAGATTAGCGCAATCTTCAGATTTTGTGAAAATGTTACCTCAAAGTGATTGTGATCATAGAAATGATTTAGTGAAGTCGAGGATCACACAAGCATGTTATAGTTCAAGAGAATTGAAATGCTTGTTAGGATTATTTTGAATATGATGTTTTAATTCATCATATGGAACTTTGAATTGAATATGTAATGCGAGCAAGTTCAAACAATTGAACTCGGTTTAAACAAAACGAGTTTAAATAAGAAAAAATTCGGACATGGTCATAACAGAAACCCTGGATGCCAAAGAAAATTGAGTTTTTTCAAAAATTTATTGACTCGGTATTAAGAGTCATTGTTTAGCAATAATGCGGTCCACCGTGCCAAAATCAAGTCTAATTAAAGGATATTTGAGTTTGGATAAAACGACAAATTAGAATGAAGCCCTCCAGTGGAATTCAGAAATTAAACGAACCACATGTACAACAAACGGTGCATGTGTAACGTGTGGATTTACCAAGAAATGAAATGAATCAATACTCGCTACTATGAAATAAATCCTCCTGGTATGATGATCATTAGGGAAAGTAGAAACACGAAAGTTAATTTATTATATGCAAAAGTCAAAATTTCAACGAAAGAAATATAGGAACTTCTATCCGGAATTTCGTGTGATAACTGTTGTTAAGTGACATTATCAGGGAATGTCGAAAAATGAAATAGGGAATTTGCAAAAGTATGTGACTCCTTTTTGCAGTGATAATAATTATGACTCTGATTAGACTGTGCACGGATGTTTATGAAATCCTGTTCTAGCGTACTTTAGAGATATTTATTTTGTAGGATCATGTGGCAAAGTGCCTCTTTTTGATTAGTAGTTCTTCTTACTAACGGAATTTTAACATTGGTGTCATCGTGCCCAATTTATATTTTCAAAAGGTATTGCCTCGAAAGTTATGTGTAATATACTTCAACTTCTGTGGATTTATAATTTAAATTTTCATGTGTTTTCTTGTACCTTATCACAACTTTACATGCTTTTTACTTGCGTTAATAGTTTATGGTAACGTGTTAGAAATTCTTTGCACTTTCGATAGTATCCCAACTTAATGGGTTTCCTTTGTTTATTTTATCACACGAGCTACGAGACAGATGATTAAACGAAATAATGTTTGATATCGGAAAAGAGATTCCTGAATAAGAAATCTAGACACAGATACTGGTGCTTTATTCTTAATTGACTTTTGGAATTCCTTATAGATATACATATCTATATAATCACATATTTCACATGCTGTAATATACATACCCTTAATAAGATCATGTATTTAACAGATTCATATTTCCAAATACAAGTTAGATATCAGATCATGATACTATTTAGGGAAATCTTGTCAATTACTGACATATTATATACCTTCTTACCCGGTTCTTGCCGGAGAGGTAACTTCAGTATATCCTAACAAACTGGAGAGTCTACTACACCATACCCAGTCTTGCCAGAGAAAAATTTTCTATTTTCCATAAATATTATCTTTTAAAAGTGCCTCTTTTATTAGGCTTTTATCCAGAATTAGGGAAATTTGTATTTCCGTAACATATCTTATTATTATATTGACCACTAGACGATTCCTATGACAGTGTCAATTTACTATTGATCATTCTTTCAACTAGTGACTCAGGTCATATTACTGTTGATCATTATTTCAACTAGTAATTCTAATCATAACACTGTTGATCATTCTCTCAACTAGTGATTCTGGACTTAGTTGTCCCGTGATATTACTTTATCAAATATATTACTTATGGCACACCAAAATCTATCATATTTATTTACACAAATACTTAGCTTATCGTGAAGCTAATACTAAGGCATCTTTTCTTAAGTTCAAGTCTAAATGCTACCAGTTAACAGCAATCTCCTAACTCTTTTATATAAATTTAGGTATTATTATTACAACACCTAAAGGCGTAAAGCAGTGGCTCTTTAACCTGGCTCTGATACCACCTTCTGTCACGGCCCCCGACCCACCCTGGACGGAATCGGGAGTTGCGAACAGCCCAGTGGTACCGGTGATTATTTTGAAAACGTTGCAGCGGAAATTTCATCAGGACCGTGAGTTAGGAAAAATATCAGAGTTTAGAAAACACCGGATTTTATTTAATAAATGGGATAAACCCATGTTTTATAATGGTAGCTTTAATAAAGATAAATTTTATTACATAAAACAATATTTCTTATTTTGATTTAATTAATAAATAAGCCACTTCTTGATGCCTTTCAGTGCCGTATCCATCTCTTACTCCAATCTACTGTAATTACCTGAAAAGTGTTTTAAAAAGGTTTTGTCAGCGGGAAATACTGAGTGAATCATTCTATTTTGCATAATGATGCATAGTTATTAATTACAGCATAAGAGCGATTACAATGGCTTCTATCTTATTCTTATCTGGCATTCTGTCACAATGGTGACAAGTCACAATGGTGACGATGGTCATACCACTATTTAGATCAATGAACCTAAATAGTGACGATTATCCCTGTAGGTCAATGAACCTAACAGTGATTATCCCGAGTAGGTCAATGAACCTAACTGGGAGAAAATTAGTAATGTGCACAATACCCCACTAACCAGTAATTCAAGATATCCACGACTTAGTCCCTGTAATTATAACCTTGAAAATAATTCGAGGTATTGTAAAATAGTTGATAAAAAGAGAATGACTCACATTATAAGCATGCAGATTCATATGGCCAAAATTACAGATAAGCCTCGATATATTGCAGATTTATACAGGCAGAACTTAGCCTATTGATTAGTCTTGTAACCTAGTGCACACGAACTAGGTAGATAACTTAATACAACATTTACGATAACTCACGAGATAAAACCCTCACAGCGAATGACAAAGTGCAATACTTAACAATTCAGCGGATTCACAACGAATGACAGAGTATAGTCCGATTTCGAACAGCACTCAAACATTCAAGTCGAAATCACGATGAATAACAAAGTATAACCCAATTTGAGCAGCACTTAAACATCCATTGGATAGTTTAATCGATCGGACATTGAATCGTAATAGCGATCGAGTTAATACCCTGTATCGTAGCAGCACCCCCTCTACTAATTAGTGTTTTTGAGACTTATTTCGACAATAATTCGACATACAGAGTGAATTTGAGCGTCGAATGAACAACAGAATGCGATTGCCAATGCCTGCTATTTATACAAGAATTTGGGCTAGCTTACGGACCGTAACAATTAATGCTTACGGTCCGTAAGGGACACGAATTACTTATAGGCTTGCCACGCGTGGGACTAGGCCTGATGAGTCGACGATTTAATTAAATTCGATTTTTATAATAATTTATAAGGATAATCATCGAGTAGGGAATGCCCCCCCCCCCTGAGTTTTAGGGGCCCTGATCCTGATTGTTCTGATAATTTTAGGGTTTGCGTAGAATTACTTGGGTGTCTCAATTAGGGTTTCCTTTTGGTTAAATTAAAATAAGAAAGAGTATTTTTAATGAGAGTTGTTATATCAGGGTTTCGGGTTTATACTTACGGAATGTTTTTAGGACGTTTTTGTGTGAGTCGTTACATTATCAAAGCATTGGTCATAACTAGGTCATTAGTTCAACACCCGTCCTCCCAGGTACGGGGTGAGGTTGCCAAACCTAAGTAGCGCTACTAACCAATACCTTGTTACCTCTCAGGTAACCAAACAACACGGAGGGACTTTAAAGGTGATATGATGAGTATATTATCCAACATTACCGATTTACAACAAGACGTATTCCTGTCAGGAATACCTAAACAAGTTACCCAAAACCTATCCCTCCCAGGGATATCCAAGGACTGTCCCAACCACCGGGACGCATGCTCAAGAGAGATGAACTCACCTTAGTTTTGCTCGGTAAGATTAACTACTTGTGCCACGTTGATCAAACAAACCCTAGCGTTGTTACCAATAATAATCAGTTTCCTAATCACTTAAGTTATACATTTTTCACATGCCATCCAAATAATGCACCATCATTAAACAGGTTGTACAAGTTGTATCGATTAGTCAATGTTGTTCATATCTCACACAATATTTGACCTATTGCACGTAACAGACAATAATTATCATTTACACATTGTAATCATACATGTCCTACAAACACTCTTAACACAACTCATGGTTCGATTAACAGTTCCACATAGCCAAATGGCCCAATGACATGTACATCGTCCCAACCAGGAAGTGTGTGGCCTAAAAATGTGAGAGCCCAATGGTGTCTAGAGCCCAATAAGTTACACAACCCATTTACGAGTGTATGGCCCAACGACCCAAGACGGCTTAGCGGCCCGCAATAACCAAAATAAAATAAAACCCAATGTTTACTAAAGTTATCGGCCCAAATAGTTACTATGTAATTCGAATATTACCCAAACTATGCTACCCGGCCCATTAAATCAAACCCGGCCATATCCTGTGATCTGTTTTCATCTGCGGCCCGCAATACAGCACGCGGCCCATATACCACCAGCCTCTTATCAGCCTATGGCATGTGCGCGACCCACTGAGCCCAACCCATCTCGGCTGTGTTACTCCCCCGTAAACAATGTGCGGCCCAGTCCATCTTGTGTTTGTTTCGTTTAGTTCATGCAGCCCATCAATTAACATGTATCCTAAATGCTATACATTCCACTTGTGATAACATGTACCGATCGATTATGGCTACACATCAGTTCCATCTAATAAGCTAACACATATTGAATCCTAACCAACAATGGTGATTAAAGTGTTAAGAGAATGATCACGGGTACTTAGTACATTGAGAGTACATGATCCGGCGAGTTTGACGGAGCTTTGGTCCCGAGATAACCGGTTCGAAGATAAGAAATGAGTAGAAGTAGAAAACGACACCGAACAAGTCAATTTAATTTGGTTTCTATTCAATGTTTGAAAGTTACATACCCGTGAAACCAGTTGGACAGCATATTCCCTCAGGGAACCAAAAGCTTGTCCAACACAAGACCCAACACACATATATATAGGCCTCATGGATTCGTACGAACCCACTATGCTGCCTTCGTACGAACCCACTATACTGCATTCCTTCGAACCTGGTTTGGTCTTGTGGATCCGTACGAACTGACCAATGTGTCCGTTCGTACGAAGGGACTCCCTTCGTACGAAGGAGTTGTTACATCACAGAACCTTTCAGTTCGTACTGGATTTCACACAATTCTATACAATATTCAACACACGCTCTATCTAGCCAATTCGCACAGTGGCAGACATACAAAATATGCACCAACATACATCAGTCCCTTGAGAAGTTCTGACCATTTTAACTGATTTGGAATTCTTCATTAATGTAACATGGGTACATTAATGCATCCAACTGTCCAAGTGTTTATTTATCTTTTATAACATTGTGACAGAGTTCATATCTAATGTTATAAATAGGAAATAGAAAATGGGGTATTTGTTCGTCTAAAAATAGTAAATCTAAGCGGCAAGCCACACATACTAACGTTGAAGCAGGACTTTCACTACTGGCCGACTTGGGAACTCAGGTTTGATCCAAAAACCACAATGTGGTATTGTAAAACAATTAAATCATTGTGAGTTTTAGAAATCTTTGAAGACACAATGGCTATACTATACACATAGAAATGTTAAAGATAGTAGCATCTACATCTATATATGTAAATTATTAAATCAATAGATTTATAAGAAGTATTTTTTATACAACTCATGTAACACACGAGAAGTTAAAGTAGTCATTTATATAACAAATTAAAAATAAAGGAGTAAATTACGATTTTGGCTCCTGTGGTTATATCACTTTTGCCATTTTAGCCCAAAAAGGAATCTTTTAACATCTGAGCACTCAACGTCTTTTTTTCTAACCGTTTTGGCCCCTAACACTAACCCCATCCATTTACTTTTAGGGGCCAAAATTGTTAGAAAAAAAGACGTTGGGGGCCAAAAGGATTGTTGGGGGCTCAGATGTTAAAAAATTTCTTTTTTGGCTAAAAAGGTAAAAGTGATATAACCATAAGGGCCAAAATCATAATTGCTTACATAAAATTAGTAAAATTTGTTACATAATCTTGTGTATTAATTCTATATACTCTTAAAAGAGAAAGTCGGTGGCTTCGGCCACCGACCAACTTCTCCGTTGTTATTTCCAGAAAATATTTGATCAAATTGAGAGCAGGTTACAACAAATACTGCGTTAGGTACATGTTTGATTTTGCAGTTGGTGACTTTAGTTCTGACACTGGTCCTGATTTTTCGGTGTATGTTCTTTTACTTTGTCGCCCCTTTACAATAATGTAAGACCCTATTTCGTACAAGACAAAAATCGCAGCGGAAACACGAACCAAAAATTTCTTTCATTATAAATACCTCAACCTGTTTAAAATTTAACTTTAACATAGATCTTATCCATAAATCCGTCATCCTCTTATTTACTAATTAAAAACATAGCTTTTGTTTACTACATTAAGTACATCAACGTTTCCGCACAATCTCTCTAGTGACTCGATCCTCGATCTCCAATCCTTGAATATCCTCATGACTGGTACTACCTGCGCTCACCACGTAAAATTCACAACGTTAGTACACATTATAAACATACAAGGTTTGTTCATGTTTACTTCTTGTTTCGTTAACTCTTTACATTCCAGTCTTCCCATCCTGATTATATGATCCGTAGTGAGACTTCTTTGGTATTCCTGCGTTACACTTCATTCACCAAGCACACTATTATTACCGTTAGTACTCAATTTCATTGGATGCATGCGTACATACTTTCATACAAACTGATACATACATTTACGATCACAATTAGCAGCTTTCCTACATACATACATACCTACATACATACGTACGTACCTACGTACGTGCATACCTAAATACATCCATTCATTCCTACATACATACATACAAACATACATACATACATACTTACCTACATACATACATACATACATACACACATACTTACATTACATACCTACATACATACATGCATACATACATACTCATTACATGCCTTCACACAATTCTACGTACATGCATATCTTCGTACATATTCACTTGCGTGTATATACGTTCTACCTACATACACACCTACATACATACCTAAGACATACATACGCATATACATACATACATACCTATCTACATGTGTGCTAAAAGGGCTTTTCGGGAGCTTAATAAACCATTGGGTCGAAAAACGATGTACTGGGATGCGTTACTGGTCATTCGGACATACAAAACAAAGAAAACGGAGAAGAGGAAAAGACAACCCGTCGCCGACGGGTTCCATGACCGTCGGCGACGGCCTCTTAAAATGCCCGTCGCCTGAAATCACCCGTATCCAGTCAGTTAGGCCGTCGGCCGTTTTTGAACTTTTGGCAGCCCGTCGGCGACGGGGTGGGGACCCGTCGGCGACGCCCTCTACAAAACCCACTTTTCTGCAGTTCCGTTCCGTCGTTCGTACGCGCTAAAACGCGCATAACTTTTGAACCGTTTACCCGTTTAACCTCCCGTTTCTTCCTACATGCTTGTAAATTCATATTCTATTATATGAACTTAAAACCCCATATCCGGACTAAAGAAATTCTTAACTTACGCGCTATCGTCTTATTACCCTCTTACCCAAATTTCGACCCGTTCATGCATTCATTCACATAACTCGTTCGATTGACCATAACTTCTTATGAACCTAATAATATCAATGACGACTATCATAAAAATTAAATTCTCGGATGCCTTGCATCCTCTTAACCCATCTTCGCTCAAAAGCTTATTTTGACCCGTTATGGGTATTTGCGCATTAAAACGTTTATGACTTACAAACCATACTTCTCACTTTCATACTTAACCAAAACATTACACTAATCGAGTGATTTGCTTCTAAACTACTTTTTAAGATCGTTTGCCCAAAATACCCATCGAGGGCATTTTGGTCAACTTTAATCCCATACTTTATGACGAAAGACTACGACACATACTTGCCTTCAACCATCGTGTTTAGATAATTAAAACACCATATTACTTAATCGAACTAAGAAGTGATTACAGAAATCACTTACCTTATGCGTCCGTGCTCGTATCCGATTCCTTGCCTCTTCTTGACCCGTTAACACCTCAAGCTTGAGTCCGTCTCGACGTGTTTCCTATACTTTCATTTCATCGAAACCACGCCCTTATTAGCATACTCATTTGTACATGTAACAATCATATCATTCGCATAATTCACACTTAACTTTCCTTAGTCATTTCTAACAAGCATTAAAACATATAATCGACTTCATATCCTTTCCATCATACGTAATTCATCATGTAATTACAAATAATACATATTAACATAACATGTACCAAACGACTTTCTATAATCCTACCTTTACAACAACGAGTCAAATCATGTTTCTTAATCTTGTTGACTTTCAAAAGTCAACTATTAACCATATGTAACCATCGACTTATCAACATATACCCGTAACATCATAATCGACTATACGGACGACACTATATACATTGCATCATACACTTGACGTGAGTACTACCTTTTAAACATAACGTACAACTATTTCATGCACGAATCTTCTAAACTCATACATAACCCATCAAATCCTACTACTAATCATCATATATCATTCCAAATGAACATTAAACATAACATCATCACATTCCTCCTAATTCATCTAACAAGAATTCATCATACCCACATAATACATCATTCTTTCAACAAGAATCGAACATAGGTGATGAGTCTAGTCATCTTCATCACCATAACTAATGGGTTTATCATCTAAACATCAAATTAGCACAAACCATTCATAATTCATGTTCTAAATGATGATTATAACGCATACTCATGCTCAATTCCACTTAAACTCTTGGATTAGAACATAACCCACTTCACCCATGATCACCAATCTTAGATTTAAGACATACCTTATGATCCCCTCGTGTTGGTGATCATTAATCCATGCTCGGTTATGGATTTAGGCTTCATCTTGCCTTTCGATTTGAGCATAAAGAAGATTTAGGGTTTGAGGCTCCATGGGAGCCTCCTGATCGATCTATCCAGAACACACCCGAAGTGTGTGTTTGTGTGTGTGTCTAGTTATTTTATAACTTAACTTTCATTTGTTCCACTTTAGCCCCTCGGGTTTACCTTTAAAACATAACTGACACTACCCTCATCATTTAATACTTTTGACCATACTCTTAACTAGGTTAAATAGCCTAGTTATTTATTTCATGACGTGTCACATAAGAACATACGACAAATATTAACATTCAGATTTTTGGGGCGTTACAAGTCTACCACCCTTAAACAAGGTTTCGTCCCCGAAACCTTTCTCACTTTCATCGAACACACATTATCTTTTCTTCCACTCCATCCATACGACTACTAGCCCATCCTAATGAGAATCTTCTAGCTCCAAGAACCCGTTCCGGAGTTCTTATTAGTATCGCTTTCACTAGTAGCGCTAATTTCTAACAACCTTCATAGCTAGTGGTTTATTCCTCATTCAAATATTCCTTCATCATGTGCAATATATCCTTTTGTTTACTTAAATAATTCCAACATTTCATTATTAACATTCTTCCTGTTCATTTACACATTCATATCGTTTTCGTCGACTAAATGACCTTACTTTGAATTTGAAATCTATACATACTCTTATATGCTTAACTTTAACGTTAACCTTATTCTACGTTTTCTACAGTTACGTATGCCTTGCATACCTTTATTTCATCTTTAAATCATTCCGTTCATTTCACATTACTATAGCTTTCACTTCAAGCATTACTTAATTCACGTGTATAAATAGTTCATATCTCTCCAATCATGAGTTAAACATTTTACTAACCTCTTTTTCATTTCCCAACCACGATCCGCACCTCAGATCGATCATCTTCTCCTCTAGTACTAGCCGTACAGGCCAGGTTTCATTCATTCGTGTAATGAGCTTCCGCTCGTGCACGTCCTTTCTCCAATAAGATTGGTTTCATCACATCAATAGTTCTGCTATAGCGTACCGCACATTCTATTTCTTACATGCAATCTTTTCATTCAATTAATCATTTCACCAACTGAAGTACACACTCGTACTCCCTTCCATTCATGCTTACTTGCAAAGACCTTATTACATCGTTTTTAAATATTTCTTACTAAGCTTACCATTCCCGCCCCTACTCAAGTTATTGTCCGGGTCACAGCCCTTCATCATTCTGACTTCTAAGAGTCAATTACTAGCACACCTAACACGTAACTTATACAAAACTTCGTCTATAATACTATCACCTTTTACTTTATACTTATTTCTATGACCCATTCGACTCAATCATGGTCAAACTGTCGACATCTTCTTAGGCGGATTAATTTCATCTTTTTATATTTTTGAATCCGTCTCACAGATTCAGACGCACCATTCATGCTTTTTCATTCATTGAATCCGCCTTACGGATTCAAACATTACATTCATGCATTTCATCCTTGAATCCGTCTCACATATTCAAACATATCATCCATGCCTTTCATCCTTGAATCCATCTCACGGATTCAAACATATCATCCATGCCTTTCATCCTTGAATCCATTTCACGGATTCAAACATTCATCCATGCCTTTCATCCTTGAATCCGTTTCACGGATTCAAACATTGCATTCATACCTTTCATCCCCTGAATCCGTCTTACGGATTCAAACATATTATTTATATCTCGTTGATCCGCACTTAATCACGGATTCAACATTCTTCATTCTTATCAGGCATGTTTTTCATACTTTCATAGTACTCTCAATTCTCCGAGAGTCTTACTTCCCATTTCACCCACACGCCCGCCTGCTACCTAACTCTACCGGACATACCTGTAACAATTATCATGATCTCACGAACGTCATACGTTTCTCGTGTACTGGCCAGGTACACAATTCACATAGTAGTTTCGTGCCTTCATATAATTGTCACCTTATATCCGTAGACTTAGGTTTCGGCGCGTGTATAACTTCCAGTACTTCATTACTATACAGTCATTGTCTTTTATTTACAAAAAAAATTCCTTCCCTTAGTGAACTCTACCATTACTTACACCCACATATTAAATTTACATACCTGGGCTCATTTGCCTATTTGTCTTATTACCTCTTTGCCTGCCTTAATATTCATCCTAGACTGCATTCACGGATCATCCTCTTCCAACACTTATGCTTACCTTGCACATGTAAAACCGTCAGTTTCTTTATACGTATACATAAATACATACTTTCATCAGCCTTTACCTTTGGATCTTGATCGAGTCTTAGATTGTACGGATTTCTTATCTCAAGAGCACACAAGTTTGAGTTCAAGTACTTACTTTCTCGTACTTGATTCCCTCAAACCAGGGCTCTGATACCAACTTGTAAGACCCTATTTCGTACAAGACAAAAATCGCAGCGGAAACACAAACCAAAAATTTCTTTCATTATAAATACCTCAACCTGTTTAAAATTTAACTTTAACATAGATCTTATCCATAAATCCGTCATCCTCTTATTTACTAATTAAAAACATAGCTTTTGTTTACTACATTAAGTACATCAACGTTTCCGCACAATCTCTCTAGTGACTCGATCCTCGATCTCCAATCCTTGAATATCCTCATGACTGGTACTACCTGCGCTCACCACGTAAAATTCACAACGTTAGTACACATTATAAACATACAAGGTTTGTTCATGTTTACTTCTTGTTTCGTTAACTCTTTACATTCCAGTCTTCCCATCCTGATTATATGATCCGTAGTGAGACTTCTTTGGTATTCCTGCGTTACACTTCATTCACCAAGCACACTATTATTACCGTTAGTACTCAATTTCATTGGATGCATGCGTACATACTTTCATACAAACTGATACATACGTTTACGATCACAATTAGCAGCTTTCCTACAAACATACCTACATACATACGTACATACCTACGTACGTGCATACCTAAATACATCCATTCATTCCTACATACATACATACAAACATACATACATACATACATACTTACCTACATACATACATACATACATACATACATACATACATACATACACACATACACACATACTTACATTACATACATACATGCATACATACATACTCATTACATGCCTTCACACAATTCTACGTACATGCATATCTTCGTACATATTCACTTGCGTGTATATACGTTCTACCTACATACACACCTACATACATACCTATCTACATGTGTGCTAAAAGGGCTTTTCGGGAGCTTAATAAACCATTGGGTCGAAAAACGATGTACTGGGATGCGTTACTGGTCATTCGGACATACAAAACAAAGAAAACGGAGAAGAGGAAAAGACAACCCGTCGCCGACGGGTTCCATGACCGTCGGCGACGGCCTCTTAAAATGCCCGTCGCCTGAAATCACCCGTATCCAGTCAGTTAGGCCGTCGGCCATTTTTGAACTTTTGGCAGCCCGTCGGCGACGGGGTGGGGACCCGTCGGCGACGCCCTCTACAAAACCCACTTTTCTGCACTTCCGTTCCGTCGTTCGTACGCGCTAAAACGCGCATAACTTTTGAACCGTTTACCCGTTTAACCTCCCGTTTCTTTCTACATGCTTGTAAATTCATATTCTATTATATGAACCTAAAACCCCATATCCGGACTAAAGAAATTCTTAACTTACGCGCTATCGTCTTATTACCTTCTTACCCAAATTTCGACCCGTTCATGCATTCACTCACATAACTCGTTCGATTGACCATAACTTCTTATGAACCTAATAATATCAATGACGACTATCATAAAAATTAAATTCTCGGATGCCTTGCATCCTCTTAACCCATCTTCGCTCAAAAGCTTATTTTGACCCGTTATGGGTATTTGCGCATTAAAACGTTTATGACTTACAAACCATACTTCTCACTTTCATACTTAACCAAAACATTACACTAATCGAGTGATTTGCTTCTAAACTACTTTTTAAGATCGTTTGCCCAAAATACCCATCGAGGGCATTTTGGTCAACTTTAATCCCATACTTTATGACGAAAGACTACGACACATACTTGCCTTCAACCATCGTGTTTAGATAATTAAAACACCATATTACTTAATCGAACTAAGAAGTGATTACAGAAATCACTTACCTTATGCGTCCGTGCTCGTATCCGATTCCTTGCCTCTTCTTGACCCGTTAACACCTCAAGCTTGAGTCCGTCTCGACGTGTTTCCTATACTTTCATTTCATCGAAACCACGCCCTTATTAGCATACTCATTTGTACATGTAACAATCATATCATTCGCATAATTCACACTTAACTTTCCTTAGTCATTTCTAACAAGCATTAAAACATATAATCGACTTCATATCCTTTCCATCATACGTAATTCATCATGTAATTACAAATAATACATATTAACATAACATGTACCAAACGACTTTCTATAATCCTACCTTTACAACAACGAGTCAAATCATGTTTCTTAATCTTGTTGACTTTCAAAAGTCAACTATTAACCATATGTAACCATCGACTTATCAACATATACCCGTAACATCATAATCGACTATACGGACGACACTATATACATTGCATCATACACTTGACGTGAGTACTACCTTTTAAACATAACGTACAACTATTTCATGCACGAATCTTCTAAACTCATACATAACCCATCAAATCCTACTACTAATCATCATATATCATTCCAAATGAACATTAAACATAACATCATCACATTCCTCCTAATTCATCTAACAAGAATTCATCATACCCACATAATACATCATTCTTTCAACAAGAATCGAACATAGGTGATGAGTCTAGTCATCTTCATCACCATAACTAATGGGTTTATCATCTAAACATCAAATTAGCACAAACCATTCATAATTCATGTTCTAAATGATGATTATAACACATACTCATGCTCAATTCCACTTAAACTCATGGATTAGAACATAACCCACTTCACCCATGATCACCAATCTTAGATTTAAGACATACCTTATGATCCCCTCGTGTTGGTGATCATTAATCCATGCTCGGTTATGGATTTAGGCTTCATCTTGCATTTCGATTTGAGCATAAAGAAGATTTAGGGTTTGAGGCTCCATGGGAGCCTCCTGATCGATCTATCCAGAACACACCCGAAGTGTGTGTTTGTGTGTGTGTCTAGTTATTTTATAACTTAACTTTCATTTGTTCCACTTTAGCCCCTCGGGTTTACCTTTAAAACATAACTGACACTACCCTCATCATTTAATACTTTTGACCATACTCTTAACTAGGTTAAATAGCCTAGTTATTTATTTCATGACGTGTCACATAAGAACATACGACAAATATTAACATTCAGATTTTTGGGGCGTTACAAATAATGTCCCTGTAATTCATTTTTATTTCTTTTCACCCCCAGAATTTATTATTTTAACAGTTTTAGGGAGATTAAAAGCATACAAGATGATTATTTCTTTTTAAACATTAAAAGAAGATGGTAACTATTAACAATTGCTTCAACTATTTTTCAGGGGAGAGAGCTACACATGCAGAAGATAACCACACGATTGGTCAAAGTTTGACCTGAGGTAACTGTGTTGAGCAAGAGGAGTGATAGCTCCATGTCGTCAATATCCAGATCTCCGCCTTCAACGAGACACTCCGCCATAGATCCACGGCTGCCGGAGCTACCTGAGCCGGCGATTGTCGGAATCCAGCCGATGTGGTGGTCCCTGGCGGCTTCAACGGCCGGGAATGAGAGCGTCAGCATGTCGATGACGAAGATTGATGCAGAGATCACGAGGAGAGAGGTTGATTTGGACATTTTTGCGGTGGTTTCTCTCTCTAGAAGGGTTTTCTCTCTCTACATGGGTGCTGGTTGAGTGATAAAGAGACGCAAAAAGAAGTTTTTAAATGGAGCATACTGTAAAGTCATGGAAATGATAAACTCTGAGACTTAAAAAGTTAAGGACACCCATAAAATTTATTCAAGTTTTGATTTAGCTTTCATTTGTTTTAATTTCCTTTTTAAGTGACTTTTGTACAGTTACAACTTAGTTTACTTAATATATAAATATCTTTGAAAATCAATTATGAGTCCAACTCGATTAATAATCAGTGGCGGATCTAGAAATTATTTGATGGGGGTGTAGATGAGTGGTTCAAGCGTATTTTCATGGGGTGCGGTCGGATTTTTTACCTAAAAAATACACTAACTTTCTTTTTGTCAAGGGGTGCGCCCGCCCACGGTGGGCTTCACTTAGGTCCGCCCCTGTTAATAATACGATTCAAATGTTTTGAGAGATCTGATAGGAGGGTGGAAAGGTAGGATTTTGAGTAGGAGTTTACAATTTTTATTTAGAAAAGCAGTATATTTGACCTGATGTTTCAAGTGATCCAGGTTTGCTTCTTACCTCGCTGTTTAGTTTCGACGGCACCTAATCATGATGGCGGTGGGGTTTCCCACCGGCTTCCCCCCCCCCCCCCATAGTTTCATGATTTTGCAATTTTAACCTCTTCACTTTGGTATCTTCAAGGTTTCATAAAATGACAAATTTAGTCCCTAAATTGCTGCTCCATTTTACGAATAGTTTGGTTTTGACACCCTAACTTTGTGAAAGTTTCCTTTTCAGCCCACCCCAAAACTTTATCAAATTTTATCTTTACCCTTTCTTAGCCCTTAAGTTTAGGAAATGCAATTTTTAACCATTTAACTTTTTATGAACTTTGTAAATGCCACTTTGACCCCCACGAGAGTTTATGGCTTGACGATATAAATTTGAGTTAGTCGTGTCGCATATAATACGTTATGATTATACGGTATAAATTCGATTTATGTTACGTTTTGATCTAATCGCAATGCAACTATAGGATGGATACATTTAGTTCAATCAGATACGTCAAAACGTGCATTTTCATATAGTTAACACATCACATAACGGTTGGACTAATCCGTTCGATATTTGCGAAGTACCCGCGCCGCAACGCGCGCGGGTGTTATTACTAGTTTTATATTAAAATGATGTTAAGAATTCAGTTTTTGTATTTTTCTTAACAAACAATATTGATAGATATGTTTGAGTTAAGTAACAAGAATAGTTAATCTGGTTTAAAGTTTAAACTATATATCGTTAAATTGATAAATGTTCATAAAATCAATAAAGAATCGTAAAAAAAGACGTAATTAGTAGAAAACCACTCGAAACTTACCAATATATATGATATGATTTTATAACAAAAAAATATATATTCATACGCATTAAATTGAGTTAAAAGGAATCATAGAGGGAGCCTGGGAGGGGCGCAAAATAGCCGCTATGTAGCTACGTGTCAAAGTATTATTGGAAAGTACATAGTGGACGTTGTAATCATCTTGTTGTGGTACCACGTGTTGATATGACAACTGAACAACACTTAGGGGCTGTTTGGTAGCATCTGAATGACATTAAGAGGCTACCTCTTAATGAAATCATTTAAGAGTTTAACAAAGATAATGTAGAAGAATGTGACATGTGATGGTTTACCATTCAGATGTTACCTCTTATCCAGTCAGACATAAGGTTACCTCTTATTCATTCAGACATAAGGGCCACAAATGATTTCATTAAGAGGCAGCCTCTGAATGAATTAAGAGGCTACCAAACAGGGCCTTACTCTGTCTTTGTCTACTTTACAACGTTGGCCATTCGTAACTTTTCTTCTTCTCTATTAGGGTGAAGGGAGTGGGCGGCAAAAGGGTCGGCAAACTCCCTTTGCCGCGCGGTAACACCGCCCCCACCCCACTTTCACCGATCGGCAAACAAGGAGAGCGACATACCCACACCGATCGACAAACAAGGGAGGGGGGAACAAGACCTGCTGATGTGTGTGTATGTTTGACTTTATCCCCACATATATATATATTTTTTAAATGAAAAAAAAAAGTTTAGCACTTTCAAGTGTTTAACCAATGCCAACACTTTTCACCAAAGTTTAAACTCTTTAGACGTGTTGACATGGCACCCTCTCATTGGTTGATTTTGAAGTTTGCCACTTTCAAGTGTCTAACCACTCCCTTCACCCTTAGACTAAAGGGTATGGGGGCCGGCTAGGCCCGGCTAGGACCGGCGCCGGTCCCCCACACCGCCCCCTTAGCCCCGGCTCGGCCCAAACGGCCCCCATGCGCCGAATGAGACGAAGCAAACATGCACACTTTTCAAAAAAGGAACGTTATCAACGGCTCTTTTTCAAAAAAAAAAATCTATTTTTCTATAAAAACACTCCCATTTTCACCATTTTTCCCCACTTTCAACCCACAACCCTCTCATTTTTATACCATTTTCTCTCCACTTTTATAAAAAAAAATTACCTTTTCATCCACAATGCCATCTAATTCTTGGTGGTCCTCGTCTTCGGATGAGGAAGAGGAGATGTTCATCGCGAACGTTGTGCTACGGGCGGTGGAGATTCTTATCGAGGAGGAAGAGGAAGACGAAGAGGAAGACGTCTCGTCTGAAAGCGTTATTACCACACGAATACGAGTTAACAGAGACCGCCAAGGTTTATCATTAATAAATTTTATTATCCTTATTTCCTCGTATTTATATATTTTTTACGACAGGAGCGCACGAGAAATTGGTGAACGATTATTTTTCAGATGCACCCATTTACAATGCCGATATATTCAGACGCAGATTCCGAATGAGTTGTCGGTTATTCACACGGATTGCTGATGATTTGGCGGGGCTAGACCCGTTTTTCACGCAACGACCCGATGCTCGCGGTTATGAAGGGTTCACCACGTTACAAAAGTGTACTGCGGCCATTCGCCAACTGGCGTACGGGACAGTGGCCGACGCTTTGGACGAATACAACTGGCGTACGGGACAGTGGCCGACGCTTTGGACGAATACTTACAAATATCGGCCGACGCTTTGGACGAATACCTTCAACAGGATTTGGTAGAACATATTTGGAACAACTTTAACATAGCGGACGGTGACGAGGACGAGGACGAAGACGAGTAGTTTTTTTTAGGAAATGTAATTTTTTATTTTTATTTTTCGGTAATTTTTTTTTATGTTATGAAATGAATTTATTTATGTTGTTTTATGTTGTATTTTTTAATTTTTATAAAGTTTTTATTAAGTTAATAAATTAAAACTTAGAAAATTATAAAATAATGAGGTGGGGCCCCATCTCCCACGAGCCTCCATCCCCCTCAAATATGATGGAGGCTCATCCCCCACGAGCCGCCTACGTGGAGGCTCATCCCCTCCAAGCCCATCATCTCCATACCCTTTAGTCTTAGGCTATGCGGTTGCGGTATAGGGTACCTCCCCAGGGCGTCGAGGACCGGTGTCGCTGTGCACATCGTGCCGCCCAAGCCGTCCTCGTCATCTCCGTTGATATGAGGACGTTGGAGACTGGCAGAAAAAGACAAAAGATGTGTGGGACCGAGATATGACCGTTCCAATAAAAAAAATTAATTTCAACTTTTCAATTAATTAAATAACGGCAACTTTTTCAAAATTATACCCAATTCACTCCCAGTTTTATAAATATTCACCTCTTTTACACCATTTTTCACCCACTACAATCTCATATCTATCTAACATTTTATAAACCCTCTTCCCTTTTTATAAAAACTCAACAAGTTTTATACCATTTTTTACCCACTACCACGTCATCTCTCTCTAAAAAATTACCATGGCTTCACCTTCTTCCATTTCTTCATCTTCGTCTTCTACGTGGTATTCATCATCTTCGGAAGAGAATGCATTTATGGAAAACATGATTATGAACGCGGCTCAGGTCTTCATGGCGGGTGATGAAGCGTCGTCCCAACGGCTAACTAGACGGGCAAAATTAAAACGAGACTAAGAAGGTACTTTACTGTTTTTTCCATATGTTTTATATAGATTTGAAAATGTATTTTATAATTAATTTCATATATTTTTCGTTTTAAATGTATAGCCGCCTACAATAAACTAGTAGCCGATTATTTTGCCGACGAACCCGTGTACACAGACGAGATTTTTCGACGTCGGTTCCGCATGAGTCGTCTACTTTTTTTACGTATCGCAGGCGACATGGCCCAGTCTGATCCGTTTTTGCATTGCGAAACGACGCTAGGGGGCAAAGGGGTTTCAGTAATTTACAAAAATGTATGTCGGCCATTCGCCAACTGGCATACGGTTACGCACCCGATGCATTAGACAAGTATTTAAGGATGTCCGAAAGAACCACACGTCTATGTTTGCACAAGTTTTGCGAATGGGTTGTCAAATTATATAGCAAGAGATACCCGCGGAGACCGAATGCAACGACGTTCAAAATTTATATCAAGCACACGAACAGAGACATGGTTTCCCAGGAATGCTCGGGAGCATTGATTGCATCCACTGGTCGTGGCAGAACTGCCTAGTTGCCTGAAAAGGTCAGTATACTAGGGGAGATCATGGACATCCGACTATTATTCTAGAGGCTGTTGCGTCATAGGATCTCTGGATCTGGCATGCTTTTTTTGGTCTGCCTGGTTCGCTCAATGACCTTAACATCATGTACCAGTCACAGATATTTGACGATGTAGTGGCGGGAACAGGTCCAGACACAAGTTTTACGGTTTCGGGGGTGGAATACAGGCGAGGTTACTACCTAGCCGATGGGATATACCCAACGTACTCGACAATCGTTAAAACTATTCCGCACCCGACAGACGAAAAAAGAAAAAAATTGCGAAGTATCAAGAGGGTGCGAGAAAAGATATTGAACGGGCTTTTGGTGTTCTACAAAAAAATGGCAAATCATTGAACATCCAGCACGTTCGGCTACACCAAAGAGGTTACGACACATTATGTACGCTTGTATCATCCTTCATAACATGATCATTAAAGACGAAGGTAGAGCGATATGCGAGTACGACGAAAACGCGTCTACCGGAAATTCTGTTCCAGTTAGTGGGGAACAACAATATTTGAACATGTTCGCTCTACGTAACGAGTACACACATCATAACCTACAAGCAGACTTGGTGGAGTACATTTGGAACAACGCTCAAAACGAACCAGATGACCACATGCAGGACGAAGACTCGTAGCTTTTTTTAATATATTAGGATTTTTTTTCAAGTTTATGTTTTTTTTTTAAGTTTATTTTTTTTAGTCTATGTTTTTATTTTTAAGTCTATGTTTTTTTTTAAGTTTATGTTTTTTTTAGTTTATGTAATGTTTTTTAATATTAATGAAAATATTTTGTTAATTTATTTGTTAAATGTTAAAAAAAGTAGAAGATTAAAAAAATAAAAAAATATAAAAGTGATAGGATAGGATCATCTAGGGGTGTTCATCGGTTCGGTTTATGGTTTATTTGGTCTATTCGGTTCGGTTTATTCGGTTTTCAAAATTTTGTACCCCAAACCAAAAACCAAACCAAACCAAACCAAATAAGAAATATGCAAACCGATCCAAACCAAACCAAATTCAATTCGGTTTGGTTTCGGTTAGAAACCAAACAAACCAAATAAACCAAATCTAACCAAATTGTACTAAGTACTTTTTTCCTAATTTATATTTATGTTTGTGTTCTAACTTTCGAACATCGCAACTAATTTACACCTAGCAATATACGAATACAAGAACGTTTCATTGCGAAATAAAACAAACACATCCATCAAGTAGTCGTAGACACAACCACAAAGTTAAAGCTTCAAAACATAGATCATAGAAACTATAAATAGTTAACAAGTCTAATGACACAAAATATAAATAATCTTCAAACATGAGTCTTTCTCCAAGAAAATGTAGAAATCCTAAACCCTAGTTTCTATAGGTCTGAAGTTCTGTTATTTTAGAAATGAGTGGGTTTGAGTTGGGCTTTTAGATTTACATTTGGTATTTTCGGCAACATAAAAAAATAACTATTTTGGGCTAATAAATTGTATATGATTTTATAAAATATTTTATTTTTATTTAATAATTAATTAAGTTAAATGGTTTATTCGGTTATCCAAATAAACCGAATAAACCAAATAAAATAAAATGTGGATCCATAACCGAACCAAAAACCATATTCACAATTCGGTTTCGGTTAGAAACCAAACCAAAAACCGAATTCGTTATTCGGATCGGTTTATTTGGTTACGGTTACGGTTCGGTTTACGGTTTTTATTTGGTTACGGTTTTTTCTGAACACCCCTAGGATCATCTAGGACCATCCTTCCATTTCCACTATAGTTTTGTGGGACGGACCATCCATGTGAGGACTATGATGTGACGCCTACGTGGCGGATCATCCTGCAAAGGAGGATAGCCACCATACCCTCTAGCCTTAGTACCCTATTTTATCTTTATTTTCATATGAGTCACATGTGCTCTAACACTTGATACAAAAGATAAGATCCTCTGTAAATAAGCTTATCGTACAAAAGGTACGAATATGGTAAAAAAGTAAAAAAAAATACGGTGCTATTTTCGTAATTATTTTACTTGTAGGGTAATTATCAAAAGAGTTAATTACTGTTTTCGTCCCTGTGGTTTGTTAAAAATCACTATTTATGTCCATTAGTTTAAAAATTGCCATTTCAGAGCACCGTATTTCAGTCCCCGTTGGGCTAGCCGTTGGCGAATGGCTATGTTAAAAAAAATTATTTTTTCACTATAAAACTCACACTTATATTCCTTTTTTTACCACATTCAACCACAATACACTCCACATCTTCTATAATCATCTCTATTCTCATTCTACAAAACGAAAAATGCATCCTCATAATCGTGGTTATGACCCGAACAACCCGTGGTCATTCCAAGAAAATCCTAGCCCACCACCCAATCGTCCCATGCCTCGTCCATTTTTATTACACTCCTCTATGCCCGATATGGCGGGTTATGCATCGTATCTCGGGAATCGTTTGTTTACTAACTTCCCACACACCGACGATTCTATACCTAGCCCGATTCCACAAACGCCCATCAAACTTTCACCAACCTCCATCAACCTTTCCCAAACTGAAACCGTCCTCGAAACTCAACCACCCAACGATGGTCCTTCCGCATCCAAACCCATCAAAAAAAGAAGTCATAAGAAAAAAAACCGAGGCGGAGAAAGCACTTGAAACGGCAAACGAAAACAACAAAGATGGGTCGTTAATGAAGAACTTGCATTGGCGAGGGCTTGGCTTCAACAATCTCAACATCCAACTTTAGGTATTTTTAAATATTTTGTAGCCCTTATTTTAATATTTATGGTTATATTTTTTATAAAACTTTGTAATATATTAAATTTTGTTTTTATTAAAATAGGAAATTCTCAACATCGAAGCCATTTGTGGGAAGAGATTAGTAAAGCATTCCATGAATAACTGGAAAGGGAGACTTATCGTGAAAACGATAACTTATCCTCGAAGTGGAGCGAGATAAGCGGCCAACTTACAAAATTTAGTGCTTTTTTAAATAAAACAAAGTAAAACCCAAAAAGTGGTGAAACCGAAGCCGACTTTGTGACAAATGCATTGGTTACATTCAAAACAAATGTGGGAAGCGACTTCCGTTTCATGCATTGTTGGGAGATTTGTAAGTTCCATCCAAAGTGGGCGAATATCCCCAATGGTAATGAAACTAACACGTCTTACAAAAGGTCAAGGGCCTTGTCCCAAGCCCAATCTGATGCACGAGATCAAGAGTTGGAGGAATTTTTGGATGATTCGCCAAACCGGCCTGAATACGGAAGAGATGCCGCAAAAAGGCGCGCTAAAAAATCAAGATCGGGTACGGCATCGCCTTCAGTTGGGAGTTCGGGCTCGCGTAGGGGAGTATACAACGATCAGTTGGATGACATTGCATGCAAGTTAGTGACGTGTGCGTATATATACATAATTTTACAATGAATTTACACACGATTTGGTTTTAAATTTATAAAAGTGATTATTACTTTTACATCAAAACACACACGAAAGAGGCAAGTGTACCCCGTCACATATGTAATAAAGTATCGGTAAGAACCAAGTATCGATCCAAGGAAATGGGCGGAGAAATAATACTAGACCTTTGTCACTAAACTACCGGTAAAAACATAACTTTTGTTTGATTTTTGTTGGTGCATCCGTCTGTCGTCTACGTCTTATATCGAGTCTTGTTTAGAGATAGATAGAATAGAGCATGGAATACAAGAATCAGAATATTTAGGAGTGATTCCACTCGAAAGTTAACTTTCTAATTCCACTCCTAATGTAATTTTCTGATTCCACCCGAAATGTTAATTTCTGATTCCACCCGAAAGCAACATGCTAATTCCACTCCAAATGACACCATGTCATTAGGAGTGGAATCAGAACTACTATATATAGGTCATTTGGGGTGAAATCAGAAAATAGTTCTAGGTGTTGTCTTCCGGTGAGCCACGAAGTGCTGCCGAAGTGTTGTCAGGTCTGTAATCGATTGCATATCAATAAAAACAACAGTTAAAGGTGAATACTCGCTGAATTGCACCAAAACACTTGTTTCCGCCTCTTGTTTTGGTGAAAAGTTCTTCTAACCGACTCGTTCGGATCCGAAACCGATCCTACAAGTGGTATCAGAGCTCAGGAAGAAGAGCTCTTGCTAATGCAGCCGTATTTTCTGTTTTTCTACACCTTCTCATAAAATTGAACATCATTTTACGGTCGTAATTGGTTCAATTTTGCACATAATGCTCGGAATTAGTGTTTAACAAATCCTTAGAAGTTTCAAGTCCAAATTCGAACTATATCTTGACAAAATTGTGATTCAGCTCGAAATTGTTTTCGGAAAAGATGACATCAGCTTTGATTACGCTCCTAAATTGATTCTGATTCCGCTCCAAAATCGTTTTTCAGACTGATTCCGCTCCTGAGTATATTGTTAATTCCGCTCCTGAGTATATTGTTAATTTCGCTCCTGAGTTAAGTCTGATTTCGCTCCTGGATACAAGATAAAAGATTCCGATCTATAGTGTTTAGGTGATCAGAATCATATCGGTTTGCATGTGTTGTTGCCAGCTTTAGTGTAACATTAAACGAGGGTGTCAGTGCATGTGATATCATCGATAGTGCATTGAGTAGTGTGAACCGATTAAGTGCGTACATCAAGTTGTGTATAACAGTCTACGATGATGTCAGGTCATTGATGTTTGGGATAAGAGATCATGTGATTTGTGTAGGTGTGCATGTGATCTGAATTAAAAGGTGTCAGCACACTAAAAGTTGTCGGTTTGGTGGTTATTTGAGGTCCAATAGGGTAAACTTGTGATACAAAGTTGTTGGTCATATTCAAAAATCGAAATATTAGATTGCAGTGTTGTCAGGATCCATGTGAAAAGTATTTGGTCCAATCATATTGGTTGAACATCGATAAAGTCCACTACTTGTTGTCAGCCCAAAGTTTAGATATATACTATAAAGTTTCGGCCCAATTATATCATTTCAATTTTTTTATTGTTGGCTCATGAATAATTGTCAGTCCATTATACCGAAATTATCATTTTTTGTCAGTTTGTTTGTGAAAAGAATTTACAGCTCAGTTGAAAGTGCTAATCCAGATCACACAGTTTGAAAACTGTTTGCACGAAATCAAAGTCACTTCATCGTTTTGTGTGGTCAAGTCGCGTATTAAAGTCAACGACTCACTTGAAAGCTTTATAAGGTTTAGAGTTCAAAGGTCTCAAAGGGTCAAGTCGTTCAAATTGCATCTGGGTCAAAGAAGTCTGCACAGTGTGTCAATCTTCAATCGGCACAGTCTGTTTATCTTCAGTCTGCACAAAATAATCATCAGTTCGAGTACCAGTCTTATTTTGTTAATCGATAAATTTTTAAACTGATTGTTGTTTGTTTGTGTTGTCAGGTATTTTACAAGGTGATACAGCTCATTTGAAAATTCGAAACATGGAGAACGAGTTCTACAATGCTTTTGCTAGTCCAATTACAATCACTCAGAGTGCTTTGCATGAAAATGAAACCGGGACGTCTCAGAAACCACCCAAGCTTTTGGATATTGATGATTACAATGGGTGGTCTGAACGGTTTGGAAATTGGGTTGAGGCGTATCATTTGGATGCGTGGGAACACACTGAGGAACCTTATGTTAAACCCACAACAAATGGTGTGCAGCAAACAATTAGAGAAATGAGTACGGAAGATAAAAAGAAATATCGAGATGAGAAACTGATGGTGAGTCTGCTTCAGCAAGCGATAAAAGAAGATATCTTAATACTGCTTCAACATGATGGAACTGCTTATTCAATCTGGACAGAATTGGAAACAAACAGCAAAGTGTGTCTGGCAGATCAAGACGATGAAAAATTAGCTGAAGGATTCAATTGGAATGATTTTTGCCCATATCAAGAACTTAATGCCAAAGAGATGTCCAAAGACACTTCAAATGCTAAAGCTTTCATTGCAAATGCCTATGATTTGAAATGTGCAGAAAGGTGCAGAAAAGTAATGGAAGCTGCTGAAGCAAGACGGAGAAAGCTTGAAGAAGAGGAAGAAGAGGAAGAGAGGTTAAAAGCTGAGGCAGAAGCTGAGAAAAAGAGAAGAGCTGAATTTTTCAATCAAACAGAAAAGTCAAAGAGGTTCCTGAATTTGAAGTCAAAGTTGATGCTGAACCTGTTAAAGTTCCTGAAAAGTGCATGAACTGTGATTCTTTAATCAAGCAGAACAATGAGTTGCTGCATAACATAAACAGATTGAAAGAATCCTATGATACAATGAACAGAGAAATCAACAAGTATACTGATTCAAACGGTGAACAAGTTGTGGCAATGAATACGCTGAAGAGAGCGTACCTAAGACAGCTTGATGATGTTAACTTTCACATAAAGAAATGTGCTGATCTAGAGTTGAAGTTAGCAACACAAAAGATAGAAACTGAGAGAGTCAACAAGTTATTAGAAAGTTACTCATGTTCTACTTTTGTTGTTGACAGGATTTATCCAGTTGTGGAGAATTTGAAGACGTTTGAAGATGTGAAGACGTCCGAAGAAAAGAAATATGTGATAGAAGACAAAGATAAAGTGAAGATTTCTGGTAAGAAACCAAGTGTGGTCTACAACAAGTGTCCGCCCCCGGTCGAAAATGGATTTTTACCTCGAAATCCAAATTCCGAAAGAGTCGAAAAGGCAATAAACTTACAATGGGAGTCTGGGACGTCGGATAACTTGCCAGAAAATATTGATGTCACGTACACGTCGTCCGACACTGATCATGAGTCAAAGTTGATAAAAAGTGTGGTCGATCAGGTGTTAGATAAAGATGAATGTGAGGAGTCAAAACCGGAGTCCAAATCCAAGTCAAAGTCTGAGTCCGATATATCAAAGTCAACAGTCAAAAAGGACAAACGGGTTTATGATAAAGAGTTTTTGATGACAAAATCTAATTTGAATGATGAATCGTTCAAAGTGGCATATACTTTGAAAGATTCTGACAAATTATATTGTGATGAGATTTTTCCAATAAGAGGTGTTAAAACTGAATTGATCAAAAAGGTTTTCAAATTAACAGAAATTAATATTTCTGAAATAAAAGATATTAATCTTTCTGAAAATCCAAGACCTTACACCTCAAGAGTACAACAACGTTTAAACAAGAAAAAGGGTTACAGTTCTGGTTCTGGTTTTTACAAGAAACCAAACCAAAACCGTAATTTCAAAAAGAATGGTCTAAGTTTTATACCACCGAAAAACTATAAAAATGAGAAAATTTATAAACCAAAAACTGTTTTTGTTTCAGGAACAAGTGCTGAGAAAGAACAAAAGAGTTCATTCTGGAAGCAGACGAATCAGGAATTCCTTGCCAAGAAGCAAGAAGAACTGAAGAAGAATGTTGTTCCAAAGAAGATTGAAAAGAAAACATGTTTTCAGTGTAAAATTGTTGGTCATGTTGCTAGGGACTGTCCAAAGACATTCAAACCTAAACAGGAAGTCTCTGGTAAACTAAAAGAGAAAGTGATCGAGAAAACTGAACTTTCAACCCGAAAGTTTACAGGTTTTGAAAATTCGATCTTTGAAAAAGGAGAATGTTCAAAAAATGTTTTAAAAAGAAAAGAAGATTTAAAAAAATCAAAAATGGGTTGTAAAAGGTTCAGGTAATAATTCTGGGAGTAAATTGCCATTTTAGTCCCTGAGTCTTGTCCAAATTTGCCATTTTAGTCCAAATAGTTTTTTTTTGCCTCTGGGTCCCTGACTTTTACATTTTGTTGCCATTTTGATCATTTTGTCTAACTCCATCCAAAAACCTAGTTTGTAACAGGGGTATTTTGGGGATTTCTTTAAAAAATGTTTTCAGTTGCCATTTTGATCCAATTCCAAAAAATCAAAAAAATTCCAAAAAATTCAAAAAAAATCCAAAAATCATAAAAATTCTAAAAAATTCAAAAAAAATCTAAAAATAAAAAAAATTCTAAAAAATCATAAAAATTCTAAAAAATACTAAAAAAATCCAAAAATCATTAAATGTTTCGGCACGAAGCGTTTCGACCCGTACCGTTTCTAACCCGAACAGTTTTGAGCCGAACCGTTTCGACGCGAACCGTTTCGACCCGTACCGTTTCGAACCGTACCGTTTCGAAGCGAACCGTTTCGAACCGTACCGTTTCGACCCGTACCGTATCGAACCGAACCGTTTCGACGCGTACCGTTTCGAGCCGAACCGTTTCGACCCGTACCGTTTCGAACCCGAACCGTTTCGAGCCGAAGCGTTTCGACCCGTACCGTTTCGAACCGTACCGTTTCGACCCGTACCGTTTCGACGCGAACCGTTTCGACACGAACCGTTTCGAACCGAACCGTTTCGACCCGTACCGTATCGAACCAAACCGTTTCGACGCGAACCGTTTCGATACGGTACGGGCTCGAAACGGTTCGTGTCGAAACGGTTCGGTTCGATACGGTACGGGTCGAAACGGTTCGGTTTGAAACGGTTTGCGTCGAAACGGTACGGTTCGAAACGGTACGGGTCGAAACGGTTCGCGTCGAAACGGTTCTCGTCGAAACGGTTCGGGTTCGAAACGGTTCGGGTTCGAAACGGTTCGCGTCGAAACGGTACGGTTCGAAACGCTTCGCGTCGAAACGGTTCGCGTCGAAACGGTTCGCGTAGAAACGGTTCGGCTCGAAACGGTTCGGGTTCGAAACGGTACGGGTCGAAACGCTTCGTGCCGAAACATTTAATGACTTTTGGATTTTTTAGAATTTTTTTTATTTTTAGATTTTTTTGAATTTTTTAGAATTTTTAGAATTTTTTTATTTTTATATTTTTTTGAATTTTTTGTAATTTTTTTGATTTTTTGATTTTTTTTTTATTTTTGGAATTGGATCAAAATGGCAACTGAAAACATTTTTTAAGGAAATCCCCAAAATACCCCTGTTACAAACTGGGTTTTTGGATGGAGTTAGACAAAATGATCAAAATGGCAACAAAATGTAAAAGGCAGGGACCTAGAGGCAAAAAAAAACTATTTGGACTAAAATGGCAAATTTGGACAAAACTCAGGGACTAAAATGGCAATTTACTCTAATTCTGGTGATGAATCTGATTCTACAAAATCAGAGGAGCCACGTGTTGAGAAAAAGGTTGAAAAATCAGTTCCAACTATGAACGATGAGAATTTTCCACCGTTGTGTGCTGAAAATTTTATGAAGAAAGTTGGAAAAGTTGAAATTTCAAATCAATTTTATTCTGATAAGAAGAAATTTGATGTTGATAATGCTTTCAACGGAACTGTGAAACACATTTTTGGCAAAATGGTCAATGGTAAGGCTAAAGGTGTTAAAGAATTTTACGCTGCCAAAAGAGGAGTTCACAGGTTCGTTGAAAGAAAATATGAAGAAGAGGTTGTTACACCCAAGGAAGGTCAGGCTTGGGTGGATATATTTTTTCAAAGAATAAAAACCTGACTTGCCGGAGATCCCAAGTTGGTAATCATGGATCATGAATCGGCATCATTCATCATTTTTTATCATGTTTGTATAATGTGTTTTTGAGAAGTTTTGCAGGACTTGCCGGAACTCCCAGGTTTGTAAGCGAGGAGTAGGAATCGGCACCTTGAGAATTCAACCAAAAGATGGTAAATTGGTTGAAAAACAGGTTTGAGTTGTATGTTTGTGATTTTTACAAGTGGTTCAGAATTTGAATTGGATTGATCTTACAAGTGGTAAATCAGGGACATTAAGTTGTATCTGATTTTCTACAAGTGGTTGAAAAACAAAATGATGAGTTTATCCCCTAACCTACAAATGGTTAAAATCAATCAACAAAACTTATTTTCCGGAAAAACCATTTTGATTAAACAAACTTAAGTGTTTTGAGATCACAATGGGAAAATAGTTTGTTGTGAGGGGGAGTTCTGATTGTTTATGCCAAGTGGATGGAGAATTGAGGCAATTCGATATCAGTTGTCATGTTCTTGTACAGTTTGTTTTCAAATTTCCTAAAATGTGTTTGCATTTTAGGGGGAGTAAGAAATTTTAGAAAATCCAAAAACATTTGAAAATTTGAAAAAGCCAAAAACATGATAAAATGAAAAATGGGTTTTTGTTGCATAAAAGAGGAAATGATAGTACATCAGTGGACTATCACAACATGCTAAAGAATTGGAAAGTCAAATGTGATAAACGATCTCACTGTGGATGTGTAAGTAGGTTTTTGCACATTTTGTAGATTGTGACGAGATATAAATTTAAATTTCAAACTTGCTTATATCGTGGGGAAACATCTCTTGGATATATGGGTAACCCCCGAAATCTCGTTTGAAAGGTCTCGTATTCTGATATACTAGGTTTTTATACTCAATGATATCTGGGGTATTATTCCAGGACTTCTGCTGAACGATGGTTCTGACCTAGTCCTTGGATAATACTTTCCACAAATGCTTGAAACATAGCATAAACCCTCAGCATGCTGATGAAACAATAAAATTGATAGTCGCTGCTGTTGTAGCTAAAAGATCCTCTAAAGGGGACATACCTAAAGTCGAAGCTGATATCTCTCTGCGTATACGGAAGTATCGACCTGAGATCCCTCGGCCCTCGCATTACCTAATTTATGTACAGATATCATTGTAGTATACTCACCTGTAAGACTGAATATTGGGATCTGGATACGGGAGTATATTCTGAGGTGGGACACGCGATTGAGTTTAAGTGCTTAAAACATTAATATCATATCTCGAAACAGTTGAAGTTTGTGTGAAAATTTAAGTGGACAAACATACTGACAATCTAAGTGAATCGTTTAAAACTTAAAATGAAATGAAGCTTAACGGTGTTGGTGATTTGTCTCAAAAACTGATATGATCCTCTTGCACGAACTCACAAAAAGTATTGTTTGTAAATATTTCATTTCTGCATTTTTTTTGTTTCTTCAAGTGGTGTTAGTTATTTTCTTTCAGAAAATCCAAAAAGATTTTAGTGTGTTTTAGCATAAATTTTGAAAAATCCAAAAAGATTTTCGACAACTGATTTTGGAAAGCTGATTTTCAAAATTCCGAGTGCTAAACATGATGAACAAATGGTTTGGGTGAAAGTGTTTGAAGATTGTTGAAATGAAATGAGAAAAGGTTTTGCAATAAAGAAGTTATTCCTGCAAGTGGTAAATTAGATTTGAAAATCTTATCCACAAATGATTATCAGAAAATTTATTTTTGGGTAGAGTTTTTGCAGGTTGGCAAGGTTCCGAAACCTGAATGTGATGAAGTGCCAGGTTACGATCTAAGAACCTGTGGAAATTGAGTTTCAGACTACGATCCCAGCAGATTGAGAGGGGGAGTCTGAAGACACCATGATATTCAACATTTGAGAGAGAGGAAGATGAAGATAGAGAATGAGGATTCTTGCAATGACAAACATTTCAAATAGAAGTCCAAAGGCTGATAAAGACTGAAGATCCGAAGACTTGACACTGAAGACTCCGTCAACATCCGAGGGGGAGTTTGTTGGTGCATCCGTCTGTCGTCTACGTCTTATATCGAGTCTTGTTTAGAGATAGATAGAATAGAGCATGGAATACAAGAATCGGAATATTTAGGAGTGATTCCACTCGAAAGTTAACTTTCTGATTCCACTCCTAATGTAATTTTCTGATTCCACCCGAAATGTTAATTTCTGATTCCACCCGAAAGTAACATGCTAATTCCACTCCAAATGACACCATGTCATTAGGAGTGGAATCAGAACTACTATATATAGGTCATTTGGGGTGAAATCAGAAAATAGTTCTAGGTGTTGTCTTCCGGTGAGCCACGAAGTGCTGCCGAAGTGTTGTCAGGTCTGTAATCGATTGCATATCAATAAAAACAACAGTTAAAGGTGAATACTCACTGAATTGCACCAAAACACTTGTTTCCGCCTCTTGTTTTGGTGAAAAGTTCTTCTAACCGACTCGTTCGGATCCGAAACCGATCCTACAATTTTAATTAAACTAAAGTAAGCGTAAACAAATACATAATAAAAACATAATAGATAATAGATAAAAGCCTTGCTTAATACACAACCATAGCATGTCAACTAAGTCGGTTTTGGCACTAGAAGCATTCGGTCAATATTCCAATTTAAGACAATTAGTATCCCTTTCGGGAATCCTAACATGACAATCAATCGGAAAGTTAAAACGATAAACACACTTTAACCACCTAAAATTGTTCTTTAACGTGCAATTGATAAATGTCTATGAAAATCTCTTAAAAATAAGTTAGTCATCCGTTAGGAGTTTTCTAACCGCACTTAAACAAGGAAAGCGACACCGATAAACACAATGCAACCACCAACTGTCAAGCATAAACTAGATTAAATCACAACCGAGTTCATTTTACAAATCTTGCACAATAATTCACCAAGATAGCAATTTTGGCCTAAACTACTAACTAAGCTAACAAATCATAGCAAGAATTTATAACGACACCATCTAACCCGTTAAGGTCCTTACGTGACGACAAGCTCTCTTGATTAACAATAATTACATTTTATTAAATCACTAATCATTTCTAATATCATGATGCATACATTTAAACCAAGCTAAACTAATTAACCAAGTTCAAAGTTTACTAATACAAGATTAATTAAGCTTCATTTTTCAACTATCTTAACTAACCAAGCATCAATCATCCAACATAATTACTTATAATCAAGAAATCAATATCAATAACAAGGTTGCAAACTAATCATCAAAGATAAACATAGAAAATACTTCAAAGTGTCATTACAAACAAAGATTAACATACTAATGGCTATAATCAAGCAAGGGATTGTTGTGTTTTTGCCCAAAGGCTACAATAATACATAAACATTAATCTAAATGCTTGAAAGATTAACAAAATCATGGAAAGATTAGAAAACCAAACCATAAACAAGCACTAGACTAAGAATCCGGATAGTAATGAAGCTAAACGGCACGATGTGGCTTGAATCCGGGTCAAAAGCAAAGCCTCCGGAGCCTGTAAAATCGCCAGTGAAGCTCCCAAAATTCCAGAATATCGAACAGAATGTTTCTGTTCTGTTTTTATATTTTTCCGCTGTGGCACGGTCGTTCTTTCTGTGGCACGACCGTGCACTTTAAGCAATTATTGGGTATGGCACACCATACTGCATGACGTCATCAGATCGTTGACCAGATTCGAAATCGCACGACCGTTCTTCATATGGCACGGTCGTTCTTCGCCGGGTTCTTGTTGCACGCTTGGTCGCACCGGTCGTTCATTTCCGAGGTTTGCCTTGATCATCGGATCCGCACGGGGTGCAATATGTGGAACGACCGTGCATCACCGGGATGGCTTTGAATACTTTGCACGTTGAATCGCACTGGTCGTTCATTGCCGGACTTTCTTGCATTTGTCGGAGATGCACGGTCGTGCATGAGTCGCACGACCGTTCCACACGCCCAGGTCAGTTTTTTCTAACAGAAGGTTCGCAGCTTCGTCGTTTTGTCCGGAAAGTCCTCGTTTTTGCTATCATCTTGTCTGGTATGCTGTTTTAGGCCTGTAAACAAAAGTGTAGATAATTAAGTATCCGAACGACGGTTTTACGGCAAAAAACGCATAAAATAGGGGTAAAACGGGGGACTAAAATATGTGTAAATTAACGAATATCAGTTAGATACATTCAACGTATTCCAACAACAAAGGGCCGAAATTCGGAAGAGCAAAGAAGCTAGGGATGCCCTGAAACAAAGACGAGATGATATGAAATTTCTAGCCCAGCCCATTGATCACCTAGAGGGTGAAGAGTTGTAACTAATGTTGGAGATGAGAGAAGAGAAAGAAAAAATATAAGCGTTAGGAATTTTTTTATGTAATTTTCTTTATTTATGTAACTTTCTTTATTTAAAAAACATTAAAAAATTTAAATTTTTTGTTTTAAAAAATATAAAACAGCCATTTGGGCTGGCCACGCCCCAAACCCCCGCCCCACCATACCGTCTTCAATGTGGGTCAGCCCAGCGAAGCCCCCCCAAGCTACGTGTCAACCCATGCCCCAAACCCCCCGCCCCACCATACCCCACGGTCTTAAATTCTACTCTCACTAGCATCACTTTGAAGAACACTGGTGGTGGCAATGAAATTTAGAACTAAGCTTCGTTGGAGGTCGCTAGTTCAAAACCGAGCCGAATCGGGTTTTACCGTAGTGTGCCTTCGGACGGGCGGGTTTTCCCCGAAACTAGTGGCTTGGTGGCTCGGGTATGGATCCAACTCTGACTGTTATGGAGGAGGGGATGCATTTGCTCGATTGAGGGCATCTCAGGATGCTTATCCAGTGATTTAGTTGGCCGTTAAAAAAAGTAACTTTTTTTATTAATCTAGCATTCAATTTTATGAGAACTTGATTATAAATATATTTATTTGTGAATATTTACATGTACTCCTTATTGATGCATATTACGATATGATGAAACAACCACCGACACCCAAGTATATTGGTCGATGGTAGAAACCAGATATGTTACAAGAACCCAAGTAAGATTAACGTTAGATGTGTTCATTAGATTGTTTATCTATGTATTTAATTAATCCTATTATGTTTGTAGTATAGATGATTAATTTTAAATTGGTATATGTGATGGTATAATTCCGATCTGATGGATTATCTAGAAAGTTTAAATGAGTTAAAGATAATTCAAATGGATTCAAGATAATTTCATTTTGGTTTATTTATTTTAAATAGTTTGATTTTCTAAGACTGCGGGGTATGGTGGGGCGGGGGTTGGGTTGGGGCATTTGTTGACACGTGGCTTGGGGTGGCAGACATGGGGCGACCCACATTTAACAGGGTATGGTGGGGCGGGGGTTGGGGGCGTGGGTTTGGTGGGCTTCGCTGGGCTGACCCGGCTGGGCTCTTTGTATTTGTTTTTAATTAAAGAAAATTACATAAAAATTAAAGAAAATTACATAAAAATTACATAAAAAAATTTCCTAACGTTTATATTTGTTTTTTATCTCTTCTCTCATCTCCAAGACTATTTCCAACTCGTCACCCTTTAGGTGATCAATCGGCTGGGATAGAATTTTCAAATCCTCCTGTCTTTGTCTTTGGGCTTCTCTAGCGGCATCTCTAGCTTCTTTGCTTTTCCGAATTTCGGCCCTTTGTTGTTGGAAGACGTTGAATGTATCCATCTTAGATGAAATGTCATCCAACTGGTCGCTGTATATTCCTCTATGCAAGAGCGAACTCCCAGCTGAAGGTGATGCCGTAACAGATCTTGATTTTTGAGCACGCCTTTTTGTGGCATCTCTTCCATACTCAGGCCGGTTTGGGCTTGGCGAATCATCAAAAAGGTCCTCAATCTCTTGATCTCGTGCATCAGATTGGGACGAGGGCCTCGACCTTTTGGAAGACGTGTTGCTTTCGCTACCACTGGGGATATTCGCCCACTTTGGATGAAACTTACAAATCTCCCAACAATGCATGAAACGGAAGTCGGTCCCCACATTTGTCTTGAATTGAACCAATGCATTCGTCACAATGTCGGCTTCGGTTTCACCACTTTTTGGGTTTTGTTTTGCTTTATTTAAAAAACCACTATATTTTGTAAGTTGGCCGCTTATCTCGGTCCACTTCGAGGATAAGCTATCGTTTTCACGATAAACCTCTTTTCCCAATTCTTGATGGAATATTCTACTAACCCCTTGCCACAAATAGGTTCGATGTTGAGAATTTCCTGTTTTTATAAAAACAAAATTTAATATATTACAAAGTTATATAAAAAAAACATTAATAAAAACAAAGTTTAAGAATACCTAAAGTTGAATGTTGAGATTGTTGAAACCAACCCCTCGCCAATGCAAGTTCTTCAGGAACGGTCCATTTTAGTTGTTTTCGCTTGATGGTTTCAAGTGCTTTATCCGCCTCGGTTTTTTTCTTATGGCTTCTCTTTTTTATGGGTTGGGGTGCGGAAGGACCATCGTTGGGTGGTTGAGTTTCGGGGACGGTTTCGTTTTGTGAAAGGTCGATGGAGGTTGGTGAAAGGTTGATGGACGTTTGTGTAAACGGTGTAGGTATCGCATCATCGGAGTGTGGGAAGTTAGTAAACAAACAATTCCCAAGATACGATGCATAACTCGCTTCTTGGGGCATAGAAGAGTGTATCATAAATGGACGAGGCATTGGACGAATGGGTGGTGGGCTAGGATTATTTTCTTGGAGTGCATACGGGTGGGTCGTATCTTGGGAATTGAAGATGAATGTGGTAAAAAAAAGGAAGAAATTGTGAGGTTTATAGTGGAATTTTTTTTTTTTTTTTTAAGATAGCCGTTGGCCAACGGCTAGCCCAACGGCTTCTTTGGTTTGTCCAATTAGAGCCCGCCATGTCAGCTTGGCCAGACCGCCCCACGCCCGGCTTGAAACCCATGCCCCAAGGGCCACGCCGAAACCCATGCCCACCCGGGGTGGTGGCTTGGGCGTTTTCCCCCTACCCACGCCCAAACTCCCGCCCCATACCCCGCAGTCTAATAGATAGGTTTATCAACTTAGTTTATTTATTTATTTTAATAGGGTTTCAGTTGGGTTAGAATTAGAATAAGTTTAGTATAGATAGACAGTTAGGTCTATTGTAATTTGGTTTTTTTATTGGTAAGTAATAAAAGAGTCGAACAAGTTCGTTTATATTGTGTTTGTGTGTTTGATCAAGGGTCTGATTTCCAACAATTGGTATTAGAACTTGGTGTTTGCGGTTTTAAGAGTCGTTTTCCAAAGAAGGGGGAACATCCCCTTTTAGCTGCGGGGTTGTAGCCGTGGTGAAACAGTGGTGGTTGACAAAGGAAAAGAGCTACGCAATCAGAGGTGGTGGTTTTCTAGAGGTGTCGCCATACTCACGAGAAAAGAAAGAAAATTAATAGGCGAGTTGAAACAGAAAGTAGTTCCTCAGAACATGGTGATTGCTTGTGTTCATGGATGCAACATACTTTATTTCAAAGAGACTAAAGGGGCTGTTTGATAACTTCTGAATGGTTAAGTATTGAATCAGTAAGAGGTCTGAATAATTAAGTGCTGAAACAGTGAGAAGTCTAAACCATTAAGAGCCACTATAATGCTTAACCGTTCAGAGACAAATGTCTGACAAATTCAGATTAGAGGTCTTAACCATTCAGACTCTTTATAATGCTTAACCATTCAGAGGCAAATGTCTGAAATATTCAGACATTTGCTCGCGAAACAAACAGTCTGAACCAGTAAGAGATCTGAACCATTAAGAGGCTCATTAAGAGGTAAACAAACAGCCCCTAAGTGGGCCAGTGAATGTTAAATTCTTTCACAATTTTAATTAATTAAAAGTTTGGTGAAACAAAAATTGGCTATTAGGTTAATCGAGTTTATTATGTTATATGCACAAATTAAAAGGTGATTTGGACATAAAATTGTAACAACCTTGCCAAAATTATTATTTCTTATTTTAATAATGCACCTTAGGAAACCCTAATTGAGACCCCCAAATTGTATGGCGTGACCCATAAATTTTAAAACAAGCAAAACTAGGATCAGGGTCCCCTAAAACTCAAGGGGGGAATCCCCTAATTGATAATTATCCGTCGAAAACAAGTTTAAAACACGTATTTTCGAAGATGGTTGACTCAGTAGGGCTAAGCAGGACACAAGGCAGGCCTAGCCTATTTTGGCTTGCCCCGTGACACGAGACAGGTGAGGTGGAACCTGTCGCGACCCGCGGGCGGGTTCAATTTGGGCTATAAAGCCCTTGGCCTGGGACTTGAATTGTTTGAGTGTTTCGACGAAAAAATTCGTTACGTACGTTCACTTATACACTGTTTCGTTCACAATAACCATAATCCCGAACCTCTACTGCGATAACAGGGTAATAACTCGATCACTGCTATGATACAATGTCCGATCGATTAAAACCGATTCGATGGATGTTTAAGTGCTGCCTGAATTCGGGCTATACTTTGTCATTCGTCGTGAGGGTTTCGATCTCGTGAGTTATCATAAATGTTGTATTAAGTTACTAACCTAGTTTCGTTTGCATTATTTAACTAGGTTACCAGGCTTAATCAGTAGGCATACTCTGTCCGTCTAAACTTGCAATGTGAGTCATTCTCTTTTCACCAAATTGTTTTCAAAACCCTACTTGTTTTCAAAGTTATAATTACAGGGATTAAGTCTTTGTAATCTTCAATTACTGCTGGTATGTGGGGTTTTGTATACATTACTTGATAACCGTCACCATTGGACAACGGTTAGCCAATGGGTGATATGACCATAGTCACAGATTCGGTCGAGTGACAAATACCGATTTGGGGTAATTGGTTGATATATAAACATTGTAATCGCTCTTAATACTGTAGATTATAACAATCTGTCGTTTTGTACAAATTAAATGACTCGCCAGTATTTCCCCGCTGATAAAATCTTTTTAAACATGGTTCAGGTGATTTACTGTGAACAAGGAAAAGTGCCGCATAGCACTCCAGCTTGAATGAAGTGGCTCAGTAAATAAATAAACATGTTTTTGTAATAAGGGGATTTCCCAGTGAAATTCCTTTATTGTAAAATAGGGGTTTGTCCCTAAACTTATAATAAAATAATCAGGTGTTTTCAGTTTAACGATCCTGTTAAATTTCTGCTGCCAAATTAAACACCAATACCACGGGTTTCTATCCCGCGGGTTCCTGACCGGGCAACTGGGTCGGGGGCCGTGACAAAAATAAAGTCGGTGGAAGACTCAATTAACAAAGATTATTTGGTATGGTAATTAATTCACAATTGAAATAGTGAAGGGGATAATTGGGTAACCGAGGTTTGTTTGTGTTTTATTTTTTTCGGAGACTTTTTCTTGTCAAGGAGGAAAATCACAGCGAGGATTCAATTTTTTGGTGGAAACACCACCGAGCATGTCGTGGAAGAAACGAAAGAACGAGGGGCCTAGAGATTTCTTTGGCGACTGAGGGTCGGATCAACAGGTGGTTGTTTTCTTTGTTGGTGGTTGATATTAGCAGGGGCATATCAAGAAGGAGTCTGACTGTAACAACCCGACTTTTCGAGTCATTACTTGTATCTGTCATTTCTTGCTTAATTACTTGTACTCTCGAGATTTCGATTATCGCTACGGGTTAACTATTTTAAACTACATTTTCAAACACATTTTAAACACTTATTACAACGCATATCACAACGCATTTAACACTGTTTACAACGCATACTATTTAAATGCATTCTATCGCTTGGTTACATCGCATGCTTAGACTAAACGCTATCATGACGCTATCGCAACACAAACGCAACGCAACGCAATGCAAACTCGAAACGCAGAATTTCTTTTATGCATTTTAATTGTTATATGTGTTATGTGTGATTAATAGTTTAAATTTTATGTGGTTACCAACGCAACGCTACATTATCAATGCTTACTCGCAACTCGCTTAAAAGCAAGGCAGCGTTTAACGCACGAAACAAACGGTGGGAAAACTAACTCGCACAACACGGCTGTCCGAATGGACATCCGTCCGGATGACCATCCGATCGGATGGCCATCCCTCTCCACTGTCAAACCCCAACCGATGGCGGAAACATCGGGATGAGACGAAATAGATTGCAAGAGACTTCATAACACTATGTGACAATATAATTTAAATTCAAATTTCATAAATTTATAAAATGTCATACAAGAATCAATTACGGACAACATTGTTTCAAACTTATAATACAAAATAGATTAATCTAAGTGTGTTTCTAAGTCCACTTAAATCTTGTTTCTTCACTTAGCATCATCTTGTCTATCGAACCTGTAACGTGTATTAAAATAGAGTTCAATGCAAAAGCAAATGCGGGTATACAAGTTTTGATACATAGCATAAAAATGGTTTTAAAATAGTCTAAGTCTCGTATCCAACATGAATCACATTGGTTGCGTTTGTGATTTCTCATAAGTAACGCACGAGTAAGATTGGGAATCCGAGAGAACGAACGAGAGTGTTTATCCTAGATATTTAAAATATCGCGAACTCGTTATTATTTATTGTGTAAAAAAAATAATCCTAATATTTATGTTTTGCATAATTTGAAATTCGTATATTATATTTCGTCTCAATATCAAAATTTATTGTTATAAAAAGAATTATTCATTTATGTTGTTAATTTAGAGATTTGGATATAAAAGAAAACGAATCAAAAATAAAAATCGTTTTGAAATTAAGCACGTATTGTTTCGTGGATTTTTACGAAAAACAGACAGAGTTTCCTCTGTTTTTGAACGATCCTGACAATACAAGTTGTCGATATGATTGTCAAAATTCAACCACTATTCGTAATGTAAACAATCTATATAAGAATTCCCGTTAGATACAAAATATAAATAATTACTAATGTAGCGGTTCGACGTTTAAAGCAATATATAATACAAAATAATAATAAATTGGCGTTGTTTAAATTGTACTGAATCTCGGATGAGTTGTTGACCCGTTAGTTGACCGGGTTTGACCAGTTGACTACTGTTGACCAAACCGAAACTGACCCGAACTGAATACGAGACGAAACTGAACCAACACAACCCGAACCAAAACTGACTTCGTTGATTATGTTAACCGAAACGAACGCTTTGGACCATAACTCAAACCTGTTGCCCCAAACCCGAACCACACTAGTTCTGACCCGGAACCCGAGACGTCACCCGAATCTTGAACCCGCTGAACTGCTAGTTGAACCGAAGCCGAGTCGGAGTCGTAACTCCCGAAATAGAACTCGAACCCTATCCAATCTAACTTGAACCAAAGCTCCATCGAACCCACCCAACTGTTTTTGAAACAAATCTGACCCGAACAACACCCGGGTACCAAACCAAACTCGAAATGAAATCTGACCCGATCTACGACTTCCGAACAGAACCCGTCGGAACAATGAAACCACCATCGCCGCCTGTGAACTCCGGCGCCGACGCCGGAATAATCTCACCGTCTCTTCCTATCGTTCCTTCTCTTCTCTTTCTCTCATCTCCCTTGAACACTCTACTCTGTTTCTCCTTGTACACCGCCGCCGTCGAGAACTCGTCGGAGGGGAGTCTGTGATCAGGTTGTTTCATAACGGAGGGGAGTAGAAGGGTTGGTGTAGTGGCTGCCGGCTTCCGAGGAGACGAGGGGGGGCTGTCGCCGGCGTTCCGACTGACCACCGTCGCAGTGAGCGGCGGTGTGTCTCCATCCGCAGCAGTCGTCGTCAACGAGAGGGGGAGGTATAGATGATGTGAGTCCTGTGTTTATTTCAAGTATAGATCGAGGGAGGGAGGGTATATGTGAGTGTTGTTTATTCAATCTCATTTCATCAGTGTTTTTAATGGTAGAATATGAGGTTTAGGATATTTGGGAAGGAATCAGTATAAGGGAGCGGCTGATGAACTTTGGATGGGTAGGGTTTGGTACCATTTTATATCATCAAGTAAACACACAATTAGTCCCTAAATTTTAAGGAGTTACTTAAATAGTTAACTTGACATGTTTTAAGTTCGATTTCCTATAACTAACTAGGTTATCTACATGACCTTTAAATCAATTACATTAATTAATTACCTTTTTTTTATTTTACAAAACAAACTAATTAATTAATTAAACATGCCATTAACCATATAAAAAATTCTCTCGACAGTTATTTTACTCGCAAAGAATTTCCGTGGTTTCAAAGGTTAGGATTCGGATCTTTCAAAACGAGTTGGATTTCGAGAATCCATTTTGACGGATGTTACAGTCTCCCCTACTTTAGGAGATTTCATCCTCGAAATCTAAGAGGGAGACTTTTGAGAAGGTGACATCTAAGGATTCATAAGAGAGAGTAGATGAGACTTGATCATAATGTTCGCTTAAGGAAATTGTTTATTGGGAGGGACGAGAAGGTTTAGCACTTTTAAATAAAGTAATAAGAGTCTACTAGCATGTTTTCACAAAAACAAAGAATAGAAGGATAGTTTTAAGGTAAGGAGGTAAGTTAGGATTCGAATGTTTAAACCGATGTGATTGTGAACGAGGTTCGTATGAAGGAAAAGAATAAAGGAGAATAATGAGAGTATAAAAGTGAATGGTCGACTTTTAATAAACGAATGCGAGCATAAGAATGGCACAAATATTGGATAGACCAAAGTAGCGTGCTAAGAATGGAGTCTCATCGTGGATAATCGAATGTAATGCGTTCATGAGTTGTTTAAAGTTGAATTAGGTCCAAAGGTTTGCTAAACACTGAATTACTCATGGCACGTTTTACGAAAGTTTGGTAACATGGTGAAAACACTTATATATAGGAAGTACCAACGGCGTATCCACCATGTTTTGACCACGTTACGTCCGTTTCGTATTCGGTGTCATGTTACACCCCGTGTCTTACCATACACAGTAGTACACTCTATGGTTTCTCATACGCCCATCACTATAATCTCGTGTGCACCCGCAATTATATTGATCGTCGCATAATCCGCATAGCTTGTACTATTTATGTATGAATTAAGGTATGCATAAATTATGAAAATAAGACTGTGTGTGTAAGAAATGTAGCATATAAGCATGTTTACGTTCCAAATAGTATAAGTCCAACGTAAGCGAATCCCTCGGGTTTCGCTCGCGTACAGGTGTGAATGTATAAATTTGTGTATGAACAGAAGCATGAGCATAGTATAAGTTTAAACATGAATATTCATGTGAGCATAAACACAAAACGCATGACAAAGTATGAGCACCAGCATAATGTGTATGAAAAATGAGTATAAATGTGGTTACAAATTCGAGCATAAACGAATGAATGTGAGTATAAACATAATTCGTATAAATGAGGCATTCATATGAGTATGAGTACAACATAAATTGTATAAATGCGAGTATAACTATATATATAAGTGCGAACACAATGGTATTTGTATGAATAAAATGCATGGGGGGTGAATATAAGTTTAAGCATAGTCGAACAAGTATGAGTGTAAGTAGGATGTGTGAATATAATTATGAATATGAATATTAGTGTAAACGTATTTGTACAAATGTGAGTGTAAGTATACTTATTTTAGTATGAGTATAAACTTGGATATAGGTATAATGTAAATGTATAATTCGTGAACATGTGTATAACATAAAATGTATGATCAGGGATGTGCTTATGAAAATAAACATAAATGTGTGAGTATAAATGTAAATGTAGACATAAGATGTATAAATAAAATATGGATATGAGTGTAAATAGTAGTGATTTTGTATACTGTATTAGTTGTAATATACGAATTTAAGCATGTGAAAGGCCAGGAAGTTTTGAGTATGAAAACAAAATGAGTGTTATATGTGAAATTGTCGTGAGATATAAATTAGAACACATAAAATGATATACATACACAGTTGTTTGAGCAAAATTGTGAAGCTAAAATAGATTGAGTTGACATGAAGAATAGGATCTAGCTTGTAAATGTAAAGGGAGTTTAAAACACCTTTTGGTTATGTGAGTCGTACTTTGTAAACGAATGAGAATGCTACTATGGTTTTTGAAGGATTGATATAGTTGAAAATTTGTCGGTTTCTACGAAGTTCCCTTTTCCCACGTGCTTTGAATTTAACAGACGTGTCGAGTGAGGTTTTGAAAAGTTCTAGGGATTAATAAGTTTGCATCATTTTAAGTAACCTTGTATTAGAAAGTTTTTGAAGTTTGCAGATTCTTGTGAAAAGTTGATCATTAGAAAAAGGAATTTTGGTATATGAACTTAGTGATTGTTGAAAAGTGTTTCTAATAAAATGCCTTATTGATTTTGAAACGAGTTTTAGTAGACGATTGAATAATATTTATAATATTTTGTAGGTGTAAATGAAAAGTCGGTTTGATTCCCAATTAAAAATAAAATCCTTAGTATGATGATGCGAGATGAGTGTGTTTTAGTAATTACGTTAAATACGAAATTTCGTGAGCAATGGATTTATTAGACTGACTAAGTTGATGAGTAGCATTTCGTGAAATTTTGAATATTGAGGAACAAGCGTCTACGGAAAAGTTAAAAATTTCATGCGTGTGAGCTATATGAAAATAAATTGTAGGATAGGAACTTCGTTTATATAAACAATGCATTTTGAAATAATTAGAGATTTGACTAATGATGAATGATTTAGATATAAACATGATCGTATTTACATAATATAGTCTATTAAAAGAAAGCGTTGGTAACGGTCACTTAGGTAAGGGAATCACCCCTAATCCGTTGGTGAGGTCGTTGTAAGATGAGGAAAGAAGCGGAGTTAATCGGCAAGGTAAGGAAATCACTCCTATCTCGATGATTTGTCTCCATTCGTTGTTACAAAAGTGTAAATAAAATTTCGTGAAATTATGCATGCTAATAATGTATAATCGTATGAAAAGTATTAGTATATTGTATGAGCAAAAGTGAAATCTCAAAAATGGTTCAAAATTGACAAAAGAGTGTTTCATTCTAAAAGATCGAAAAAAATAAAGCGTAAGTTTGATAAAAAGAAACTTGGATGGTTCCTGAACGGAACGTTGACTGACCAAAGTGGTCGAAAGGTCTTTTGAAATTGGGAACATGCTTTGGCCTAATAGGTGAAATACTCTCGCCGACCTGTCGGTTGACGGTATTTACCCTTCCGGTTACTACACGTTCCAATTCAATCGAAAATTCGAGACTTGGCGGGATTTGTAAAAATCAAGGCGTGGGACTAGTCGACGAGATGCGGGTTTCACCCCTAACTTGACGACTTCGTACCCTAACTTGACGAATTTAAATTTGAAATTTCCGTTAAGATGTGGATTTCACTCCTAACTTGATGCTGAATTTCGTGCAAAAATAGCATCAAACGGGATGAGAGTCGTTTACCAAATTATGGGTTTCACGCCTATTTTGGTAAACTCGTCTCGTTTGTATAATATGAGTGTTGTCGGAAATAATCGAGTAAGACGCATGAGGAAATGTGTATGTTAAAGATTAAACAAACAACTATAAACATGTCAGGAATATCACATAATTAATGGAATAATGAAACAAATGTTACCACATAAAAAGTATGTCAAGAATAACACATAAATGACAGGACAGTGAAACAAGCATTAACACATAATAAAGCAAGTATAGCATGTCAAGTGTTAACACATAAGCGACATATATGCTTAAAAGATCAAAAGAGAATAAATAAGAGCAAATAAAGTAGCATGCAAGTAGTTTCAAGCAAAACATAAGAATAAATCTCTAAAACTATAGACTAGGTTAAAGCATTCTTACTTTTCCTAATTCCCAATAGTTATGGCTCTGATACCAATCTGTCATACCCCAACCGATGGCAGAAACATCGGGATGAGGCAAAATAGATTACAAGAGACTTCATAACACTATGTGACAATATAATTTAAATTCAAATTTCATAAATTTCTAAAATGTCATACAAGAATCAATTACGGACAACATTGTTTCAAACTTATAATACAAAATAGATTAATCTAAGTGTGTTTCTAAGTCCACTTAAATCTTGTTTCTTCACTTAGCATCATCTTGTCTATCGAACCTGCAACATGTATTAAAATAGAGTTCAATGCAAAAGCAAAGGCGAGTATACAAGTTTTGATACATAGCATAAAAATTGTCTAAGGCTCGTATCCAACATGAATCACAATATTCAAGTTACTAGTATGTCGTAACGGTGTCAAGTATATGTTCAAACCCAAGAATCCAATACATTAAAATAGCCTATCCCCGGATAGAATAAAGGGAGGTTAATATGTTTGACTTAACAATACCCCAAGAATCGTGGGCGGTGCATTACTCCTATAGTGCTATAATTGTCAAGGTGGGCTTGTACGAAGTTAATGAGCATATAGACAAGAAAAGTTTAACATCACATACGAGATTAACAAGCATCATATAGTTTCATGTTCAAATATGGATAGAGAGTGATTCAAATAGTTTCAAGTGTGTTTAAATATAGAATACATGTTGCACCCAAAAGTGTTTAAAAAGTAAATTGGGTTCGAGTATATTCACACTTGGTTGCGTTTGCGATTTCTCATAAGTAACGCACGAGTAAGATTGGGAATCCGAGAGAACGAACGAGAGTGTTTATCCTAGATATTTAAAATATCGCGAACTCGTTATTATTTATTGTGTAAAAAAAACAATCCTAATATTTATGTTTTGCATAATTTGGAATTCGTATATTATATTTCGTCTCAATATCAAAATTTATTGTTATAAAAAGAATTATTCATTTATGTTGTTAATTTAAAGATTTGGATATAAAAGAAAATGAATCAAAAATAAAAATCGTTTTGAAATTAAGCACGTATTGTTTAGTGGATTTTTACGAAAAACGGACAGAGTTTCCTCTGTTTTTGAACGATCCTGACAATACAAGTTGTCGATATGATTGTTAAAATTCAACCACTATTCGTAATGTAAACAATCTATATAAGAATTCCCGTTAGATACAAAATGTAAATAATTACTAATTTAGCGGTTCGACGTTTAAAGCAATATATAATACAAAATAATAATAAATTGGTGTTGTTTAAATTGTACCGAATCTCGGATGAGTTGTTGACCCGTTAGTTAACCGGGTTTGACCAGTTGACTACTGTTGACCGAACCGAAACTGACCCGAACTGAATACGCGCCGAAACTGAACCAACACGACCTGAACCAAAACTGACTTCGTTGATTATGTTAACCAAAACGAACGCTTTGGACCATAACTCAAACCCGCTGCCCCGAACCCGAACCACACTAGTTTTGACCCGGAACCCGAGACGTCACCCGAATCTTGAACCCGTTGAACCGCTAGTTGAACCGAAGTCGAGTCGGATTCGTAACTCCCGAAATAGAACTCGAACCCTATCCAATCTAACTTGAACCAAAGCTCCATCGAACCCACCCAACTGTTTTTGAAACAAATCAGGACTTCCGAACAAAACCCGTCGGAACAATGAAACCACCATCGCCGCCTGTGAACTCCGGCGCCGACGCAGGAATAATTTCGCCGTCTCTTCCTATCGTTCATTCTCTTCTCTTTCTCTGATCTCCCTCGAACACTCTACTCTATTTCTCCCTGTACACCGCCGCCGTCGAGAACTCGTCGGAGGGGAGTCTGTGATCGGGTTGTTTAAGAACGGAGGGGAGTAGAAGGGTTGGTGTAGTGGCTGCCGGGTTCCGAGGAGACCGGGGGGGGTGTCGCCGGTGTTCCGACTCACCACCGTCGCCGTGAGCGGCGGTGTGTCTCCATCCGCAGCAGTCGTCGTCAACGAGAGGGGGAGGTAGAGATGATGTGAGTCCTGTGTTTATTTCAAGTATAGATCGAGGGAGGGAATATGTGAGTGTTGTTTGTTCAATCTCATTTCATCAGTGTTTTTTTATGGTAGAATATGAGGTTTATGATATTTGGGAAGGAATCAGTATAAGGGAGCGGCTGATGAACTTTGGATGGGTAGGGTTTGGTACCATTTTATATCATCAAGTAAACACACAATTAGTCTCTAAATTTTAAGGAGTTACTTAAATAGTTAACTTAACATGTTTTAAGTTCGATTTCCTATAACTAACTAGGTTATCTACATGACCTTTAAATCAATTACATTAATTAATTACCTTTTTTTATTTTACAAAACAAACTAATTAATTAATTAAACATGCCATTAACCATATAAAAAATTCTCTCGACGGTTATTTAACTCGCGAAGAATTTCCGTGATTTCAAAGGTTAGGATTCGGATCTTTCAAAACGAGTCGGATTTCGAGAATCCATTTTGACGGATGTTACATCCACCGCCTTACTCTCACTCTCACTCGCCTATAAATACCACCCGTACACCTCAGTCACTGATGTGACATCTCCATCCGACGACCCGCTCTCAAGTCCCTCTCAGTCACTTTTCATCCTGATTTAAGGCTATTTCGTGAGTACTTCTCCCCAAATCTTGTACAATCATCATTACTAAACACTTCTACATCATCTTCTCCATCAAAATCACACGCAAACACTTACTTTTTCTCTGAAATCACGGATTTGGACCTCTTGAAGGTGTCCTTCACTCATTTTGCTTGTGCAAGCTGTTGTGAAGCACCAACTCATCAAGATTGGTTCAGATCTAAGAGATTTCCACCATAATTCAACTAAGTTTTACAAGATCTCAACACTTTACCACTGATTTCAACTTTTCTTCATTTTTCTTTTCAAAACTGATGGAATCTAGGCTCATTCAGACTCTCTACTCATTCCTTAGTTGAGAGCCAGTCTGATAACGGATTTCCACCGGAGAGATGACCGATTAATGGGTTGAACATGAAACCTCTTCAAGAACAGTGAAGCTGATCGAATGGGGTGGTTCCCATCCGATCGAATGAACTGAATCTTGGTATGTTTCTGTTGTTTGCCACGTCGTCATGACATCTCCGTTGACACAAAACTTGTACTTAGAAAATTTTATGAAAAACTACAAACTACCGTTTTCTCACTCGAACAGCCATCCGATCGAATGGCCATCCGTCCGGATGACCATCCGACCGGATGACTTGGAATCTATATTTTACATTGTTAAAACGCTTCAACGAAAACTTCAAATTTCAACGATTTACAAACACCCACATCTCATTCGAATGGCCATCTGTTCGAATGGTCATTCGCCCGGATGACCATCCGCTCGGATGGGTTATCCCCATTCATTCGGTTCATCATGCGACCCTCTGTTACACGTTGTTCAACGCTTACGCTATTGTTCTATGCTCAGGCTAAACTCCAACGCGCCCCCTTCAATCCAAGACTGTGTTTACTTGTTCAACTCATACTGTGAGTATACTCGAACCCATTTTCTTTTAACGCACTTTTGGGTGTTACATACGTTCTCTACCAAAACACAATAACACACAACGCAAACACTTTATTAACACTAACCGCTCCCGCATGTTGTACGTGTACCTTGAATGCTTGTACTATGCTATACAGTGATACACTATACCGCCTCTAGCAATGATAGTACTATAGTTTGGACTCAGCACCTGTCGTGGACAGGGGTTGCTAAGGATCACATTACCTTACTTCACGTGTTCGTGGAACATGTGTCGCGCACACTCAAAACGCAGACTTGTGGTTAAGTTGTAGACATTGTTTGGTAGTTACATGCTTCGCTCGTTACGTGTTACATGCTGGTTATGCGTAAACGCTTTTCTATACTATATGCTACTCAAACTTGTGTACTCACCTTTACATTTAATGTATTGACTTTATTTCAACGTATGTGACAGGTTGATGTTATGCTATGCTGGAAATCAAGATAGGCAGTCTAGAAACTCCACCAATAGAAATCTAGGTTTTTGGATTTATTTTGCTTTTGAGACACGCTATCTGTTATAACTGTTTGTAGAATGTTTGTTGATTGGTATGGGACAATTAACCTTTAAAATATTGCCATTTAATAGTTGTTATGGATTCTCTTGAGCAATCTGGTTCACCTAGTGCCACGCCCCGATGTTTCCGCCATCGGTTGGGGTGTGACACTGACAAGGTGGTAAAACTACAATCAAAAGAAGGGTTTAATCTGTTTGACATAAAGTAAATATAACGGTGGTTCGGATCATCTGGTATAAATGGGGGTACCATTTGGGACGACGGTGGTTACCAATGATCAATTCGTTTAGATTTAGTTGTGATGTATTTCACACATTAACAACTTTCAATTCAGATAAGATTAAGACCCGGTCCTTCCTGCCAAGGATAATAATAGAGTAACCAATGTAGGTTTTTCTTTTGGCATAAGATATCCGATTGGATTTGCAAGCAGGCGGACATAAGAAGATTCGTCAAAGCAAGATACTTTGAATCTTGTCGTGTCTATTAAATGTAACACCTCGCAAAATCATATCCAATATAGTATCGACACGTGTCATGGACTTTAAACGTGTAAGGAATTGATTACGAGGGACTAAAATTGTCAAACAATGTAAATATGCAAGTAAAAGGATCAAATATGTCATCATGCCAAACTAGTGCCTCTGAATGACCTCATAGGATGCTCGTATTCCTTGATGAATAAAATTATCGGACATCGAAAGCCGTTTGCGCTTAAATTTAAAACTTTGCAAAGCATAGGGGTTAAAAGTGTCAACATGTTAAAAGTTACCTCTGAGTGACCTTTTAACGATCCCAAAACATTGTAATAATTGTACATTTCGCTTCCAAGAATGTTGGATAGTAATCTCATGAAGTTTCGATGAAATCAAGACGTTTCGGGTGATCGTACAACTAACCAGAAGCTTAACGGAGTTAGTTTTTGACCCAAGGCCCTTAAAAGTTAACTATGGGGGTCATAAGTGCAATAAACAAAAGTTATTTTAATTAAAAATGGACCAGAGACCAAAACTGCAAAGTTTAAAAGTTATTTTCCGGTCATAGAGGAGCCTTGCGGCCCGCGTAGACTCCTTAAGAGTCTTACGAGGCCCGCGTGAGAAGTGCCAGCGAGCAAAAACAAGGACAACTGCATGTTCAGCCAGTTCCACCGCCTTTGCATGCAATTTTTCGATACCAGGGTCTGAGCCAACAGTTTTTCAATCACTAGGGATATCATACTAATATAACTTGTTAAAATACTTGTTACCTAAGACTTGTTACCTACTGATGTTATAACAAAATTTTTATACTTTAACAGTAAGTAAAAGTTTTGAACTCAGATTTCCAAATTTGACCTTTATAACATATGTGAAATGACCAAAATGCCCCTACGGTGCATAGTTTGGCCATAAATGATAAAATTCACATATGTAAGATATCATACTGATATAACTTGTTAAAATAAATATTGTTACTGATTATTTTAGACAAGAAACTCAGATTACTATTTAACCTCTTTTATGAACTTTAAAATGACCAAAATACTCCTGCGGGGCATAAATTGGTTTTAAATTCGTCTTGGGCATAACGGAAGGTATCCTACTGATATCACAACATATTTAAAGCATATTAACTTGTGGAACTTGTACATGACTCATTTGGTTACCCGTTATGTATATACGTGATCGGTACGGTTTACGTAACTAGTTTGCATAAATTAACCGAAACAGGTCAAACCTTATCATTTTTACTTCAAAATCCAGAATGTGTTTAGTTTACCATGTTATACAAGTCTTCATACTTGTCGGGTCTAAATCACATTCTAATCCGGTCTTCGCTTAATCTTGCGTTTTGAACCGTGAACCTTTCATTAAAACTAACCGGTCTAAGTTAAGACTTAAATAAGACCCTTTAGGAATCTAATAGGTTATTAAAACCTTCGTTCCAGATTAAGGAGCCCAGTAAAAGCTATCTGTACTTACTGATTGATATACGGCTGGGATTAAAATTATATTTTGAGCTCAGGTAAATACTTTTAACTTATTTTCCGTTATACGGGCTTGGGATACGGTATTATAATAATACCGCTTGGTCGGGTATGAAATCGTACAATCGAAATGTGATTAAAAAGATACATAACCCGTTTTAATCTGTTTTGTTTGATGCAATGCCTTTGGGGGGTTAATGAGCATGTCCTGGATATCCTCGGCTCATTCATTTGAAATGGCCACGACTTAAGCACGGGGTGTAGGCATACACCTGACAGTTGCGTATGTAAAAAGGTACCCCACTCGTGAGGAAACTTCTTGTGGGTATTATACCAAGTGGTGTGTCTATTAATCTTATCCGGCTCTTCTAACCGGGTCCTAAATGGACGACAAACATATAAAACTGTATACAAGATTATTTTTTTAAATAATTGTCCCAAGTTAATAAAGAATATTTGTGCCTTGTGCATTTAAAATCAATTTTATAAACACTTTTCAAAAGAGTCAGTTAATTGTATTTACCAGTGTAAACTGACGTATTTTTCAAAAGGTTAAGTGCAGGTACTATGCGTAACGGGCTGGCTACTCCTAGTATCAAATAAAGAGTCTTGCAAGCTTTTGATGCTTAAATCTGTTGAACAATATTTCCTTTATTTTAGATCCGCCTGTGGATCCATTTACAATCCGTTGTATAATATTTTATGTGACTTTCAAATCGGTTTGTAATATTTTTACTTTAGACTTCCGTTGTGCATTAAACTATGATTATTGACTATGATGATATCAACTACGTCACGATACTCCCCACCGGTAATACGTGGAAATATCGGGGTGTGACAGGTTGGTATCAGAGCCAACATTGAGTGAATTAGACACTAGCCTTTTGTGTTTAATCTCAATGACACAGTTGCACATTCCTTGACCTCTGAGTCTAGGCTAATGACGTAGGACTAATCCTAATCTTATGGTTTTCTTTTGTTGGTTTCTTTTGTTTGTTTTGACAGGAACAGAAGACAATGCCGCCACGATTCAGAGGAAGAGGTGGACGAGGTAAAGCACCAATAACTGCCCCAAATGATCATGAAGACGGGCCTTCTCACCGGAGAACACCATCAGCAACTTATAGCTCGAGTCCTCAAGAAGACTGGAGAACATATTTGGAACCCGCGAGGCATTCTGTCTCGCTTAGCTCTTCGCCCTCATATCACCACTCCTTTGGGCCACACTCAGAAAACGAGCCCAATGATTCTCACCACTCCTTCATCCCGTTATAGCGGTCGAGTTCACACCGTGCCTTTCAGGACCCGACCCCCTACTTTGAGAGCCGGTTCAACCCGGCGAACGTGAGTGAAGAACCAATGGGCTATAACCCATTGGGACCAGAAGACCACTTTCCTGGAGCCCAGGATATGGATATGGATGAGGATCCAGATCCAGAACCCGCCGAGCCACCAACTGGGACACCCACGCATCCTATAGAGATTTCTGACGGATCATCATTTCATGGTCCGCCATACCGGGGCCCAGACAGTTTTGCTGAAAGGTGGGCCACATACCACTGGGAGTTCACTCCCCCTTTCCACCCACCTCAGTAGCAGCAGCAGCAGGATCCCTCTGAGGATTCACGTTTTCAAGCGGTTACTCCACTGCCACCGCCGCCGCTAGTGTAACAACTGCCTCCAGAACCACCGAGGCGAAGAAGAACAGGTGCACGGATGTCCGTGCGAGGAGGGGATTTCCATTTCAGCACCCCTCAAAACTCTAGTGGCAACCACTACCCGCCACTGTATGAAGACCCGCATATGGGTGAGCCTTCAAACCCAGTTTCAGAAGTCGACTCTGCGCCAGTAGCACCACCACCACCACACCTGGGTTATGATAACCCAATTCCTTCATACGCCGGTGCAGCGGCGTATAACCTTTTTGAGCAGCCAGCTTATCCTGGCTACAATTACTACAATGCCCCTGCCGTCGACCCGTACCTAGAGGCGGCCAACTATAATGCTCTCCATCTTGAAGGGCCTTACGCAGCTTCGTACCAGTCTGGGTACCAAGCGTATAGGTATCAATACCCGCCACCTCCTCAACGTCTACATCAGCAGCCGCCGCAGCCGCCACAGATCCAACCACCACATCAGCAAAAGATCCTTCAGAGGTTGAACCAGGTGGAACGAGAGGTTCAGGAGGAGCGTAGAAGTCGCCGGGGTCTACTTAAGGGTTTGGCAGACCTGATCAAGGGGAAGAAGAAGAGGGATTATTGAAACTCCTTATTTATTTGTTTTGTAATCTTTTTACTTTCAATTAAGTCCCTGCGTGGACAATTTTATTTATGTATTAGGTCCCTGCGAGGACTTGTATTTCCTTTTCGTCCCTATGTGGACAAGTTATTTATTTAAAGTCCCGTTTAGGGCAATTATGTACTTCTTTTAAATTATTGGAATGTTTTATTTAAATTTCATTTGTCATCATATGCATGAATATAATATATGAAATAAATTAAAATATCATTCCTTTTTGTAATTGATCTGCCAATATATATTAAAAGGAATCTTAAAAGATATAACCTAGCCTATGTGTCATTATGGACCTGGCCATGATGGTAAAAACCTATTTAAAAATATTCAAATCCTTGTTAACATCTGGAAACATGTTAACACTCCTGGCAGATGTGATTCGGTAAAGTCACACATGTCATCCTTATATTGGGATTTTCCAATCCCTTATCTAGCCTAATGATCTTGAAATCATGGGTTCCAATCATCAATTAAGATAATCATATATGAAACATCCATTAGTAATGTAGTGCCTACGGGCAATAATAATTGTCAAATAAGACAAAAGACAGTGGTAGTCTACGACTCCCTGTCAATAAAAGGTAATGGACTATGTTCAAACCTTAATGCCTCGATTCTCTGAAATCATGGCTTATAATTTAAAATTATCCTTGTGACTAAGCCTTTTGTGCCACTTTAATATCTTTAATGATTTATAATAAAGGATAATTTATAATGAAAATCCTAGATAAATATGATTAACAAATTAACCAAATATGGTCTATGTTTACCATGGTTAATGAGTCATCAAAAATGATGATTCCATAATAACCTCTAAATAAAATATTGTCAACTGTTTTGTAGCAATCAAGCTACATGGCTGAATCAGAGGAGGTAAACAGTCACCCGAGGGAGAATAATGATACCACCAGAATTAATGTAGCTGGTGCAGATCTTCAAGAATTAATAGATAATGCTCTTACTAGAGCTCTTGATAGACAGTTCAAGGAATCAAGTTGTACACGCTCTAAAACTCAATCTGTGGCTCATAGTAAGCCCCCTTCTAAAACACACGAGTCAAAGAAGGATGAAGCTCGTTACTCATCAAATCAGCAAAGTATCCCGTCTAAGAAGATTGTGCTCAATCAAGAGCCACGTGTTAAGACCTGCTCTTATAAATATTCCGTCTCCTGCAAGCCTAGAGACTTCACAGGGGATAAAGGAGCCATTGACTGTATGACATGGCTTGATGAGATGGATACCGTGGTTGATATCAGTGGTTGTGTAGAGCAGGACATTGTGAAGTTTGTTTCACAATCCTTTAAAGGAGAAGAGTTGGCATGGTGGAGATCGTTGGTTCAAGCCACGGGGAAGATCCCACTTTAGAACATGACTTGGGATCAGTTTGTAGCTCTAATCAAGGAAAATTTATGTCCTCAACATGAAGTCGAGAAAATTGAAACTGGTTTCTTGACCTTGGTCATGAAGAAATTAGACTGTCAAGCATACCTTACGAGTTTCAACACCATGTCTCGATTGGTTCCTTACTTGGTCACACCGGAACCAAAACGCATAGCTCGTTTTATTGGAGGTTTAGCTCCGGAAACTAAGGCAAGTGTGAAAGCATCAAGACCTACCACCTTTAGGTCAGTGGCTGATCTGTCCTTATCTTTTACTATCGCAACCCCCGCCCCCTTATCTGTCCCGGGAATGGGCGGCCGCGAACATTAGTTGTGGTGGTATCATTTTATTAGTTATTAATTTGGCAGCGGAAATTTCATCAGGACCGTAGTTAGGAAAGGTTTATCAGAGTAAAACCACCGTATTTTATATTAATAACTACATGGGTAAAACCCAAGTTTATTATTACAATAAGTTTATAGGGATAAACCCTAATTTATTGAATTTAAAACATTGTCTTTTAGGTAACTTTTATAGCCACATTTTTCCAAGCCGTCAGTGCTCTCCAGCTGGCTTTTTCCTAATTGGCTTTCACATTGTGTTACCTGAAACGCATTTTAAAAACATTTGTCAGTGGGAAATACTGGTGAGTGAATCCCAGTTTAATCAAGAAGAGTTTTATCAATTAACACATTATTGAGAGCGATCACAATGTTTATTTCTACACAATTACTCATTCAGTACTGTCAATCCTGACTGGTGGGTCATATTACACATTGGCTAACTCGTTGTCCAATTGTAACGTGTTCCACATTTTGTATACAAAACCCCAACATACCGGCAGTAATTGAAGAACTACAAAGACTCAATCACTGCTTAATCACATTGTAAAACATTTAAGGTTTTGTAAAATAGTTACAAAAAGGTTTACAAAAAGAGGATAAACTCACATTGCTGTCTTAGACTTCGTTTAAGGGTTTCCTGGTGTTAATCTATAATTTACACAAATGTACATATATTAGTATTATAACCCTTTATTTATATTAACGATACCCTCCCCGAGACGGTATTCCAATAACTACGTCGGGCAGAACCACGACAGTTATTACGGAATCCTGGATCAATCGGGCAACATATCTAATACGAAACTGGGGTTATAATACTTACAACAGAGCAGAACTTCGTTACTTAGGGGAGTATTATGCCCGGAATTTATACTATCTATCAGAAATTCGTTGAGAGAGAAAGAAAATGAACGATTTGTGACTGAAGCCCGATACCCTCTTATATAGGGCTGATTTCCGAGTTTCTCGTGGCCCGCGTAAGGTAAACTTAAGGCTTACGCGGCCCGCGTACTTGGGGGTCTAGGCGTAGGTGATCCGGGTCACGAATAGGTTCAACACGCGTTTGACACGTGTCAACACCGGGTGCGATCTGGCCTCATAGCTATCGTGGCCCGCGTAAGGTGTAGCCAAGGGCTACGCGACCTGCGAGCGCCTAATTTTTCTTGTTTTATTTTATTTTTAATGACATTTCATATTTTGGGCTCGGTTTTCACATACGGGGTGTATTTTAGGACATATAGGGGTATTTTAAAATATATTAGGGTGTCATAAAATATTTTGGAGGGTTGTTATATCCTCCCCACCTTGTTTTAGAACTCGTCCTTGAGGTCTACTGGAACAAGTGTGGATATTTCCTTTGCATTTCTGATTCAAGCTCCCATGTGTATTCCGGTCCTCTTTTGGAGTCCCACTTCACTTTGACCAGAACTACTCTCTTGTGCTTGAGGTTCTTGACTTTCCTATCTTCAATTTGTAGAGGTCTTTCCACAAATTTTAACTGTTCATTTACCTCTATATCTTTAAGAGGTACTATGAGTGATTCATCAGCTAAACATTTCTTGAGATTAGATACATGAAATACATCATGTATTCCTGCCATTTCCTCTGGCAGTTGTAGCTGATAGGCTACATGTCCTATTCTTCTAATAATCTCAAAAGGTCCAACATACCTGGGGCTTAACTTTCCTCTTTTGATGAATCTCACCACTCCTTTCCAAGGAGAGACTTTCAATAATACTTTATCTCCTACTTGAAATTCCAATGGCTTTCGTCTGTTATCAGCATAACTCTTTTGTCGATCACGTGCTGTTTTTAGTCGTTCCTTGACTTGAATGATTTTGTCTGTTGTTTCTTGTACTATCTCAGGTCCAGATAGTTGCTTTTCCCCAATTTCTGCCCAACAGACTGGAGTTCGGCACTTTCGTCCATAAAGTGCTTCGAATGGTACCGCATTGATACTTGTGTGATAACTATTATTATAAGAAAATTCTATCAATGGTAAGTGATCGTCCCAATTACCTCTGAAATCAATTACACAAGCTCTAAGCATATCCTCCATTATCTGAATTGTCCTTTCACTTTGTCCGTCCGTTTGAGGATGATAAGCTGTGCTTAGATTCAACTTGGTTCCCATTGCTTTTTGGAAACTTGTCCAAAAATGAGAGGTAAAACAACTATCTCTGTCAGAAACAATTGATAGAAGAATTCCATGTAAAGAAACTATTTCATTTACATATAATTTAGCTAATTGTTCCATACTGAAAGTTTCCTTCATTGGAAGAAAATGAGCTGACTTGGTTAGTCTATCTACAATCACCCAGATTGTATCATTACCTTTCTTGGTTTTGGGTAGTTTAGTAACAAAATCCATTGTTATCAATTCCCATTTCCATACTGGCATTTCTAACTGTTGTAATAAACTTGAGGGTTTCTGATGTTCAGCTTTGACTTGTGAACAGGTTAAACACTTAGAAACGTAAGTTGCTATGTCCTTTTTCATTCCTATCCACCAGAAATTCTTTCTTAAATCCTGATACATCTTATCATTTCCAGGATGCATCGTATATTTAGACTTATGGGCTTCTTCTAATATACGGTAACGTAGGTTTCCTAATTTAGGTATCCACATTCTTTTCTTATGGAATCTCCAAATTCCATCCGTTCCTTGTTTTAATTCCTTAATCATTCCTTTCAACTTTTCAGTATCATCCTTGATTACTGATTCTTGTGCTTTTCTAATTTGTTCATTTAAATCTACTTGTAGATTTAATTTAAGAGAACGTATCCTTTTTGGCTGTTCGTGATACTTTCGGCTTAAAGCATCAGCAACTACATTTGCCTTTCCTGCATGATATTGAATATCACAATCATAATCACTAAGCATTTCCATCTAGCGTCTTTGTCTCATATTCAATTCCTTTTGCCCAAAGACATACCTTAAACTCTTATGATCGGTGAAAACAGTAAACTTACTACTGTATAGGTAATGTCTCCAAATCTTAAGGGCGAAAATTATAGCTCCTAATTCTAAATCATGAGTTGAATAATTCTCTTCATGATTCTTAAGTTGTCTGGATGCATAGGCTATAACCTTTTGACGTTGCATTAATACACATCCATAACCTAATTTAGAAGCGTCACAATAGATTACACAATCTTCAGTTCCTTCTGGTAACGCTAATATGGGTGTATGGGTTAATCTTTGCTTAAGGATTCTAAAGGATTCTAAAGGCTTCTTCTTGTTTTGGTCCCCATTCAAACTTAACAGATTTACAGGTTAGCTTAGTTATGTGACAACCCTCATAATTACAGGTATCCGTACAATTAATTAATGTTAATTACGTGCTTAATAACTGTGCTTGATTACAAGTGATGACGTAAACTGCTTTCTGATTTCTGTATCATACATACATATGCATCACATTTCATACTGTCACTCCATTCATTACATAAAAATTTTAGTGACATACTTGATGCACAAAGCATAGTTAGCACACTGAGCGGATAACTCAAACATATACTGACAGTGCTAGTACATAGACAGACAGTGTTTGGAGACCCAGTATGGGCCAGGGACAAGGTACTACACCAGTATGGTGTGTAGGGAAGTGAGGACCATAAAACTGCATCACTAGGTGATAGTTAAAGTGCCGGGAAGTGCCTAAAACCCACTAATAATGCAGAATTCTTCATTGTTTATCAGAAATTCAGCATTTAATATGCTAGCAATGTGCCAAAAATATGGCGGAATGGTCCTGTACGCTTTCCTAAGTGCCGGGAATTAATTGTGTTACAAAAAGACACATAAAAGACACCATAAGGAATAATTAAGCACCTTAACGGAACGGTATCTAACCGAATAACCGGACATTACCCGGGACACCAAATTTTTGCCAAACACATTGTTTTATTATTTCTTGGCTAGTCATGATCCCCGTACACCATAACACCCACTAAAATATCCACTAACTAACCTATGTAATCATATACTTGGAATTTGACTAACATTTACCTACTAACCATTCAAAGTTTCATTTTACCCCCCCCCCCCCCATACGAACTTACGGTCCAAGGGACCCCACCAAATCACCACCATATTTGCTAGATTTTATCTCATATTTTATGTAGATATTACTTGATACATTGGACAAGATATTAGGAAGTTATGATTATAAGTATGGTGTGTGAGACCATTCATATCTTTACCATATCTTCATAAAACTTCACACATCTTTCTCACTCTCCATCTCTCCCTCTCGGCTCATACTAGAGCCACCACCACCATCACCTTACAACCCTCATCCAACCATTTTTAAGCTACATTCAAGCATTAGAAGGTGATTAAAGAAGATTGTAGCTTGTGGATCATCAAGGAGCTTCATTTCTTGCTTTCTCACACCATTTTCACCATCTTTTTCACTAGAGATCTCCCCTAGCTTTAAGCTAGTAGTAAGTTCTTGATTTACTCTTATTTACTTCTAATTTTATGGTTAAAAGTTGTAGTATGTTAATTATATCAAGAACACTAAGAACATGAACTATAAGATTAAACATAAAGCTTACATAAAGTGAAAAACATAAAGAAATGTTATTAGTAGGATGTTGTTATGAATATGTTGTTAATTTCTTAGTGATTCTTGGTTATGTGATGTTAATCACCATATGGAGCTTGTTAAATGATGTTTAGAAACATGATTTAACAAGACTAGGAAAGTGATTATTGATAGATGAAATAATCATCTTCTAGTTAAATATGAACTTAATAAAAATGAATTTCTTGAAATATAAATGAACGAAGTAAGTTGATGATCATATAGATCCGAGAATTACAAGAGACTTTTCTAAGCAAACAAAGTTTAAAAATCGATTTTTAAAAGATTATGACCTTTACATACACTTACACCATTTTTGGAAATTAAATAAGTGTAGAAACCTTTTATTTACAAGAAGAGTTCAAAAGATTAATTTTTGTAAAAATTGTTTACAAGTTGTAAACACTTAACTCTTTTAAGAAAATGATTTTTAAAGAAACGAATACACTTTGGAAGATAACTAAGTCCACTAAACTCTTTACCAAGTTACTACGCGTTTTCGGGATGTATCAAGTTCATGATTAATATGAAACGCATATAGTTTTTGCTCTCGGTGATGTAGAGTTGTTTAAAGGATAATTGTTGATGATTATTGTGATTATTTTGAAAAGAAAATGATATGCTTATTAGCATGGACACCTCCATTTACAAAGGAAACTCTGGCGAAATTTCCTAAAAATCCCAAGACTTAGAAATAATTTCTAACAAGTGTTTATAAATATGTTTTAAACATTGTCTTTCAAAATAAACTTCGCCATAAGTATTGTTACAAAATTTCAAAGTGTCGGAGGTGGGTTTTCGTAAATAAAAGCGGATAAATATATATTTAGAGTATATATTTTATACTAAAACGCTTGTGTGAATAGTTGTTCGATTTGCGAACTAGTTATATTATTTTATGGCAAAATAATGTAACTTATCAAAACACCATCACATTTATAACTCCAGAATAATACCGAAAATTACAAGGAATAAATATTTAAGTTACACACTTGGTACCGTGAAACCGAACGCGAAAAACGTAACTTATGAAATATTCCAGAAAATACTCTTACACACATATTTTCGGTAGAATATTATTTTTGGAAACTAAGAAGTGAAAATGTATTATTTTTGGGAAAAATATATATATTTTGGAATACGTTATTTTGAAAAGGAGTTATATTATATTTCTAAGTCAGACTTAAAAATATATTATTTTCGAAACTACCAAAATACATGTATAAATACCCCCATCATTGGGAAGGAAATAAGCATATGAAATACTTGAGAAGTATGAATACGAAATAGTTGTCTAACTATTATTCCAAAACCTAAAGATATAATGTAAGTTAAAATAATTATTATTATTTTAACGAGAAGTTATAACTTGGAATAATCCCGAAGAAACGTAACTCAAAAACATTGATATTAAACTAAGGCACGGCCCGTTCGTCTAATAGACATTAGTACGTTGTAGGTCGTCGTGTAGCTGACCGAGCTTGAGTTACGAGCAGGAGACGTACTACAGTGAGTTCATGTTCCCCCTTTTCCTTAAATTGTTTTGTTTACTTACTTCGGGGGTGAAATACATGTTACAAAGGGATACTTACAATACAATTGGTATGATTAGCCTAGGAAAGAACCATAGATCATGTGATAGGGTAGGCGGATACTTGGGACCATTAATCCTCGTTGTAGGACCACGGGGCATGAGTGATAGATCTATTTGGGTGTAGCGAGCCCACACCCATGAGGCCAGGGGCGGCCCATAGTGGTGACTATGTCTTCCAGCCGGGAGCCCGGTACAACTTTGCTAGGTTTGAGTCTTCCTATACCGTCACACATATCAGTGGCCTTGCAAACCATTGGTGATATTTTCCTTGTTTGCAATCATACCGGGACATACATACATACAATGTTTACTGTAGGTCCCCTATTTGTATGGATCTTCACAGAATTGTCTTTCCAATCAAGAGTGCGGAATCCTCTTGATCAGAATCTCACAGAAACAAGTAGAAAACAGAAATAGCAATTCACTTTCAAACTGGATCTTTATTGATTATCTATCAACCTTGATTACAATCAATCAAGATCCCTAACCAACACTCAAAATTCGTCCAAGCACAAGCTCTCACGAATTCTATCTCTCAAACAATGTTCTGGCTGATTTTGGCTGATTAACCTAAACCCTAAAGCCTAACCTTGTTTATATAACACAAGGTTACTACTTGGGCTAGGATAAACCACATGAGCTGCGAATTTGGGCAAGGCCCAATTCGTCCCACATCCCCATAAGTATGGGTTTGGTTAGCCCAAACATTACAACTAACTATTACAAAGCTAAACCCGCTAACTGTTTATCGTTTAACTAATTACAAGATATCCAAAGACCAAATCTAAGCTGTTGTCACAAACATGCACCAACAAACTCCCCCTTGACAATAGCTTCATAAAATAACTTTGTCTTCAGTCATCTTGCAATCTTCATGTATTCTTGCACTGTCTTTGGTCTTTGGATAGCTTCAGCTTCAATAGCTTCTGTCAGCAACAGACTCCCCCTAAGCTGATGCATCCAAGCACCAAATCTTCAAAACTTTAGCGTTTGAGTAAACTCCAGTTCAGCATTTGTATAGCAATCTTCACACTCTTCAACTTTGTCTGCAATATAGAAAGGAGGTTCTACCATGCATCCAATCAAACTCTCATCTTCACAGCAACTCATCACTTTAACTTCTCAGCAACACAGCAACTTCTCAGCAACACAGCAACTTCTCAGCAACATACTGCTTCAATCTGTTTACTATAAAACAAACATCTCGAGAAACCATAAGAATTTTTCAACATAAGTTAAACAAATTATTATTATTCAAGAGATTTGTTAAACTGTATAACAGATTAAGCATTTTCCAATTTATCACCAACACGCAAAACTTTTTAATCACACCCTATAACCCGCATGATTTAAAATTTTGAACTCACTTTCTAACACTGTATCCCCCTATCAGTAACAATTCCTCCAAGAATAACAGTTTTCCGTACGTTAAGAATTTTAAACAGAAAAAGACACTATTTTTGTATTTTTATATTTTCTGAAAGCAAGTAAATAACAAAAGCAATAAACACTCTATTTTTGTGAGAATCACTGGTAAGAAGATCATATCAGCACAATCAAACTGTTTTCACACTATTAGATAATTCTTTATTTAATTTTTCGTGAAATGCAGTCCAAGACGATTACCAGTATGTTTGTCCACTTAAACAAAATGCATGAACATTTCAAGTACCATTACCATATGATACGTTAAGGTAATTTTATTTCTGATATACTAGTGTGTCCCACTTCAGGATATACCCCCGCGATCAAGGTATGCACAAAGATTCATCGTAGTAGGTGAGTATACTGATGTCATCCTTTAAGATATCCTAACAGTGCCTAGGTCTGCATATAGTCTGTTTTATCATGTTTTGATTGCTTAACAATGAACACCCAAATAAATACTAATCAAATCCTGGAAATATAAACAACACACTCTATCATGCAAGTATCTTCCCTACCACATATTTCACAAGTCCAATCCAGATTTCTGAAATCTTAACTGGGAATAGGTTGAGAAGAGAACAGAATAGATCTTTAGGAGAGATGGTATAATATACAGATCAAATGAGTTTTCTCAGTTTGATATAGGTTTATTGGGTTTCATTTGGGCACTTGAGGGCCTCTTTCGGGTGTATTAGATCTATAGCGCGACAACGTACAGCTAGGTCAGCATGTATCTGGATGCAGCAGAAGCTGTCGTTGCCTAGCACCTCCAGGTCAGCATATATCTGGATGCAGCAGAGGAGGTACACGACTTTTTTTCAGAGAAGATTTCAGAATCAGATCAAAATTGTGTGTATCGGGACAACATACAGACATTCAAATAGAAATGTGCTAATTCCAAGTGACTTTCTTTCCTGGGGTCATGTACAATTTTAGTTCTGAACAGAAAGACAGCCAAAATATCCCCAGATGAAATAACAGTATAAAGACCCAAAACTTCAGATTTTGGCAATCTATCAACACAAGATTTAAGGTCATTAAACCATACACCACTGATGTGTTCCCCACTCATACACAATTCATTTAAGTTTATATCACATTGGTAAGTTGATTATTTCATGCTTTTTGCCTACTGGTACATCATATAATGAAGCTACTATCACACTTAAGCAATTTAATAACATTTTCAGTGTGACAGTCTAACATGCTGATGTACTATCATTTCTTCTTTTTCACACAGTGATAACTCATTTTGATTTTCTATTTTTTTTATGTTTTTGATTTTTCAAAATTTTTTTATTTTTGATTTTTAAGAAAAGCAGTAAACTATTTACAAAAATTCTTATGAAAAACCAGTTATTCAGGATTCCTCATCCCGTTGAGTTCGACTAAATGTTCAAAGCGAGCCCTGTCAAAAGCTTTAGTATAAAGATCTGCCAGGTTATCTTCAGTGTCAACTCGATGTAATTCAATTAGTCGTTTTTCAGCACAATCCCGTATAAAATGATGACGTATGTCAATATGTTTTGTGCGACTGTGTTTCACGGGATTATTAGTTATAGAAATTGTGGCATTATTGTCTATCATAATAGGAGTACGAGTGAAATCCAAACCGTAATCGCGCATCTGCTGTTGTATCCAGAGAACCTGAGAGCAACAGCTACCCGCAGCAATATATTCAGCTTCACACGTAGATGTAGACACACAGGATTGCTTCTTGCATTGCCAAGACACGATCCTGCCTCCTAAGAACTGACAACCACCTGTTGTAGACTTTATGTTCGACTTGCATCCTCCAAAGTCTGAGTCAGTGTAAGCGACAAAATTCAGATCACTATCAGCTGGATACCACAACCCAAGTTTAGGTTTCCCCTTCAAGTAACGAAGAATACGCTTCACTGCTTTCATGTGTGACTCTTTTGGATTAGCCTGATATCTGGCACACAAGCATACTGCAAACATAATGTCAGGTCTTGAAGCAGTCAAGTACATTAAAGAACCAATCATTGCCCTGTATTGAGTTGGATCAACGTCTTCAGTACTTTCGTGATCTGGGCCAAGATTGTTATTTTCACAAATGGGTGTGTTGAAAGTAGAGCAATCATTCATTTTGAACCGATCCAAAATGTCATACACATACTTTGTTTGATGAATAAACATCCCATCCTCCTTCTGTTCAACTTGTAATCCCAGAAAGTAAGACAGCTCACCCATAGCGCTCATTTCGAACTTACTCTTCATCACCTGCTCAAACTCTTTACACATGCTCTCATCTGATGACCCAAAGATGATGTCATCCACGTACACCTGTACCAGCAGAAAATCTTCCTTCTTCCTCTTGATGAACAGTGTACTGTCAATCTGACCTCTTTCGAAACCATTCTTGATCAGATGTGTAGACAGTGTCTCGTACCACGCCCTGGGAGCTTGATGTAACCCATACAAAGCCTTATCAAGTTTGTACACTCGATCTGGATAGTCTGGATCAACGAACCCATCTGGTTGTGAGACATACACCACTTCTTGGACTTTCCCGTAAAGAAATGCACTATTCACGTCTAGTTGGTAAACTTTGAAGCCCTTGAATGTTGCGAAAGCTAGAAACAAACGAATTGCCTCCAACCTTGCCACTGGTGCAAACACTTCATTGTAATCAATCCCTTCTTGCTGATTGAAACCTTTGACAACCAATCGAGCCTTCAAGAGCCTAATGCTCTGATACCAATTGTAGGTCCCCTATTTGTATGGATCTTCACAGAATTGTCTTTCCAATCAAGAGTGCGGAATCCTCTTGATCAGAATCTCACAGAAACAAGTAGAAAACAGAAATAGCAATTCACTTTCAAACTGGATCTTTATTGATTATCTATCAACCTTGATTACAATCAATCAAGATCCCTAACCAACACTCAAAATTCGTCCAAGCACAAGCTCTCACGAATTCTATCTCTCAAACAATGTTCTGGCTGATTTTGGCTGATTAACCTAAACCCTAAAGCCTAACCTTGTTTATATAACACAAGGTTACTACTTGGGCTAGGATAAACCACATGAGCTGCGAATTTGGGCAAGGCCCAATTCGTCCCACATCCCCATAAGTATGGGTTTGGTTAGCCCAAACATTACAACTAACTATTACAAAGCTAAACCCGCTAACTGTTTATCGTTTAACTAATTACAAGATATCCAAAGACCAAATCTAAGCTGTTGTCACAAACATGCACCAACATTTACAAAGGTTTATACATACTCACATACACATGAACTCGCTCAACTTTTTGTTGATTTTTCAAACTACATGTATTTCAGGAAATTAATCAGATCTGGCAAGTGATGCATGTTAGTGAAGCTGCGCACTTAATAAAGATGTCATCCAGGGTTGTAGGGTTTGGGAGGTGTAACCTCTTCCTAGACGGGTTACATGTCTCCAAACCTCGATTATTTAGAGGTCTTTCATTGAAGTATTATGAACTCGTTTTAAACAAGTCATGATTTGTAACTTATTTTGGGGTTGATGTTTCAGACAAGCATGTTATGGTATTTTCTAAACTGTATTAATGGATGAACATCTCGTATTTTATTCATATAGCTTTGTTGTGATTGTTTCTATGGTATTAAGAAGTCACACCAAATAAACCACGCTTCCGCAAAAGCCAGGGTGTGACAGCTTGGTATCAGAGCCTCGATCATAGCGAACTAGGATTCTTTCGCGAGTCTAGACTATGATCATCAGGGCTCTCACGAAAACATTTTTGCATTGCATACACTAAACGTCCAGATCCATGGCACAAACATTTTACAAACAAAAGGCACAAATACATATTTCAAAATTTATATTTCAGTCTTAGAGACTGAGGGAGTTTAGCCTTAGAGGCTGGGGAAGTTCAGTCTTAGAGACTGAGGGGTTCAATCTTAGAGATTGGGGAGGTTTAGTCTTAGAGACTGGGAGGTTTGGTCTTAGAGACCAGGGAGTTGGTCTTAGAGGCCAGGGAGTTGGTCTTAGAGGCCAGGGAGTTGGTCTTAGAGACCAGGGGATTAGTCTTAGAGACCAGGGAGTTGGTCTTAGAGGCCAGGGAGTTGGTCTTAGAGACCAGGGGATTAGTCTTAGAGACTGGGAGTTGGTCTCAGAGACTAGGGATAAGTCTTAGAGACTGGGAGGGATAGTCTGGGGAAGGCAAGGATGATTACTTGCATACATTGTCGTGACTTACATTCTTATTTGATTTCATATTGATATATGTGCATATGTGTGGTTGTGTTACAGACATCATGTCTTCTTCGAGTGGAGTTTCTGGCGCACTAGACCTCATAGCAGTAGATTCAGATGATCCAATGCCCACGGATCCCGAGATTTATACATCTGATACTGATAGCAGTGACGATGACGATTTCCAGCCTTTTGCTTTGCCGGATCTCGGAGACGATGTTCAGCTCGCTGATGGTATTCTAGTTGGGGATCTACCTCTTGATGAGATCCCTGCTCCCGTTCCCCTTGCCGCAGTTCCTATCGAGGATCTGCCACTTGATGATGATGTCGTTATTCCTGTCATCGAGGTTCCGGTTTTGGAGGTTCCTTCTGATTCTTTTGGTCCAGACTCTTTTGAGTCAGTAGCATCTTCTACTCTCCATGCGCTGGGGTTACAGCGATACCCCACCGACTCAGATTCCGATATGGCCATGTCAGCCGCATCCGATCAGGACCCTGATTTTGACCTTGCTGATGACCCCGATAATGATTTCGACCTTGCTGATGACCCTGATCATGATTTTGACCCTGCTGATGACCCCGATCATGAGTTTGACCTTGCTGATGACGCCGAGCATGAGATAGACTATGCTCCTGATGAGCAGCCATTCGATGCCCCTGTTTCTCCTCACGATCTCGTCCCATATCACGAGATTGGGCATGTGCATGATGATCAGCCCCTAGAGGCTCCTGTTGCTCCTATCGATCAGCCCCTTGTTGTACCCGCTGATCTAGATCTAGCCCCAGCTGACCCTATCCCCTTGCCAGATCATGATGCTATCTTTGCTGAGATACCTGATATTGCACCGATATTACCTGATCCAGTCCTTATGTTTGATGACCATGCTCCGTTTTCCGCCCACATCGATCCTAGATATGCTGACACCCACAATGGGTGGGTCGATGATGACGATTATCCCCCATATGTTAGACCAGTCACTCCCCCTTATGCACCCATCTCTGCACCGATTGATGTTGCCCCTCATTTTCCCCATGTGTCAGATATCCATCGCACCGACCTTCCTATCACTTTCCTCCAGGACATTCCTCCACCTCGTCCTGGGGAGGGTTCGTCGAGACAACAGCCTGCTTTTGTCTCGCCTGTGTCGTCAGCTATCCCATTCATGTCTCAGCTTCCTCGTACTACATCACCTTTTGTACCCCCGGGTGAGCCATTTCTGTGGTCTTCGCCCAATGTTATGCCGTTATCAGACCCGTATCACCCTTTCCATGTTGGATATACCACGGATGACATACTTATATCTCTGCAGTTACAGCAGGACGCGTTGAGCCGACGAGTCCAGGAGCTGGAGAGGATTCCGCGTCCTCCCCCTTGTTATTGTCAGTCTCCTTTTGCTACACCACCAGCTCCTCTTCCACTACACCCGGATTCTGATGTCCGTTTCCTCACTCCAGAGCAGCAGATTGCTTACCTGCTGCGCGTTGTCCACGCACTTGAGGAGGATTGGGTGCATATGCGCCGTTTACTTTTCTTCCCTCCTCCACCTCCACCTCCACCTCCTCCTCCGCCATCAGCGTAGCTATATTTTGGTTTGGTGCAGGTAGATTGTTTTGGTGAGAGAGTCGTAATTGGGCCAACATATGAAGGCTTTTGGAAGACCACGTTTTTGTATATGATTTGTGTAGACTGACTTGTATTTTGGGGTGATGTAACCCTATGATCTTATTTTGATGTATGATGTACTGTGAAACATGTAAAACTATATTGTGGTCATGATTAAATGAAAGCTCAATGGCAACGTTCTCACTACATGCATTGTTGAATTATTTGTTTATATTATAACATGGGATGTTATGTGTTATGAGGCTGATGGATGTTATTACATACGCATATTACTTACTCACTATACTTACTATGACCTGACCAATATGATCTTCTTTTAGAAGATGCCTCCACGACGAGACACACGTCTGCCTACTACTGAGGCAGAACTACAGGAACGTATTTCAAAGGCAATAGCAGATTATGAGGCCTCGCGCGCCGAAACAAGCAGGAATACCTCAAACAACAACAACAACAACAACAACCCACCCAATGGCTGTACTTACAAACAATTTCTGAATTATAAGCCCTTGAATTTTGACGGCACCGGGGGTGCTGTGGGCTTTGTTCGATGGGCAGAAAAGACCGATTCGGTGCTAAGGATGAGCAAGTGCGCACCAGATCAGCAAGTTACCTACATCACCGGTCTGTTCATAGATGGAGCGCTGTCGTGGTGGAATCTCCAGGTCCAAACCCTGGGAGAGGCAGCGGCTTATGCGTTGACTTGGAACGAACTGAAGGAGCTCATGCGAAAGAAGTACTGCTCCAGGGCAGAAGTCTAGAAATTAGAAACTGAATTCTGGAACCTTAAAATGGACGGCCCGAAAATCGCCGAGTATGTTCAGAGATTCCATGATCTGTCACACGTGGTACCCTATATGGTTACTCCTGAATTCAAACGCGTGGAGCGTTTCATCTGGGGGTTGGCACCCAAGATCATGAGTATGGTAACAACGTCCAAGCCACCAAAAATTACCGAAGCCATTGATCTCAGCGTGGCACTTACTGAGGAAGCAATCAGATTGAACAAGTTTTCAATCTCTGAACCGAAAAAGAAGGAGACACACGTCAAATCATCGAGCGAGAACAAGAGGAAGTTCTCAAACTTCAAAAAGGGTACCAGCAGCACAAGCGCACCAGCCAGGGCAAGAGGAAAAGGGTATATGGGCACCTTGCCCAAGTGTAATGCGTGTCAGTTGCATCACGAGGGACGATGCATATCAGGAAAATGTGAAGCATGTGGAAGAGTTGGGCAATCGAAGGAAACTTGTTGGGTTGATACTGGTGCGGGTCGTGGTAACAGTGGTCAAAGGAGTTCTGGTAACAACAACCGGGGTGGTAATGGATTTGGGAACCGCCCACAAGGAAATAATGGAGGCAATGGTAACCGTGGGAATTTTGCGAATCAGGCTGGAAGTGGGAATCGCAACCAGAACAATGCTCAGGGCGGTAATGGGAATGGTCGAGGACCAGGGTGCTTCAATTATGGAGATGTTGGGATTGAACCCTACCAGAGGAACAGATAATGAAAGCCAAAACCGGATCATGACAGTGGATTCACAATAAGCAGCAGTTTAAACTAAGTCTTCTCCCTTGAAGGTGATTATAACATTTGATGGCCTTACAACCACTGCCCGGATACACCTGTTGCTGTTCTTCTAACTACTGATGAAGCCAGAAAACTGCTGAGAACTAAACACTGCTTGTACAATCTGCTGATGACAAAACCCTGCCCAATCAAGGACTGATCAACCTTGAGGAAAGCACTGACATAAAGAGAGAGCAGTAGTTTAGTATATCATCTGTTTCATGTATAGTCAGTAGTTAAGGTTTAGCAGTGTTTGTATAAGAACAGTAGATATAGGTTGTTAGGCTGTTAGACGTCGCTTTCATGGTGACGTCAGCTGAGATGCCTCAGCGGTTTGGATTGTCTATAAATGGAGCAGTACTCTGTACTGTTACATTTGATTCGTTCTGAGAGAGTTCTTCTCCTCAGTTCAATCCTTTCATCTTGTGCAACCAACCACTGTAGTATCAGGCTGAGGGGGAGCTTAGTTTGTAAGCTTGCAATGTAATCTTTTGCTTTGAATTGTAATCTTTCGACTCTATGAAAAGCAAATGTTTATCAAACTATTTTCTCCTTTGATTGTGTTTACAAAGTTTGTTATTCTTTTCGCTGCACTTTACATTGTTTCATATTCATTCATTGTTCAAATCATACAAACGCACACAATCATGAGAGCCTCCGATCTTAACAATTGGTATCAGAGCCAGGACAGTCAAATTCGATCTAACAATCGATTTGACATAACTGTTCGGCTCATAATTCATTGATACTAAGGTTGGGTGCATTTAGTTGAAAAACAGAGTACCGAGTAAACCATGTTCAAAGTGGTTATTCAAAAACTCTGTAAATCAACCAAGATGTCATATGACACACAAATCTCACACAACAAGTGATTTCATGCACAAGACACTCATGGTTTTAGATCTGAAAACATATCTGTTAAAACTACGGGATTATTTCTTATGTTCAAAATTGATTTCAACTGTTGCTGTGAAATCTGTGATGTCACTGTATTAGATGATAAAGTTAAACCTCAGATTAACAAAAACCTATGTTCATAAAAACATTAGTGTTTTTGTTTACTCAAAAAGAGGGAAATTAAGACGTTAGTTAGTTAGATCTTATTGTATTGAAAAACAGGTTGAGAATCCTTCAAAAAGGACCAAAATCAATTTTGTTAAGAATACATTAAGAAAATTAGCAAGTCAAAAATGTCCAGATCATGGGTAATGTGAAATTTGGCATACGCATTTGCAAAAATGACCAAATCTCTTAAAAACGTTGCCATAAAATGATTCTGGAATAAAAGTATTCTTCCCTTAGAACCTTTCAGTAAGTATTTGAAAACTTATCAATGGAAAGGGTAAAAAGGGAAGAAGATAATCATAAAAAACTCAGAAGTGTGTGTTTTATCTCAAAACTTTTGAAGTCAGAAGAAAAGAGTATAAACATAAAACATTTTAGAGTCAAAAGTTGGGGTAAAAATGGTCATCAAAGCAACTGTGTGCAGTCATTGGTTCAGGAAAAGGTTCAGGTAACCATGGTATTTCCAGTGAATAAGCTTTCAAAAGAGGACTAGACAAACTTTTCTAAATAATCACGTAGTAACAAAGTCTATAACAAGATTTTGAAAAACTCATGTGAACATGTGTCCTCATTTCTGTTTGTTAATCAATCAACAAGAAAATGGTACCAAACAGTGGACAAAATGCAGTTAAAATTCATACCACTGTCTTCAACCACTGACCATTCTCATAAACTTGAGCATGAGATGATTATGTGCTTTATTGTTGTTTTACCAGGTTCTTTTGATGCTGTTTTTAGAAAATCCTTTAATTATTTTTTTCTAAAAAGGATTTTCTCGAATAAAGCAGGATATATTATTCTCTATTTTTTTAATGATATATTTCGAACTTTTACTGGTTTTTGATAGTAAAAGTTTCAATCTCCTGTCAGGATAGATAACCTTTATTTTTGTTGGTTAATTTATCCTCAAGCAGATCAAAAGAAAATGGTATAGTTGTCAAGGTCATGACAAGCTCAAGTTTGTTCTTACTTTATAAAAAGGATTGATTGTCAACAGATCTTAAAATACTTGGGCACTCATGTTTTAATTCAAATATTATAACAAGGATGAGTTGCCTTGGTAAAAAGTCTACATCATCTGGGGTACTAAACCACTGTCAGAAATTTGAAAAAGCTTCAAAATGTGCAAATGACTTGTGGTAAAACCTTGAATGAAAATTCCTGTAAAAGTTGCTGATATAATGTGTTTTCAAATCATCACCATTATTTTACCTCTAACCACTGTCTTGTTCAAACATCTTTTTACTAAATATTGTCCACTGCTGAAAGTCAGCCACTGATCCTTCATTTTTCTTGGCAAGCACTGATGCTCAAAATCAGTGTCTTATCCACTGATATACTATCTACTGATAGTAAAAATCATCCACTGATGTCACATTATTACCGTTGTAACTACTGATGCTTGGTACATCAGTGGCTCTCAAAACAATTGTTCTCCATTTTTCATCCATATCATCAGAGGTTGACACGTGGTCAGTTTTTAGCCATCAGATCTTAATAACCGCTGCCACATCAGCGATCATTTTTTTTCCTAATAAAACCCTGATCAAAACCCCAAACAGGGTTTTACACTGTCGAATTGAATTCTAAAATTCCCTTCTCAAAGCAGTTTCTAAACCTTCGTCCCAAATCATTCTCTATTCTTCCGCATCAAAATGACGAAATCAAAAGCAAAATCAAAATCAAAATCACCATCATCTTCCAACGAGGTCGCTCAAACGGCCGCTGAATCCGTTGAAATACCATACAAATCTCCTCATAACTATGTGGGTTTACTCACAAAACCCACAAACAACCACACCTTCGATTCCATCATTGACACCTTATCTGAATCAAAGTACAAAACTTTGATAATAGCAGACACTCCCATTTACTTACAAACCCAGAGAGAGTTTTGGAAAAAGGCGACGCTTGAAAAACAAGACGATAAAGTCATAGCCATTAACTCCTCGATACAGGGTAAAGTGATTCAAATCACTCCGCAATCAATCTCAAAAGTCTTCAAACTCGATGATCAGAAAGGTAAAACTTCCTTTGACAAAAACGAGTTAAAAGCTGATTTTCTGAGAAGGGGATATGTAGAACAATCAAAGGTAGATACCTTACAAAAAGGTTATTTCCCATTTGCACCCAGATTTTTATTTCACACACTTTTGATGTGTGTTTCAAATAAAACAACAATGTTTAACGAAATACCATTGAAGATTCAATGGCTATGCTATTTTAAATAATAAAGATTACAACTACTCCCAGGAAATCTTTAATGAATTGATAAAGAATGTTGATAGTAAAACATTCTTACTCTTTCCAAGGTTTTTAAGCTACTATTTTAAACAAAAATTTGAAAAAGAAAATGAAAACTTGCTAAAACAAGGTGTTTATTTTCAAATAAAAAGCTTAACACCTGAAACATTCACTAGAATGTTGGCACCAATAAAAACAAAAGCAGAGGTGTCTAAGCAGAATTTAGCAGTTACCACTGCTCCTCAGACATCTGCTGCTGAGCCCACTGCTCCAGGTGATCATAGCAGCACTACCACTGCTTTGAAACCCACACCTGCCACTACCAAAAATACCAAAAAGAAAACATCCAGAAAGCCCCCAAACCCAAAACAAAGGCAACTCTGGAAGATGAGATCCCAGAGCAAATGCCAGTGACAACACAAATGTCACCACAAACCACTGCTGCTACTTCCTCACATCAGTTGGTAGAAAGATCTCCACCTTTGCCTCATACTCCTCCTGCATCCTCACAAAAGGATCAGGTTGTAAGCACAGGGACCCCACAATATGAAGCTCTGGATTCAATCGGATCCATCTTCCTCAGTCCTGATCCCAAGGACATGTCTCTTTCAACTCCCATACCCTCACCAATAATATTACCACAATCCATGCTACCTTTGTTGCATGCAGTTGTTATAGCTCAGACACAAACCAGTTCCTCTCAATCACTCATCAAAGAGAGTACACTCCAACAAGTGACTGGGTCTGATGCTTATACCTCTGCTATCCCAGCAACAACTGAGGAGGTTACACCCCCTGAGTTACAAGTAACTCTAGGTGGTAGTTCAAGTGGAGCAGCAACTACAACTGATGGATCAACAGGTCTTCAGTTGGACAGTTGTTTCATTAATAAGACTCCCTTGAAGGCAATTTCTTCCATAGCACCATCGGTAACCACCAGTGAGTTGGTTCTAACCACTGGTACCGTCAAAGGTTTATCAAGTGCTGAAGAAAGAAGTCCCCAGTACCAAGAACAAGGGGCATCAATGGGTGATTTTTAGGACTCAGTTCCTAAGTCACACATTGATACAACCACTACAGGTGGGGATTCAGATGATCCCATTAAAGTGGGTGATGATTCAAAATACCAGGAATTGACGGGAAGAGTTGAAAAACTGGAAACCTCAGTTGCTGAAATAAAGGATATGGTGCAAGAGATTTTAAAAGCTCTAAAAGCACAATCCACTGCTGTTCCACCACAAGCACCTGTTCCACCTTAAGCATCTGCTCCACCATAAACAATTGCTGCAAATGAGCTCTGGAATATCTTTCAACCCATGCTTGAAAAACAAAAACAAATGGCTGATCAGCAGCATGCTATACATGTACAAATGCTGACAAACATGGTGGAGTCAAGATTTAAAGATACTCAAGCAGACATCAAGGCTATAAAGGCCAGCATACAAAAGACTGCCCATGGTGAAAAAGTTCCTTCAACCATCTTCTTCATGGATAAACCCCTTCCAGATAATGCCAAAATGGGGGAGAAAATCCAGTTGAAGAAAAAGGGAATTGAAGATGGCCTGTATATTGAACCAGAACAAGAAAAACAGCCATCTAAATCCTCAACAGGGTCAAAATCTCAAACCACAAAATCTCATATTTCCATCCAAACAACTGATACACCAGTAGTTACAAAAACTGCTAGCAGTAGCCAAACAGCTGTCATCTCATCAACACACACAACTTCACCACACACCACCAAAACCACTGCCCTACCACCATTACCTCCTGTCATAAAACAGAAGATAACAGATGTTAAAACATCTGTTGTAATGACAACAGCAGTTGGAACACCAGTTGTTTCAACAGCTGTTAGTCAATCACAAACACAAACCACTGCCATTTCATCTCAAACCACTGAGCCACCCAAGACATCATCAGCTTCTCCTACAATAAAAAGGAGAAGGATTTTCATATCTGATGATTCACCACCACCATCACCACCATCAAAAACTACCTCACCACCTTCATCCTCTGCTCAAAAGCAGAAGACATCTACTGACACATCAGTAGTTGTAATGACAACAGCAGTTGAAACACCAGTTGTTTCAACAGCTGTTAGTCAACCATCCACCACTGCTCTCATCATTCCTACCTCACAACCAAAACCCTCTTCATCAGTAAAGCTTCACAAAATAAAAAGAGAAACAACTCAGCCTACTGATGAAAAGTATGATCCTGTTGCTGCTAAATATCCACTGGAACTAGAAGCTGTGAAAAAAGAGATGAGACAATTTTACACTGAGGATGATCCTTCAAAAAGAAGATTTCCTTCTCTCATAGGTTTTGTAGTTCCAGAAGACATGGATGAATATCTTGAGATGAAAGCAAGGCAAGCAAAGATCAGAGCTAAGCTCGAATGCAAAGATCAAGGTGATGAAGCCATTGCTGAAAAATTGGAATTTTTACTCTCAAAAGTCAAGCTGATGGAAAACTATGCACAAGATCTGAGCAAAGAGAAGGTAGATCAACGAAAAACAATGAGACAAGAATATCTTGCATATATAATGAAAGAAAAATTCTATCAAGCTGAAGAAAACCAATTTGAAGAATGGCCACTGGTTGCCTTGAAGCATGAAGCAAACAGGATTGAAAGGGTTAAAAATAATCCAAGCAAGAAGAAGACAGCTCCAAATTGGAACAAGTACAAAAAGCTAATTACTGATCTTACTTCTGAGTACAAAAGGAAGAAACAGGAGTTGGTGGATGCAAAAGTGGACACTGCCAATGCCATATCAAAATGGTCAAAGCAGCATACTGATGAAGCTTATGAACGGCTGAAGAAAAGAAAGATAACAGTCTCAGGCACTTCTAAAAGGCTAGACTACAACAAGATAGAACAATAGCTGGATTCTCTCAAAACACTGATCACATCAAAAGTTAGCCCGAGCCTTGTGATAAACCAAGAGAAAGGGAAACTGCTGACTAGTGAAGAAGAAAAAGAAAAGGAAGCTGAGTACTTCACAGAAGCCATCAAGAAAATGGGTCTAAAAGAAGATAGTTCAGTGAGCCTTCAAAACCTTTTCAAAAAGGTACTAACCAAACCTGCATCACCAAACATTTCAGCAGATATCTCAAACAGTGAGCTTGATCAACAAGAGACACAAGAGCAAATTGACAAAGAAGTTGCAGAAGATATAGCTGCAGCAAATGAAGTCATAGAAGAAGCTTTCAAAACAATGTCTGAAGTTCAGGATACTGCTTTACAATTTTTCTCAAGGCCAATATCTCAAAAATCATCTTCAAATAAATCTCTCCCAAGAAACCCATTTGGTTTAAAAATACTAAAGTGGCTCTCTGATCAAAAGACCCATGTATTGACCCTGGTCAGAATCAATGGTGAAGTGAAGCATATATCAAGGAATCAAGCACTAGGCCTGGGTGTTGAAGATCTACAAGATCTCCTTGAGCTTACACTGTGTCGGGATGAAGATGATACAAGTTCTCAGGATTTTGAGCTGAAATTTAAAGAACAAGTCAAAGAACTTCTGACGAGGAATAAAAATCCAGAATAATGAAGGGTTTTGGCATTATCTGTTCCAGGGGGAGATTGTTGGGATTGAACCCTACCAGAGGAACAGATAATGAAAGCCAAAACCGGATCATGACAGTGGATTCACAATAAGCAGCAGTTTACACTAAGTCTTCTCCCTTGAAGGTGATTATAACATCTGATGGCCTTACATCCACTGCCCGGATACACCTGCTGCTGTTCTTCTAACTACTGATGAAGCCAGAAAACTGCTGAGAACTAAGCACTGCTTGTACAATCTACTTAGGACAAAACCCTGCCCAATCAAGGACTGATCAACCTTGAGGAAAGCACTGACATAAAGAGAGAGCAGTAGTTTAGTATATCATCTGTTTCATGTATAGTCAGTAGTTAAGGTTTAGCAGTGTTTGTATAAGAACAGTAGATATAGGTTGTTAGGCTGTTAGACGTCGCTTTCATGGTGACGTCAGCTGAGATGCCTCAGCGGTTTGGATTGTCTATAAATGGAGCAGTACTCTGTACTGTTACATTTGATTCGTTCTGAGAGAGTTCTTCTCCTCAGTTCAATCCTTTCATCTTGTGCAACCAACCACTGTAGTATCAGGCTGAGGGGGAGCTTAGTTTGTAAGCTTGCAATGTAATCTTTTGCTTTGAATTGTAATCTTTCGACTCTATGAAAAGCAAATGTTTATCAAACTATTTTCTCCTTTGATTGTGTTTACAAAGTTTGTTATTCTTTTCGCTGCACTTTACATTGTTTCATATTCATTCATTGTTCAAATCATACAAACAAACACAATCATGAGAGCCTCCGATCCTAACAGGAGACATGGGGCACTTTAAGCGGGAATGCCCGAAACTCAATCATGCACAAGGCAGAGTCTTCAACATAGGTGCAAGGGAAGCACGCCAAGACCCGAATGTTGTCATTGGTACGTTCCCTATAAATCAACGCTTTGCATCTGTACTATTTGACACTGGTGCCGACTATAGTTTTGTATCGCTAGAATTTAAGAATATGCTTGGGTTAGCTGCTAGTAAGTTAGACATTCCGTACTCAATTGAACTGGCCAACGGAAAGCTAGTAGAAACAAATGAAGTTATCAGAGGATGCGTTATAGAATTGGGAGAACACGAGTTTACACTGGATCTACTGCCAATCGAATTGGGAAGTTTCGACGTGGTAGTAGGGATGGATTGGTTGTCAAGCAACCGAGCCGAAATTGTATGGCACGAGAAGACCATTCGCATCCCAATGGAAAATGGAGAAACGATTGTGGTACATGGAGAGAAGCACGATACACCCTTGAGGATCATTAGTTGTTTAAAAGCTAGAAGGTGTTTGAAGAAGGGATGTGTTGCCTTCTTGGCACACATCGTGGATAAGGAAGCCGCGGTGCCAAAGATAGAAGATATTCCAGTCGTGAAGGAGTATCCTGAAGTCTTTCCAGAAGACTTGCCAGGATTGCCGCCACAAAGACAAGTCGAGTTTCATATTGACTTAGTTCCAGGCGCCGCGCCTGTAGCTAAGGCACCCTATCGACTTGCGCTTTCGGAAATGCAGGAATTGTCGACACAACTTCAGGAGTTGTTAGACAAGGGATTTATCCGACCAAGCTTCTCGCCTTGGGGAGCTCCAGTTTTGTTCGTTAAGAAGAAGGATGGCAGCTTCCGCATGTGTATTGACTACCGGGAGCTGAACAAGTTGACAATTAAGAACAGATATCCTTTGCCAAGGATTGACGACCTATTCGATCAGTTAAAAGGTTCAAGCTTCTACTCAAAGATCGACCTTCGATCAGGTTATCACCAATTGAGGATTCAAGAGGAGAGTATACCAAAGACGGCCTTTAGGACTCGCTATGGGCATTACGAGTTCCTGGTTATGCCGTTTGGGTTGACAAACGCACCAGCGGTATTCATGGATTTAATGAACAGAGTCTGCAAGCCCTACCTCGATAAGTTTGTAATCGTATTCATTGACGACATCTTGATCTACTCAAAGACGAAAGAAGAACATGAGCATCATCTAAGAGCCATTTTGGAGCTGCTTAAAAAGGAAAAGTTGTACGTGAAGTTCTCGAAGTGCGAGTTCTGGTTACGCGAAGTTTAGTTTCTTGGTCATGTGGTGAATGGAAACGGAATCCATGTGGATCCTACAAAGATTGAAGCGATCAAGAACTGGGAGACTCCGAAGACGCCAACCGAGATTCGACAATTCTTAGGTTTGGCTGGTTACTATCACAGGTTCATTGAGGATTTCTAAAAAATCGCTCAACCTTTGACCTCCCTTACGCAGAAAGACAAGAAGTTTGATTGGGGAGACAAACAAGAAAAAGAATTTCAGTTGTTGAAAAACAAGCTTTGCGATGCACCAATCTTATCTCTACCCGAAGGCAAGGACGACTTCGTGGTATATTGCGACGCCTCGCGTCAAGGTTTAGGCTGAGTGCTGATGCAGCGACAAAAAGTTATAGCTTATGCTTCACGCCAGTTGAAGGTCCACGAGAAGAATTATACCACACATGATTTGGAATTAGGCGCGGTGGTATTTGCTTTGAAAATCTGGCGACATTACTTGTATGGTACGCGATGCACAATATTTACTGATCACAAGAGCCTGCAGCATATTTTTGATCAAAAAGAGCTTAACATGAGGCAAAGACGCTGGGTTGAACTATTGAACGATTATGACTGTGAAATTAAGTATCACCCAGGGAAGGCGAATGTGGTCGCAGATGCCTTAAGTCGGAAGGAAAGGATTAAGCCCATAAGGGTTAGGGCTTTGGAAATGATTGTTCAAACAGACCTCACATTGCGCATTCGTGCTGCGCAAAGGGAAGCTCTTAAAAGGGAAAATCTTGAGAACGAGTATCTCCGGGGAATGGAGAAGCAATTAGTACCAAAGGAGGATGGAACATTGTATTTCTTGGGAAGAATTTGGGTTCCCCTCTTTGGTTGTTTGAGAGAAGTTATTTTTGATGAAGCACATAAATCATGGTACTCGATCCATCCAGGATCTGATAAAATGTACCAAGATCTAAAGGATTTTTATTGGTGGCCGAGAATGAAAGGCGACGTTGCAATATATGTTGACAAATGTTTGACTTGCGCCAAGGTAAAGGCCGAATACCAGAAACCTTCAAGCCTCTTGCAACAACCCGAAATACCTCAGTGGAAATGGGAACAGACCTCCATGGACTTTATAACAAAATTGCCAAGGACGCCCCGAGGTCATGATACAATCTGGGTAATTGTAGACCGTCTGACCAAATCCGCACACTTTTTGGCAATCAAGGAGAAAGATAACACGAGTAAGCTCGCTGAGCTATACCTGAGAGAGATAGTTACACACCATGGAGTACCTCTTTCAATTATCTCCGATAGAGATGGAAGATTCGTGTCAAGGATTTGGAAATCCTTTCAAGAAGCTTTTGGTTCTCAGTTGAATCTGAGTACTGCTTCTCACCTACCATTGGTTAAATTTTCATACAATAATAGTTATCATGCAAGCATTCAAGCCTCACCGTTCGAAACTCTCTATGGGCGTAAGTGTCGATCACCCTTATGCTGGGCAGACGCGGGTGATAGACAATTAGTTGGTCCGGAATTGGTTCAGGAAACAACAGAAAAGATTTTGCAGATCCGAGAACGCATCAATGCGGCTCGTGATCGACAAAAGTGTTATGCGGACCGCAGAAGAAAACCTCTGGAATTTGAGGTGGGAGATATGGTATTGTTGAAGGTTTCACCCTGGAAGGGTGTGGCACGCTTTGGGAAGCGTGGGAAGTTGAACCCCAGATACATTGGTCCATTCAGAATTCTGGAACGGATTGGTCTCGTAGAATACAAGTTGGATTTACCTGCAGAGCTAAATGGCGTTCATGATACATTCCATGTATCAAATTTGAAAAAGAGTCCAACTCAAGAAACAATGGTCATTCCTGCCGACGAAGTTCATGTTGACGACACACTCCACTTTATTGAAGAACCAGTTGAGGTTATGGATTGGAAAGTTAACAAAACACGCCGGAGTAGTGTCAAGCTCGTCAAGGTTCGATGGAATGCACGACACGGCCCAGAATTCACTTGGGAACGTGACGATCGAATGAAGGAAAAATACCCACATTTGTTCCCCAAGACCCCTGCAACTAGAAGCAGAACCTAAAATTTCGGGACGAACTTTTCTTAACGGGGGGAGAATGTGACAACCCTCATAATTACAGGTATCCGTACAATTAATTAATGTTAATTACGTGCTTAATAACTGTGCTTGATTACAACTGATGATGTCAACTGCTTTCTTATTTCTGTATCATACATACATATGCATCACATTTCATACTGTCACTCCATTCATTACATAAAAATTTTAGTGACATACTTGATGCACAAAGCACAATTAGCACACTGAGCGGATAACTCAAAAATATACTGACAGTGCCAGTACATAGACAGATAGTGTTTGGAGACCTAGTATGGGCCAGGGACAAGGTACTACACCAGTATAGTGTGTAGGGAAGTGAGGACCATAAAACTGGGTCACTAGGTGATAGTTAAAGTGTCGGGAAGTGCCTAAAACCCACTAATAATGCAGAATTCTGCATTATTTATCAGAAATTCAGCATTTAATATGCTAGCAATGTGCCAAAAATATGGCGGAATGGTCCTGTACGCTTTCCTAAGTGCCGGGAATTAATTGTGTTACAAAAAGACACATAAAAGACACCATAAGGAATAATTAAGCACCTTAACGGAACGGTATCTAACCGAATAACCAGACATTACCCGGGACACCAAATTTTTGTCAAACACATTGTTTTATTATTTCTTGGCTAGTCATGATCCCCGTACACCATAACACCCACTAAAATATCCACTAACTAACCTATGTAATCATATACTTGGAATTTGACTAACATTTACCTACTAACCATTCAAAGTTTCATTTTACCCCCCCCCATACGAACTTACGGTCCAAGGGACCCCACCAAATCACCACCATATTTGCTAGATTTTATCTCATATTTTATGTAGATATTACTTGATACATTGGACAAGATATTAAGAAGTTATGATTATAAGTATGGTGTGTGAGACCATTCATATCTTTACCATATCTTCACAAAACTTCACACATCTTTCTCACTCTCCATCTCTCCCTCTCGGCTCATACTAGAACCGCCACCACCATCACCTTACAACCCTTATCCAACCATTGTAAGCTACATTCAAGCATTAGAAGGTGATTAAAGAAGATTGTAGCTTGTGGATCATCAAGGAGCTTCATTTCTTGCTTTCTCACACCATTTTCACCATCTTTTTCACTAGAGATCTCCCCTAGCTTTAAGCTAGTAGTAAGTTCTTGATTTACTCTTATTTACTTCTAATTTTATGGTTAAAAGTTGTAGTATGTTAATTATATCAAGAACACTAAGAACATGAACTATAAGATTAAACATAAAGCTTACATAAAGAGGAAAACATAAAGAAATGTTATTTGTAGGATGTTGTTATGAATATGTTGTTAATTTCTTAGTGATTCTTGGTTATGTGATGTTAATCACCATATGAAGCTTGTTAAATGATGTTTAGAAACATGATTTAACAAGACTAGGAAGGTGATTATTGATACATGAAATAATCATCTTCTAGTTAAATATGAACTTGATAAAAATGAATTTCTTGAAATATAAATGAACAAAGTAAGTTGATGATCATATAGATCCGAGAATTACAAGAGACTTTTCTACGCAAACAAAGTTTAAAAATCGATTTTTAAAAGATTATGACCTTTACATACACTTACACCATTTTTGGAAATGAAATAAGTGTAGAAACCTTTTATTTACAAGAAGAGTTCAAAAGATTAATTTTTGTAAAAATCGTTTACAAGTTGTAAACACTTAACTCTTTTAAGAAAATGATTTTTAAAGAAACGAATACACTTTGGAAAATAACTAAGTCCACTAAACGCTTTACCAAGTTACTACGCGTTTTCGGGATGTATCAAGTTCATGATTAATATGAAACGCATATAGTTTTTGCTCTCGGTGATGTAGAGTTGTTTAAAGGATAATTGTTGATGATTATTGTTATTATTTTGAAAAGAAAATGATATGCTTATTAGCATGGACGCCTCCATTTACAAAGGAAACTCTGGCGAAATTTCCTAAAAATCCCAAGACTTAGAAATTATTTCTAACAAGTGTTCATAAATATGTTTTAAACATTGTCTTTCAAAATAAACTTCGCCATAAGTATTGTTACAAAATTTCAAAGTGTTGGAGGTGGGTTTTCGTAAATAAAAGCGGATAAATATATATTTAGAGTATATATTTTATACTAAAACGCTTGTGTGAATAGTTGTTCGATTTACGAACTAGTTATATTATTTTAGGGCAAAATAATGTAACTTATCAAAACACCATCACATTTATAACTCCAGAATAATACCGAAAATTACAAGGAATAAATATTTAAGTTACACACTTGGTACCGTGAAACCGAACGCGAAAAACGTAACTTATGAAATATTCCAGAAAATACTCTTACACACATATTTTCGGTAGAATATTATTTTTGGAAACTAAGAAGTGAAAATGTATTATTTTTGGGAAAAATATATATATTTTGGAATACGTTATTTTGACAAGGAGTTATATTATATTTCTAAGTCAGACTTAAAAATATATTATTTTCGGAACTACCAAAATACATGTATAAATACCCCCATCCTTGGGAAGGAAATAAGCATATGAAATGCTTGAGAAGTATGAATACGAAATAGTTGTCTAACTATTATTCCAACACCTAAAGATATAATGTAAGTTAAAATAATTATTATTGTTTTAACGAGAAGTTATAACTTGGAATAATCCCGAAGAAACGTAACTCAAAAACATTGATATTAAACTAAGGCACGGCCCGTTCATCTAATAGACATTAGTACGTTGTAGGTCGTCGTGTAGCTGACGGAGCTTGAGTTACGAGCAGGAGACGCACTACAGTGAGTTCATGTTCCCCCTTTTCCTTAAACTGTTTTGTTTACTTACTTCAGGGGTGAAATACATGTTACAAAGGGATACTTACAATACTATTGGTATGATTAGCCTAGGAAAGAACCATAGATCATGTGATAGGGTAGGAGGATACTTGGGACCATTAATCCTCGTTGTAGGACCACGGGGCATGAGTGATAGATCTATTTGGGTGTAGCGAGCCCACACCCATGAGGCCAGGGGCGGCCCATAGTGGTGACTATGTCTTCCAGCCGGGAGCCCGATACAACTTTGCTAGGTTTAAGTCTTCCTATACCGTCACACATATCAGTGGCCTTGCAAACCATTGGTGATCTTTTCCTTGTTTGCAATCATATCGGGACATACATACATACATACATACAATGTTTACAAAGGTTTATACATACTCACATACACATGAACTCGCTCAACTTTTTGTTGATTTTTCAAACTACATGTATTTCAGGGAATTAATCGGATCTGGCAAGTGATGCATGTTAATCAAGCTGCGTACTTAATAAAGATGTCATCTAGGGTTGTAGGGTTTGGGAGGTGTAACCTCTTCCTGGACGGGTTACATGTCTCCAAACCTCGATTATTTAGAGGTCTTTCGTTGAAGTATTATGAACTCGTTTTAAACAAGTCATGATTTGTAACTTATTTTGGGGTTGATGTTTCAGACAAGCATGTTATGGTATTTTCTAAACTGTATTAATGGATGAACATCTTGTATTTTATTCAAAAATTTAGCATAAAGATTTTATTTTCTTAATAAACTTAGAAGTGCGTGCAAATGCTTTGCATGTTCCTCTTTACTCTTAGAGTAAATGAGAATATCATCTATAAAGACAATTATGAATTTATCCAAATATGGCTTACATATTCGGTTCATCATGTCCATGAATGCAGCTAGGGCATTGGTTAAACTAAATGGCATGACAGTAAATTCATAATGGCCATACCTTGTTCTGAAGGCGGTTTTAGGAATGTCCTCTTCATGTACCTTTAATTGATGATATCCTGTCCTTAAATCGATTTTTGAGAAAAATCGTGCTCCTTGCAACTGATCAAACAGATCATCTATTCTTGGTAATGGATACCGATTCTTAATCGTGACCTTGTTCAATTCACGGTAGTCAATGCACATACGCATTGATCCGTCCTTCTTTTTTACAAACAAAATTGGCGCTCCCCAAGGTGATGAACTTGGTTGTATGAATCCTTTCTCTAATAATTAGTCTAACTATTTCTTCAGTTCTTGCATTTCTGCAGGTGCTAATCGGTAAGGTGCTTTGGCAATTGGTGTTGTCCCTGGTATTAAATGGATTCTGAATTCAACTTCCCTATCTGGAGGTTGTCCTGGTAGTTCTTCTGGGAATACATCTAAAAACTGGGATACTACTGGAATATCCTTTAATTCTTTTCCTTTAGTGTTAGTGATTATAGAAATCAAATACACTAATGATCCTTTTCTTATGTAACTTGCTGTTTTCATCACAGAGATGAATTTAGTGGATCTAGAGGTTTTATATCCTTTAATTGTGATCTTTTCACCTTTTGGTAAATTTACTTGAATTGACTTTTGATCACACAAAATACTGGCTTTATTGGCTATTAATCAATCCATTCCTAATACAACATCAAATCCTGCCAGATTCATGGGGTAAAGGTTTGCAATAAATTTCTGATTTAGAATTTCTATTCTTGCTCCCTGCAAGATCTCAGAAATCCTAATGGTTTCCCCATTTGTTGTCTCTACTAGACATTCTTGTGGAAGTTTTGTTAATAATTGATTAAGAAGTTTGCAAAATGAAGTATTAATAAAACTTTGGTTCGCACCAGAGTCAAATAATACTTTAGTAAAAGCATCATTAACTAAAAACGTACCAGTGATCACATTCGGGATCATCTTTGCTTCTTCTGCAGTCAGAACAAATGCTCTAGCATTTTTGGTATTCTTGTTATTCGTAGCTGGAGCTAATTTTGGACAATTAGGCTTTATATGACCTTGTTCTCCGTAGTTGTAGCATATCCTATTGCTAACCTTTTTCCTGCAATCTTCCTCCTTGTGTCCCGATATTTTGCAAAAATTACAGGATATGGAGCATCTTCCTAAATGCTTCTTTTTGCAATATTTACAGTATGGTGCAGAGGTAGAGCCTACATTTTTCCCACGGTTGGAATTTCCAGAACGAAATTCTTGTGTAAGCTTCTGGGTTAGGTTCCTCCTTTGATCTTCTTCTCGCGTACGGACCAATTCATCTGTCAAGGTGTTGGCTAGTTCTACAGCTTCTTCTATGGTTTGGGGTCTAGCTGCCTTGACTACGTGCCTTGTCTCCCCGATTAATCCCCAGATGTAACGGGAGATTAATACTGGTTCCGGTGAAGCAAGGGTTGGCACTATTCTAGCATATTCAAAGAATAACTTAGTGTACCCCTTACTATCCACACCAGTCATCCTAAGGTTTAAGAATTTGTTTGCTATCTGTTCTTTTTATTAGGAGGACATAATTTCATTTCTACCATGTTTTTAAACTCCTCCCATTCCATATTGTAAATTCTATCACTTCCTCTAGACTGGAGGATAGTGTTCCACCACTCTAGTGCTGAATTCTTAAACATATTAGAAGCAAACATTATCTTATCTTCTTCTACACATTTGCTTATTCTTAAGACTGCCTCAGTCTTTTCTATCCAGCGTAGGGTTGCAATGGCCCCTTCATTACCCGAGAATTCCATAGGTTTACAAGACCAGAATTCTTTGTAACAACAACCGTAAGACACAGTTCTTCTTCTTTTGGGAATGGGTATTTGAAGTACAGGTCCATTGTTCACGCTGTGTTCAGGTTCAGAGGGTCGCTTGCTATCATGTTTACTTTTATTTTCTGCTTCTCTAACTGTTTGAATAATATATGGCATTGCATCTAATATTCCTTGTGCCACTCGTGTTGGATGGCACTGTTGTCCACTTGATTTCCATTGTTATCATTGTTCGGATTGTCGTTATTCAGATTATTGTCATTCTGGTTTTCCGGGTTATTATCCAGATTCTCTTGATTCACTTGGTCGGCCATCTGAATTTTAAACATTTGCCATTTATTAATATCACAAAATACTTAATAGTTTAGGCAACAACCACATAATATACATATTGGTCAAAAGCGTCGAGCATTGCGACTTTACTCTTTCTATATAGTATGCGTCAAATACACACTAAAACAAGAATTAAAATTACAACACTATTATGCATCACTAACCACAAAGTGGTCTATACTACAATATATTATTATTATTACACATATATATTATTTTTTTCTTCATACAAACATATATTATTTTATATTATTATTATTACCAACTCCACCATCACTTTCATGGATATGAATTCCTCCCGAAATCCATATGACGCTCGTCATATTTCCAGACGAGTTGTTCTTCTACACAACTCATCCTCTCACTACTTTATAAGATTTCTTCTTCGAAAGTTCGGAGTTCTTGCAAATTCCCTGCACTCATTGGGGGTGCAGGTGCTGGTACTGGATCTGGGTACTGTGGCATGGGATTCTCCTGAGGGTACGGATTCTCTAAAATTTCCCTAATGTATTCATCGTTGTCATAATAGGGATCTAGAAGGTCCAGACCTGGATACGCTGCTATGTTTGGCAAGGTTTCGTCATTTAAGTGATAGCGTGGCACATAATCCCTAAGATCATCAAACCATGGATCATAATTTGGGTATAAGGGATTAGGGACTGGTATCCTAGGTATTTCCGCAGGGTTGAAATCATGCATTTCTACCTCCATCGGCTGAGGGGGAATGAAAGGTAAGGGTTGTGGGGCTACTAATTGTACCAGATGTGGGTCGGCAGCAGTTGTTGCTAGGATATGAAAATTGGCTAAGCTCCAATTAAGCATATCCTGGGTATGGGCATCTGACTCTCGCTTAGCGGCTGCCAGGACTCTTTGCTGTTGCAACTTTCACATTCTTTTCCTACGCTCGAATGCTCCCTTACTGAACCATCCTCTCTTTTTCTGAGGGAATGGCTCTTCAGACTGAGCTTTAAAAGCAAACATCCCTTCTTCTTGGTCAGCGGAATACCCAGAGAGGGTAGGCTGGGAAGAAGTACCTTCACTCCTAGGTGAATCGGACAACTGACGATACACGTCTGAGGGTCCTTGATCACTCATACTGTAAACTAACAAATAGTCAAATAACACATAATAATAAATACAGATATGCATGTATTTTCATAATTTATTTCCTAACAATTTGGATAATATATTGATGTCAGCAGAACACTTCTGTGGCTGAATTAGTGGCTAAGCTCTGATACCACCTTCTGTCGCAACCCCCGCCCCCTTATCTGTCCCGGGAACGGGCGGCCGCGAACATTAGTTGTGGTGGTATCATTTTATTGGTTATTAATTTGGCAGCGGAAATTTCATCAGGACCGTAGTTAGGAAAGGTTTATCAAAGTAAAACCACCATATTTTATATTAATAACTACATGGGTAAAACCCAAATTTATTATTACAATAAGTTTATAGGGATAAACCCTAATTTATTGAATTTAAAACATCGTCTTTTAGGTAACTTTTATAGCCACTTTTTTCCAAGCCGTCAGTGCTCTCCAGCTGGCTTTTTCCTAATTGGCTTTCACATTGTGTTACCTGAAACGCATTTTAAAAATATTTGTCAGTGGGAAATACTGGTGAGTGAATCCCAGTTTAATCAAGAAGAGTTTTATCAATTAACACAACATTGAGAGCAATCACAATGTTTATTTCTACACAATTACTCATTCAGTACTGTCAATCCTGACTTGTGGGTCATATTACACATTGGCTAACTCGTTGTCCAATTGTAACGTGTTCCACATTTTGTATACAAAACCCCAACATACCGGCAGTAATTGAAGAACTACAAAGACTCAATCACTGCTTAATCACATTGTAAAACATTTAAGGTTTTGTAAAATAGTTACAAAAAGGTTTACAAAAAGAGGATAAACTCACATTGCTGTCTTAGACTTCGTTTAAGGGTTTCCTGGTGTTAATCTATAATTTACACAAATGTACATATATTAGTATAATAACCCTTTATTTATATTAACGATACCCTCCCCGAGACGGAATTCCAATAACTACGTCGGGCAGAACCATGACAATTATTACGGAATCCTGGATCAATCGGGCAGCGTATCTAACACGAAACTGGGGTTATAATACTTACAACGGAGCAGAAATTCGTTACTTAGGGGGGTATTATGCCCGGAATTTATACTATCTATCAGAAATTCGTTGAGAGAGAAAGAAAATGAACGATTTGTGACTGAAGCCCGATGCCCTCTTATATAGGGCTGATTTTCGAGTTTCTCGCGGCCCGCATAAGGTAAGCTTAAGGCTTACACGGCCCGCGTAGTAGGGGGGTCTAGGCGTAGGTGATCCAAGTCACGAATAGGTTCAACACGCGTTTGACACATGTCAACACCGGGTGCGATCTGGCCTCATAACTGTTGCGGTCCGCGTAAGGTGTAGCCAAGGGCTACGCGGCCCGCGAGCGCCTAATTTTTTTTGTTTTTATTTTATTTTTAATGAAATTTCATATTTTGGGCTCGGTTTTCACATACGGGGTGTATTTTAGGACATATAGGGGTATTTTAAAATATATTAGGGTATCGGAAAATATTTTGGAGGGTTGTTATACTTACTCTCGATGCGGTTAGGCAGAGATCGCTCAAGAATTGAAGAAGGGAAAAGGAAACGTGAGGATGAGAACTCACGCCGTTCTGATAAGAAACATAAGGGGAACTCTGAGTACAAGAAGAGTTCCGGGTTTAAAAAGGATAGCCAGTAGACGGGTGAGAAACCCAAATGTAAAACTTGCCAAAAGCATCACTTTGGGAAGTGCAGGTTGGAAATGAAATCGCAGTCACAATCAAGAACTTTTGGATGTGGGGTCTGCAAGTCCAAAGAACATAAGACTTTGGATTGCAAGAAGTTGAAAGATGCGACTTGTTACAATTGTAACGAGAAGGGGCATATCAAGACTAACTGCCCGAAATTTGTGAAGAAGCCTGAGGAGGCTAAAAAGACCAATACTCGGGTCTTTTAGATGAATGCTCAGGAAGCCATTCAGAACGACAATATGATAATAGGTACTTTTCTTATCAATGATGTTTATGCTAGAGTATTGTTTGATTCGGGTGCAGGTAAGTCTTTCGTAGACAATAAGTTTTGTAAATTGTTGAACCTGCCCGTTAAGACTCTAAGCATAAAGTATGAAGTAGAATTGGCCGATGGTACCATAGAGACTGCTTCAACCATTCTAGATGGATGTTTTATATCCATTAGGAATCACTCTTTTCCGTTGTCCTTGCTTCCGTTAAAATTGGCAGGATTAGACATAGTGATAGGCATGGATTGGTTATCTCATAACCAAGCCCAGATTGTATGTGATAAGAAGCAAGTAGTTATCAAGACTCCTTATGGTGAGCCACTTACGATTCAAGGAGATACTCAGTATGGATTGCCTAAACAAGTGTCTATGCTTAAGGAATCAAGGTGTATGAAAAAGGGTTGTGTCATTTATATGGCACAGGTAACCATTGATGAACCAAAGCCCAAGATTGAAGACATCCCCATTATTTCTGAATATCCAGACGTCTTTCCAGAAGAACTACCTGGTTTGCCTCCAGATAGGCAAGTGGAGTTCAGAATCGATATCATTCTTGGAGCAGCACCAATTGCAAGAGCACCTTATCGCTTGGCACCAACTGAAATGAAAGAGTTAAGGACTCAGTTGGATGATTTATTGGCAAAGGGTTTTATCCGACCTAGCTCGTCCCCTTGGGCAACACCGATTTTGTTTGTGAAGAAGAAGGATGGCTCGATGCGTCTGTGCATCGATTATCGCGAGCTAAATAAAGTAACAATCAAGAACAGATATCCGTTACCCAGGATCGATGATCTTTTTGATCAGCTTCAAGGGGCAAGTTACTTTTCCAAGATTGATTTGATGTCAGGTTACCATCAACTGAAGGTCAGAAATGAAGATGTGCATAAGACTGCATTCAGGACTCGTTATGGTCACTATGAGTTCTTAGTGATGCCTTTCGGGCTCACTAATGCACCTGCAGCGTTCATGGATCTCATGAATCGCGTTTGTAAGCCATACTTAGACAAGTTTATCATTGTCTTTATTGATGACATTCTTATTTACTCAAAGAATCAGGCCGATCATGAAAAACATCTTCGGTGTATCCTTAAACTTCTACAGCAAGAGAAGCTCTATGCTAAGTTCTCTAAATGTGAGTTTTGCCTTCGAGAAGTTTAGTTTCTTGGACATGTAGTAAGTGAGCGTGGTATCCAGGTGGATCCCGCTAAGATTGAAGCCATTATTAATTGGCAAGAGCCTAAGACTCCTATAGAAATACGCAGCTTCTTGGGTCTAGCAGGATACTACAGGCGTTTCATTGAAAAATTTTCGAGGATTGCCGCACCTCTAACATCGCTAACTCGCAAGAATGTCAAGTTTGACTGGGGTCCCAAATAGCAAGAATCCTTTGATATTCTTAAGCAGAAATTAAGCAATGCTCCTTTGTTGACTTTGCCAGAAGGAATTGAAGAATTTGTGGTTTATTGTGACGCATCGCACATAGGTATGGGTTGTGTACTCATGCAGAAAGGCAAGGTCATTGCTTATGCATCTCGTCAATTAAAAGTGCACGAGAAGAATTACACCACCCACGATTTGGAATTGGGTGCCGTTGTATTTGCTTTGAAGCTTTGGAGGCATTATTTATATGGAACCAAGTGTGTGATCTATTCTGATCATAAGAGCCTTCAACATCTGTTTAATCAGAAGGACCTTGACATGAGACAGCGTCGATGGATGGAGACACTGAACGATTATGATTGTGAAATACGGTATCATCCTGGCAAGGCAAATGTAGTTGCTGATGCCTTGAGCAGAAAAGAAAGGGTTAAGCCTATTAGAATCAATGCCAAGAGCATTGAATTGAAGAACAACTTGAATGAAAAGCTGTTAGCCGCTCAAAAGGAAGCCGTATTAGAAGCTAACTATCCGAATGAGAAATTAGGAGTGACTGCCGATCAATTATCATACGGCAAGGATGGAATCCTAAGATTGAATGGTCGAATATGGGTTCAAGTTTATGGAGGACTTCGAGATGTGATTCTTCAAGTAGCTCATAGTTCTAAATATTCAGTTCATCCTGGCAGTGATAAGATGTATCAGGATTTAAAGGCAAATTATTGGTGGATAGGTTTGAAGAAATCTATAGCCACTTATGTGGCTAAATGTCTGACATGCGCGCAAGTTAAATCAGAACATCAGAAACCGTCAGGATTGCTACAACAGCCTAAACTTCCCACTTGGAAATGGGAAATGGTAACCAAGGATTTTATTACTAAGTTACCAAAGACGAAACGTGGGAATGATACTATTTGGGTTATAGTCGATAGATTGACCAAGTCAGCCCACTTCTTGCTGATTAAAGAAACCTACAGCTCCGATAAGCTAGCGCAGCTGTACGTGGATAAGATAGTATCTCTCCACGGAGTGCCACTATCTATTATCTCCGATAGGGATACAAGATACACATCGCATTTTTGGAAAAGCTTTCAGCAATCTTTAGGCACTCGATTAAATTTTAGCACTGCTTATCATCCTCAGACGGATAGGCAAAGTGAGCGTACGATTTAAACGCTTGAGGATATGCTACGAGCTTGTGTCATTGATTTAGGAGGAAGTTGGGATGACCATCTTCCATTGATTGAATTTTCGTACAATAATAGCTATCATTCAAGTATTCAAGCAGCACCTTTCGAAGCCTTGTACGGAAGAAAGTGTAGAAAGCCAGTTTGTTGGGCGAAAGTTGGAGATGTCCAACTAACAGGACCTAATATAGTCCTGGAAACGACAAATAAGATTGTACAGATCCGTGATCGTCTCAAAGCTGCCAGGGAGAGGCAGAAAAGTTATGACGATATGAGGCGCAAACCTCTAAAGTTTGAGGTAGGTGATAAAGTGCTACTTAAGGTATCACCCTGGAAAGGGGTGATGCGCTTTGGTAAGAAGGGCAAGCTGAGCCCAAGATACATAGGACCATTCAAAATCATCGAATGTGTCGGAACTGTAGCTTACAAGCTGAATTTTCCAGAAGAACTCAGTGGAATTCATAATGTATTCCACATCTGCAATTTGAAGAAATGTCTAGCCGATGAATCGCTAGCCATGTCACACGAGGACGTGCAGATAGATGAGAGCTTAAAGTTCGTTGAAAAACCTTTGTCGATCGAGGATCGACAGGTTAAGAAGCTTCGAAGGAAGCATGTGCCGATTGTCAAGGTGAAACGGGATGCCCGTAGAGGCCCAGAATACACGTGGGAGGTTGAATCCACAATGAAACAGAAGTACCCTCATTTATTTCAGTAAATATCGAGGTCGAGATTTATTTTAAGGGGGTGAGGATGTAACACCTTGCAAAATCATATCCAATATAGTATCGACACGTGTCATGGACTTTCAACGTGTAAGGAATTGATTCCGAGGGACTAAAATTGTCAAACAATGTAAATATGCAAGTAAAAGGATCAAATATGTCATCATGCCAAACTAGTGCCTCTGAATGACCTCATAGGATGCTCGTATTCCTTGATGAATAAAATTATCGGTCATCGAAAGCCGTTTGCGCTTAAATTTAAAACTTTGCAAAGCATAGGGATTAAAAGTGTCAACATGTTAAAAGTTACCTCTGAGTGACCTTTTAACGATCCCAAAAACATTGTAATAATTGTATATTTCGCTTCCAAGAATCTTGGATAGTAATCTCGTGAAGTTTTGATGAAATCAAGACGTTTCGGGTGATCGTACAACTAACCGGAAGCTTAACGGAGTTAGTTTTTGACCCAAGGCCCTTAAAAGTTAACTATGGGGGTCATAAGTGCAATAAACAAAAGTTATTTTAATTAAAAATGGACCAGGGACCAAAACTGCAAAGTTTAAAAGTTATTTTCCGGTCATAGAGGAGCCTCGCGGCCCGCGTAGAGTCCTTAAGAGTCTTACGCGGCCCGCTTGAGAAGTGACAGCGAGCAAAAACAAGGACAACTGCATGTTCAGCCAGTTCCACTGCCTTTGCATGCAATTTTTCGATACCAAGGTCTGAGCCAACAGTTTTTCATGCACTAGGGATACCTGGTAACATCTGGGATCAATGTAGGGACATGTGGAATGATCATATGAAGTGGAATTTGCTATCTAGGAAGCTTTCCTCGGTTCCTATTTTCGTGCTAAGGAACATAGTAAGTGTTCTTAGCCTCCTAAGTTCAAGTTTTCTTAGTTTAATGACCAAAAGTCAAAGCCATCGTAATTAAGCTTTGACTTAGTGATTAATCACTAATGGTCCAGCCATTATTCGAATTGAAAGTGGCTATGAGTTGGTAATTATGTAGGTAATAAACCCTTAAAAGGGCACCTACAGATTATCACTCTAACTTAGTCAATTGTCGGGTCAAACTTATTAATAAAAAGTCAACAGAAGCAATTTTTACAAATAAATTCATAACTGATAATGCAGAGGTTATGGAACATGTTTTAACACTAAAATAACTTGGTAAATAATATAAGAACATGTTTAGGCATGTTCAACCCGACAATTATAAGTTTAGGCTCATATTTAAACCCAAATTTCAACACAAAACCTTTTACCCACTGATGTAATATAATATTTAGGGATTTTTTGAAATTTTTATTAAATTTTAAACTGATCAGAACATAGAGTTCTTGCATAGACTCGGTAATTGACGATAACGCCCTTTTTGCTAATAAAATGAGTTTTACACATCCTTTACATGTCAAACCTTTTTCTACTGATTTTATATATTAAATAAGTTATTTTAAACAGTAAAGGCTGATCAAAATCTCAGATTTCCTTAATCAACCCGAATATCGTCAAATACCGACTTTTATGCGATTTAGGCGCATAGTATGGTTTAAAACCATATTTGGCACCTAAGACTTGTTACCTACTGATGTTATAACAAAATTTTTATACTTTAACAGTAAGTAAAAGTTTTGAACTCAGATTTCCAAATTTGACCTTTATAACATATGTGAAATGACCAAAATGCCCCTACGGTGCATAGTTTGGCCATACATGATAAAATTCACATATGTAAGATATCATACTGATATAACTTGTTAAAATAAATATTGTTACTGATTATTTTAGACCAGAAACTCAGATTACTATTTAACCTCTTTTATGAACTTTAAAATGACCAAAATACCCCTGCGGGGCATAAATTGGTTTTAAATTCGTCTTGGGCATAACGAAAGGTATCCTACTGATATCACAACATATTTAAAGCATATTAACTTGTGTAACTTGTACATGACTCATTTGGTTACCCGTTATGTATATACGTGTTCGGTACAGTTTATGTAACTAGTTTGCATAAATTAACCGAAACGGGTCAAACCTTATCATTTTTACTTCAAAATCCAGAATGTGTTTAGTTTACCCATGTTATACAAGTCTTCATACTTTTCGGGTCTAAATCACATTCTAATCCGGTCTTCGCTTAATCTTGCGTTTTGAACCGTGAACCTTTCATTAAAACTAACCGGTCTAAGTTAAGACTTAAATAAGACCCGTTAGGAATCTAATAGGTTATTAAAACCTTCATTCCAGATTAAGGAGCCCAGTAAAAGCTATTTGTACTTACTGATTGATATACGACTGGGATTAAAATTATATTTTGAGCTCAGGTAAATACTTTTAACTTATTTTCCATTATACAGGCTTGGGATACGGTATTATAATAATACCGCTTGGTCGGGTGTGAAATCGTACAATCGGAATGTGATTAAAAAGATACATAACCCGTTTTAATCTGTTTTGTTTGATGCAATGCCTTTGGGGGGTTAATGAGCATGTCCTGGATATCCTCGGCTCATTCATTTGAAATGGCCACGACTTAAGCACGGGGTGTAGGCATACACCTGACAGTTGCGTATGTAAAAAGGTACCCCACTCGTTAGGAAACTTCTTGTGGGTATTATACCAAGTGGTGTGTCTATTAATCTTATCCGGCTCTTCTAACCGGGTCCTAAATGGACAACAAACATATAAAACTGTATACAAGATTATTTTTTTAAATAATTGTCCCAAGTTAATAAAGAATATCTGTGCCTTGTGCATTTAAAATCAATTTTATAAACACTTTTCAAAAGAGTCAGTTAATTGTATTTACCAGTGTAAACTGACGTATTTTTCAAAAGGTTAAGTGCAGGTACTATGCGTAATGGGCTGGCTACTCCTAGTATCAAATAAAGATTCTTGCAAGCTTTTGATGCTTAAATCTGTTGAAAATATTTCCTTTATTTTAGATCCGCCTGTGGACCCATTTACAATCCGTTGTGTAATATTTTATGTTACTTTCAAATCGGTTTGTAATATTTTTACTTTAGACTTCCGCTGTGCATTAAACTGTGATTATTGACTATGATGATATCAACTACGTCACGATACTCCCCACCGGGCTCACCGGTAATACGTGGAAATATCGGGGTGTGACACTAAAGGAAGAAGAAAACGGTAGAAGCGGTGAGCTTGATTTTTTCTTCAACAGAACGAGGTTGTTCTGGTGACCCGGGAAGAGGGATGTCAAACTTGGTCAAGGAATTGAAGTTGTCGATAACGCTGCGGATATCAGGATATGAATTGAGTTCTATTCAAAATTAAAGAGGTGAATAAAGGGATGACTCCAATTTGGTAGATTATCTAGAAAGTTTAAATGAGTTAATATAATTCAAACGCGTTCAAGATAAATACAATTTAATTTATTTATTTTAAAGTAAATTACAAAAAAAGTCCTTTATGTTGACACAAAATTGCAAATTATATCTTTTATCTTTAAAAAGTAAAAAAAAAAAACATACTTAATGTTTGCAAACCCTTACACGTTATGTCCTTTGACCGTTAGTTAGTTTTCATGGTTAAATTTGATCAAGTGGACCCCATGTAAGGATAAATTAGTCTTTTTACCCAATTATTTAAAGTATTTTTACAAATAAACTCTTCCACCAACCTAATTCTATCAATCCCCTTAACCAAAACCCTAACTTTTTCATTTAGCTTAAAAGTCTTCCACCTGAACACCATCATCATCCTTTACCAAAGACCTCAACGCCACCTCCACCGCTACCAGCGAATCCCGGCCAGCCACCTCCTTCAAGGTCGCATTCTCTGCCATAGTAGTCGACCTAAACCCCCCCCCCCCCTCTCCAATTTACTCACCAGTTACCTAGATCATGAAGGAACTTGATGAGTGGCGGCGATATATGATTGACTGATGGGGTATCAGGGGGGCTGTATAGTTGTGCTCGGAGAAGACGGGGCGTCGTGTATTCCAGAGATAGAGGAGATTGGAATGTGCCGTGAGGTGATTTTTGGTAACTGCAGGGAGAGTGTTTCAACAAAACCCCCTTTTTTTGTTTTTTTCGACAAATCCAGATCACTTGCGGACGTTTCAAAATCATCCCCCAAAACGACTCTTATTTAAGGATGATGCGTTTTTGAACGATCCTTAACTAGCCCTCGTTTTTCAAAATGCTTATTGCTTGTCTATCTTATTCGTCAGAAGACTTTTTTCGGATGCCAGACCAAAACACAATGACAGTTGGTCTATCAGCCAAACACAATCCTATACATATGAAGTTAATGACTTACATAGTTTGTCATGAAACAATTTGGGAGTCCATTGCCTTATTATTATAGGAGGGAGTAATAGTCTCAAGCAACCTAAACCATCTTGGGATATTTTGTATTGTCGCTGCCACGTATCTTACAAACATTTATTTTGACGTACATAATTCTTTGTCTACAAAGGGTGAGACGATTCAAATAATAGGAACGCCATGGACCTTGCTAAAAATAAGTCGTATGCTAGTATTAACCAACTGTAGTATTTCTACGGGTTGCTTTCTTATGAAAAAAAATCTTCTCTCCCCAACCATTTCGTTGGACAACTACATTGAAGTATCCAGGCAAGATGTAAATGTAGAATCTATTGAATCACCATTTAGCGGGGCTTACTAGGAATCACATTTTTTTTTTGGGTACATCACTTTGAATCAGAAAGAGGTACTTCAAACCTTCTCAACACATGATTTTTATAGATTATTTAACCCATATTTGTCCATTTGGTGTCGGGTCTACACAAGCTTACATAAACATCCCCTTAACCTCTGTAAACATGTAACCACCTAAACATGGTTCGGTACATTATTCGTTGTGTATATATGACATTAGTAGAAGTTAAACAAAAGTTAGCAGCATTTAAGGGGATGGAACATGTCCCGTGCTTTATCATCACTGGCCTTCATGCCACATAGCTCTCACAACCCTCTTTTCGGGGTACATGCTTTCTGGTTCAATTCACCATCATGCAGGGGCAAGAGACATTCGATGGCTATTGATAATATGTCTTAACCATGTAGCATTCATTACCTATACTACCATTATTTTGTCAATATCCATCCATGGCCCTTCTTAATAACACTTACTATCCTCATGGTCTTCAAATAACATTTTGATAAGAATAATTAGACAAGACACACTATAATAAGATTATTTTCCGGCTCCTACATATAAAATGCCATATGAAGCGCTTGACCAAAAGCCGAGCAGCCTTAATTGTGATCCACAGCTACACGTATTCAACATGAGATACAACTTCTGTTTACAAAACTGAAGTTTGGACAATCGTTGTTTCAAGAAATTTGGTTGGTAGAAAAAAAAAGTATGCATGTTTTGGCCCACACCAAATTAGAGTATTCTATACCTACATTTGGTTGTGAACCCTATCTACAACGTACATCCAATATATGCTTATAAAATATAAAATTGGTAGCAGTTAACAGAAAGCGTAAAAATTATTATTGGCTAAAACAGCCTATCAATACTTTATTGAAGAAACTATACTCAAAACTTGAATTACAATCCACCATACCAAACCACAGTATTTATAACTAAACAAACGCTTTATACTATAACTAGGATTGCCTAATAAATATTAATATTAATGAATATGTGTCCCTTAATTATCTGCCTAATTCATTAATCACTATTAGACGACAATTCCAATTAGTTCTGCACAACTAATTAAATTGGGCTTGGGCCGACTTGACCCACACAACTAATTATTTATGGATATGTTTATGCAACATCAAACGTAATATAGGTTCTCATCATCGAACCATATGTAAATTATTTAAAAAGTGGGGGAGAAGTTGATTTGTGTGTGTATAAATAATAACTAAAAAAATAAAAACGTTTTGGGCCCCGGGAGATCAAGCAGTTTGCTTGTTGGAACCATCAAAGTTTGAAAGGTGAAAAAAGTTGTTAGACCGGTATATTTTGTCCTACTTGTTAACGGTTTTGTTGGTATCGTAACTTTATGTTACGGACTTTCTCGTAGGATGGCATGACAAATTAGGATTGTATCATTTCTAGGTTTTTTTTTCTTTGTTGGTGTCAAATGGGAACTTTAGGAGGAAATAGAGTTACAAATTTGAGGCATTTATTAAAGAAGATTGATGGAAGGAATGGAAGATGTATCATGTATGTGGATGGTGGATCATTGGATATTAGCTTCTTTGTCATCATAAAAAGTGATTATGGTAACATATTAATCAAGTATGCCAAAATCTTTCTCGACATCCAAGTATGCACGGTTAATTAAGGGTTGGATTTTTTTGTATTGGGGTCCATTTTTTGTGTGAGGATTTTTCACAACAAAAAATTAAAATTTTCGTGTTGGGGCTAGAAAATAATGTAGAAGCATTTAGTGAACATGAAACCACTACATTATATGTTGGAAGTTTTATTTGGTAATCAAGTGTTAAATAAAATCGACATTCAATTTATCATTTTAAAGAAGCAAATTAGAGGGTCAATGAGTGGTTGTGCTGTTTTAAAACACTAATTTAATTTTGATAGAAAAAAATAAACTAAAAAACAAGACATTTAAGACTTGAACTTGGGATCTATTTTTTGAAACACAAGGAGATTTACCACCACACCATATTTGTTTTTAATACTATTAGGTCCAATTAATTTATTTTATGGAGTCCTTGAAAAATTTAACATATCAGTTCTACTATTTAAAAAAAAAAGATTGGGGTCCGCGGACCCCGAGCCGGACCATGTGGGTCCGCCCCTGCTGGTATATTGATTTTTATCGTTTATTAGATGCAATCTTCATTTCATTGGCCTTGTTAATATATCTTGTTAGATTTCTAGCTTCTTGGCTTCGCTCCATATATTCAGCACCCTGTTGCCAACTACTACTGATCTAGATTCTGGCCTTAGTTTTATTTTAATACTTAATTAATATTACTTTTCTTTTCAGATTTATCCTGAAGGGAAAATAAATGAGCCAACATTTTGATAAACTAAACTACTAAAGCCGGTTGATGTGCTTGAAGTAAAAACGTAAACCATTTAACTAAGCTAATATGAAGTTGAAGGTTTCAAAAAAAAAAAACAAAGCTAATATAGAATTCTTAAATTCCAAGTGAATTGTGCATTTACTTGGAACTGATGGACTGGATCTTGTTCAAAAAACAAATTGGCATGGTGAGTGCAATTGTTGATGGTCTTTGATTTATTGCTATACTAGGTTATAACCCCCGTGTGTTACACGAGTTGAATAGATAAATTTTATATACTAAATAATAAACAATATATTAAATAATAAACTCTATACTATATAATAAAAGAAACCAATGGAGGGACACTTGTCATTATTCTAGACCATTCTTAATTGTAGATAATCTATATATGATAAAAAATCAAACTAAATGAACAGTGAATTTAGGGTAAATGAACAGTGAATTTAGGGTATATTAGAATATGGGGTATACCACCCCGGGTGGGCTTGGGTTTCGGCGTGTCCCCTTGGGCGGGGGTTTCAGCCCGGGCGTTGGCCGGGCTATCAAGATGACATGGCGGGATCTCATTGGCCAAGACAAGTAGCCGTTTGGGCTAGCCGTTGGCCAACGGCTATGTTTTTAAAAAAAAATTATTCACAATAAATACTCACACTTCTATTCATTTTTTACCACAACTACTCCACCTCTTCTATAATAATCTTTATCTTATTTAAAAAAAAAAATCTCATCCAACCACAATACGAAAAATGAATCCTCTTAATCGTGGTTTTGACCCGAACAATCCGTGGGCATTCCAAGAAACACCTAGCCCAGCATCCAATCGTCCAATTGCTCCCTTTTTAATACACTCCACGATGCCGGATATGACTGGTTACGCATCGTTTAACTCGAATCGTTTGAAGAATGATGTCAGTCGAAAACACCAATGTCTTTCGCGCATACAACGCGCGTCATTGAAAAACACTAGATTATTTAATTTGAATTATTAAATATTAATTGAATTAATATAAATCTTATCAACTCTAAATTATTGACAAGAAATTTAATTGTTAAAAAATAACATTTAAAAGTTAGGTGCGTAGCACAATATTTTTCCATCACATTTTTGTACCTTGCTATCACGATTTTTAGGTTATTTGCAATGCCCTTAAAAACTAAATTTTTTTAGTTAATATTAAATGGAGCAAACCAACCAAGAAAGTCGTGATAGATTACAAACTATATAGGTGTTTTTACCACTCTCTACAATCACCCACTATATCAACCGTTATATAAGATGAAAACGAAGGAAAAAGCACGTGTCCAATCAGCAGCGAACTCATGATTTTTTTTCAATGGGATCCATTTTTTCGGTGTTCAAAATTTTCATAACAAAAGGTTAAAATTTTCGGGTCGGTCCTCGTAATAAAATAAACCAATATTGTTTAAAAATATTTTAAGATGAATAAATTAAATATATGTATAGAAACAGTACTAATAAATAATTATTATAGTTTCTGTAATTGTTTAGATTATGGGGTATGGGGCGGGGATTTGGGCGTGGGTTGGAGAGAAACGCCTAAGTCACCACTCCGGGTGGGCTTGAGTTTGGGCGTGGCCCCTTGGGCGGGAGTTTAAGGCCGGGCGTGGGGCATGCTAGCGATCCTATGTGGCCGGCTCTTATTGGCTTGTTGGTTAGGGCATAGCGGGCCATTTTAAATTTAAAAAAAATGATGTGGCTTGGCCACGCCAGCCCAGCCCAGCCACGCCCACCATACCCCTATGAAACTTGGGTTTGTGTATTGAGTGCCCCATATCCACGTGTCAACCCATGCCCCAAACCCCCGCCCCACCATACCCCACTGTCTTACATGGCATCTTTGGCCTTGGAAACATGTATGGTGTGAGAACAGTATTATCCAATGGCAGTATATATACCATTTTTTTTTTTTGAAAAGTAAACTTCATTAACAGAACTCCGACCCAAACCGGGCCAGAAAAACAAACAACACAAACCCCTTTATATATTTACAAAAGAACGTCACTCTCCCCAATCTATATCTTTATATTTCGACCTATTCGTAAACCAAAAAAAACTCAACGCCTTAACCTCACTCAAAATACAGTCAATCTTAATCGGCTTATTTGAAAACTTAAAATTATTCCGAGCTCTCCAGATACTCTAGCAGACAGTCATGATAATACCTTGCACCGCTTCCTATTTAAGTCTCAAAAAGTTGAGGGACTATATATCCGGTTTTGTTTTGTCCTGTTGTTACCTCTTCTTTTTTTAATAATATCTTAAACAAGCAACACCACCACCACCAGCTTCTTCAATATTATCTTCTCTGAATCTATTTTGCTAAGGTATATATTTGTTGATTTAGAACCAATGTAGAAGCAGCTTCTTTATTTTTATTAATCCACTCTTGGTGTTCAGTTAGTTAGTTTTTTTTTTTTACTGTTAATGCTACTTCTTTAAACCAATAATCTTATATTTCCCCTAATTTGAACCTACACTTACAGTTAGTTAGTTAGTTAGTTAGTTAGTTAGTTAGTTATATTGTGCAGGATGAGAGTGGCGGTAGTTGGTGCGGGCATAAGCGTATTGGCGGCCGCCTATACGCTTACGAAAGACGGGGCGGAGGTGGTGGTGTTGTATGAGAAGGAAGAGTATCTCGGTGGTCATGCCAAAACTGTCACCGTGGATGGAGGTGTTGACTTGGACCCGGGTTTCATGGTCTTGAACCGGGTACTCAGACCATGGGGTGTGGTTTAGCTAGTCCCTTTGAGAACTATCCGTCACGTAGGCGCCACGTCACATGGGATGGATGACCATCCCCTTGGGGACTACCCAAGGGTGTGGAGGATGGACCATCCCCTTATTTTTGAGAGACCCACTTTATCACACAACAATACACACAATTAATGGGGTGGCCCACATTTTCCCCGTCTCAAACGGCATGGTGAAGCCGGATGCGTCGCGACGAGGCCAAGGGGGCGGTGTGGGACGAGGGGGACGAGGCAGCGCCAGGGTGGGACGTTCCCCACACCCCATGGTCTTAATTACTTTTTATTACTTTTATACCTTTTTATTACACTTATATATATACTAGGTTAGAACACCGTGTATTACACGGGTTGAATAAATGTAATTTTATATACCAAATAATAAAAGAATATATCTTTAAAAATTCCAAATTAGACGGGTTGAATAAATGTAATTTTATATACCAAATAATAAAACAATATATATTTAAAAATCTCGTTTATTACATGAGTTAAATAAATGTAATTTTATATATTATATAATAAAAAAAGTTGTATTTTTAAGAACCCTGTGTATTATACGGGTTAAGTAAATTTTTGATTTTATATATTAAATAATGAAAAAAGTTACGTTTTTAAGAATCTCATGTGTTATACGGGTTGAGCATATGTAATTTTATATAACAAACAATAAAAAGTTATATCTTTATAAACCCTATGTATTATATGGATTGAATAAATCTAATTTTATATACTACATAATAAAAAAAATATATTTTAAAAAACTCCATGTATTACACGAGTTGCATAAATGTAATTTTGTATAGTAAAAAATAAAAGTTATATCTTTAAAAACCATAACAGATTAAATAAATGTAATTTTGTATGCAAAATACTAAAAACGTCATATCTTTAAAAAACTCGTGTATAATCGGGTTGAATAAATCTGTCAAATAATAAAAAATTACCTTAAAAACCCCGTATATTACACGTGTTGAATAGATCTAAAAAAGAGTTATATCTTTAAAAACCATGTGTATTACAAAGATTAAATAAATGTAATTTTGTATATTAAATATTAAAAACGCCGTATCTTTAAAGAACTCGTGTATAGTCGGGTTGAAAAATCTACCAAATAATAAAAAAAATTATATCCTTAAAAAACTTCGTGTATTACACGTGTTGAATAAATCTAATTTTACATAGCAAATGATAAAAAAAGTTGTATCTTTAAAACTTCGTGTATTACACGGGTTATATAAATGTAAAATAGTAAATAATAAAAAAAATTTATATATTTAAAAACCTCGCGTTTTACACGAGTTGAATAAATATAATTTTGTATACCAAATAATAAAAAAGTTATATTTTTAATAAATTAGGATAATATTTAATATTAATTTATTATTTATATATTTAATATAAAATAAATAGGAAAGAGAGGTATTTGTTTTAAAATATATTAAATTAACAATTTAGATTTGATAATAAAATTTTATTAAAGTATGATAAGAATTAATATTAATTTATTATTTATTTAGTTAATACAAGATAAGTATAGATTTGAATATACCTTCAATGAATAACACGTGTCCAAAAGTTGGTTTCTTTTATTATAGTAGATAGATTACATTTGTTTAACTTGTACAATATACGGGGTTCATAAAGATATAATTTTTTATTATTTAATATATAAAATTACATTTATTCAACTCGTTTAATACACGGGGTTCTAACCTAGAGAATTATGAAGATAAACAACATTTTTGAAATTATAAATGTCACGTAAACATAGTGATTATCGTATTTGAGTTGAGAGTTGAACACGAAAATAAAAGTATAGAAACAATAAACATTGATTAATATTTTTGTTTACCTCTTATAAGCATTTTTAAAATATGTTTTACCCTTAACTACTTTAGTTTAATAAAATAAATAAATAATTTACATAATATTTTAAAATATTATATTATCTTCTATGCGAATTGTTTAATTATATTAAATTTAATTTTATAATTATCTTTTAATTGATATTAATTATCTATAAAAATAAAAAAAAAATTGAACGACAAATTTGGATCACTGACGGACCACTGGAGTATCATCGTGCCACCAGCGGAACCACCCGATCATATCCATCTCCACTAGGCAATAATGCCTATACACCAATTCAGGAGGAAACCCAATAAATCTGGGAAAACCCCCCTTGTGGGAATCAAACTCATGACCTAATGGTAATAAGCTTTATCCCACCCCCAAGATACCACTAGGCTACTTCAATGAATGGCATGTGTCCTCCTATTGGTTTCTTCTATTACATAGTATAGATATAGATTCTTTTATATGAAAAATATGCTATGATCATTTCAAACGGTTAGAATACTTTATACGTTAAATAATATATTAATATGACATGCATTAATAATTTAGTCATATCCGCCCTAATTTGACCCAAAATTTGGATCTCTTCGCCGGCCTCTTTCGTCCTTCTTTCCCGACTTAACCGTATGTATATCAGCGTATATATGTGCCTAACATATATACACGTACAGTCATATAGAGTGAGAAAGAATCACACCAAGTTTTTAAAGAGGAGAGGGTTTGATACTTTGGTGTGAAAAACAGAACACCAAAAGACAATTTCAACAAAATCAATCAAAACTGATACTATTCCCTTGTCAATTTCTGTGGAAAATCCGTGGGTAACTGTAGTTACTCACGGATTTCCCATGAAAATAGGCTATAGGAATTCTACTCGTGGGTAATCTTTTTTTAACGCATTTTCTGCGGATTTTCCTACTCCTTTCCCACACAAATGTTTAATTAGAATTCTCCTACTTATTTCTCACGTAATTAATTTTCTTAACTTTCATTTCCCAAAGAATATTTATTTTTTAAAATTTTGTGTTTAAATCAATTATATTTATATTTAGAGTTAAATGTCATTTTAATCCCTGTGGTTTGAGCCATTTTGCCAGTTTAGTCCAAATGTTTTATTTTTCGCTTATGGGTCCAAAAATGTTTCACTATTGACATTTTAGTCCATTGGGTTAACTCCATCCATTTTTTTCTGTTAACGAGAATGGCAATTCGGTCATTGTATATGTTAGTCTGTGAACTAGAAGAGCAATTCTGCCATATAAAATGACCAAATTGTCGTTCTTGTTAACAGAAATAATGGATGCAGTTAATTCAGTGGACTAAAATGGCAACGGTGAAACCTTTTTGGACACACAGACGAAAAATAAAACATTTGGACTAAACTGTCAAAATGACCCAAACCACTGGGACTAAAATGACATTTAACTCTTATATTTATTATATTTTAATTTTCTTACACAATTCTTACGATTTTTTTTCTTACTACACAATTCCAACGGAATGTATTCGTTTTCCCTACACAGTTCCTATAGAAATATTTTTTCCCTATACAATTCCAACTGAATGTATTCATTTTTCCTAGCATTTCCTACAAAATTAGTTTTTTTCCTACTCAATTCTAACGGAATTTATTCCTTTTTCCTACGCAGTTCCGACAAAATTAGTTTTTTTCCTTCACAATTCTAACATAATGTATTCTTTTTTTTTTACGCATTTCCTACGAAACTATCTTTTTTCCTACAAACCTGTTTAGTCTTTTTTCCTACACGTTTCTTACGGATACATTTAAAAAAATAATAGAAAAAACAAAAAATACATGTTTTTTTCCTGCTGAAAGATGCATATTGATAAATATGATTCGGAATATAAATTTAACAAAAACAAATAACATAAATTCGGAGCACATTTAAATTACAAAATCATCCATTGTTTCCCACTATGAAAATCGTTATATGGTTTGAAACAAGCCTCGAGAAACTGGTATAAAAAATTTACATCAGTTTTGCTCAAGCTTGGTTTCAAACAATCTTTCGCGGACCACTCTTTTTTTACTTACAACAAAGGGAAAGTGTTTGTTGGTGCTCTCATATATGTTGATGACGTTATCATAGTGGGAAACGACCACGAGAAAATACAAGAGACAAAAGCCCATCTTGATAAAAGATTTAGCATCAAGGATCTTGGACCCCTTAAATACTTTCTCGGAATTGAAGCTGCTTGCACGAAAGATGGGCTCGTACTTAGCCAACGAAAATACACACTAGACATTTTGGAGGATAGTGGAATGTTAGGGTGTAAACCATGCTCATTCCCCATGGAACAAAACCTAAAGCTCGAACAGGACAGTGAAGATGTTCGTGTGGATGCCAACATGTATAGCCGGTTAGTAGGGAGATTGCTCTATCTCCAAGCCACAAGACCAGATCTCACATACCCAATTAATGTGCTAAGCCAGTTTGTTTCAGACCCTCGCCAGAGCCATTTGGATGCCGTCATGCGGGTTCTACGGTACCTTAAAGCGACACCAGGACAAGGCATTTTCTTCCCTAAAAATGGAGGAACAAACTTGGTCACGTATTGTGATGCCGATTGGTTAGGGTGTCCTTTCACAAGAAGATCACGGACATGATACCTTCTACTCTTGGGGGGGCTCCCGTTTCTTGGAAGTTCAAGAAACAATCGGTTGTTTCTCGTTCCTCAGCCAAAGCTGAATACCGGGCCATGGCAACAACCACTAGTGAGATCCTGTGGATGCGGTGGCTCCTAAAAGGGCTCGAAACTGAACAAAGTGGACCTACACCACTTTATTGTGACAACCAAACGACTCGACACATCGCGAATAACCCGGTTTTTCATGAACGCACGAAGCATGTGGAAATGGATTGTTACTTCGTCAAAGAACGGGTCGAATCTCAAGAAATAGAACCACTTTGCATTGACACCAAGATGCAAACAGCCGATCTCTTCACCAAAGCATTGGGAGCACAACAAATTCAACCTTTACTCGACAAGATGGGCATGCGAAATCTACACGCTCCATCTTGAGGGGGAGTATTGGATGGCATGATTACCTCACCTAACTTATCTCTCAATTACGTAATATGTGGGATCCTAATTTATTCCAGGATAGTTGCTTTCCATAACCATGTAAATCATTTGCCTATTTAGTCTCTTTCTATTGTAATCGTATACATGAACTTTTGTGAGAAAACCTTCTGTACCAAAATCTTCAAAGTGTTGAAGGATTACATGACATTGGAAAAATTGCTATATATGTGAAATATATACATCGAATATTTTTTGCATCTACTAATGCCTAGCAATATATGTGCAATTAATAACACCGAATGACTCGCCTAAAACATTTTTCCCTGTTTTTGGACCGAACCAACCCAACCCGATTGTAGTATAATATAGGAACCGTGTTTCATACCTACCAGATTCAGTTTAGTCCGGGTTTGGTATCTTTTCGGGTCGGCTCCTGGTTATTTTCGATCCAGACCTATGTATGCTCACCCTTATTATGAACCCTAAACTATCTTAACTTGTTTCTGTTTCCCTATAGCAGTTTTCTTTCCCTATAGCAGTTTTCCAACGTTGTACATATTTCACATAATATATAGTAGTTTTTCAAAGTTGTATACATTTCACATATATATAGCACTAAAACAAAGTTCCTTGCTTCCTATCACAATAAACAATCAGGTCTACCATCCTTAACACCCCACTACTTTTCAACAATAGACAACAACATTCTTAAAGATGTGTGATTAAAACCCTAGTTCATAACTTCCTATCAAAATAAACAATAAATATTTCAAATAAAACAACTAAACAACAAAAATAAACTAGTCTAAAACATACCTTGTGCTTAATCACAAGATTTCGGCGAATAGAAGGAGCGGATGGCTAAAATACAAGGAACGCCAGACGTTTTTGTGACCCAGAAGAAGCTGCACGTATGTTGGGAGGCATAAGGGTTTGGGCGGGATGTTTGTGATAACGTGGAATTGGAATAGTCGTTTTCTTATTTGGTTATTTTAAAAAACTTCAAATTTCATTTATATGGAATTGGAATATTCGTTTTCTTATTTGGTTATTTTATAAAACTTCAAATTTCATTTAATATCTATTGGACTTCCTAGTTTGTGAGATTTAAAGTAGGGGTGTGCATGGGTCAGTTTGGGTCGGTTTTTACTATTAACCATAACCATAACTGCTAGTTCGGTTATGGAGTTTTGGTAACCATAACCATAACCAAACTTCGGTTATGGTTAATCGGTTATGACGTCGGTTATGGTTCGGTTTTGGTTAATTTCGGTTAAGTAACCAAGCAAGGTTTAAAATAAATAGCGTTGTGCACGATTTGAACTTAGCTTGAGCCTATTTTATAAGATAACGAAGACTAAACTTTTTGGTTAAACTACCGATTTAGAGTTCTTTTTAATAAGGTAATTCTTAAACAAAAACAATTATGGCCATAAAACTTTAGTTCTTTATCAAAATAAATGACATCTACATCAAGATCATTTTGTTACTAACATACTTTTATCTTAGTAAAAACCCTCTATATGGTTTTGTAAAACACAAATCTATTATATAAAGTTAAGATTACAACTTCGGTTCGGTTTCGGTTAACCAAAGCTTCATAACCATAACCATAACCGTTTGAGCGGTTATACAAATTTTCATAACCATAACCATTGGTTATATTGGTTATCGGTTATTAGTGGTTCGATTATGTCGGTTATGATTCGGTTATCGGTTATGGTGGTTAATTTGCTCACCCCTAATTTAAAGTCACCTCTTCGTAGAAATTCAATTAGGTGACTTTGTAAACTACACCATACAAATTCAATTTGGTGACTTTGTAAACTACACCAAGGGCACCGCCTATTTTTTTTTATTCTTTTGTTCCCATTCTTAAGAGTTAAATGCTTGGCTGGTCTCTGTGGCTTTCAAAAATTGCAGACTTGGTCCCAATGGTTTACTAATTACACGCGTGGTCCTAAAACTTGTCAAAAATGCACTCGGTTGGTCCCCAGCCCTAACATCAGTTAAATTTCTCAGTTAAGTCCATGTTAAATGACCAAAATACCCTTGCTTATTAACTCTCTTTATAATTTTTGTTTAGTTTTACTTTCATCATCATCTTCATCAGTAGGACCAAGTCAACTTCATCACCATCATCTTCATCACCATCATCATCTGCAGATTTGAAATCTAAACCCATCTTCTTTCTCATGGGTTGCAATCCGCCATGTTAGTAAAAGAAGCTTGCATCCTTCTTCACAAATTGATTGCTTACAATTCAGTCAAATTTAGTCAATCAACTTCATATTGATCAATTTCCATAAACCTTAATGACAGAGCAATCAAACCCCTCATCCATTTGAACTCCCAGATCAGCAAACATGGTCGAACTGGTAACATTAAGGATGCAGAGACCATATTTTATCGCATGCCCATCAAGAATGTCGTATCTTGGACAGCTATGCTCACTGCATATGCAAAAAATGGCCAGATTAATAATGCCCGTAAACTGTTCGATGAAATGCCTGAACGAAATGTTGCGTCTTGGAATGCAATGATTACTGGTTATATGCGTAGCAAGAATGGAGTTGAGAAGGCGTGTGAATTGTTTTCGATATCACCTGAGAAAAACACGGTTTCTTATGCTTCAATGATAACGGGTTATGAAGATGATAATGGTGATGAAGATGATGGTGATGAAGATGACTTGGTCTTACTGATGAAGATGATGATGGAAGTAAAACTAAACAAAAATTATAAAGAGAGTTAATAAGAAATGGTATTTTGGTCATTTAACATGGACCTAACTGAGAAATTTAACTGATGTTAGAGCTGGAGACCAACCGAGTGCATTTTTGACAAGTTTTAGGACCACACGTGTAATTAGTAAACCATTGGGACCAAGTCTGCAATTTTTAAAAACCACAGGGACCAACCAAGCATTTAACTCCATTCTTAATTACAAATTTATTTTAAATGCTTTCTTAGATATTTTATTTATTAATGTTTACTTTTATTTATTTATTTGTTTAACAAAGTTAAATAATTAATTATACTATTGAAGTACCTTATTTAGCTTATAAAATTTAGGAAAGAGTACCCTATCGTTTATTATGTTATTTTAATAAACTATCATCACTATAGTTTCTACTTTAAAGGACGAACACTATAGTTTGACCCGACCCATTTTGACCGACCCACGTTTTGCCCCCCGTAGCGAAAATTCCTGAATTCGTCACTGGGTCAGAATGGAGCTACTTGTGGCGGAAGAAGGCAGGTTCCGACCGAAGTCGGTTTTTCGACGACTACGCCATAGCAGGTGGCTATAGTCTCTATCATGGAAGTGATTGTCTTGGCTCGATAAATCAGCGGCTCAACTCAGAGTTCAACCGTCTTAATTATCTTAACACGATTCAAACTTCAAATTTAAAACGCCATCTTGATTATACGTCTTTTGTATGCTGAGAGGGGGAACGTTATTGTAATTAAAGTAGTAATTTATGAATTGAGGGATACTATAATTAAAATTATTAACGTCATCTATTTAGTAATACATGCTAAAACTTTATATATGACAATATCAAGTAAAACAATATTAATTTTTTTGAATTTCGTAAATCACATATTTAAAAAATCGTGAAGCTCTCGTATCATTCTTGAGTGCAAAGTTGTTTGTCAACCATTTATAATCCAACTCTTTCGTATATCATTCTCGGTAGTTATCAATGCCGTTTTGATGGTAACATGCACCGGTAAGGATTGAGGCGTGTTACGGGCCCGCCGCAAGACATGGGTCCTCATTACTAATTTAGTATAATATGTAAAAATGAAAAAAAAAAAAAGAAATAATACAACGAGTGATTGATACGTTTATGTATATATTGTAATCTCTCATTTTTCAATCATGTGACCAGTGGCAGATCTAGGATTTTTTTTAATGGGTCCCTTTTTTCGGTGTCAAAACTTTCCACAACTAAATGTTAGGATTTTTCGGTCGGTCGTTATTCGGGTCGGGTCAGGACGGCATGTGACAAACTTAAACAATCTAAAAAAATACATATACAGTGTACGTGTACCCTTTGAGTAATGCAACAATAATTATTATTAGTGTTTTCAAAGTAAAACAAATATTGTAAATCTTCACGAAAAATTCATGGAAATTTAAATTTTTTTTAATAGTAAATTATTAATTAGATGATATGATCAAAGGGTAAAGACATTAATTTGATGATATGATCAGAGGGTAAAGATATTAATCAGATGATATGATCAGATGGTAAAAGAGATATGATCAGATGGTAAAAGAGAGAACAAGCCTGGAACGATGAATGTTGAAGGGTTGCATCACGTTGTATCGAGTGATATATGTCACGGCCTCCGTCCCGGTTTTACCCGATCCAGGAGCCACGGGGCAGAAATCTGTGGTAATTATTATGTTGGTAGCGGAATTATTAACAGGGTCGTTTAAAAAATTAAAATGCCGGATGATTTTATTTCACAATTTGGGATGAACCCCGTAATTTACAATAGAGGGATTTCATAAGGAAATTCCCTGTTTTACAAAACATGTTTATTTATTTAACCGAGTCACCACTTCAAGCTTGATTAGTGCTCTGTAGCACTTTTCCTTGAGTCACAGTAGGTCACCTGAAACATGTTTTAAAAAGGTTTTATCAGCAGAGAAATACTGGCGAGTCACTCAAGTTGCACAAAACGACACATTGTTATAATATACAGTATTAAGGGTGATTACAATGTTTTTGTCAACCAATTACCCCAAATCGGTATTTGTCACTCGACTGTATCTGTGACTATGGTCAGATCACTCATTGGCTAACCCGTTGTCCAATGGTGACGGGAAACAAGTAATGTATACAAAACCCCACATACCGGCAGTAATTGAAGATTACATAGACTTAATCCCTGTAATTATAACTTGGAAAATAAATAGGGTTTTGGAAATAATTTGATAAAAAGAGAATGACTCACATTGCAGATTTAGACGGGCAACATTTAGCCTACTGATTTTAGCCTGAGTAACCTAATTCAAATAAAAATGCACACGAAAACTAGGTCAGAAACTTAATACAACTTTTACGACAACTCACGAGATTAAAATCCTCACGACGAATGACAAAGTATAGCCCAATTACGGGCAGCACTTAAACATCCATCGGATTGGTTTTTATCGATCGGACATTAAATCGTAGCAGTGATCGAGTTATTACCCTGTTATCGTGGCAGAATGTCGTGTTCGTGTGTGTTTTTGAAGTAAACTGACAATATCTCAGTGTAGGAAACGAGTTTTTACGTCGAACCAACGCCAAATTTCAAGTGCCAATGCCCTGAATTTATACTGAAAATCGTCTCCCTCGCGTGGCGCGAGGGCCTGGCGCGTGGCGAGAGGGGTGCAGTTCTAGGGTAGGGTAGCCACGTCTCCAACTAGCCTGGGTGAGTCAAAATCTCGACGAAATTCGAATTATACAGCAAACTGTGATGATAATCGTCAATGGGGAATACCCCCCCCCCCCCGAGTTTTAGGGGCCCTGATCCTGATTTCAACTGTTCTGAAAATTTTAGGGGTTATGCAATATTTCTTGGGGGTCTCAATTAGGGTTTCCTATAGGACAAAATAAAATAAGAAATAGTAATTTTGATGAGAGTTGTTACATCCAATGTTGTAGAAGGCGCTAGTCGGGCGGTGATGTACAGCCTAGGGATTAATCGGAATGGGATTTTTATATGTATTTTTTCAAAATTATATATATATATACCCAATAATATAAAAATAATACTTCAAAATTCACATAAATACTTCAAGTTTCAGATAGTATGGTTCGATTTTGACCGATTTTGACCAATTTTGACCGCCTAGGACCGCCTAGAACCGACTAGGACCGATTTTGATCGATTTTGACCGACTAATATTGTCCGATTAATCCGATTTTTGACCGCCTAGGACCGATTTTGACCGCCTAGGACCGATTTTTGACCATGACCGATTAATTGACCGCCTAGCTCAAAATTAGGCAGTAGATGACCGCCTAGCGCCTAGGCGCCGATTAATCGGCTGCCTAGGCCGATTTCTGCAACCATGGTTACATCCTCCCCACCTTATAAAAATCTCGTCCTCGAGATTTACTGGAACAAGTAGGGATACTTTCGCTTCATCTCTGATTCCAGTTCCCAAGTGTATTCAGGTCCTCTCTTCGAATCCCACTTGACTTTGACCAGCACTAGTCTTTTGTGCTTGAGAAACTTGACCTTTCTGTCCTCTATCCGTAGTGGCTTCTCAACAAATTTTAAATTTTCATTTACCTCTACATCTTGAAGAGGTACTATAAGGGATTCGTCAGATAGACATTTCTTGAGATTGGATACATGAAATACGTCATGTACCTCAGCTAGCTCTTCTGGTAGTTGTAAGCGATAGGCGACTAGTCCTATTCGCTGGATTATTAGGAATGGTCCTACGTACCTTGGACTTAACTTTCCCTTTTTACCAAACCGGACTACTCCTTTCCAAGGAGAAACTTTCAAGAGTACCTTGTCTCCAACTTGAAATTCTAGTGGCTTGCGTCGATTATCGGCATAACTCTTCTGGCGATCTCGAGCCGTTTTCAGTCTTTCCTTGATTTGAGTGATCTTGTCGGTGGTTTCTTGTACGATTTCGGGACCTGATAATTGGCTTTCTCCTATTTCTGGCCAACAAACTGGAGTTTTCCACTTTCGTCCATATAGTGCTTCGAATGGGGCAGCTTCAATGCTTGCATGATAACTATTATTATAGGAGAATTCAATCAAGGGTAGGTGGTCATCCCAGTTTCCACCAAAGTCTATCACACATACCCTGAGCATGTCTTCCAGGGTTTGAATCGTCCTTTTTCTTTGTCCGTCTGTTTGAGGATGGTAAGCTGTACTTAAATTTAATCGCGTCTCCATGGCTTCTTGGAAACTTGTCCAGAAATGAGAAGTGAAACGATTATCTCTATCCGATACAATAGAGAGTGGAACTCCATGTAAGGATACTACTTCGTCTACGTACAACTTTGCTAACATTTCCATGCTAAAGGTTTCTTTCATGGGTAGGAAATGAGCTGATTTGGTTAATTGATCCACAATTACCCAAATTGCGTCGTTACCTTTTCTGGTTTTGGGTAACTTAGTAACAAAATCCATGGTTATTAGTTCCCACTTCCAAACAGGCATTTCTAATTGTTGGAGTAACCCTGAAGGTTTTTGGTGTTCTGCCTTAACTTGTGAACAAGTTAGGCACTTCGAGACGTATCTAGCTATGTCCTTTTTCATTCCTATCCACCAGAAGTTATTCCTTAAATCTTGGTACATTTTATTATTACCAGGAAGCATGGTATACCTAGATTTATGGGCTTCCTCTAAAATCTTATTTCTTAAATTTCCTTGCTTAGGTACCCAAATCCTTTTCTTATGTAATCTCCAAATTCCATCACTTCCTTGTTCTAATTTCTTTATTCGTCCTTTCATTCCTTCAGCATCATCCTTGATTGTTGTTTCTTGAATGTTTTTCAGTTGTTCCATTAAATCTAAGTGTAAACTTAATCTAAGAGCACGAACTTGTTTTTACTTTTTGTGATACTTACGACTTAAGCCATCTGCAACTACATTTGCCTTTCCTTCATGATATTGGATATCACAGTCGTAGTCACTTAGAATTTCCATCCATCTTCTTTGTCTCATGTTCAATTCTTTTTGCCCAAATATGTACTTTAAGCTTTTATGATCTGTATAAACCGTAAACTTACTTCCATACAGATAATGTCTCCAAATCTTAAGGGCAAAAATTATCGATCCTAATTCTAAGTCATGTGTCGTATAGTTTTCCTTGTGCTTCTTTAATTGCCTTGAAGCATATGCAATTACCTTCTTGTGTTGCATTAACACACATCCTAATCCTAGTTTAGAAGCATCACAATAAACTTCAAAATCTTCTGTTCCTTCTGGTAAGGCAAGGATTGGGGTGTTGGTTAACCTTTGATTTAAAATCCTAAAAGCCTCTTCTTGCTTAGGTCCCCATTCAAACTTAACTGTTTTACAGGTTAGCTTAGTTAATGGTACAACTATCTTAGAAAAATCCTTAATAAAGCGCCTATAGTACCCAGCTAATCCTAGAAAACTTCTAACTTCCGTAACTGATTGCGGGACCTTCCATTTGGTGATCGCTTCTATCTTGGAGGGATCTACGTGAATACCCTCGTGATTCACCATGTGTCCTAAAAATTGCACCTCCTGTAGCCAAAATTCACACTTCGAGAATTTGGCGTAAAGATTCTCCTTTCTTAACAAAGTTAAGAGTGCATGCAGGTGCTGACAATGCTCATCCTGACTTTTGGAATAAATAAGTATATCGTCGATGAAGACAATTACGAATTTATCCAAATATGGTTTACAGATTCTATTCATCATGTCCATAAATGCTGCAGGGGCATTTGTTAACCCAAAGGGCATGTCTTTAACTCGTAGTGACCATACCTAGTTCTGAAAGCGGTTTTAGGTATGTCTTCTTCTTGTACCTTCAACTGATGATATCCTGAGCGTAAATCTACCTTAGAAAAATATCTAGCTCCTAGGCAATGGGTATCGATTCTTAATTGTAACCTTATTCAGTTCCCTATAATTGATACACATTCGCATCGAACCGTCCTTTTTCTTTACGAACAACACTGGTGCTCCCCAAGGGGATGAACTAGGTTGTATAAATCCTTTACTGAGCAATTCATCTAATTGCTTTTTCAGTTCTAGCATTTCGGTGGGTGCTAACCGATAAGGTGCCTTGGCTATCGGTGTAGTTCCAGGAATTAGATGAATTCTAAATTCTACTTTCCTATCGGGTGGTAATCCCGGTAGTTCTTCTGGGAATATATCCAAGTATTCTGATACTACTGGAATGTTCTTAAGTTCCTTACTTTTGGTATTAATAATTATCGAAACCATATATGCTATTCCTTGATTTTTTGAATAACTAGCCACTTTCATTATTGAAATAAATTTCATTGACTTTCGTGGCTTATCTCCTGTAACCATAATTATTCCTCCTGTGGTTGTATGAATTTCTATGGAATTCTTATCACAGAGGATTCAAGCATGGTTGGTTACTAACCAAATCTATTCCTAACACAATATCGAATCCAGCTAAATTCATAGGTAACATGTTTGCAGAAAATTTATGACCTGAAAGTTCTATCTTACCTTTATCTATGTTAACAGAATTCCCATCTTCCGTTCATTTTGTCATATGAATTACGAGAGTGATGATTAAATAAAATAATGTTTATCATCAAGATTTATAGATACACACACGCTGATAAACCTAAATTTATCATTTGTCATACCTGTTCTTGAGTTATCCTTAAGGGTCAGTTATTTAAGGCTTTCGAATTTCCTGATAGATATACATATCTATATAATTATTTATTTCATGTACACCTTATTCCTAAGGTCAATATATAAAATAGGTTTACGTTCCCAAAAATAGGGCAGACATTGCTGGAGTGTTTTTATTAACATATACCCCATCTCACCCGGTTTCACCGGAGAAGTGGTATCCTCATCTTACCCGGACAAGCTGGAGTGTTACCACATCATACCTAGCTTTGCCGGAAAGGTAATTATTATTGTATTTCTCATACTTAGAATCACAAATGTTCATTATTCAGTATAGCTTGTATCAAGAAACATGGAAATTAGTATTCTCATGATAGATCATATTCTAGAATCGAGTAATACAAATAAACAAGATATAACAGTGGCCAATTGTTATTGCTTATTTATCATATTTGCACTTTTCTAGTTATCATCCTCATGATATACCAATATCTATCTCAATTTATCTATACTATTATTTAGCTTATACTAATGCATTAAAATTTCTTGTACTATTAAGTGTTGGTTTCTTCTAGGTTTCCATTATTCTCATTATTCCGGTTTTCCTGATTTACTTCGTTGTTCATCTGCATCTATCAATTATTAATTGTCACAGGCTAATATTTAGTACAAATATTTAGGTGCAACTATACAAAACAGATTTAATTAAAAATGGCGAACATTGCGACTTATATATATATATATATATATATATATATATATATACATGTCTATTACAAATTACAATTGAAATTCAAAATATACTAGGGGTTGTGCATTCATAATTAATTTAAGTCTATCTAGGAATATTTTGCTTAGCATGCTTTTATATAAGGTTTGTTCTATCTCCTCTTACTAAGTTGTTCATCTAATGGGCAAAGTTCCTTTTAAAGTTTCTGGCTCATAGGTGATATGGGTGCTAGTACTGGGTCAGGGTGTTGAGAGATAAGATAATTTATATACTTTTCTGGTTGAGATCTAATTTCATGGGTTGGTCCGGGTTTGGCAGTTTAACTTAATTAAAAGTTAACATTTACTGTTGTAGTGGCTAACATATAGAGATTTGCCCATTGTTCATCTAATTCATCTTCCCCTGGTGGGTTAGTGCCTATTTCCTGAGTTTCCTTATTAATCATTACTCCTTTTGGTTGTGACTTCTTTATTTTCTCTTGACTTTTTCTAATAATCCAACTTCTTTTCTTAGTCGTAAGTGGTTTCTCAAACTGTGCCTTATGAATAAATATTTCTTCCTCAGTGCTGAGTATCTTGAGGAATTTGATTGAAATGAGATTCCCTAATCTTTTGGTGAACTATCTAATTGACGATAGATGTCCGAAATTCTTTGCTTACCCATACTGTAAACTAACAAATAGTCAAATAACACAAAAAAACACATAATCACATAAGTTATTTTCTAACACGGAATTTTAGAATTTAAGTGTTAGCAGAACACTCCTTTGGCTTAGACCAATGGCATGGCTCTGATACCACCTTTTTCTTTCACGGCCCCCGTCCCGGTTTTACCCGATCCAGGAGCCGCGGGGCAGAAATCCATGGTAATTATTATGTTGGCAGCAGAATTATTAACAGGATCGTTTAAAAAATAAAAATGCCGGATGATTTTATTTCACAATTTGGGATGAACCCCGTAATTTACAATAGAGGGATTTCACAAGGAAATTCCCTGTTTTACAAAACATGTTTATTTATTTAATTGAGCCACCACTTGAAGCTTGATTAGTGCTCTGTAGCACTTTTCCTTGAGTCACAGTAGGTCACCTGAAACATGTTTTAAAAAGGTTTTATCAACAGGGAAATACTGGCGAGTCACTCAAGTTTCACAAAACGACACATTGTTATAATATACAGTATTAAGGGTGATTACATTGTTTTTATCAACCAATTACCCCAAATCGGTATTTGTCACTCGACTGTATCTGTGACTATGGTCAGATCACCCATTGGCTAACCCGTTGTCCAATGGTGACGGGAAACAAGTAATGTATACAAAACCCCACATACCGGCAGTAATTGAAGATTACGAAGACTTAATCCCTGTAATTATAACTTGGAAAATAAATAGGGTTTTGGAAATAATTTGATAAAAAGAGAATGACTCACATTGCAGATTTAGACGGGCAGCATTTAGCCTACTGATTTTAGCCTGATTAACCTAATTCAAATAACAATGCACACGAAAACTAGGTCAGAAACTTAATACAACTTTTACGACAACTCACGAGATTAAAATCCTCACGACGAATGACAAAGTATAGCCCAATTACGGGCATCACTTAAACATCCATCGGATTGGTTTTTATCGATCAGACATTAAATCGTAGCAGTGATCGAGTTATTACCCTGTTATCGTGGCAGAATGTCGTGTTTGTGTGTGTTTTTGGAGTAAACTGACAATATATCAGTGTAGGAAACGAGTTTTTACGTCGAACCAACGCCAAATTTCAAGTGCCAATGCTCTGAATTTATACTGAAAATAGCCTCCCTCGCGTGGCGCGAGGGGTGCACTTCTAGGGTAGGGTAGCCACGTCTCCAACTAGCCTGGGTGAGTCAAAATCTCGACGAAATTCGAATTATACAGCAAACTGTGATGATAATCGTCAATGGGGAATACCCCCCTGAGTTTTAGGGGCCCTGATCCTAATTTCAATTGTTCTGAAAATTTTAGGGGTTATGCAATATTTCTTGGGGGTCTCGATTAGGGTTTCCTATTGGACAAAATAAAATAAGAAATAGTAATTTTGATGAGAGCTGTTACAATATATCTTAAACGATGTATGGCCCTTGATATGTTTAATGGCCAATTAAGGCCTTTATTATGTAACCTTCGATGCTATAGGATTACAACACATTTTATTGAGTGTTATTATATTGTAACGAAGAATTACAAGTCGTGCATGCCCTAATAGACTGTGTTGGGCCTTAATATATCTTAAAAGCCAGTTAAGACCATGATTATGTAACACTCGATGTTGGATAATTACATCACGTTGTATTGAGTGAAACATATCATAACGAACAACAAGGCATAAATGCCGTAACAGACTGTGTTAAGCCTTGATATATATCTTAATAGCTCGTGAAGGCCTTTATGTTGAAGGATTACAACACATTGTATTGAGTGCTATTATATGGTAACAAAGAAGTACAAGTCATACAAGCGCTAATAGATCGTGTTGGGCCTTGATATATCTTAAAGGCCTATTAACACCTTATTATGTAACATTTGATGTTGAATGGTTACATCACGTTGTATCGAGTGCTATTATATTGTAACCAAGAATACAAGTCATACATGCCCTAATAGACCGTATTAAGGCGCGTATCATGGATTCCTACGCTTTTTCTACGAAACTATTAAATTTGTTATTTTCCTACGAATTTCTGACAAATTGTTAAAAGAACGTATTTCGTAGGAATTGTGTCGGTATTTTCCTACACATTTCCTACGGATATTAATTATAAACCATTTCGTCGGAATTCTGTCGGCATTTATGACAAATTTCCTACGGATATTAATAAATTTGTTTTAAAAATAATATATATATAACACAATATATATTACAAAAAAAATTATCCATTTCGTGAGTAATTTGTCGGTAATTTCCGACAAACTTCCTACGGATAGAAAAATTGTTAAAATGAACGTATTTCATAGGAATTGTGTCGGTATTTTCCTACACATTTCCTACGGATATTAATTAATAACTACGGATATTAATAAATTTATTTTAAAAATAACATATATTTTTATAAATAATAAAGATTTATATTTTAATATCAGTAATTTCATTTTATTATGAATGTTTTTTTTATGATAAATTGGATTCCTACGCATTTCCTACCGACGATTAAAATGAAAACGAATTCCGTAGGAATTCCGTCAGAAATTGCCGACACTTTTCCTACGCATAACCATTCCTACAAATTTCCTACTAACGGTTAAAATGAAAACGGATTTCGTCCGACACTTCTCCTACGCAAACCGATTTGTCGGTTTTTTTTGTCACAAAACTAAGACCTTTCTTATACGCCGGAATTTCGTAGGAAACGTGTCGGCATTTTCATTTGTAGGAAGTGTGTAGGAAATTTTGGTAGGAATAATCACTACTAGAAAACTAGGCAATTGTCACCAAAATTTGTCACAAAAAAAAAAAACCTTAGCAAATTTAGCCACGAATTTCCCACTACAATGAGAAATCATAGTATTTGTTGTTGCACGGTGGCTAAGCGGTCAAAAACTTTATGACCGTTTATTTTCGGTTGCAAATTCGAGAGAAAAAGGATAATTTATAAAATATCATCTGAAAATAAAAAAGGTGTGGTTGAATTGTCACCGTGTCAGCTACCGATGAAAATTTAGCGGGTTTATTTTTATCTTGAGCGCCTCTCCACTAATTAGGGTTTTAATTCAAATATTCACTGCTGATTCGCCCCTATACACCATTCCAGGTTTGAATCGAAGAACACAACGATCTACACAAGGTATGATTCTTGTTCTCATGACTTTTTAATCCTTTGCATTTTATTTTCTAATAATTAATTTCAATTGTCGTACACTCAAACAAGCTAATTTCAGTTAAGATCATAGAACCCTAATTAATTGTAATTGCCTTTTCTCCATGATGGAATTCTGTTCTTCTATATCAACTGATGCGGACTTGATGATCTACGAGACAAAATATCGTGCTTGTCTTCCTAAATTCAAGTTTTTTGTTTAACCAGAATACATATTAATGTGATTTTGTTTGGCCATAATACTGGAATGTCGATTATTTTAGAGTTTTGTTTTGGAACAAAACAGTTTTATAGTTTTGTTTTGGAAAGTAAGGATGTTGTTTGGCCACTGCTACATCAACATGATTTGAACATGTGTATCAAAGCAGGTGCAGTTATTGGTTCTAAAAATTTCCCATAATCGGTTTAGGTTCGGTTCTGGGTAGAACCCAACAACACCTATAGAAACCAATGAGACCCGTTTGTCAATTCGGTTTTTCCCACGCACAACTTTCTTTTTTACCTATAAATGGATTTGTTTGTTCATCTTAAGGCTTTTCTTAGATTGAAAAGTTGAACTTAGTTATCAAGGAGCTCGTTAAGGAAAAGGACGAAGAAAAAGAAAGGTTAAATGGAATTATTGTGGGGTTGTTGGCTCAAAAAGAGAATAAGGTGGATAAAGATGTTATGCTCAATGGGATGTCACAAATTGAAGCTATGTTAACAACTATAATTCGAAGATAGGTTATAAACACTTGGTTTTGAATGTTTCGATGTTTATCATATGGGGATAGTTTCATTTATCTATTTGATGTATTGGTTGGTATTTTTATTAGAATGTTAATTATGTGCATTTAAAACAACAAAAATGAATCAGAGATGTTTTTTCTATAATTTTGTGATTTTATTGATATGTAATTTTGATGAAAAAAGCAAGGAGAAATGGAAAATCAATCTGAATCTAAAACCAATATTCAAGCAATCACTAAATGGTAGCAAAATAACGATAAGGAATGATTTAGTAAGTCACTGAATGGTGACAATTTTCAATGATAATGGTGGCTAAATGTTGTCTATATTGTGGCTAAATGGTACCAAACCATAGCAAAATACTGGTAGCAAACAAGGCGGTAACAACTTGGTAGCAAATTTCTAATGAAAGCGGTGGCTATATAGTAGCAATGTTGGTGGCTAAATGGTGGCAATATTGGGGGCAAAAATGGCGGACGGTAGCAAATAAGAAGCGGTCGCAAATAATTTTGACTGTTTTTGGGGGTAAAAATATAGTAGCAAAATATAAAAATGGTGGCTATTTGGTGACATTAGGGCAATTGACACGGGTGTTTTCGTCACCGCATTTTCGGTTGCAAAATGGTGACAACAGGGTAATTGTTACCGTTTTGTGACCGAAAAATCCATGACAAAAACCCTATTTTCTAGTATAGCAGTTTTCTAGTAATGATCAAAATCTTGAAGTATCTAACAACAACAACATCATCTGTTTCATTTCAAAGCCCTTCACTTTACAGCCCGGTTAAAGACAAGAAACCATTGGAAAAACCCCACAAATCCGATCTCGGAATCGGGTCCCATGCTCTCCACACTTCCGTCCGACACCCACCGGAAAATCAAGAACGACTCAAAGTTCACGCTTTTACACTAACCCACTTCTCCTAGAGTCTCTTGCGTAGGTACAGTTAAGTACAAACACTACAAGAAACTCACCAATAAACCAACCAATAAGTTTTCAAGAACGAGGTCGTATACTCCGGTGAGAACTTATGAAACCAAAGAAGATCAAGAAAAGGTTATGAAAGTGGATCCGGTGGTTATAAAGAGCAAGAAGAAATTTTGGATTCGCAGCTTATTCAGTGGTGGCCGGAGAATGTGTGATGCAATCGATGAGAAGTCAAAGGTGGCATTGACTGGTCATAAGGGTCCATGTTTGAGTATAATGAAGAGATTCTCAAGTGGGAGAGATGCGTTTATGAGTTTTGATTGGACGACTCAGGTTGCGCTGTTGGATTCCGTTAGAAGCGACAGTGAAGAGGTCGTGATGTCGTCGCCTGCGCCGGTGATGGTAAGAAACAAAGGGGTTAGTGATAGTTTTGTTAGGGTTGGTAATGTGAATGTAGAGCCAAGAAAGGAGATTAATTTGTGGAAAAGAAGGACCATGGCTCACCCACAGCCTCATCAAGTGCATGTTATCAATTAGTTTTTTTTTACTTATGTTTTTCTTCAATTTTTGATGACTTAAATATGTAAATATTTCCACATTATAAATTTCCAACATTGTTATGCATAAAGGAGTTACTAGTGGGATGCCCGCGCGTTGCGGCGGGGACCCGTTCGCTTTGACTTGAACCAGGTTCCAAGCCCGATTACAACCCGCCAGTTAGGATGGGTTCCAGTCAAACCAGTTTTAATCAATTCCGGCTCCTGACTACAAACCGGTTCTGGTTCCCAAACAGGTCTTTTTTGGCAGGGGGAGAAGAGACCGTCAGAATGAGGGTTAAACTTCGTTATAAAAAAAAGCTGGCATGTGAGTTATGTTCTGTAATAAAAATGATTTTAAACAACAGTAAAACTAAATATGAAACAATACTTACTTTCATACAAAATCGATACCGAGCATTGATAACGTATGAAAACTTGTGTAAAAAGTTACCTTATAGGAGTACAGTTAGCATCATAATTCAATCGCACATAAAACTCTGCACAAATATCAACACACCAACCCCTTTCGTCTCTAAATACGTCGACACTCACTCATTCGAGACTTCTCAAGCTTGTTTGTCTTCTTTGACTTCTCGAGTCTACAGCCTAAACTGTTGGTGCATTACGTCTGTCGACTTCGTCTTGTATTGAGTCTTGTTCTAGAAATGTTAGATCAGGGCACGTTGTACGAGAAAATAATAGGTTTTGGGTGTGAATTGGTTAATTCCGCTTGAAAGTGACATGTGCACTTTCAAACGAAATTAACATTGTTAATTCTGCTTGAAAGTGTCCTGCCAACGCGTCTACTGATCTGTAAAGCTGTTATAATCAATATACAAGACATTTAAGAGTGAATCTAGCTGTTTTACAAGTCTATTTCATTGTTTCCACCTTTGAAATAGACAAGAACTCTTCTGATTGACTCGTTTGGGTCACCGATCGATCTTACAAGTGATATCAGAGCTCAGGAGGAAGAGTTCTTACCAAAACAGTAATAATTTATGATTTCTACACCTTCTTTTACACAATTCACAAAATTTTATGGTCAAAATGGTATGAATTTCACATATTATAAGTAAAACAATGTTTTAACGAATCCTTGAAAGAATTGGACCTTAATTCACAAAATTTCCGCTTGAAAATGGACTCGGATTAAGTGACGTCAGCAACATTTCAAACGAGATTAGAACTTGATTCCGCTTGAAATCGCTATTCCGTTTGAAAAATACACCTTATTCCGCTTAAAAAAGCTGATTCCGCTTCAGTGTATGATTCCGTTTGAGTAGTTTCAAACGAAATTAGATAATTTCATTTCAAATCGGTATTCCGTTTGAAAGTGTTCTTGTTCAAACGAAATCAGGTTATTCCGTTTGAAAGGTGTTTCTGTTTGAAGGGTGATTTCGTTTGAGAAGTGATATTGTTTGAAAGTAATTTCGTTTGAATCTGTATTCCATTTGAGATTTGTGTTTTTTGTGAAAAATTTGCCGAATCATGGAAGAGGAATTCTACAATGCGTTTGCGACACCGATTGCCCCTGTTACTGCTGCCGAAACATTATACAGTGAGAATGAAACAGGAACTTAACAAAAACCACCTAAGCTAATGTTCATTGTAGATTTTAAAGGTTGGCAAAATCGATTCGAGAACTGGGTGCAAGCATATAAGTTTGATGCATGGTGTGCTTTAAACAAAGATTATGAGAAACCAAAAAACGAGCGTGGGTTGGAAAAAGCTTTTTGTGTTTTTTCAGAAAGTGATAAATTTAAGTATACAAGTGAAAAAATGATGATTAGTCTTCTACAACAAGCGGTAAAGGAAGATATTTTTGTCCTGCTTCAACATGAGAATACTGCTAGATCGATTTGGAATGCACTGATTCAAAAGTTCAAAGGAAGCGCATATATGATCAAAAACAAAAAGGCTTTATTGAAGAAATCATTTGATATGTTTGCAACTTTCGATCATGAAACAACTAAGATGACCATTGATAGATACTGTTATCTAGGTTTAGAAATGGGAAGGTTGGACATAACGAAAGATGATGATGAATTGGTTGATAAACTTGCTGATGCATTACCACAGCAAAAATGGGGAACATATCTGTTGATTGTGAAACACATGAGAAAATCGGAAAATATGAATCTGGCACAGTTTATTCAAAAGATTGAAGAGCACGAGTTGGATATTCAGAAAACGGCAATCATGAAGAATCCAAATGCTCAACAAGATGTCAGTTTATATTACAGAGGGAACAAGTTTGAGGCTACCCCCAATCATAGCCCAAAGATCCAAACTAGTTTTAGTGCTGCCAGTTCGTCTGGAACAAAGGGTAGTAATGTGACACATGGTGGTGGATCTTCATCTTCATATTCGAGCTTTGATCTGAATCATACAACATCAAGTCCTCAACAACAGAATTCTACAAATCTGCAATGCAACGTTACTTTGAACATTCAAAATGGTCAAAATCTGTCTCCAGAAATAGCCAAGCAACACATGGCATCACTCGTTGCTATGTTGGAATCATATGAAAGCTTGATTGGTGGCAGAATTGGAAATCCGATGCTTACAAAAGAAGATTATGACCAAATTGATGCGGAGGAACTTGAGTTGATGGATGTGAAGTGGTGTTTAGCCAGTGCTGTTCGAAGAGCAGAAAAATTTACACAAATGACCGGTAGAGATGATTTTCGGGGAATAAGTGAATCTCCAATAGGGTTTGACAAATCGAAAGTCACATGTTTTCGTTGCAAAGGAAAAGGCCATTTTAAACGAGAATGCAACTGGGAGACAAGATGGAAAAAATGATTATTATCAAAAGTCATTTTTTCATCAGATTGATCAACAACCACAAACTGTACGACAACCACAAACTGCTCATGCACGTACCATTGAAGAGAGAAGAGCTTGCTTTGGAATAATTGATCAAGATGATGAATTTTTTTGCAAAAGGTTTAAGCTGGGATAAATACATTCCTGCTGGTTCGGGTCTTGTTGCTAGAATTCTGGGTGAAGATGAGGCTAGTCAGAAAAGAATCCCGATTTTTCCAGAACTAGGAAGTGATATTGATACCGATGATGAGGAAGAATATCTTAACAAAGCTAGAAAAGGCATAGATCCTGATAGTTTTAATTTGTTTTTTGCAGATAAAGTTGAGTTGCTGAATCAGAAGAAGATTGCCAAATTGAGGAGAGAGCTGGAAGCAACAAAAATACTAGCTGATGAAAAGGCAAAGATGAAAGCTGAAGAAACAAATGTTGAACCAGTGACTGAGAAAGTAGTAGAAAAAATAGTTGAAGTTGAGAAACTTGTCGAAGTTGAGAAAATCGCCGAGATAGAAAAAATTGTTGAAGTTGAGAAATTTGTTGAAGTTGAAAAGACTGTTGAGATTGAAAAAATAATTGAAGTCATTAAACCTTGTCAGAAATGTGTGGAGTCTTGCACACATTGTGAGGAGAAAGACAAGAAGATTAGTGAGTTGGAAGAGCTGAAAGAAAATTTGTTATCTGATTTGAAGTATGTGAAAGAGTCATATGATGTTTTGAATAGAACAGTTGATGGTCTGAAAAAGACAAACTCAGAAATTGATGTTGCTATGTTAAAAATGAGCTCAACATTAATGATGAAACAGAAGATCATCAATGAGTATATTGAAGATTGTGCTAAGCTGAAGCAAGATTTAGAGCTTGGAAAGATTGAGAGCGAAAGGATTAAACGTTTGTTGTTGAGTTATACAATATGTGATTATTTGATTGATCGTGTTTATCCTACTGTTGCAGGTCTTGAAGCATTCAAGGAGGAAAAGACTGGAGATACTGATACTGGTAAGAAACAAAGTGTCAAGTTTAACAAATGTCCACCCCCGATTCATGAAAGTTATTCTCCCAGAAAGCCAAATGAGGAACGTGTAAATAAGGCTCTCAACATCAAGTTAAAGTCTGAAATCATTGATGAATTACCAGACAATATTGATGTCACATTGACAGCGTCTGACACTGATCATGAGTCTGAGTTATTAAAGAAAGTTGTCGATCAGGTGTTGGATATGGATGAAGAGTCAAAACCAGAGTCTGAGTCTGAAAGTTCGAGTTCGTCAGAAAAGAGTCCGAGTTCACCGGTTAAAAGGGTTTACAATAAAGAATTCTTGTTATCAAAATCTAATTTGAATGACGAACCAATCAAAGTGGTATATACTTTGAATGATTCAGACAAATTATATTCTGATGAAGAATTTCCAATAAGAAGTGTCAAATCTGAAATGATCAAAAAGGTTTTCAAATTAACAGAAATTAATATTTCTGAAATAAAAGATTTAAATCTTCAAGAAAAACCTAAAAAGTACACTTCAAGAGTTCAACAGAGATTGAACAAGAAAAAGGGTTACAGTTCTGGTTCAGGTTATCGAAAGAAACCAAACCATAACGGTAATTTCAGAAAACAAGGTCTTGGTTTTAATTCTTCGGAAAACTATAAAAATGAGAAAAATTATAAATCAAAAACAAAATTTGTTGCAGGAGGAAGTTCTGAAGAAGAGCAGAAGAAACCATTATGGAAACAGTCAAATCAAGAGTTTCTTGCTGAAATAAAGAAAAATGTGAAGAAATTTGCTCCAAGAGTTGACAGAAGAACCTGTTTCAAATGTCAAAAAGTTGGACATATTGCTTGGAATTGCCAACAGTTCAACAACACAAAACAGGGAGTTTCTTCTAACTCGAAATTGAAAGAAAAATGTGTTGATGAAAAGAAACAACCAACTGAGAAATCTAAATTGTTTGAAAATTCGACTTTCAAAACTGGTGATGTTTCAAAACGTTATTACAAAAGAAATGTCGATTTAAATAAACAAAGATGGGTTGTAAAATCTGAGAGTAGTTCTGACAATGAATCTGATTCCATAAAATCAGAGGAGTCATTTGTTGAGAAAAAGATTGATAATTCTGTTCCAGAGATGAACGAGGAAAACTTTCCTAATTTGTCAAAGTAAAATTTGAAGTTGAAAGTGGGTAAAACTGAAATTTCGGGACAATTTTTTGCTGATAAGAAAGAATTTGATGCTGAAAAAGTGTTTAATGGAAAAGTTAAATATATTTTCGGGAAGATGGTTGATGGAAAGGTTAAAGGTGCAAAAGAATTTTACAAATCAAAATGTTGGTGGGATAGATGTGTACCAGAATCTCCCAAGGCTAGTCAGGCTTGGGGGAAAGTACTTCCTAACTGAAATCCTGACTTGCCGGAGCTCCCAGGTTGGTAAGAGTGGAGCAGGAATCGGCATCATTCTTGAAGTGTTTGGTTGGTAAATCTACAGGTGATATCTTTAAATTGTTATATTTTGTTTTATAAATGGTATGGTTGGTGAGTGAACCTACAAGTGGTTGAAGAAGGTTTTCTTTTACAAGTGGTAAAATCAACAAAATTTATTTTCCGGAAAAACCATTTGATTAAAACAAACTTAAGTGTTTTGAAATCACAATGGGAAAATAGTTTGTTGTAAGGGGGAGTTCTGATTGTTTAAGCCTAGTGGATGGCGAATTGAAGCAATTTACAACAATTGTCAATTTTCTTGTACAGTTTGTTTTCAAATTTCTTTAAATGATTTTGAATTTTAGGGGGAGTAAGAATTTTCAGAAAATCCAAAAACATTTGAAAATTTGAAAAAATAAAAAACATGATAAAATCAAAAATGAGTTTTGTTGTCAAAAAGAGGAAATGATAGTACACCAGTAGACGATCACAGCATGCTAAAGAATTGGAAAGTTAAAATGTGATAAACGGTCTCACGGATGATGTGTTAGTAGGTTTTTGCACATTTAGTAGATTGTGACGAGATATAAACCTAAATATCAAACTTGCTTATATCGTGGGTAACATCTCTCGGATATATGGGTAACCCCCGAAATCTTGTTTGAAAGGTCCCTCTTTTTGAGATACTAGGTCTTTATGCTTAGTGATATCTGGGGTATTATCCCGGGACTTCTGATTTTGCGGAAGCAATGGCCTAGTCCCCGGAGAATACTTTACGCTGCTTGAAATAAAAGCCTCCCCTCGGCATAAAAAATGATGAAACATTGAAAAATGCTAATCATGTGCTGTTGAAGAAAAGATCCTCTAAAGGGGACACACCTAAAGACGAGCCGTCATCTCTCTGTTGAACGAAATTTCTAACCTGAGCTCTCACGGTCCTCGCAATTTAACCCCTTACAGATATCATCTAGGTATACTCACCTGTAAGACTGAATACTGGGATCTAGATACGGGAGTATATTCTGAGGTGGGACACGCGAATAAGTTTAAGTCTCTTAAGACATTAACCTCATATCTCGAAACAGTTGAACTTTGTGTGAAAATTTAAGTGGATCAGTATACTGACAATCTAAGTGAATTGTTTAGAACTTAAAATGTTTAAAGCTTAACGGTGTTGGTGATTTGTCTCATAATCTGATATGATCCTCTTATACAAACTTACAAAAATATTGTATGTAAATATTTCTTTATTACATTTCATTTCTGTTATATACAAAATCCAAAAAGATTTTCGGTGAGTTTTAGCATAATTTTTGAAAAATACAAAAAGATTTTAGACAACTGATGTTGAAAAGCTGATTTTCAAAATTCTGAGTGCTAAACATGACGAACAGGTTTGGGAGTGTGTGATGTGAAAAGATTTTCTAACAAGTGGTTCATCAGAGACTAACATTTTAAATCATTTTATTCGAAACTTGAAAATGATGTGTTCATTTTATATCTACGAGTGGTAAGTAGAGTTCTAAATTTGTCAAAATTTTAAATTTGTGAAATTTATTTTTAGGTAGAGTTTTGTGCAGGAATCAGTAGAGCCAGGAATTGGTCCTGATCCTGTGGGAAGGAATGTAAACCAGGTTGTGATTTTTGAACCGGTAAATATCTTGAAACCTGAGAAAGCCAGATTATGATCCCAGTACAACTCAAGGGGGAGTCTGGTAGTAGAACATGATAAGAGAGAGAGTAGAAGATAAAGATTGAGGATGTTTACTTTGTCAGATATTTTGGAAGAGCCCGAAGACTGATAAAGACTGAAGACGTTGAAGACTCGACACTGAAGACTCGTCAACATCCGAGGGGGAGTCTGTTGGTGCATTACATCTGTCGACTTCGTCTTGTATCGAGTCTTGTTTTAGAAATGTTAGATCAGGGCAAGTTGTACGAGAAAATAATAGGTTTTGGGTGTGAATTGGTTAATTCCGCTTGAAAGTGACATGTGCACTTTCAAACGAAATTAACATTGTTAATTCCGCTTGAAAGTGTCATGTGCACTTTCAAACGAAATTACCATCCCTATATATAGGCTTGAAACGAGATCATTTGTAACTTTGATGTTTTCGGTACCGAACTACTGCCGACGCATCTACTGATCTGTAAAGCTGTTATAATCAATATACAAGACCTTTAAGAGTGAATCTAGCTGTTTTACAAGTCTATTTCATTGTTTCGGCCTTTGAAATAGACAAGAACTCTTCTGATTTACTCGTTTGGATCACAGATCGATCCTACATAAACTATTTCTAGAAACTTATGGAAGGTCAGCCCGCAATTCTAATATGTCTGTAGGACCAGTGGTTCCAGTTTTGGATGGATTCTCCAGATTCTTAACATATGTTACCACCGGGTAGTGTCTTATGAATTCGGAATTCAACTCAAGGCTGCAATGGCTGACACCGTAAGCCACAATGGTTGATATATGTTCTTCCAAACCGCTAGTTAACATCCTTCAAATATAGATGGTGAAACCTTTGTCAATCCCCTCTTCCAAAATGGAGTTGTACTCGACAGTAAGTCAACAAAAAATCATATTCAACCCCATTTTTGTGCTTATCTCATCATCCAAAGTTATATCAACACCAATAGACTTATTCAACACTCACCCAATTGTTATCTATTTCGTTTCTTTATAATTCTTTCATCAGGAAACCATCTAGGAACTTCATAAACCACTTACTTAAAGTGTCATCACCTAGCCATGAAAAAAACGCTCACGCGTGGCACATCAACCTCCACAGGTTGTGCCACATGGCAACTTAGCAGCTCCATTGTACAACCTGAGCAAAAAGAAAACGGGTCAAAATTTTCCCAACCTGTATTTTTAATGCATACAAGCTCCTACATTGCTTTATTTAAAAAAATTGGATTAAACTTGACTAAAAAAATTTTTGGTCACAAAATGGTCTGCGGTTAGAAGGCTTAATGGATGTGACATACCTTTGTAGGATTCACTGCCCTATAACTTCGAGCGAACACAGGTGTATGTGACAGGACCCACTGCAAGACTCACATACACAAACATTTTCCCCAAAAACATCATTAATCTTACGATGCTTCAACATATCTGCAACACAAATCATGAATTTAGAAGGTATCTCATTAGTGATTTGGTAAAAAAGACTACAAAACCTTCCTCAAGTGAATCATCAATTTGAGAGTCGTCAAAAATGTTCTTCTTCCCAAAAAGAGACACAACAAGGTAGATTTTTAAATATATTTTTATAATTTATTAGTGAGTTGATCAATCTACAGACCAAGTTTTTTTGTATATCACTTTTTTTTCATTTTTATCATAAAATCATGGCTGGGATCTATGAAAAATACTCTAAGAACAAACCAGGCTTTCAAAATTATAATAAAACAGAATGATATTACCTTTGAGATTTTTAGGGAAAGCAACAAATTTATGGCGACTAACCCAACACAAAGTAATTCCATCAACATTCAGGACCTACACATATTACTCGTTTTGGCCCGTTACCAACCTGCCCAACAAGCTTTCTGATTGTAAGTTTTACCTGGAAATTGAAACCTCTGGTAATTCCATCAACATTCAGCACCTACACATATTTAGACCTAAAAAAGTTATTCAATTGATCATTATTTCATCCCGGACGCCAAAAGTACTTCACTCATACACGCTTAAAACCATACCTTATTTAAACAAATTAAATGGTGTATATAAAGAATAATTGCAATTTCTTGCCATGTGTGGAAAACAAAAGTGAAACGGTTAAGTTAATAGCAACTATGGCAATCAAACTACAAAATAAAGAAATTTTAAAAAACAAACATAGCTGAAACATTGTGTTGCCCTAAAAGAATGAATTTATGTTTTTATTAACCGAATCACTTAGATGGAGCAGAACAATGCCTTGTATACGAAATACATACTCATTATTCAAGTCTCAAGTCATTCACCAATCACCATAGAATGTATAGTAAAAAAACTAACTGAACTGAATCTATAACAAAAACCATTCATGAACTTGAGTGAGGCAGACAAAGGGTTAAAGTAACAAACATTGATGTATCCAAACTTCCAACAAGCATTTCTTCGAGCATGCTGTAGGCATATAGTAAACACAATGTGTATATATCCAATTGGATTGCTATCTCTGGCAATCCTAACTAAACAATACATGTACCTGATGACTCGAATCAATCAATCAATTAACAAATTAAACTCTGTGAAGATATATGTGATCGGAGTGTCGCGCCCCGGCCAAAGATAATATTTATAAACCTAAATTACCCTTAACAATGTGTTAGTGGTAGTAAGGGGTCGATCCACGAAGAGTTTATGGTTTACATATGGATTAGCTCGATTATGAATTTGTCACGTTCTTATGAAGCTTGATATGTTTAATTTGTTTGTTTGTTTGTTTGAAGGAAATGCTGGAACTAAACAACAATAGTGGTAAAATTTATTAACTACTAAGATTTGATTGATTATGATTAACGAAAACACAATTCACGATTTAAACAATACTTTAGAAAAAGGGGTTCACACCCGATTTCGGTAATTGCAAACCTAGGGTTTCTACAAGTTTTAAACTCAACTCAATTGCATAACGATTAACAGATTTAGTGTACCGTGACTTAGGTGCCGATAATTATCAACGTCCCGAAGAACGGACAAGAATGCACTTTGTAATCACAACAAGTAAATCCTAACCACGATAACGCATAATTACACATAACCATTTCGCAAAGTCATAACTTTATAATTGTTCGACAATTTACGAATACGAAACAAATGCAAACAATCATCTATGCCTTACAAAATCAACACAAATTGTCACAAAGTTGAATCACATAACAATTCAAAATCCTAGATAAAAAAACTACCAACACCGGGGTGAAACTGAGGTGACTAGCCGCTCATGGTAAACGGAACTTGATCAGTACCGGATGAGAACTTGCAATTGAACATCTTGAAACTTTGGAGGTGATGGAAGTAATGGTTAGAGTTTGTGGTGATGAAAGGGTTTGATAAATGATGATGGTTGTGATGGTGATAAGGGTTAGGATGAAGATGATGATTGATTCGATTCAAGATTGGTGTGTTGGAATGATTAGGAGATGGAATCGTTGAAGTTTAGGCTCTAAGAGTGATTTCCTTATCAAGAACAAAGTGTAACTCCTGTTTTGTGGGTCAAAATTGTGTTTTAATTCGTTCCCCACCAACAAGAGCCAAAAATTTGCAATCTGAAGAAGCTGATGGCGTCGCCGACTGACCCCCTGGGCGTCGGCGACGGGGTCCCAAAAATCCAAACTCTGGCGACGTCCTATTCAACTGTTTACGGTGATTTGTGGGCGACTGAGGACACTGAATGGCGTCACCGACGCCGACGGCCCAACAGGGCGTCGGCGACGATGCCCCTAATCCTTGACTTCCATTTTTCACATCTCTTGATCTCGGTTGACCCGTTTAGCGTCCCGGTGGTCCGTTTTTCGTCCTTATGATCCGTAAAGCTCCCGATTAGCTCCTTAAACTTCGTTAGACCTGCAAAACAGAATTCTAATCAAAAGTAGGCTAAACGAAATTAAAAATCATGTAAAAACATCAATTTAAAGAAATACGAACACCGGTTTTCGACGACGTATCACATCCCCACACTTGTCTTTTGCTTGCCCTCAAGCAAATCTGCTTTTCACTTTCACGTGGGTCTAACGAGAAACACACGTCCCATTTCCAAGACTAAGGTTAAGGTCTAATGTCATACTGTGTTCAAACTTTTTACAATTTATGAAATGTTTAACGGTAAAGTGAATAATCTCATATAAAATGGTTACCCAAGATTAACCCGCCCTCAAAACTAATAAACCATGCACATCCCTCATAATGAATTAGCACTTTTCAAGTAATCACTCAAAAACCGATTAGAACACGTACCCACATATGCTTGCAACTCAATCATTCTCCACCACCGAACACGAATACTAAGCACAAGTCAAAAGGTCTTTGAAGGGTTGTAATGGGGCTAGGTAAAGGGTAGGAAATAGGATATTTTAAAGTGGCGAAGATTATGAAAACTCGATTTTTATTACAAAGCAACTACTCTAAACAAAACTAACTATAAACATCAACTACGAGGCAACGATTTTCGCCTTTTATTCGACAACTAATAACTCATATTTTTGTACCTTTCTCAATGATTTTCTATTCTTTTTCGCAACATTTTCTGAATTTTTGCTTTTTTTTTCGCAAATAAATCACAACTATACAAACACCTAATCCTATAATCGAATTTTCATCACACGGGTTTAAAAAGAAGAGGTTTATGGTTATGGGCTAAACGGGGTGTCAAACGAAAGGTTTAGGCTCAAAGTGGGCGACTAGGGGATTTGTTTGGGTAAGGATAGATAAATGGTTTTAAAGGAAAAGGTTTACCTAATGCCTTAATCATTCTCGTGCTTGTATTCGGTCTATGGTCTCAAACGTATCAAAAGTTGCAAGTTCTACAATACGTAACTAATGGTCCACTCAAATAAAGAAACATGTATATATGTAGATCTATGATGTAAAAGTGGCTCAAAACCTCACGTATAAGGGGTATGGTATGTGACATGCATGATATGTTAGTTTCTTAGGCGGATTATTCCCAAATAACCACCCGCTAAATACCCTTCATGTTAATTGTTTGAACTTGACCATGACAATAGACCAAATGGGTGTGTTATCCCTCATCGACTTAGTTGCTTGTGTTTTTTTAGATTGCTTAAAACCAAGACATTTTTGAAAAAAATTTGAAATTTTCCCCCATCCCCACACTTGAAGTAAACATTGTCCTCAATGTGTAGTGTTTAACTGAAAGGGGTCAAAAACACAAACTTTTTCTCCCCATCCCCACACTTGAGGTAAACATTGTCCGTAATGTTCAAGAATTGAGTCTTTAAAATGCACAAGGGATGTGACACGACCAACTCCCAAAAATTTCACCCCGGTAAATATTATATAATTACATTCCACTTATTATCTAACTAATACTCAAATAAAAAGAAATGAATGCACCTGATAAAAATGGTTGTCTCCCGAACATTTGTACCTACAAATCTAAACCCTTGTGTAGAAGCATGCTTCTCACAACATCAACATTTGTTAGTACTTGTTCTACCATTTTTTACAAAAGATTTACCATACCATTCATTACTTTAATTCAAGTTTTTTTTTTTTGGAAAAGATAGTTTACAATAATAACAAAAACCTAACTCACTTTCGTAGGAATCACGGTTGCATTTAGCTTATGCAACAAGCCCTTTTAAACCTCCCGATAGCGCGGGAGGATGAGTAGGTCTCGTGAAGGTTATATAGGGAACACACCCACAAAGTTCATTTAACTACGAATTAAACTATTAAAAACATAAAACTAAATAGTAAAAAATAATGTACAACAACAACATCATAAGACATACCATACCACTACCGTTGGTAGCGCACGTTAGGGTTCACTGGTGGGTATGGGTGGTACGGTTATCCGGTTAAGCCCTCAAACATCTCCCGGAAGTTATCGAGGGGACCTCTCTCCCCCTTGGCCGTCAGCTGGAACTGTGGCGGAATAAAACTAGACCCAACCCCTTCGGGCCAACGCGGAGATGGATCAGAAGGGCCACGAGGAACGGGGAGATTTTCATAGCACGTCCACGGCGTGTGCTCACTGTATGGGAGGCCTGCCAGGTAATCTCGTTGGAGCCTCTCCTGATCATGAAGGTGCTTGGCATTGTTTAATGCCAATTCATGAGCCGTGGCCAAAGCACCCCATCGGTTATCTTCCCTTTTCTTTTGCTCAATTCGGAGCCGATCTTGCTCCTGCTCCCAAGCCTGCCTGCGGGCCAACTCTTGCTGCCGGATTAAGTACTGTTGGTCCCACCAAGATCGCTGTTGTGCCATAAAAGTTTGTTGTTGTTCCCAGTATTCTAGCTCCTTGGCACAGTGAGCATCTTCTGCAGCACAGCGAGCTTGTAACTGAGCTTGATGATCTTGCTCCCAGTTCCTCCTCCTTTCCTCGTACTCTCGGCCCTCCCCGATGGCCGCGGAGACATTGTCATAAACCGCTTGTTGCCCGCGGTTGAAATTGGCATGCCCCGGTGTAACACCTCGAAAATTTCGGGTTCAATAATAAAACGACACGTGTCATGTCAGACAAAACGTGTTGTAAACCCGGATTTAATAAAGATGATTCGGCGGGATTTAAAGTGGCGTCATGTTAAACTGTTACCTCTGAACGACCTCAATTATAAATCCCAATACCCGATTAAATGTTATACACATCTTTTATACCCTCAATTCAGAATTTGGGTTTACAATAATGGACTTGCAAAAGCATGTTGTGATATCACGAAGAAAATGAATGGTAAACCATTGTTTTCGGGTCTTTTTTTTGGAATCAAAACAAACAAACCATTATGGTGGGGTTTGTAACTGTACAAAACCATTTTGGGAGGTCCATAAGTGATGATATAGGTCCCAAGGTCGAAATAATTGGTTACCTTTTCGAAACATTCAACAAAGGACAACAAATTGCCCCAGAAAGGAGCTAGCGCACTGCTACATTGTTAGCGTAACGGTGCGCTACCACTCAAAGTCAAACGGCCCAAAGTAGCGGGCTAGCGCACCGCTACAATTGTAGCGTAACAGTGCGCTAGCTGGTGCCCAGCATCAGAAAACGGGGCTGTTGTCTCCTAAAGCCTATATGCGCGACCTTTACCCGTTTTTCCACTTCTCCTGGCCCCTAAAACACCCCCTAAGCCTCTAGGACACCTGTTGATCGATTGTGGGAGCTTGTAGACTTGTTTGTCAAGCACTTATGGTGAGTGAAACCACTATATAAGGCACTTCAATGTCACATTCATTCTCACACCTTCTCATGCATTTGTGGATCATTTCTGGAGCTATCAAGCAGCCTCAAGTGATCAATCTCGTGCATAGGACTCTTGTAAGTCTGCTAGTTCTTATTTGTTTGAGTTTAGCTTAGTTAATTAGCTAAAAGTCAAACCGTCGTAATTACGGTTTGACTTCGAGATTAGTCAATAATGGCTTAGTCATATCTCGAATTAAAAGTAGTTATAGGTTGGTAATTATGTGGGTAATAAAACCTCAAAAGGGTTTCCCCTGATCACCATCCTAACCAGGTCAAATGTCGGGTCAAACGATTAATTAAAAAGTCAACATAATGCTTAAAATGTCATTTTTGCATAATTAGCTATCTAGAACATTTACAACCTGTTTGATCATTGTTATAACTAGTAATTAGTGTAATAACATGTTCAAACCTGTTCAACCCGACTATTTCCTGTTTAGACCCGGTTCGGAACCGAAAGTCACATAGTTTGACTTTCACGTTGACTTTCAGTTCTGACCCGTTTGGGCATGTTTTAGAAATGCCTCAGAGCTTTAATTGGATTAGGATACATGTTAGAACAACCCTCTGTGATTATACACCTTGGTTCACTAGTTATCCAATTAATATGCATGTTTCCGTTAATTGCTCATACGTTGACCGTTATGCCCTCATTACCTTAAAACGTGATTTATGAAAATGTAAAAGTGTAGAAACCTTAGTTACTGATATATAAACTTGTATGCAAAGTTTGATATCAGTTTGACTTATAGATTAAGGTTATGCTCAATATCGCTAAATTTATGCTTTTTGTTAATAAAATGGCGTAATTAGCATATAGCCTAGTTAAACATACCTTTTGATATCAAATCTTTTACCCACTGAGGAAATATATTATTTTGGGATTTTTAAAGATTTTTAATTAATTTTAGGCTGAGCATAACTCATAGTCGTAGGCTTAATCCGGTAATTGTCGGTTTTGCCCTTACGGGCCATAAAATGAGTTTTACTTATCTAAACGACTCCAAACCTTTTGCTACTGATCACATATGTATAATAAATTATTTTAAGCCTTCTGGAAATATAAAAAATATCAGATTTAAGTATAGAACCCGGAAATGACCTTTAATCGCCAAAATTAGCGTTTTTAACGCATAGTATGTCTTAAAATCATATTGGACATACCCGGGTTGATACCTACTGATATATGAGGCAAATTATGATATTTTAACAGTAAGCAAAGGTTGATAAACTCAGACTTCGGTTTTGAGCTTTTCGGCTTATGTGAAATTACCAAAATACCCCTACGGGGCATAGTTTGGTTAAAGATGATAAATTTCACATATATGCTTTAGCCTACTGATATAAATTATCAATTTAAGTATGTTTGCTGTTTACATCAGACCTGTAACTCAGTTGAACATATAAACGCTTTTACAAACTTTAAAATGACCAAACTACCCCTACGGGGCATAGTTTGTGTTTAAATTCATTTCGGGCATAACGAAAGACATCCTACTGATGTTACAACATATTTGAAGCATATTAACTTAGGAAACCTGTATATGGCTCTTACGGATACCCGTTACGCATATTACGCGTTCGGCTCGGTTTATGTAACAAGTTTACATAAATTAGCCGAAACGGGTCAAACCTTATCGGTTTTATCTCAAAATCCAGAATGTGAATAATAAACTCATATTAAACAAGTCTTCAAACTTGTCGGGTCTAATTCACATTCTATCCGGTCTTCGCTTAATCGTGCGTACGAACCGTATCTTCAAAACTAGTCGGTCTAAGCTTAAGCTTAATTAAAGACCCGCTAGGATTCTAATAGGTTATATTTAACCTTCGTTCCAGATTAGGAGAACCAATAAAAGCTACTTGCTATTTGCTTATTGTGACTATACTTTGCATCAGGTAAATACTTTTAACTTATTTTCCCTATACGGGCTTGGGTTACGGTATATAGCATACCGCTTGATCGAGCATCAAATCTCCACGCTTAGTGGGTAGTTGAATAATTTGATCGGCTCGTTTTAAACAGTCTTGTTTACTTTACATCCTTTGGGGGGTTAATGACCATGTCCCGGATATCCCTGGCATCATCTTACGAGATGGCCACGACCAGAGCACGGGGTGTAGGCGTACACCCGTGTATAACTCTTTGATGTGGTGTGTTTATTGATATTTAACCCGGACTAGATCCGGGCTACTGAACGCATAAGTAACATGTAATTCGTTCACAAGATTATGATATTAAATAATTCTCCCAAGTTAAAAAGATTAATTTTGCCTCTGTGCATTTTAATCAAATTATAAAAAGTATTTTGTGCCACGTGCATCCAAATCACTTTTCTTAAAACCATTTTCAAAATGAGTCAGTTGAATGTATTTACCAGTGTAAACTGACGTATTTTCCAAAAAGGCTAAATGCAGGTACTATACGAAATTGGCTGGATATATCTCCTTAGCATCAATAGAAGTCTCGCAAGCTTAAGATGCCTAAAAGTCTGTTGAACTATTGTTCCATTTTATGTTCGATCCTTCTGTGGATAAACTTCCGAATATTGTAACAGTTGATATTACAATAATAAATTCGGTTGTATTATATTTTAAATTTGCTTCCGCTGTGCATCATTATATTGTGTTGTTTGACTATTACGTTGCCAACCACGTCACGATACTCCCCCACCGGGCCCACCGGTGACACGTGGAAATCGGGGTGTGACAGGTTGATATCAGAGCCAACACTGAGTGAATTAAACACTAACCTTTTGTGTTTAATCTCAGTACACAATTGCACAATCTAAACTTCTGAGTCTAGACTTAACATAGGAATAATCTTAATCCTAATATGGAAATTTTTACTTCCAAATTTTTTTATATATACATCGCCAAGCGAAGAAGCTGTAATAAGAATTCTCCACACCCGGAGCCCTGAGATGCTGAGCTTCGTACCGCGGCTAGAATGAAACGAGCACCCAAGGAGAAAGCATTCAGAGATAGAATGAAGAAGAAACTCCTTTTGTTGAAGATCGTTTCCTTAATAGTCCTTATAAGGACATAATTATTTTTCAGTCCCTCCGAGGACACCTTATTCCTTTTAAGTCCCGCTAAGGGCAACTTTATACTTTTATTTTTATATAGTGGAATGATTAAGTTTAAACTTTCATTCTAAACAAGAATTTTTTTAAATAAATGTAAAATAACATTACTATTATAAGATCTACCATTATAATAAAATGGCAAAGTCTAAAAAGGACGAGACCTAGCCACGTGTCATTTTAAGACCGGGCCAAGATGGTAGTTCCATAATTAGATTTAGATCCATATGAACACCTCAATTTAAAATTGTTCTGCGTTAATTATAAATTAAGAATCTTAAGTGTGAAACCTAGCCTTCGGGTCAATTATAAGACCGGGCCAAGATGGTAAGACCTGTTTAAAAGATTCAAATCCCTGTTAACATCTTAAAACATGTTAACACTCCTGGAAGATGTGATTCATTAAAAATCCCACACTTCATTTTATAAAGGATTCTTCAAAAGATTCCAAACCCAGTTTAATGATCTCTGAATCCTGGGTTTACATCATTAATTAAGATGATCATATTTTAACCATACGTGGTAACATAATGCTTACGGGCCCTGCTCATTTCCATATGAGCCAAAAGGCAGTGGTAGCGATGACTCCCTGTCAGATAAAGGTAATGAACTAGGTTCAAACCTCAAATGCTTTGATTCTCTGAAATCCTAGCATATAATTTATAATTGTCCTTGTGACTAGGCCTATTGTGCCAATATACTTTCATGATTTGATTCTCTGAAATCATAGCTTAAAATTTATAAATGTCCTTGTGACTAGGCCTATTGTGCCAAGATACTGTCATGCTTTGATTCTCTGAAATCATAAGCTTATAATTTATAAATGTCCATGTGACCAGGCCATTGGGTGCCACCAATAAAACTATTAATGTTTTATAATTAGGATAAATTATAATAGAAATCCTAAATAAATATATGATGAATAAATTAACCAAATATGGTCTCTGTTTACCATGGTTAATGAATTTACCTAAGGGGGCAATTCAGTAATAAACTTCCCTTATAAGGGAAGTGCCTACGGGCTATAGTTAATGTCCTCTGAGACTAAAGACAGTGGTAGCCTACAGCTCCATGTCAGGAAAAGGTAATGAACTTTGATTCAAACCTTAAATGCCACGATTCTCTGAAATCATGGCTTATAAATTTAACTTGTCTACGCGACTAGGCCATTGGTGCTATTATTAACTTATGAATTAGGATTTATGATAAAAATCCTAAATAAAATAAATATCCTTCCTTCTCTGTCAGTATGCAATTGAAAGGGAATCTTAAAGGTGAAATCTAGCCTACGCGGCCAAGATGGTGAAACATACTCAAGGGATTCAGATACTTGTTAACACCTAGGAATGTGTTAGCACTCTTGACAAATGTGCTCGAGAAAATCACAACAGTCATCCTTATATTGGATTCTTCCAATTCTCAAATCTAGCCTAGTGATCTAGGAATCATGGCTTATATCATCCTATAAGATGATCATATTATAAACATCCGTTAGTGATGAAGTGCCTACGGACTAAACTTGTTGTCCGATAAGACAACGACAGTGGTGGTCTTTGACCTCCTGTCTAAAATGTTGGGCTATGTCCAAACATAATAGTCTATATGATCAATGCGATCATGACTAATATCATCTAGTACGATGATCATATTATTTAACATCCTTTAGTGATGTCTTGCCTACGGGCTATAATATATTGTCCATTTGGGACATTGACATTGTTATCTTTATGACTCCTTGTCTAAGGTGGTGAGCTATGCTCAAGCCAAATAGTCAATATGATTAATGCAATCATGACTTATAGCATCTAATAGGATGAACCAATTATAAACATCCATGAGTGATGTTTTCGCCTATGGGCCAAATTATACTGTCCATGTGTGACAAAGGCATTGTGATATTTAAGATTCCCTGTGCAAGGTAGTGAGCTCTGCTCAAGCCTAATAGTCTATATGATCAATGCGATCATGACAAAAATCATCAATATGACGATTAAAGATTTTAACATCCTTATTGATGTTTTGCCTAAGGGCTATATTATCTTATCCAATTGAGACAGGGCAATTGTAATCCTTTGTGATTCTTTGCCCAAGGGGGTGAGCTATACTCCAATCCCATAGTCTATACTATCATGGCGATCCTGACTGGTATCATCAGTATGATGATCATAATATTTGCATCCCTCGTGATGAAATGCCTACGGGCTATACTTTATTATAGTGTCGGTAAGACAAAGATAGTGGTGATCCTTATGATCCCCTGTTCAAAATGGTGTGATTATACCCAAACCTAATAGTCAATATGATCGATGTGATCATGACTAATATCGTTAGATACGATGGTTATATATAAACGTCCATTAGTGATGTTGATTGTTTTTTTTTCTGCCAAATGAATCGTCTTTCAAGACGATGACGGTTGTAGTCTATGACTCCCTGTCCAAAGGTAAAGAACCACGTTCGAACCTTGAAGCCCTAATCTAATAAAAATTGCGGCTAATAAATTAAGGTCCTTAATGATAGACCATCGAGTTATGTTTTAAAGTCATTCATGACAAGCCTATGCGCTATAATTTGTCATTCGTGACAAGCTAACATATTAAATGTTAACATTCCTGGTGACAGGCCTTTATGCCAGATTTGATAAATGTCCTTATGACAAGGCCCTTTGTGCCATATCTAAATGACCTCTGCGACAAGGCCTTCGTGTCGTATGATCATTTATGTCCTTCGTGACTAGGCTTTATGCCATATATTTTCTACGTCCATCGAGACAGGCTTCTATGCCATATGTGTATACATATAATAAAGGTCTTGTAAGGCAAGCCTTTTGAGCTATTTATAATCGTCCTTGTGACGAAGACAGTTGTGACATTTTGGTCCCCTGTCCAGCAGGTATTGGACTCACTCCAAACCATTAAATGCCATTAATAGTCCTTTTGTGACCTAAGCAAAATGTAATAGATATACATTCAAAAAGCATTCATTAAGAATGTTCAGAACGGAATAGCCCATACGGATTATGAATGCCGTGGCTAATCTAAGTTAGGTCATCAGGATGATGACTAAAAATTGTTAAATCTTGGTGATTAGTACCAAGTTTCGAGTATCGAAAACTCGGAGGAGGTAGACGACAGTCGCAATACTATTAATGCGACGAAAGTTAATAAAACTGCAAACGTAAACCTCAATATTGATGGAGTTAATCTCCAAGCTGTGGTTGACGCAGCAATTGGAGAGATCATGAGACAATACAAAGAGCTGAATACTTCTCGCTCTAATCTCATTCAAAACCATGTTAAATTACTCATAGGAGAGCTATGTTCGCACTTCAAATATGAAGGATGAACCAAAGAAGGAGGATAACTCCCAGAAATCTGAGAAAGAGAGCGAGTACAGGCTTAATAAAAAGCAACGAAAGTTCGGTAAGAAGCCTGTATACCTCTGAGACTGCTTCAGCACTATTAGATGGATGTTTTATATCCATAAGGAATCATTTTTTCGATGTCCTAGTTCCGTTAAATATAAGGACTCAATAAAGTGATAAAAATTGATTGGTTGCCTCGAAAAATCAAGCCCATATCGTGGGTGATAAGAAGCAATTAATTATCAAGACTCCTTATGAGACAACTCTCATAATTACACGTATCCGTACGATTAATTAAAATTAAACATAAAAAATGGTGGAATTGGCCGTCCCCGGAATCGAACCTGGGTCTAGGCCGCACCCTTTCGCGCGCCTAGCCAACTGAGCTAGGTGCCTAGTTTGTGAAACTTCCATTATTGATTTAATATAAGCACTTGCACAATAAACTTCCTTATCATTTATCAATGATAACATTTGCTAAGTGTCCTGTTTTTAATACAGGCAATAATAAATCTTCATGAACCATAAACTTAGCAAAACTTTTATTATCATCCACAAGGTATAATTACCAAGGAAACCATAATAACCGATTCTTCTCGTATCGGCAAGAAAAACCTTTCGAAAAGCTAAGAGCACTCTTTCTTTGCATAGAGTACGACAACATATGTTATTTTAATTATTTTCTCATTGTTTTTCTATCGCCTGCGAATGCCAAACTATGTTTGATAAAAGTGTCATATGAGGATTGGCGTATCCTAGTGTGTCCCATAGATTATTTCCATGTCTGATCAGCATGGAGGTTTAATACATGGAACCCCTAAGATATCCCAATGATCATATTGTACTAAAGTCGACTAGTGGTATTCAAAGAAGATATCCAAAAATGGAATTTTTCCAAGTAAATGTTCCCGAATAAGGAATTCGTGGACTTATAACATAAAGGTGTCACTCATTTGACACGAACAATGATGGATGAACTGGAGCCTGAGATATGGAAAATCTCTATAGCCTCCTTGTATCTTAATTATCTTCTCATAAGTTTTCCCTGCATACCTCCTGGAAGACAGGTAGAACTAATATTAACATCCCGCTGTGGGCTGGAGTATTATGAAAACTCCATATCGATTATGGAAAAATCGAAACCTTGATTTAGTAAGTTTTAAGACATAGGCACATATAGCCTGACTCAATCTTCTGAGGGTTTTATATTGTTAAATAAGGAAGACGGTTCATATTACTTACGTATTAAATGCCGCAACCCTAATTAGGCAACGATTAAGAAATTGCCATCAGCTACCCAGGATCTAAGGGCAAATTTTGGTGGATAGGCTTGAAAAGTCTGAAGCCACCTATGTAGCTAAATGCTTGACACGTGCGCGAGTCAAAGCCGAGCATCAGAAACCGTCAGGTTTGCTACAACAGCCTGAACTTCCTACGTGGAAGTGGGAAATGGTAACTATGGATTTTATTACCAAGTTACCCAAGACGAGGAAAGGAAATGATACGATATGGGTTATAGTTGACCGACTGACTAAGTCAGCTCATTTCTTACCCATCAAGGAGACTTATAGCTCCGATATGTTAGCCCAGTTATACGTTGATAAGATTGTAGCCCTACACGACATACCTGTAGCTATTATCTCTGACCGGGATACTAGGTACACGTCACATTTTTGGAAGAGTTTCCAACAATCTTTGGGCACACGTTTGAATTTTAGTACGGCTTATCATCCTCAGACTGACGGTCAGAGTGAGCGTACTATTCAAACATTGGAAGACATGCTACGCGCATGTGCGATCGATTTGGGAGGTAGCTGGGATAAGAACCTACCATTGATCGAATTCTCCTACAACAATAGCTACCATACCAGCATAAAGGCTGCGCCTTTTGAGGCATTATACGGTAGAAAGTGTAGATCGCCAGTTTGTTGGGCGGAAGTTGGAGAAGTCCAGTTATCAGGACCAGAGATCGTGTTCGAAACAACGGACAAGATTGTCCAGATTCGTAACAATCTCCAAGCTGCCCGGAATAGACAGAAGAGTTACGCGGATCCAAATCGTAAGGATTTTCAATTCGAAGTAGGTGACAAAGTCCTACTTAAAGTGTCACCCTGGAAAGGAGTGATGCGGTTTGGTAAGAAAGGCAAACTAAGCCCGAGATATATAGGACCTTTCGAGGTTATCGAACGTGTCGGGTCAGTTGCCTATAAGTTGAACTTACCAGAAGAGCTCAGTGGAATTCACAATGTGTTCCACATCTGCAATCTGAAGAAGTGTTTCGCTGACGAATCATTGGTTATACCACATACAGATGTGCATATAGACGCGAGCTTAAAATTTGTTGAAAAACCTTTGTCGATTGAAGATCGACAGGTAAGGAAGCTTCGAAGGAAGCATATACCTTTTGTAAAGGTCAAATGGGAGGCCCGTAGAGGTCCCGAATTCACGTGGGAGGTTGAATCCACGATGAAAGAAAAGTACCCTTACTTGTTTCAGTAAATCTTGGGTCGAGATTTATTTTAAGGGGGTGAGGATGTAACACCTCGAAAATTTCGGGTTCAATAATAAAACGACACGTGTCATGTCAGACAAAACGCGTTGTAAACCCGGATTTAATAAAGATGGTTCGGCGGGATTTAAAGTGGCGTCATGTTAAACTGTTACCTCTGAACGACCTCAATTATAAATCCCAATACCCGATTAAATGTTATACACATCTTTCATACCCTCAATTCAGAATTTGGGTTTACAATAATGGACTTGCAAAAGCATGTTGTGATATCACGAAGAAAATGAATGGTAAACCATTGTTTTCGGGTCTTGTTTTTGGAATCAAAACAAACAAACCATTATGGTGGGGTTTGTAACTGTACAAAACCATTTTGGGAGGTCCATAAGTGATGATATAGGTCCCAAGGTCGAAATAATTGGTTACCTTTTCGAAACATTCAACAAAGGACAACAAATTGCCCCAGAAAGGAGCTAGCGCACCGCTACATTGTTAGCGTAACGGTGCGCTACCACTCAAAGTCAAACGGCCCAAAGTAGCGGGCTAGTGCACCGCTACAATTGTAGCGTAACGGTGCGCTAGCTGGTGCCCAGCATCAGAAAACGGGGCTGTTGTCTCCTAAAGCCTATATGCGCGACCTTTACCCGTTTTTCCACTTCTCCTGGCCCCTAAAACACCCCCTAAGCCTCTAGGACACCTGTTGATCGATTGTGGGAGCTTGTAGACTTGTTTGTCAAGCACTTATGGTGAGTGAAACCACTATATAAGGCACTTCAATGTCACATTCATTCTCACACCTTCTCCTGCATTTGTGGATCATTTCTGAAGCTATCAAGCAGCCTCAAGTGATCAATCTCGTGCATAGGACTCTTGTAAGTCTGCTAGTTCTTGTTTGTTTGAGTTTAGCTTAGTTAATTAGCTAAAAGTCAAACCGTCGTAATTACGGTTTGACTTCGAGATTAGTCAATAATGGCTCAGTCATATCTCGAATTAAAAGTAGTTATAGGTTGGTAATTATGTGGGTAATAAAACCTCAAAAGGGTTTCCCCTGATCACCATCCTAACCAGGTCAAATGTCGGGTCAAACGATTAATTAAAGAGTCAACATAATGCTTAAAATGTCATTTTTGCATAATTAGCTATCTAGAACATTTACAACCTGTTTGATCATTGTTATAACTAGTAATTAGTGTAATAACATGTTCAAACCTGTTCAACCCGACTATTTCTTGTTTAGACCCGGTTCGGAACCGAAAGTCACATAGTTTGACTTTCACGTTGACTTTCAGTTCTGACCCGTTTGGGCATGTTTTAGAAATGCCTCAGAGCTTTAATTGGATTAGGATACATGTTAGAACAACCCTCTGTGATTATACACCTTGGTTCACTAGTTATCCAATTAATATGCATGTTTCCGTTAATTGCTCATACGTTGACCGTTATGCCCTCATTACCTTAAAACGTGATTTATGAAAATGTAAAAGTGTAGAAACCTTAGTTACTGATATATAAACTTGTACGCAAAGTTTGATATCAGTTTGACTTATAGATTAAGGTTATGCTCAATATCGCTAAATTTATGCTTTATGTTAATAAAATGGCGTAATTAGCATATAGCCTAGTTAAACATACCTTTTGATATCAAATCTTTTACCCACTGAGGAAATATATTATTTTGGGATTTTTAAAGATTTTTAATTAATTTTAGGCTGAGCATAACTCATAGTCGTAGGCTTAATCCGGTAATTGTCGGTTTTGCCCTTACGGGCCATAAAATGAGTTTTACTTATCTAAACGACTCCAAACCTTTTGCTACTGATCACATATGTATAATAAATTATTTTAAGCCTTCTGGAAATATAAAAAATATCAGATTTAAGTATAGAACCCGGAAATGGCCTTTAATCGCCAAAATTAGCGTTTTTAACGCATAGTATGTCTTAAAATCATATTGGACATACCCGGGTTGATACCTACTGATATATGAGGCAAATTATGATATTTTAACAGTAAGCAAAGGTTGATAAACTCAGACTTCGTTTTTTAGCTTTTCGGCTTATGTGAAATTACCAAAATACCCCTACGGGGCATAGTTTGGTTAAAGATGATAAATTTCACATATATGCTTTAGCCTACTGATATAAATTATCAATTTAAGTATGTTTGCTGTTTACATCAGACCTGTAACTCAGTTGAACATATAAACGCTTTTACAAACTTTAAAATGACCAAACTACCCCTACGGGGCATAGTTTGTGTTTAAATTCATTTCGGGCATAACGAAAGACATCCTACTGATGTTACAACATATTTGAAGCATATTAACTTAGGAAACCTGTATATGGCTCTTACGGATACCCGTTACGCATATTACGCGTTCGACTCGGTTTATGTAACAAGTTTACATAAATTAGCCGAAACGGGTCAAACCTTATCGGTTTTATCTCAAAATCCAGAATGTGAATAATAAACCCATATTAAACAAGTCTTCAAACTTTTCGGGTCTAATTCACATTCTATCCGGTCTTCGCTTAATCGTGCGTATGAACCGTATCTTCGAAACTAGTCGGTCTAAGCTTAAGCTTAATTAAAGACCCGCTAGGATTCTAATAGGTTATATTTAACCTTCGTTCCAGATTAGGAGAACCAGTAAAAGCTACTTGCTATTTGCTTATTGTGACTATACTTTGCATCAGGTAAATACTTTTAACTTATTTTCCCTATACGGGCTTGGGTTACGGTATATAGCATACCGCTTGATCGAGCATCAAATCTCCACGCTTAGTGGGTAGTTGAATAATTTGATCGGCTTGTTTTAAACAGTCTTGTTTACTTTACAGCCTTTGGGGGGTTAATGACCATGTCCCGGATATCCCTGGCATCATCTTACGAGATGGCCACGACCAGAACACGGGGTGTAGGCGTACACCCGTGTATAACTCTTTGATGTGGTGTGTTTATTGATCTTTAACCCGGACTAGATATGGGCTACTGAACGCATAAGTAACATGTAATTCGTTCACAAGATTATGATATTAAATAATTCTCCCAAGTTAAAAAGATTAATTTTGCCTCTGTGCATTTTAATCAAATTATAAAAAGTATTTTGTGCCACGTGCATCCAAATCACTTTTCTTAAAACCATTTTCAAAATGAGTCAGTTGAATGTATTTACCAGTGTAAACTGACGTATTTTCCAAAAAGGCTAAATGCAGGTACTATACGAAATTGGCTGGATATGTCTCCTTAGCATCAATAGAAGTCTCGCAAGCTTAAGATGCCTGAAAGTCTGTTGAACTATTGTTCCATTTTATGTTCGATCCTTCTGTGGATAAACTTCCGAATATTGTAACAGTTGATATTACAATAATAAATTCGGTTGTATTATATTTTAAATTTGCTTCTGCTGTGCATCATTATATTGTGTTGTTTGACTATTACGTTGCCAACCACGTCATGATACTCCCCCACCGGGCCCACCGGTGACACGTGGAAATCGGGGTGTGACACCCGGGGTACGCCGACACGTTACTAAGCTTGCCACACCCCCGGATATCTCATGGTGTGGTCGGTAATATCGTTGTCGTGGTCCCCTTGGACCGGCAGGCTCATCCTCATCTTCTTCATCAATCATTTCCTCTTCTTTTGCGGCTTCTTGGGCCGCACTCGGGTCCACAAACTGGAACTTGTGCCCTATATCATCGCTCACCGTGTACTGGTGACCGTAGACTTGCACCTGAATCTTCCAGTGCCTCTTCATTGACACAAAACTGAATTCCTCCACGGGTTTTGAAACCCATAGCGATTCAGGAGGTAAACAATTTTGTTCAAGGATCATAACACTAATCAACCGTGCGTTTGGTATCATCTTTCGAGTACACACCTCCCGAGTATCCCACGTGTTCATCATCACAATGTGTCGCCATGACAACGTAGGTGACCCGAACAATAAAGCATGAAGAACCCGACAATCCGGCCCTTTAACCTTCCCGCGGTCCCCAAACCGCACCATTATGTTCTCGAGAGAAATGCCCTGTAAGATTTTTCCCTCTACCGATAAATGGCTCTTTAAAGGCGCCCCGCCATCAGAGAAGGGTAACACCGATCCCGTCATACCCTCGGGATCGTCAATATTCATCTTGTTATCAAAGAATCGATTGATGCTAGGATAGTCATAAGCATCGATCCCCAAAGACTCAAAACAGGCAATGCAGTTCATGGTCTCAAATGACATGACCATTTGCCCACGCCCCGTATCACCAACCAGTTGCCATGTATTTGGGGGACCATCTTTATTAAGAAACCGAAGGGATGCAAGCCATTCACATACCGCCGTCAAGTATATCTGGGGTGTATTATATTCGCACCAATCCAACACCCTTTTCCCAGCCTAACCGCTCAAACATCTGGACGATCCCAATCGTCCTAAATTCCTCCACATTAACTGCTCTCTCCAGAACAATTCTCTCCGAAACCGCAGTTGTCACCCCGTGACCATTTTCCCTTTCCACAATTTTATCTCCAACTTCTTGTCGTTAAACCTTGAGAGGGCTTTCTTTTTGTCGTTGTCCCAAACAGAAGCACTACGACTATCTCTAAACTTCTCCCAAGCCCAATCTTGTCTACCTAATCTCCCGTCACCTTCCTCTACGCTACTAAGTTGTTCCCATTTTCGCGGTAGTAATCCCAAATATGACCCCCCCCCCAGAAGACGACCCTCGGCCCGTAGTCCTAGCTCTCTTTCGGCTTGCCATACTACAATCACAAAACAAAGGGAACAATTAGTACACCTCAAACTTCAAAAAAACTCAAACTTGAACATAACATACAATGTACAATGTTGAACTTCAATTAGTCATTAGATGTAAAATAGTCTATTTAAACTTCCAAAGTTGCAAATTTTATCATCTAAACATTAATCTTTCATGTTTACTCACAAATCCATATGATTTTAACAAAGTTCAACATCATATGAATGTTCAATCATGCAAACAACAAGTTTAATCATTTCACTATGGTTATTGCATGCTCAATCTAAACCAAATCAAGAATTCACATAGCAATTTTCAACAACAACAACCTACATTATAATAAACAACCTACTCTTCAAACAAAAGTTCAAAAAATTCGAAAGAAATTAGCATACCATAGGATAATCAAGCTAAAAATCATGTAAAGTTCATACCTTTATGTTGTAGGATGACAAGAAACAATCAAAAGATGTAAATCAAAGCTTTGAAGAACACTCTTTCTAAAAACCCAAATTTTGAAATTCAGAAATCTTGCAAACGAGCAAGAATTGGTGAAAACCGTTTTGTGGGTTTTATTGTTCTTGAAAATCTACACAAGATAGGCTCAAGAATCGCTGAATTGGTTGAGAATTGAAGGAGTTATGAGAATTTGAAGATTTAGGGTTCTTGAAGTGATTTGGAGAAGATGAAGATGAAAAGTTGGGGTTATGAATGAGAGAGAGAGAGAGAGAGAGTAAGGATTTTGAAGTTTTAATGAAGTTAGGATCAGGTGGGATTGATTTTGGGTTGAATATGTGGTTAAAATTGAGTTCGGGTTAGGTTTATTTGGGTTTGAATGTGATTTGGTTCGACTATAAGAGCTGGGAGATGATTTACGTCGGCCGAACAAAGACGGGCCGTCAGCGATGCTGGAGTCCGTCGTCGGCGACGTCCTTCAATTACTGATACTTGCTCCGACGTTCTATCGATTTTAACAAAGTTCAACATCATATGAATGTTCAATCATGCAAACAACAAGTTTAATCATTTCACTATGGTTATTGCATGCTCAATCTAAACCAAATCAAGAATTCACATAGCAATTTTCAACAACAACAACCTACATTATAATAAACAACCTACTCTTCAAACAAAAGTTCAAAAATTTCGAAAGAAATTAGCATACCATAGGATAATCAAGCTAAAAATCATGTAAAGTTCATACCTTTATGTTGTAGGATGACAAGAAACAATCAAAAGATGTAAATCAAAGCTTTGAAGAACACTCTTTCTAAAAACCCAAATTTTGAAATTCAGAAATCTTGCAAACGAGCAAGAATTGGTGAAAACCGTTTTGGGGGTTTTATTGTTCTTGAAAATCTACACAAGATAGGATCAAGAATCGCTTGAATTGGTTGAGAATTGAAGGAGTTATGAGAATTTGAAGATTTAGGGTTCTTGAAGTGATTTGGAGAAGATGAAAAGTTGGGGTTATGAGAGAGAGAGAGAGAGAGAGAGAGTAAGGATTTTGAAGTTTTAATGAAGTTGGGATCAGGTGGGATTGATTTTGGGTTGAATATGTGGTTAAAATTGAGTTTGGGTTAGGTTTATTTGGGTTTGAATGTGATTTGGTTCGACTATAAGAGCTTGGAGATGATTTACGTCGGCCGAACAAAGACGGGCCGTCAGCGATGCTGGAGTCCGTCGTCGGCGACGTCCTTCAATTACTGATACTTGCTCCGACGTTCTATCGATTTTAACAAAGTTCAACATCATATGAATGTTCAATCATGCAAACAACAAGTTTAATCATTTCACTATGGTTATTGCATGCTCAATCTAAACCAAATCAAGAATTCACATAGCAATTTTCAACAACAACAACCTACATTATAATAAACAACCTACTCTTCAAACAAAAGTTCAAAAATTTCGAAAGAAATTAGCATACCATAGGATAATCAAGCTAAAAATCATGTAAAGTTCATACCTTTATGTTGTAGGATGACAAGAAACAATCAAAAGATGTAAATCAAAGCTTTGAAGAACACTCTTTCTAAAAACCCAAATTTTGAAATTCAGAAATCTTGCAAACGAGCAAGAATTGGTGAAAACCGTTTTGGGGGTTTTATTGTTCTTGAAAATCTACACAAGATAGGATCAAGAATCGCTTGAATTGGTTGAGAATTGAAGGAGTTATGAGAATTTGAAGATTTAGGGTTCTTGAAGTGATTTGGAGAAGATGAAAAGTTGGGGTTATGAGAGAGAGAGAGAGAGAGAGTAAGGATTTTGAAGTTTTAATGAAGTTGGGATCAGGTGGGATTGATTTTGGGTTGAATATGTGGTTAAAATTGAGTTTGGGTTAGGTTTATTTGGGTTTGAATGTGATTTGGTTCGACTATAAGAGCTTGGAGATGATTTACGTCGGCCGAACAAAGACGGGCCGTCAGCGATGCTGGAGTCCGTCGTCGGCGACGTCCTTCAATTACTGATACTTGCTCCGACGTTCTATCGATTTTAACAAAGTTCAACATCATATGAATGTTCAATCATGCAAACAACAAGTTTAATCATTTCACTATGGTTATTGCATGCTCAATCTAAACCAAATCAAGAATTCACATAGCAATTTTCAACAACAACAACCTACATTATAATAAACAACCTACTCTTCAAACAAAAGTTCAAAAATTTCGAAAGAAATTAGCATACCATAGGATAATCAAGCTAAAAATCATGTAAAGTTCATACCTTTATGTTGTAGGATGATAAGAAACAATCAAAAGATGTAAATCAAAGCTTTGAAGAACACTCTTTCTAAAAACCCAAATTTTGAAATTCAGAAATCTTGCAAACGAGCAAGAATTGGTGAAAACCGTTTTGGGGGGTTTTATTGTTCTTGAAAATCTATACAAGATAGGCTCAAGAATCGCTTGAATTGGTTGAGAATTGAAGGAGTTATGAGAATTTGAAGATTTAGGGTTGAAGTGATTTGGAGAAGATGAAGATGAAAAGTTGGGGTTATGAGAGAGAGAGAGAGAGAGAGAGAGAGAGTAAGGATTTTGAAGTTTTAATGAAGTTGGGATCAGGTGGGATTGATTTTGGGTTGAATATGTGGTTAAAATTGAGTTCGGGTTAGGTTTATTTGGGTTTGAATGTGATTTGGTTCGACTATAAGAGCTGGGAGATGATTTACGTCGGCCGAACAAAGACGGGTCGTCAGCGATGCTGGAGTCCGTCGTCGGCGACGTCCTTCAATTACTGATACTTGCTCCGACGTTCTATCGATTTTAACAAAGTTCAACATCATATGAATGTTCAATCATGCAAACAACAAGTTTAATCATTTCACTATGGTTATTGCATGCTCAATCTAAACCAAATCAAGAATTCACATAGCAATTTTCAACAACAACAACCTACATTATAATAAACAACCTACTCTTCAAACAAAAGTTCAAAAATTTCGAAAGAAATTAGCATACCATAGGATAATCAAGCTAAAAATCATGTAAAGTTCATACCTTTATGTTGTAGGATGACAAGAAACAATCAAAAGATGTAAATCAAAGCTTTGAAGAACACTCTTTCTAAAAACCCAAATTTTGAAATTCAGAAATCTTGCAAACGAGCAAGAATTGGTGAAAACCGTTTTGGGGGTTTTATTGTTCTTGAAAATCTACACAAGATAGGCTCAAGAATCGCTTGAATTGGTTGAGAATTGAAGGAGTTATGAGAATTTGAAGATTTAGGGTTCTTGAAGTGATTTGGGGAAGATGAAGATGAAAAGTTGGGGTTATGAGAGTGAGAGAGAGAGAGAAAGAGTAAGGATTTTGAAGTTTTAATGAAGTTGGGATCAGGTGGGATTGATTTTGGGTTGAATATGTGGTTAAAATTGAGTTCGGGTTAGGTTTATTTGGGTTTGAATGTGATTTGGTTCGACTATAAGAGCTGGGAGATGATTTACGTCGGCCGAACAAAGACGGGCCGTCAGCGATGCTGGAGTCCGTCGTCGGCGACGTCCTTCAATTACTGATACTTGCTCCGACGTTCTATCCTCCTGTATACGAAGCATGCCACCCGACGCCCTATTTTCAGACACCGTCCCCGGCGGTCCAACACATCGTCGCCGACAATGTTTATTTATTCCATTTTTTTATTTTTTATTTATTTTTTATGAAAAATAGGATAAAAATTATAAACTTTTGTAAAAAGGACCCTAGGCTATAAAAAATCCTAAAAAATATTAAAAATGTTTTTGTGATTTTTTATAAATTAAAATTTAAAACAAACTAATCGTTTAACGATCCTATCACCCCCCAACAGTCGTGTATTGTCCCTAATACACAAAAACAAGTCTAAAAACATACCTTACATCTTCATGACTCGTTCATGATGTCCGGACTTCACACATCAGAGGGGTTAGTACGAAACGGAAACGATTATAGCAATAAACAAAACAAACAAACAATAAAAATGTACAAAACTCTACAAAAAATGTTACCGGTCCTTTTTAGTCGACCTCATAAACCGGGATGCTCACCAAGAAGCTCACCGATTCCTTGTTCTCGTCCAGTCGCTCGTTACCATCAAGAAACGGTTTAAGCCGATGGTCGTTCACCGTTTGTCGTGACCCATCCTTCGGGTCCTCGATAGTAACATCACCCAATTGTCCGACCCGAGTGATCACGTAGGGTCCCGTCCATTTGCTTCGGAGCTTTCCGGGGAAGAACTTAAGCCTCGAGTTATAAATCCATACCTTCTTCCTTACTACAAACTCTTTCTTCCTTAGCTTAGCATTATGTGCCTTCTTCATTCTGTCCTTGTATTTGGACGCACACTCGTATGCCGCTTCCCTTAGCTCCTCCTTGTAACATTTCCATTTTTATCATATAAGAATTATAGGTTTGTTTAAATTTATTAACCACTAGTAACTAGTTTTATTTTTAATATAACTATTCGACCTATTTTATTCTTATACGTTTTTACATAGTTTAAAAACTATTATATATATATTTGGTTGGAATGTTATACTAATTAATTGGCTTGTATATATATATATATATGTGTGTGTGTGTGTGTGACGTTTCTATTTTTATAAACAAAATAAAGTATATAAAACTTATATTATTAAACGGGTAGATTACGGGTAAGCTGACTGTTAGAAATATGAAGTACCTAGACGGGCCTAGGAACCGTTTAATAATTAAATTATAAAAATACATTATATTTGAACTTACTCCATTTTTAATGAAACTTAGGACAAAATTTAGATAAAAATATTCTCGTTCTAATGGCATATTTATCATTTTATAAAACGTCATATTTTAGAAGTTATAAGCGCCAAATGAGTGAAGCAGTTAAATTAATATATATATATATATATATATATATATATATATATATATATTAAATAAAATAATATTAAAAAGAAAAATTTACAACTTACAATTGAAATTCAAAGTGGACGTACACGTATGTGTGTACGTGGAGGATTTAAACTTGAGCAGCAAGTTTCAAATGGAGTACTTATAGAATGCAACACTACTCAAAAATTTTTGTACCTTCTCTCTCACACTGCACTTCTATATAATCCATTATTCTTTAGTAATTCACACCTAAATCCTACAAAGCTTTGCCCTGTTTTAAGTGTTTTAGCCCCTGATCACTGATACCCTGTCCGATTGATCTAGGGCCCCGTAACGCATGTCAAGGCTCTGTCCGACTAAGTTCGTTGGGGTTCTGTCTCGTGACGTAGGGATAAAGTTGAATTGGGTTACTATACTTAACACGAGTGCGTTATATATTTTATTAAAAAGCTCAGAAGTTATACCCAAGATTATACCATGAGTCTTTTAGTTGAACCCTAAAGTTACAAAGTGAGTCATTCTTCTTTTTATCACCTTTTTGTGATACCTTTATATTTAAAAATGCTTTACAAAAACCCTAAATGTATCCGTTATACTGACAGTGATTAAGTTTTTATATTTTGCAATAGTTGCCAGTATATGGGAGTTTGTATACATTACTTGACACTCGTTACTATTGGCCAAAAAGTTAGCCAATGGTAGCATGACCACAAGCACGGGGGAATTATGCCCCAGTAGCCATAACCTATAACTAATATTATTTTTACATTAAATAAATATAATGTATTATTGAAATAAATCTAAATGGTGTGTACGCCATATTTAAACATAATATACACGCCAAATATGTTAGTTAATTAAAATAGGTATCATTGAGTACATTGTTTATATTGTAAGTTGAACAATACCTAATACTATAAAACACATTACATCAGGAGCGATATTTGTAATGAGTAAAATAGTGATAGTGACATAAAGTAGTGTATAGAAATCACAAAGTGTAAGTTGTGATTTAATAGTTAATATTTAAAATAGGAAAATTTTAAATATTTAATATTTAATATAGTATTGTGACTATATTAAACTCAACAGGTATCATTGATATACTTAAATATAAAAAATTAGGCATTAATTATTTAAGATATAATAAATATATGTTTTGGGTAATTACTTTAATCATTATTAAAATATATTAATCATATTAAAGAAAATATATTTAATAAACTATTAACATTATAAAATAATGTTTAGTCAATAAATATATATCATAATAAAATATGTCAAGTATAATATATTCTACTTTTAATATACTAAGATTATATTTTAAATCTTAGTCACGTTAATATATTAAATAATAATATCATCATTATTTAATTAATATATTATATTTGATAACGTTATAGCTATTAATTTGGCAGAAAATGATATATTTCATTTTCTGGGCTAATTGATTTTGAGCCATAGAAAATATATTTGACAAAGTAATGTCATGGGATACTACTAAGTTCAGAGTCACTAGTTGAGAGAATGGTCAACAGTGAAATGACCAGAGTCACTAGTTGAGAGAATGATCAACAGTGACATAACCAAAGGCACTAGTTGAAAGAATTATCAACAGTGTTATAACCACAGCCACTAGTTAAGAGAACGATCAACAGTGATACGACCACATGCACTAGTTGAGAGAATGATCAACAGTGTTATGACCCCAGTCACTAGTTGAAAGAATGATCAACAGTGATATGACCACCGTCACGGGAATCGCCTAGTGACAGATACCTTTGAATAATAATAAGATATACTATATATCTATTACTTGATAAATTGCATTATTGGACAAAAGTTAGCCAATGAGTGATATGACCACCGTCACATAAGAACTGCCACCATGTGACAAATACTGATTGAGTTTTGGGTAAATGTAAACAAATATAAAAACCCTTAATGCTGTAAAGTATAACAATATACTTTTATAAACGGAATGAACTCGCCAGTATTTATTACTGATAAAATGTTTTCAAAACACGTTTCAGGTAATTTGTTGTAAAGATAATATAAGCCAGCTATGGAGCACTGAAGGCTTAAATAAAGTGGCTATAAATACCTGAATAAAAGAAGAAATTTATGTTTGATTTATTTGGGTTTATTCCTATAAAAACATTTGAATGAAAGACGGGTTTTAGCCCATTTGTTTAATATTAAAAATTTGGTGTTTTATAAACTCTGAAATTATTTCCTAACTACGATCCTGATGAAAATTTTTCCGCTGCGTATCTAATAAACACCTATACCATCTGACTGGTTCACGGCTCCCGCTCCCAGGGTAGGGACGGGGGTCGTGACACTCCTACTCGCACAACTTGAGCTTCCGTTCCTTACCTGCATCATCATATTTAACATAGACTTCTTTAATAGCCCTTAATGATCGACGCACAAGTTCCACAGGTAAATAGCAGTTTTTACCATAAACCAACCGGTAAGGTATAGTGCCAATGGGTGTTTTATGTGCCGTCCGATAGGCCCATAAGGCATCGTTCAACTTTGTTGACCAATCCTTACCGTTCATCCATACGGTCTTTTGCAAAATCTCCTTGATTTGCCGATTAGACACTTCTACTTGCCCGCTTGTTTGCAGGTGATAGGGGGTAGCAATTCTATGGTCTACACCATACCGTTTTAAGAGTTTTCCAAACCTAAAATTTTTGAAATGGGATCCTCCATCACTTATGATGACACGAGGGATCCCGAACCTTGAAAATATTTGGTTTTGGACAAAATTGCAAACTACGGTATGATCGTTTGTCTTGGTGGCTATCGCTTCAACCCATTTTGACACGTAATCAACGGCCACCAAGATATATAAATTACCATAAGAATTGGGGAATGAGCCCATAAAATCAATACCCCATACATCGAAAACATCAACGATGAGGATTGGCTGCATAGGCATCTCGTCCCTTTTCGATATACTCCCTAACCTTTGGCACTCAACACAATTTTTAGAAAACTCAAAGGCGTCTTTAAATATAGCGGGCCAATAAGGGCCACTATTCAACACTTTATGACCCGTTTTGTGACCACTAAAATGGCCACCACATGCAAATGAATGTAAGTGCTTCAGCACACTTGGAATCTCTTCGTCATCTACACATCTCCGGATCATTTGATTCGCACACTCTCGCCACAAATCCGGTTCCTCCATCCGGTAGTACTTGATTTGAGATAAAAAAATGTTGCCTCCTCCTTCGATCCCAATGAGCCGGTAGGTCACCTGTAACAAGATAGTTAACAATATTAGCATACCATGGTAACTTAGAAACACTCAAAATATGCTCATCTAGGAACGATTCATTGATCTCTACGGATGTAGGATCTTCCTCAAACACCACCCGGGACAAATGGTCAGCCACCACATTTTCACTTCCCTTTTTGTCCCGGATCTCTACGTCGAATTCCTGTAATAACAAAACCCACTTGATTAGTCTAGACTTAGCATCCTTCTTTTTTATAAGATACCTTACGGCACTATGGTCTGAATAGATGATCACTTTATTACCCCAAATATAAGCCCAGAACTTATCCAATGCGTATACCACTGAAAGTAGCTCTTTCTCGGTTGTCATGTAATTTAATTGTGCATCCGAAAAAGTCTTACTTGCGTAGTACACCGCAACCGGTTTCTTATCAACCCTTTGACCCAACCGGCCCTAACCGCATAATCGCTTGCATCACATATAATTTCGAATGGAAGTGACCAATTTGGTGATTGCAAGATTGAGCCCTCAACCAACTTCTGCTTTAACACATTAAAGGCATCTTTACATTTTTCATCAAAAACAAAGGGCACGTCTTTTAGTAAAAGGTTACATAATGGTTTGGAAATGTCACTAAAACCTTTAATAAACCTCTTATAAAAACCCGCGTGTCCTAAAAACGACCTAATGCCCTTAACACTCGTGGGATATGGTAGAGTAGAAATTACTTGGATTTTAGCATGATCTACCTCTATCCCACGACTCGACACCACGTGTCCCAACACTATCCCTTCTTGAACCATAAAATGGCTCTTCTCCCAACTCAAGACCAAATTAGTTTCAACACATCATTTTAATACTTTCTCTAATTGGTCTAAACAAGTTTCAAAAGATGACCGAAAAATGGAAAAGTCATCCATGAAGATCTCTAAAGACTCCCCCACCATATCTGAAAAGATACTCATAATACACCCTTGAAAGGTGGCGGGGGCATTACATAATCCAAATGGCATTCACCTAAATGCGAAAGTGCCATACAGACACGTAAACGTGGTCTTTTGTTGATCTTTCGGTTGAATCGCAATTTGATTGTATCCGGAATACCCATCCAATAAACAATAAAATTTTTGTCCGGCTAACTTTTCCACGATTTGGTCAATAAATGGTAAGGGAAAATGATCTTAGGAAGTAGTGGTATTTAACTTCCTATAATCAATGCAAATACGCCACCCGGTTACCGGCCGGGTAGCTACCTCCTCACCTGCGTCATTTTTAACGACTTGTATACCTGGTTTCTATGGGACGGTTTGTGTAGGACTCACCCATTGGCTATAAGAGATGGGGTAAATAATGCCCGCATCAAGCCACTTCAATGCCTCCTTCTTGATGGCCTCCAGCATGTTTGGATTCAACCTCCTTTGTGCATCACGAGCGGGTGTTACGGTGTCGTCGGTGATGATCTTGTGCATCACTATAGAGGGACTAATACCCTTCAAATCCGCTATGGTCCACCCAATAGCCTCCCTATTGGTGACCAATATCTTCATCAATTTTTCTTCTTGCTCCTCAGTCAAATTCGATGCAATTATGAGCGGGAGCGTGTTGCCTTCACCAACATAAGCATATTTGAGATGCTTCGGCAACACCTTCAACTCAACTTCCGGAGGCTCCACCAATGATGGCTTCAATTTTGTATCAATTGTTTCCGGTAAGCTCTCCACTTGGTGCATCCATGTCGGTTTTCCTTCTTTTACCACAAGCACCTCCAAACTCTTCACATCCTCGTCTATGCTTCGATTCATCTCCACCTGTGACCTGTCAAACATAGAACACTCCTCCCTTGTGTTTTCCTCATCTAAAATGGTGTCACAGAGAGGTATACACCTGTCAACAATGTTTGCCATATAGCATTCATCATCGACTGAAGGATTCGTCAATCCAGAAAAAACATGCAACCTCAACCTTCGGTTTCCAAATGTCATGTCAACCGTTCCCGTTTTGCAATCGATTTGAGAGTTTGCGGTTGCTAGGAACGGGCGACCCAATATCACCGTAGGTTGCTTGGTTGGGTCCTTAGTCACATAATCGAGTACTAAAAAGTCAACCGGACAGTAAAAATCCTCGATTTTCACTATCACATCAGAGACTATCCCGCGGGATAGTTTGGGGGTCAAATCCGCTAACACCACGGTGGTGTTTGCCGCTTGAAGTGGACCAAAATCATATTGATCATACAAACTACCCGGCAAAATGCTCACACTGGCACCAAGATCTAGAAGTGCCCGATTGAATTTAAAATCGCCCACTTGAATTGAAATGATAGGCGCAGCCGGATCTTGGAGTTTAGGTGGAAGTGCACCCGAAAGAATCAAACTTACATTTTCAGTTAAATCTATTTTTTAGGGAACTTGTGAGTTCGCTTTTGGGTACATAACTCTTTCAAGTACTTAGCATACGACGGTACTTGTTTAATTGCATCCAAAAGAGGTAAATTGATTTTTACTTGTCTAAAAACTTCCAACAACTCTTCTTGTTGTGGACCTCTTTTGTTTACAACCCTTTTTACGGGTCCCTTCAATGCTTCAGGATAAGGGGCGGTATTAACCTCCACACCCTTTTCCTTAGCAATTGGGACAAATGCGGTCACAATGGGTGTATTTTTGTCATTTTAGAAACATTTTTGTTTTGACCCGGGTGACCGTCATCAACCTCCTCATCACTAACATCTTCCAGCACCCCTTCAACAAACTGGGGTGGTGGTGTTTTAACACCATTATCAACGATTCGACAACTACGCAAAGATATTTTATTAATTAGTACCTCTCGTGTGTTCTTGTCGGATGACTCTTGATGCTTTGGGTTCACCGTAGTGTCACTCGGAAGCCTTCCTCCGCTCCCTCGCATTTGAGCCATTTCTTCCGCAAGTTGGCCCACTTGCTTTGCTAATGCTTCATGCGACTTGTCCCGAATTTCATTCTCCTTTCTTGGACTCTTGCATCATTGAAAGCATTGCATCCATTTTTGTCACACCCCAACCGATGGCGGAAACATCGGGGCATGGCACTGAGCGAAACAGATTGTCCAGAAGTTTCCATAACAATTATCATTACCAATCAATTTAAAGTAACATGTCCCATACCATGTCTCAAAAGGTAAACAAATTATTACAGACAAAATCTAGGCAAATAGTTCTATTCCGACAACTCAGATTCAAAAAGAGCAATTGTTTATCTGCTTCTAGAGACCCTTGATTTAATTACTATAGACAACTATTTGTTGGGCTCTATAGCTTTATTCTAGCTTCGATTTCCTACCAAGTGTGCATCCTAAGCACCTGTCACATACGTTAAAATAAAGTCAATACATGAAATGTAAAGGTGAGCATACAAGTTTGATAATAGCGTATAAAGTTCGAATTTGTTTACGCGTAACCAGCACGTACACATAGTGAAATGAAGCACGTTAGTTATCGACATAGATCCATCGATACCAATGACTGCGGGTTGACTTCCAGATGCAGTTCGCAATACATGATTACCACCGTAATCCATGCAAGTAATTGTCCTTAACAACCCCCGGGAACGGGTGCTGAGTCCAAACTATAGTACTATCGTTGCTAAGGCAGGTAGACAGCATTCCATTTGTAAACATAACAAACAAGCATTCATAAGCCACGTATAACATGCATTAACGGTTAGCATTCAAATAGTATTGAGTAGTGTGTTTGATGTGATTTGAATAGTTGTAACGTATGTAACACCCAAAAGTGCATAAAGCAAAAAGGGATCGAGTATACTCACAGCGGTTGATGGATTGAAGGGAGCGCTTAGCGAGTAGGGTTAGCCTGAATAGTTTGATAGCATAATAATAAGCGGCGCGTAAAACGGAAAACAAGTGTTGGAGATTCGGACAGCTGGTCAATCGAACGGTAGTTCGATCGGACGGCTGACCGTTCGGTTGACAGTCCGTTCGGACCGCTGTCCGGTCGGTCGGTAGGCCGATCGGATGGCTGTTCGAGTGGATTGTTTCTTCCTTTGAGAAGGATGTGTTTGTGTATGATGGTTTGACTCTTGAAGTTTTCGTTGTAGCATTTGAAAACATTGAGGTATCTTTACCCTTCAGGTCGGTCGATCGGACGACTGTTCGATCGGCCAGCAACCCGATCGGTTAGGAATTTTTAGCAAGACAAGTTCTCAGCATGGTGTCACCTGATCAGACGGCTGTTCGATCGGGTGGCACTCCTAGTGCATCGAACATGTTGAAAAATCGATTTAGTGTTGAAGTATAGTATCTCATGATCCGAAGAGTAATCCGATCGGACAGTAGTCCGATCGAACAGCAGTTCGTTCGATACTAGTCTTCAAAATAAATTGATTAAGTGTGGGACCATCTGTTAACCGATCGACTGGCCAGTCGATCGGCTGGCTGTCCGTTCGGTCAGCAACCTGACCTGATCAGCCTATTCGTCTAACACTTGGTTCTTCTGATTGTTTGTCGTTTTATTGAGGTATTTTGACAACGAGTCGAACCATAGATCCCTCGTCCTTACTTGGTTCCCCTGGTCGGACAGGAATCACCCAAATCCGGCAGGTGAACTGTTCGGAACGGGGTTTAACGTTTAACCCGAAATTGGTTAACCTCGTGGATAGAATCCGGATCTTGAGCCATGCAACCACCGGAGTGATTTGTAAGCCGGCACATGCTCCGTTTCTATCAGTTTGAAGGCATTGACTGAAAAAAGTTGAAAGAAAGTTGGAAAATCCATCTTTCAATCATTTTCACTGTGTATATGTTTAGATCTATGAAAGATCTTTGTTTGTTTATGTGGAAATCGGCTAGATCCAAGTTATTCTTGGTGGATTGAGGCCAAAACATGAAGTTCTTCAAGAACCCATGATGACATCATCCTAGAACACTTGAATCTTGATGATTTCACGGTTAAAAGTTAAGATTTTAAAGATAGAAAGGTGTAGGAGTGCGTGTAGATCAAGAAAGTACAAGATTTAGGACGAAATCTTACCGGAATTGAGAGGAATCTGAGAAATGGATGAGCTAAGCGGCTGGTTGGACAGAGGTTTCCAAAAGTGGAAAGGATGACAATGACAGGGGTATTTATAGGATGCCAAATGGGGAAAGTGCTGTTCGATCGGCTGGTAGCCTGATCGATCAGCTGCACGTTTCGAGTGTTCGGTGCGACGATTTTTTATATTTCGATTTCGGTTGCAAGCGGTTCGATACGATAGGGTTTCCTGGTCAAATTACTTTTAATCCCAACCACTCATATTCGCACTATCCCTTCTCCACTAAGTATCATAGTTCAATTGTGATTCGAGTTCGATGTCGATTGAGTTCGATTGCATTTCGAGTTTCGATTGATTTCCACACCATACAAAATTTAAACATGCGCAGGTAAGACGTAAGGCACACACACACGTATAACAATATTCCAAATGCGTATTTCGAGTTGAGATTTGATTCGATGTCGATTGGATTAGTTAGCTTTATCGCACTGTTACTTCCTATAATTCACAGTCGTCCACTTCCTATAATTCACAGTCGTCTACTGCATTAACGGTTAGCGTTCAAATAGTATTAGTTAGCTCGATCCGCCAAAGCAACCACCTTTAATTCTTGCTCATTTTCTCCAAAAATTCCCAATCGTCCACTTCATGATTGTTTAGCAATGTACCATTACTTGCGGATAGGAAGTATTTGTGCTCATCGGCATCCAACCCTCTCACAAAGCACTTCAACAACTCCCACCTTGGTATTTGATGGTGAGGACATTTTCGAACCACCTTCTTGAACCGTGTGAGAACTTCATGTAGTAATTCTCCCGAAAGTTGGCGAAAAGACCGGATTTCATCCCTTGCATCATCGGTGTTCGCCATTGAATAATATTCGTCTAGAAAAACCTGTTGCATCTTGGCCAATGTACGAACGCTATTAGCCGGTAGCATGAGGAACCATTGCCTCGCTTTATCCTTTAGTGAAATTTGAAAGAGTCTCAATTTCACTTCTTCAATCTCGAAGTCACGCCCCCCAATCGTACAACAAATAGCGGAAAATTCCGCCAAATGTGTGTATGGTTCGTCGTTTGTCCTACCATTGAAGTGAGGTAGGATGTTGATGTAGTTTGGTTTACATTCGAAAGATTTAATTCCTCGGGGTGGAGGAACAATCGGTGAGTCATTTTCGGTGACCACCGGTCTAAAACGGTAATTGACACTCCTCGGAACTTGTTGTGGGCGACGACGTGGACCATCAACCTCTTGATCCAATGGTCTTCGGTTTCCTCTTCTATTACCACCTCTATCTCCACCTTGATTACCACCTCCCATGAATCGGGGAATCCGGTTACGGTTAGCATTGTTGTTTTTGTTGTTGTTGTAATAACCGTCATCCCGGTTCCTTTGATTATTTTTTCAAGGTTGGCGGTTGTTTCCGTATCCATCGTTCCGGCCATACCCATACCCATAACCATAACCCTCGTTGCCCACGTAATTGGCATTTTGATACCCGAACTCCTCATTATCGAACCCCCTCGCTTTGTAAATGTTAGCCGCATTTACATCCCCCCATATATCGTCTTCAACTCGTTCACCGTAGTTTCCCCCGTCATCCGAGTATTCCGAGTGAATACTCACATGTTCCGGCGATTGATAACCGAGAACACTATAGGGTTCATCATCGGGGATTGTATTCCTCAGATCATCGATATTGAAGAATGGGTCTTCATTCGCTCGATTTCCGCGATCTCGGTTACCTCTACGATTGGAGTTTACATTTCGGTCATCAATGTTAGTAGGTAAAGGGTTTTGTCAGTTGGAATTTGGATGTGGTGGTGTGGGTGTTCTTTGGTTGTTGTTATGGCCGCAGTTTTGGAATGGTGTTGTGGGTGGTCTCGAGTTGTTACCACCGCCTAGTTGATCTTGTTGAATGTTTTGGGCGACTCGAAGGTTTCCTCGATACTGAAATTGGTGTTGGTTGTTTGGGTGGTTTGAGTTTTAGGGATCCATTGAACTAGGTTCAACGGATGGTGTAGATGGTGAATGGGTGTTGGGTGGGTCGGTAGCAAGTGTTGCTTCCAACCGGTTGGCTATATTTCTTCGGACTACTCTCTCGATCTCCGGTTCGAATACCAACGGTGAAGTCCTCTCGGAGTTCCTTGTACGCATGCACTATGTGTAACCTGCACGAATAACACACCCGCGTAACAAGCAAAAACAGAAAGTAACAAAAAGAAATAAACACCTTAAACAGTTAATCACAAAAAATCAAGCAAATAATCCAAACACAAAGCACATGAACTCCCCGGCAACGGCGCCAAAATTTGATCGGAGTGTCGCGCCCCGGTTAAAGATAATATTTTGTAAACCCAGATTACCCTTAACAATGCGTTAGTGGTAGTAAGGGGTCGATCCACGAAGAGTTTATGGTTTACGTATGGATTAGCTCGATTATGAATTTGCCACATTCTTATGAAGCTTGTTATGTTTAATTTGTTTGTTTGTTTGAAGGAAATGTTGGAACTAACCAACAATGGTGGTAAAATTTATTAACTATTAAGATTTGGTTAATTATGATAAACGAAAACACAATTCACGATTTAAACAATACTTTAGAAAAAGGGGTTCACACCCGGTTTCGGTAATTGCAAACCTAGGGTTTCTACAAGTTTTAAATTCAACTCAATTGCATAACGATTAACGGATTTAGTGTACCGTGACTTAGGTGCCGATAATTATCAACGTCCCGAAGAACGGACAAGAATGCACTTTGTAATCACAATAAGCAAATCCTAACCACGACAACGCATAATTACACATAACCATTTCGCAAAGTCATAACTTTATAATCGTTCGACAATTTACGAATACAAAACAAATGCAAACAATTGTCTATGGCTTACAAAATCAACACAAATTGTCACAAAGTTGAATCACATAACAATTCAAAACCCTAGATAAAACAACTACCTACACTGGGGTGAAACCAAGGTGACTAGCCGCTCATGGTGAACGGAACTTGATCAATACCGGATGAGAACTTGCAACTGAACATCTTGAAACTTTGGAGGTGATGGAAGTAATGGTTAGGGTTTGTGGTGATGAAAGGGTTTGATAGATGATGATGGTTATGATGGTGATTAGGGTTAGGATGAAGATGATGATTGATTCGATTCAAGATTGGTGTGTTGGAATGATTAGGAGATGGAATCGTTGAAGGTTTAGGCTCCAAGAGTGATTTCCAAATCAAGAACAAAGTGTAACTCCCGTTTTGTGGGTCAAAATTGTGTTTTAATTTGTTCCCCACCAACAAGAGCCAAAAATTCGCAATTTGAAGAAGCTGATGGCGTCGTCGACGGCCCCCCTGGGCTTCGGCGACGGGCTGCCAAAAATCCAAACTCCGGCGACGTCCTATTCAACTGTTTACGACGGTTTATGGGCGACGGAGGACACCGAATTGCGTCCCCGACGGCCCAATAGGGCTTCGGCGACGATGCCCCTAATCCTTGGCTTCCATTTTTCACATCTCTTGATCCCGGTTGACCCGTTTAGCATCCCGGTGGTCCGTTTTTCATTCTAATGATCCGTAAAGCTCACGATTAGCTCCTTAAACTTCATTGGACCTGCAAAACACAATTCTAATCAAAAGTAGGCTAAACGAAATTAAAAATCATGTAAAAACATCAATTTAAACAAATACGAACACCGGTTTTCGACCATGTGTCAATATGTCCATATGAGCATATTCAAAAGTAAAACAGATACACAAATATAGAGATTCACCTGAAGTATACCTTCACAACAGATGCTCAAGTTGCAAATTTCTTTTCAAACTTATTTGAAGCGTCACTCAGCTTAACACCTGGATTTACTTCAACATCCAAGAAAAAAAATCTAAAATATCACTAATGTAGTGTATATTAAATTATAAGGTTTGATACATTTTTATGCACTAAAGCCACCTCAAATTCTTTCACGCGCATTTCATCGAGCATGTGGTATACATGTATTGAATTAAATCTAGTAGTAAGAATTTAACCAGTTCATATGCAAAGTACATGTTTCACCAATATTCACCGTTCAAACCATCATTCCTGGTACAAAATAATAGTTTTTTTAAAAAATCAAAACTGGTTTGTTGCAAAGTATAAAAAAACATACATGTTAAATACATAGATGCAGAGATAAAAAGAAGAATCACCAATCGAAAAGCAAGAAAGCAAAACTTAGGATCTTTGAATGCATATTAACTGGACTGAAATAATTAAGAAGATTAGTGAAATTAGACAGACCTCAATGATTACCAATAGCACTTAACATATTGTAAGTCCCGAAACCGAGATCACAATGATATCACGCTAGCTTGAATGGTGGCGGAATCACACAAACAAGCTATGATTCACTAGAAAGGAGATGAAGAAGAAATATTATTATTAATCAAATGATTCAATCTTGCATACAACCTAGTTGTCTAATACAAGATGTCACTTCCAATAATCACCACACACCACTAACCACCACCTATGCTCCTAAACATGATTTACTATTTATAGTAGGAGATTAGGGATAAGGCTCCCTAAACCCTAGGCCCATTTACCTAACTAAGCCCACTCTAATATCCACTAATCCACAAGCCCTCTAAAACACTTAGCTACTAATCCATAAACCTTCAAGGGCCAAACAATCTCCCCCTAGGTTTACTGGATTAGTTGTTACGTCGAACTCGAGGACCTGCCCAGAACTGGATTAGGATTATCAGACAAGCAATTCCCGACGATGTTTATAACAGCACTCGTCCAGGACTTCGCACATTCTTCATATTTGTCATTGCAGCAAATTTTGATGATGATTCAGAACCAAGATATCTTCCTCATGAAAACTCATTTGATCCAACGTATCTGGTATGCGAATTGACAGATTTTCAAAAACAACCGCAGCTTCAGCCATCTTCGGATCATACGCCTAGAAGTTGGAATTCTTGAGAATTTTCTTAACGAACTCTTCGAGGGATGGGAGTTTCCTCTTCTTTGGCGCTCGGAGGCCAGATGTCAAATTTTATCTATCTTCTGATCTTTGACTCAACAGTCTTCATGGAAGGGAAATTGTTATTGACTTCCTTCTCGTGGAGCATCCATCTTCTGTCTCTCCTGTTTGATCATAATCAGCCACACATTGTTGTCATGGTTGTATCTCCAGCTAGCGACCACATGCTTGTTTTCTTCTTTATCGTAGTGGCTAGACCCTAACTCCATCACAAATCTACCTGGCCTCTTTGTAGGATCTTTGAGCTGGAAGTTTTCATCTGGAGGATTCAAATCTTGATTCTTCATCATAATCATTTGCTTGTCACACTGTCTCCTTTCATGCTTCTTGCTACCCTTCTTCTTTTGGATTAGCAGCTAGATAGCCATTCAAGGTGGCTCCACTTTCTGTATCTGCTGCTGCATTTGCTGCTGCACTCTCTTCAGAAATTTGCTCGTACAGATGATCTATTGTTTAACCTCTGCTCAGAGACTTGTGACTGAAGACAAGAAAGCAGAGTCCTATTGTAGCGAAGAAAACTGAGCTACTATCATTTCAGCATCATGTTTGAATACAACCACTCGTCGTCGCAAACTTGCTACTTTTGTATCTCCATCATTATCACTATCACTTTATCAAACGACGTTTCCTTTCTTGGTTGCATAACAGCATGCCGCTTCTTTGTGTTCTGTGAACCTAGCATCACCAGAGTTTTCTTCTTCAAGCCTAACACCGCTCGAGCTTTCTAGAAGCGAGTGTGTTGCTTCAAAGACAGGTTCCTGTGTGCAGTTTTCTTAGTTGCAGCAGCAATCTTTGGATCAAAAGACATAGTGGGCTCTGGATCAGGAACATGGCAAATAGAATCAATATCAGGATCTGTGTTGGTTCGTTGGCTCGTTATTGGAGTGGCATCAATTTCAGTTTAAACTCGATCACCAGCGGTAGGTACGAATGGAGGGTTTCCGTCACAACCCTGCAAACTTAGGAGTAGAGCTACAAAGTTCTCATATTTTGTCTGAACTGGTTCTTTAACGGCTTCCTCTACCTTCTTAGATGCAATTACTTCCACTTCGCTGTCGGAGTCGAGTTCTTCTTCACTAGAGTCTGATTCTGAATCTGAATCAAGTGTCTCAGCTTTCTCGTCAATATGTGTATGTTGCACATCACGTACATTGGCAACTTTGGCATTCAAAGGGCTTTGGCTTAAAAAGTATAGAAACCTGCAAACTTTGAAATTTGAACAAGTGGTCCAAAAGATAGTGAGAGAATCCGTGATGATTAGAAGATGAGATTAGTCCGAAACATGACTCTAAAGAGAAAATGATTGCCAATTAATAGAGTTTCGGATTGGGCCTGAGATCAAACAGCCAGGCCCCAACTCGGAACAATTGTCCGAATTGAGACCAATGGGCCAGATCTAATTCGTTTTATCCGTAACAGTGGGCCCTAATCCGAAAAAGTGGCCAGACTATTACTTTAATGATTTGCTTTTTCAAGACATAAAACATCTTTCTCAAAATCAACGATCCTACCAACCGAGCAACCTTTTGAGTATAGAAATATCAGTAACAGAACAAAAGAAACTGATAATAGAATAATAATGGAGGGGTGACATAGGGAGAACCTGCCATGGGATCAAAATCATTTTCGAACTGAATAAGGAACATTTTTCAGCTCTTTGCTTACTTGGACTGGTCCACGCGATTGTTAATATACTTGTCCTCTTAAATCTACCACTCAATCTTCAACTTTTAGCTTTGTGATACGCTTAAGGTAGAATTATACTGAAACATCCGTGTGTCCCATTCCAAGGCATACCCCCACGATCAAGGTAAGCACAATAGTTCATCGTAGCAGGTGAGTATACTGATATCATCCTTAAATTTTTCAGCGCCAGACTTCCTGGTGAACAGGTCAATACTTCCGTACAGCAGAGAGACCAGAGAAGTTCTGAAGAGGGCAAGACAGATACCTTTAACGGTATGGATTTGGCTTTAATAGCACACGGAATTCTCTTTTTCGAGATTTTCTTCCATTTTCAGGTTTTGGCCCATTTGTGGCTCTTTTTGCAAGATATCCTGACTGTGCCCAGGTTTGCATATAGTCTGGATGCAACAGAGGGACAGCCCTGATATCCCTGATGATTTATCAGTATAAAGACCCAAAACCTCAGATGTTGGCTATCTATCAACGCAGGATTTACGACCATGAAATCATACACCGTTGATCTGTTACCCACGAGATGTCCAGTCCATTATGTTTATATCACTTTACCTCTTTTTGCTTTTCGAGCAGTAGACCTATCAACACATCGTAGTGGAGCCTAGACTGTTCAACATTGAAACCTTACATGTGTTAATCAAGTTCTTTAGCACAAAAATTCATTTCATTTCCCAACAGCCTTTTCTCCCCGTCAAACAATGCGTACATACATGTATGTCTCTCTCTCTCCCCCTAAATTTGTGCATTACACTTCATGCGCAAATTTACTTATTTGTTTTCACTAGTTTTTTTTATTGCTCAGTCGGAGATGCGCATCATTTTCAAAAGATCCACAAGCACATCGAATCACGAGATGCTGACGGGTTTTGTAAAAAGATCCACTGAATTAGCATCAATGTGGATCTGTTTAAGTTTAAATAAATCTCTGTCATAGCAAGCTTGAATAAAGTATCCCTTAATATCAATGTGCTTGGTTTTAGAGAGAAAAACAGGGTTTTGAAAAACTGGATAACGGCATCATTATCAAACATAAGAATAATAGTTTAAATAAGTCAAACCGTAATCCTTCAGCTGGAGTAGTATCCAAAGACCCTGGAGTGACAGGCAGATGCTGCAACATGGTCTGCTTCCGTGGTGGAGAGAGATACAACTTGCTGCTTCCTGCACTGCCAAGAAATGAGACTGTTCCCCAAGGATTGGTACCCAGCTGATGTAGATGATCTATCCCTGTCTGTCCCTCCAAAGTTGCTGTGAGAAAAAGGCAAATAAAACAAAGTTCGAATCTCTGTGTTGCCAGAGTTCAAGTTTAGGAGCTCCCCTCAGATATTTAAATGTTCTGTTAACAATAATTAGATAAGAGAGTTAAGGATTAGCCTGATAATCAAGCACACTACTAACGGCAGATGTGATGTCTGATCAGCTTGCAGTCAAGTATATATGTGAACCGATCATAGACCGATACACTGTTTGATTAACATAGCTTCCTTCAGGGTCCTCAAACAATAACGGCCACTCTGCAATTTGGGAGTCTATTGTCCCTGGGTCTATGATGCTGAATTTCATAAGAACGTTGTGAGTGTATTTACTTTGGTGAAACAAGATTCCTTTATTGTTTTGACGAACTTGCAGACCCAAAAGTAAAACCTTTTTCACTTCTCCCCACGAGTGAATTACGAACTTCCTTCTCATCATCCAAAAATACGAATGGCCTTTAGATGTGCCATCAATGCGAGTATCTCTCCAAGATCCAGACCTTCAACTTGTTCAAACCTTGAACTGCCAATCGTGCCTTGTTTCTCACTATCACGTCGGGTTCATCTTAGTTGTTTCTGAAAATCATGAGTCGATACCCCCTGATTTGCTGTGGGATCGCACACCAGTAGCTTGAGATTGAGAAACTTCTAGATATTATAATAGATTGCTCCCCCTCATTTGATGCAGTAGCGATGTTGAGGGAATTGCTCCCAGAAATAGAGAAGTTCCTTGAACATTTGCGGGTCCTGAGGAGACTTCAGTGTTACAAACTACACCATCAGGGGATAGCTATCGCAGTTTCAGAAATCAGCTTCTGAATTGGTCGAAGAACGAGATAGCGAGTCACTCTGGGTGAAGAGAATCTCCATTCCTGTGTCGAGCATCAGTGATGCGTTCAACAGGCTGTCCTTCAGCTCCGGGAATTAATTGACGTTGGAAAAGGGAGAACTCCATTATTGACTGTGCTCTTCCTGGTGAAATTTCTGGATTCTCTTTTGCGAAGTCGACACATCCTTCGTCGAATACTTTTATATCATTCAACTGGGACATGTATCCTGTCATGCCTGTACCAACCACTATCAATAAACCAAAGTCTAACGATAGCCCTCCATACATGTTCCTGCACAATCAGTGGAATCAGTTAGACACTGGAACCCAGGCCATAGTAGACCTGAGTGGACCATCACTATCTGTGTATGAGACTTCGTGAAAGATCATTTGGCTCTTAACATCGCTTGTGATTTTTGGCGATGAAGTGGATGTCGATGGTTGTGAACACGGAGACTGGCATCCAACAGGAGTTTTAGGTTTCCAATTTATGGTGTTTGAAACACTTTCATTTGGTGGAAAGACTTTTGTTTTTCTTTGAAACCTGTTTATATTTGAAAATTTTTTATTTTCCTGTTTTTCCAGATTCCAGTCTCTGTCAGAAGGCCTTGCTTTGGGAGGTCCTTTTTTGATAGAGTGAAAGTGCATAGCCTTCTGATGATACATGTTCCCAGAGTGGTGAGGATGATGAACACAATTTCTTGCAGTATGTCCTGGAATTCCACAATTGAAACACGTTTTCCTTTTTGAGAAAAAGACATTTAGTTCTGTTTGTGTTATTCTCGAGAACTGATCACGTCTTTTCTTTTCATTTGACGCTGAGTACTTTCGAGGATGCTTGATCTTGGATGAACCCGGCTCAGAGCTATCAGCACAAGAGTAAGTATCTGTTACCTTACCCTTACCTTTGAGCTTGGGTTCTGTTTGCTTGAGATTTGGGTTTTCCCTTTGAACATCCTTTTTCTTTGGCCTTCTATTTCTACGTGACCTCTTTCTTTTAGAGGGAACAGATTCAGTTGATTTGGCTTCGTTAAGATCTCCCCTTTTAGAATCTGTACTTTTGGGGTCAATAGTTGAATTGTCTGTTGAAGTGACTTTCACAGATTCCCTTTCCTTAGAGACCAGGTTCTCAGGAGTTACTGTAGAGAAGGTTTCCATAATAATTTCTTCTAAAGTTTCATCGTCAGACTCAACTGTGGAATTAATTTCCATGAATTCCTTCTCCATAGGCTTCATGTTTCCATGGGTCTCTGCAGAATTGGATTCTATGGATGTCTCTTCTTAATCCCGATCAACCTCTGAGTTCTCGACATCAGATGATTCCGGTAGGCCAGATGATGAGCAGTCTGTGTCTAAGACAGCTTGACTGTCTTCTTTTGCAACACTACTAGATTCTGATTGTTCATCAAAATCAGAGTCAGTGGAAGATTTGAGCTCATTATTTGAGATTCCCGAACTCTCTGTTTGACTGCCAAGAACGTCAGATGATCCCTGTTCAACAATGATTTCTTCATTATTACAAATAAGATCATCAATTTTTTCATCATTGCAGGGAGCTTCTGATGTATTATTCAATGTTTCAGGCATACTAGCACCATTTCCTGAATCATCAGAATTAATTTCTGAGTTACTTGAAACAGATGTTTCAGGTTCCTCAGTTAACACATCAGGCTCTCCTGTCAAAATATCTTCAACATTTTCAACATGGTTATTTTTATCACAAGCATAATCTAGAATAATAGCACCAGATTCATCAGTCTTAGTAGGAACACCCCAAGTCTCAGCAAACCAAGAAAAAACACAATTCCAAGCATAAAGGTCATTTTTATCAGAAATAACATTATCAGCAGCACGTTGATGTGATTCATCATCCTCTTTAGACTTCTCTTATGTTCTTACTGACTCTGCACATGAACTAGAATAATTAGTATTTTCAACAGAATCAGAATTTTGTGAAATTTCCTTCATCTCATCTGCTGGTGTGTTAACTGGTTCTGTTTTTGTTTCAGTTTCAGCTTCTGTATTTGTTACTGTTTCATTTACGTGATCCGGCTTATCTGCTGATTCAGTTTAAACATTTTCATTTTTGACAAAGTTCATTGATTTCTTGAAATTAGTTTGATGATCATTTTTAAACTTTGATGGTTCATATGGAACATAATCACTAGGCTTGCCATACATCATTTTGTCATAATTTTCCATTTCCTGCTCAGTGATAGGCAGTCTGGAATAATTATGATTGTATGGTGGCGGAACCCGTGTGTATCCCAATCCCTTACCCTTATTTTCTTTATAAGCAAGTTGCACATCGCACAGATTACGAACAGTGTCACTGGAAGTATCAAACTTTTTGATGTTTAACTCATTTTGTTTGTACTTTCCAGTGAGGAGTTCTAGCTCACCCTTCACAGATTCACATTCAAGAGTTTTAACTGTGAGTCTATGTTTGTAGTCGTGAACCCAACATTGTTGTTGGTTCACATCTCTGTGAAGTTGAGCTATGTCCTTCTTAAGTGCCTCAATCTTTTCATAGAGAATTTTATTATTCTCTCGAAGATTGATGTACTTTCCCATCACAGTATTGTAATCAGTGATTAATGCTGAGTTTTGAGATTTCAGCAACGCAACTTTCTTTCTACAGTGCTCGGAACATAAAAGAGAGTTTAGCATTTCAGAGAGTGATTTCGGTTCTTCAGCTTTGGCTACTTCAGTGAGATGAGATTCCATCAATTGTGGGGTATTCTCATCGGGTGATGTAACAGCCACAGATGAAGATGAGGGAATTTGAGTGGTGTTGGAATGAGTAACAAATGGAGACGTAGCAACGGCCTTCTCACGGTTGGACATAGATGACGATGTGCTTGCGAGATTCTGACTCCTCTGCTTGTCCTCCTGGTCGTATTCATTGACTAAGGAGATTACATCTCTCGTTTCCGTTGTGCAATGATTGCATTTTCCCATAATAATAGCAACACGATAGTCCCATGTCTTGCTTCGAGGCAATCCGTACAAAAATGCCCTGTTAATCCTACCAAGTGTCACATACAATCCGCTCTTCTCGATTTCAGAAAGCAACAGTGTAAACCTTCTAATTACGTCTTCTATGCTTTCACCCTCAATGAAACCGAAACTATCAAGTTGTTCCGAGAGCAATTGACGTTGAGAATCAATACTTGGAGAAGTCATCGTCTATCCAAGCAATAATCAAGCAATAACCCGTAAACTCGCTAACTCAAACACGTTGTAACCGTATTAACCTACTCTGTACTACACCGTGGTCCGAGATGGTGAGTAACGGTTCGAGATGGTGATGATAGATTCGAGGTGATAAGATGTCCGAGATGATGGTTCGAGATGATGGGTTAGAGATAAAGTTCGAGATCAACAGTGTATCCGAGATGATAGGTTCGTTCGAGATGCAGGTAAAGTGCCCGAGATGAACGACAAGCTTCAAACAGTAGATCCGAGAATGTTGTCCGAGATGCCTTAATATTGTCCGAGATGATGACAATCCTCAACAAGTGTAATCCGGAATGCTTTGATGATGATCCGAGACGATATGACATTGGTCCGAGATGAAGCAATCTTCAAGTCCGGGATGGGAAAGTTTATCCGAGATGGTCCTAAATTCGTTGAAGATAATCCGAGATGTGTTAAAGATGATCCGAGATGCACAGACAAGGTTCGAGACGATCAGATCTTCAAGCAAATATGTTCGATATGTTATGATGATTATCCGAGATGAGGTAATCTTCAAATCTTCAAGTCCGAGATGATGATGAAGATGATCCGAGATCGGTACGATATCATCGGAAATGTGATGAAGATTGTCCGAGATGCACATAAACCAGTCCGAGATGTGCAGATCTTCAACAGAACGAGCTGAAACAGCAACCGGTCAACAGTCCGAGATCCAGAATCGGTGTGATATCTGATTCGAGCCTGGAAACAGGTTCGACAGGCTCTGATACCAATTGTAAGTCCCGAAACCGAGATCACAATGATATCACACTAACTTGAATGGTGGCAGAATCACACAAACAAGCTATGATTCACTAGAAAGGAGATGAAGAAGAATGATTATTATTAATCAAATGATTCAATCTTGCATACAACCTAGTTGTCTAATACAAGATGTCACTTCCAATAATCACCACACACCACTAACCACCACCCATGCTCTTAAACATGATTTACTATTTATAGTAGGAGATTAGGGATAAGGCTCCCTAAACCCTAGGCCCATTTACCTAACTAAGCCCACTCTAATATCCACTAATCCACAAGCCCTCTAAAACACTTAACTACTAATCCATAAACCTTCAAGGGCCTAACACATATCTTTCTCTAGGGTTCTTTCGTTACAGTCCTACTTATTTAATAATTCACCCTAAATCTATATAAAGGAAAGCAAACAACAACATACCTGGATGTTGCCTCTGATTCCGTCTTGGCTTGATTTTCCGATCTGTAGGCCTAGTTTGAATCAATGATTTGTACGTGATTTCAATGATGAATTCTTAATACATGGGATTGCTAGAAACGGACGGGGCCATTGAAGCAGAAACGATTGGATTACATAAATTGATGATCACATTTAATAGAGAATGCTAAAAAACAGAAGGAAACATTGAAGAATCATTGAAACTTCATTGAAGAGGGGCAAATTTGGGAGCAGGGTATGAAAATTGGGGAAATAAGCCTGACCTTTGATATGACGTCTTAAAATTGTGAAGGAAATTACAGTTTTGTACATAGGAAATGCTTAATATAGTATAATAGATGGATACTAGAGTTTTAGGGGAGCTTTCAAAATAAATTTGATATTATACTTTTAACTAAAAAGTATTTGATTTTTTTTTTTACTTTTAATCTAATAGTATTCATCTTTTGCAAATTTAACCTCACAACTTTTTTACTTTCAACTTTGGCATTCTACATTTCATGTTTTACAAATTTTTTGTTTAGGTTTTGCTCGAAATTTTGCGAGTTCACACGGTGCAACGGGCGTATATGGTTTAATGTTTTTATTTTTTTTTCTAAATTTTGCGACTTAACACGACGCAACGTGCGTGTGTTGTTCAACGTTTTTACATCGTCTATTTTTTCCTGTTTGACAAGTTCGTCGCAATGTGCGGGTTCTAAATTGACTTGGTTATTACTTTCCATACTTTACGTTTCGGTCTAATTTCTTCACATTAACACGCCACAACTTCAGTGTTGGTAGTCGTTGTCGGTGGTGTGGCATTGGTGCTATTTCTCACGGTTTTACCCCAATGCAACGCGGGGGGCTTAATAAGATAATTTGAGTCATTTTGATAAATACGAATGAAGAAGTAATATTTTGTCCTACCTTTGAAGTGTTGTATGATTTTGAAAATCAAAGTTTGTGAAATTTATTTAAAATTAAAAGAGTTAAATGCCATTTTAGTCCCTGTGGTTTGGGCCATTTTGCCAGTTTAGTCCAAATGTTTCATTTTTAACCTGTGGGTCCAAAAAGGTTTCACAGTTGCCATTTTAGTCCACTGGGTTAACTTCATCCGTTTTTTCTGTTAACGTAAAGGCCAATTCGGTCATTTTATATGGCTGAATTGCCTTTTAGTTAACAGAATTACATACAAAATGACCAAATTGGCCTTCTCGTTAACAGAAAAAACGGATGAAGTTAACCCAGTGGACTAAAATGGCAACTATGAAAACTTTTTGGACCCACAGGTTAAAAATGAAACCTTTTGACTAAACTGACAAAATAACCAAAACCACAGGGACTAAAATGGCATTTAACTCAAATTAAAAATATTTAGTTTGCTACCTTTTCTAAAAGATTATTAATATTAATTAAAATATTACATATGATGATTATATATGTTATTCTATATAAACATTTAAAGGTAATAAAATATATAAAACAATACTACTATCAAGTAAGTTTAATCTTTTTGTATTTTTTTAGTGACCAGTCTAGTAGGGATGATCGGGATGTGACGAGACGAGTATGAGTTTATTTAAAAAAAATTGCAGATATAGGGCAGGTATGATACAGGAGTAGCTCAACGATTTTGGAGACGTGACGCTAAAGAAAAATGAGGATCTTTTTTTACATATAGTACTATAGAAATATCCTTTCGAGCCGAGGGTCTCTCTGGAAGCAGCCTCTCTATTCCTATGGATAGAGGCAAGGTCTGCCTACATCCCACCCTCCCCAGACCCTATAAATAGCTCTGCTATTCGTGGGATTTACTGGGTATGGTTGTTTTTGTTGTTGTTGTAGTACTATAGAAATATCCGAGCAAGACACCAAGTACATAATGTTATTCACAAAGTAATGTAAATATATATTCTGTAATTTTCTAACAAGCATGAGTATATAACGTTAACAATCTGTAATGATCGAACATTTAACAAATTGAACAGTTAATAAAGTAACAAATCAAGAGTCTTGATACATGTAGGCCGAAATCGAAGAGCTGTAGAAGCCAGTAATCTGAACTCTATAAGTTCCATAACCAGAAAAGCGAAATTCGCAAATCATAGTCGCCCAAGCAATCAGAAGCCAGTAATCAGAAATAAGTCATTAGAAGCCAGTAATCAGAATTCGCAAATGGCAATCGTAACAAACTGAAATCGCAGAAGGCAAAAATCGTTGGCTACAAATAGCATCAGAAAAATATGGATTGTGGAAAGGGGACAATCGGCACAAGACATTTCATTGAAGGATTGCAATTCTAAAGTAGATTATTGCACTTCCATATTTGAACGATTACTCTTCCAAAAGCTCAGCCACTGATTTTCCCGTAATCCCTTCACCTCGGCTATCCTCTGAAGTTGCCGACTTGCTGTGATATATTCATAATCCATCGATTCGAGGCCTAAACTCCATGTCCCTACGTGTTCTTAACTCTGAAGTTCATCTTTTTACATATGCAGAAAGAGAGAAACATATATAGATCGGGAACTAGGGTTAGAGAAAGAGAGCGTTGTGAAAGCAGGGAGAACTCCACCGCTCCACAGCCCCACCACCATCATCACCGAGATGAGAATTAGCGGTCGATCTGGTTAGTACAACCGATTAGCAGATGGCGACTGAAGCAACGGAGAAGTGGAATCCCACACATTTATCACCAGTATAGTTAGGGGGTGTTTGTTTTTTCTTCAAACATCTTCAAGGGAGCTGATGTCTGCAGGCGCGCAGACATTGCTGTTTGTTTTTTTTTTTTCTTAAAGATCTGAAAATGGCTTTTTTCAGCTTAAAAAAAAAGCTATCACACCCTTTCTTCAAACATCTTCACAAAAAAACCTAACTCTCTCATCTTCAAAGAAAACCCCTCCTCCCGCAAAACTGACCACCACCACTGCTCTAAGGTCGCGCCGGCCGTCGCCTCAGTCGGCATCATCATCATCATCATCATCATCGTGTCCGGCCGTCGTTAAATCACCACCTTCCCCTCTCTCCCGCCGCCGTACCAACCACCACCACTGCATAAATGGGGAACGATGAGGAGACAAAAACAAGGGAAGAAGCGAGTCAGCAGATTAATAATAATACCCCGCAGCAGCCTTTTGATCTGAATGATTTCACCATTATCAAAGAAGGTGAAGCTGAGATTTTAATGCACAAGAAAAACCAAGTCTTTTATAATAAAGCCCAGGTTTACCTGCCTTTTACCTAATTTATCAATTATGTTGTGAGTAGTGTTACTGATTTTGCTTGTATAAATTAATCTATGAAAATTCTGTTGGTAGTTTCATGGTTTCTGAATTTGGTAGTAGATTAATGGCAGTTATCTCCTTAATGTATGATTTCAAGTATCATGATTTGTTGTTGTTGTTGTAACTGGTGGAAGATTTAAATTTTGTGCAAGCTCATTAGTCATTACTTACAAGCATTTGATTTAAAATAATTACATGGTATGGAATATTCCAAATTAATTTAGGTTATGAAGCGAGAAGTGTTTAGTTGGAGTAGAAGAAGGTGAAATTGATGCCTAATTGGAATGTGAATTCAGTTTAGTTTAATCGATAATTTGGGAATTTGGGGAATTGGGTTGCACATTTTGGATGTTGAATGTGTAGTTAAGGTAATTGGTTTAGGATGTTTTAATTTGGAAAATAAAACAAAGTTCATGTAGTTTGTACAGACAGTATCAATTTATAAAAACAAACAGTCTTATATTTTCAGCTTGAAGAGCTTCAGACCACATCTTCAGTTGCAGACATGAAAACAGATGAAATCAGCTTGCAGACAGTTTATGTCTGCAAAAACAAACATCACCTTAGTGTGGTAATAAAAACCCAACCATGATATTTTGGGTCTTTAAAAAAAAAGGAAATAAGTTACAATGGGCTGAGATGGGTTTTAAAAAACCCATCTAAATTTTAAGATGGGTTAGAGCATTCTCATCCAAGGAATCATCTTTAACCTTATAATTTAACTTAAAATCATCACTTTTTAAAATTTATCTCACATTTTAAAAAACCTCCTACATCCAACTCCTCATACCTATCTTTGTATTCTTTTTTTATTATTATTTCTTCTCTTTCTTCCACTTACAATTTTAACTACTATCTATTTTGTCTTATTATATTTTTTTCTTTTAATATTGATTCTAATAACTTTGTTTATAGAAATTATACTACTAATTATTATTTTTGGGTTTTTCGGGTCGGGTTACTTTAAATTGCTTGGAAAACAATAATCACCATAAATACTAATTATTTTTGGGTTTTTCGGGTCGGTTGTCTCTTTTTCACTCCCGTTTATGATGAAATTTCCACCTTGATCAAACGGGTCAAGTGAAGAGACAAACCACTTACTGCATATTATAATATACATTCACTTGGAAAACAATAATGATCAAATCAAATATCATACCATCCATTTTCACTACCATCAGACTACAAACAACAGTTTAAGATACCGAATCATGCCAAGTTTGACCTATTTAATAGCCTACACAATGGATTTACACGTAACACCAAAAACATATAAGTATGAGGTTAGAAAAAGCTACAAAATATGTGTAGTAATACTTCCTTGTAACACCAAAATATAGATGGTAATATTTCCGTGTAGCACCCAAAAAACGCGCTAGTGTTCGGTTCAAAGCTGATTATCTCAGGCATGGTCGCGCCTCATTACGATTTCCATTTGAAGTTCTTCAAAATACAGTCGTTGGATTTTTGTCATACTGCTCACATCCATCATCATAATCCGCTGGTCCAATTCCTTCTTTGCAAGCTCTGTTTTCTCAGCTTCAATCCTTAACTTTTCTGACAGTAACCTCAACCTTTCATCTTCCGCTTTCTTATCATACTCCATCTTCTCGGTCTTAAGGCGAAAATACTCTTTCTCTTGAGCTTGCGCCTCCTCTAAAAGTGTAAACTTCATCTTTCTGAGTTGAATAAGTTCCTCAGTTTGCTTACCAGCCTTTTGTTTTTTTTTTCAGCAGCTTTCTTACCTATTGGTCGATCCAATTCGACAACTTCATCTTCAATGACATTTCGCGTTGGGGATGGGGGTGTGGTTGGGGTCGGGGGTGGGGGTGGGACCATCGTCTTCCTTTGCTTTGCGGCATCCCGCAAAATCCACTTAGGTTGGTCCTTTAATAGGTTCCAACAATGCTCGAACAGAAAGTTACACTTTTCTTCTGATTGGTACATAATTTTCGCCTTATCAAACTTGCATTTAAACAAATAAAATACATGTTATAAGAACAAAATAAAGTAATATAAAATACTATTAAAACAAGTTGAGTGTGGATTATTTTACCTTATCCTGCTCAATCATGCCGCTTTGATTTAATCGTTCAACTTGAGCTAGGCATGAACAAAAGCTATTAGTGGCCTTTTGAATACAAGACCATCGATTTGATAAGGACTTGACCGTTCGCTCGGTTGTGGTTTCTTTATGTTGCTGAAAGTACTCTAAGATTTTTTCCCATAACTTAGAGTATTTCTGATCTGTTCCTTGAATGGCATCAAGGCTATGATTAAGCCAGCCGGAGACAACTAGCTTGTCTTCTTCCGGGATGAAATTCACACCCCTTGTTGATTTCTTAACGCTGATTGGATTAGTGGGTAAGGGTGGAGAATCGTCAAGGCTTACAATAGAGTTTCCATGAAGAAGGTTGGTGTAGTACATACCTTGGTCTTGTGAATCCATACTCAAAGCTACAATAGGATACAAATATCATTTATTTACTTGTAAATCAATACTTGTAAATTACTCTTTAAACACTACTAGATCAGGGAGTACTTGAAAACAGAGGTCCTAACATGGGTCCATATACACTTGATTTATTATTTTGGTACATATTAAATATTTTTAAAATTGCCAATTTATAAAATGGTCGATGTATATTGCATAAATTACTGGTAATTTTATAAAGCAAGTGGACTTAATATAATTATTCAAATGAAAAGGTCTTTAGTCGATCTTTAATATTTAGATCTTTATAATCTTTTTTTATTCTTTACTTTAAAGTATATTTTGTCAAAACAATCTCACCAATGAGAAACCTTCACCTTGAAGATGAAGGCCATGGACCCATGTACTACTGTGGAGCGAAAGCTACACTTTTATACTTTCCATAGTTTCTTGCCTGCTCTATATATGGACCCCTTTTTTTCTTTTTGGTGAAAAGCAAGCTGCAGGTGTTGTTTATCATTATCTAAATGTATGCAATTAAGAGAAAGGAAGTTGGCATTATTATTATGTATGATTATTTATTTCATAGGTACATTAGCAGCAGAAGCATTGCCCAGACGCCGCAGCGGGCATGGCTGCAAGCGGCGCGGCTGCCGTAACGCCGTAGCGCGCGGCTGCCGTAACTACTGGAACCAAAACTTCAGCCCACTTTCGTATAACTACTGGTTTAATACCGTTTAAGTATGACCCAAAACTTCAGCCCACTTCCCTATCAGCATATATTATTACAGTATAGTGGCATAACATATGCATACAGCATACATGTATATTGAGGTGTATAATCTAGTCATTCACTTTGTTCCCAATTTTTAATTTTGGTCACCTAAGAAAATCTCATCACCTATTTTAATAACTAAACATAACTGGTATCTATTATAGATAGCATTTTCCAGGAGCAACTATTTAGTAAGCATGGACTCACCATAAATGTACATGTAAATAGCGTATATACCAGTGTAATTTTGTAAGAGACTTTTTTATTAAATTTTTGTTTTTTATGGATCGGAAGTATGAGAATCAAAAGAAAAGATCTATGAGACTCTCTGAATGGAAATGAGTTGAGGTTATAAATTTAGATGATTCTGGGGACGATGAGAAAGAAGATGAATTAGATGATATTGTTTATTCGAGCACAAACAAGAAAAACGGATCAAAAAAGAAGAGAAATTAGATGAAATATATCAAGTGTTTTTATGTTTTTTTCATTTTCAATTGTTTTTGTTTGATCTAGACTATCCCATGAATAATAAAGTCTATTTTATATTTGAAGTTTATGTTTTGTGTTATTTTATTGCACTTATAATTTACATCTCGATTGAACTAATATACTTTTGTCATTTGTTTAGTATTTTTATTAACAAACGAATATTTACATGTTTAAAACAGTTTTTCTATACTTTATTTATTATTAATTTTTAGAGTAAAATGCACGGATAGTCCCTGTGGTTTGGTGAAATTTCACCTTTAGTCCCTAACTTTTCAAAATTACACTCTTAGTCCCTGTGGTTTGACAAGCTGTTACGCGGATAGTCCCCAAAGCGGATGGAAGTTAGTTTTTCTGGTTAAGTGGGTGTGAAATGACAAGGACTATCCGAGTAACAACTTGTCAAACCACAGGGACTATCCGAGTAACTTGTCAAACCACAGGGACTATCCGAGTAACCTTCATCCGCTTTAGGGACTATCCGAGTAACAACTTATCAAACCACAGGGACTAATAGTGTAATTCTGAAAAGTTGGGGACTAAAGGTGAAATTTCACCAAACCACAGGGACTATCCGTGCATTTTACTCTACTCTAATTTTTATAACAAAACAAAACTTTGATATTTAGTAGATAGAAGATAAACTATGTTCCAAAATTTTAGGAATTATTTAATACTTATTTACGATATTAGTAGATAGATAGTAAACATATATAGGTAGATGATCCTGTAAAAAGTGCTCAAAGTGTGAGAAGTGTATTATAACACTATATATAATACTATATAACACCATATAAACACCGTATAACAATATGTAACACCATATAATACCATATAACACTATGTAACACTCTATATCATTATATAACAAATATAACAGTATAGGTTGTCTGATAGCATGTCTATGATAGATGTATAGTGTTATATTTGTTATATAAAGTTATATAGTGTTACATAGTGTTATATGGTATTATATGGTGTTACATATTGTTATACGGTGTTTATATGGTGTTATATAGTATTATATATAGTGTTATAAAACACTTCTCACACTTTAGGCCATTTTTACACTATCCTTACCCTAGTAAACTATATCCCAAAATTTTAGGAATTATTTAATACTAATTTACGATATTTATTTAATACTAATTTACGATATTAGTAGATAGATAGTAAACTATATCCCAAAATTTTAGGAATTATTTAATACTAATTTACGATATTTAGTAGATAAATAGTAAACTATGTCCCAAAATTTTAGGAATTATAAGTCAACTAATTAGGTCCTCCAAGTTAATTATATGGGATGAGGCATCGATGGTGAAACGTCAGGCGATAGAGGCAGTTGATCGAACATTGCAAGACATTATAGGTGTTAGGCTCCCACGTGTAACACTTATGACATATATCCACCACAATAATGTTATCATATACAAATAAGAAAACTACCAGCAACGAGTGCCGCAATCCAAAGTGTCGCCCCCGCCGCATCGCGCGGGCACCCTACTAGTAGTATACTAACAAGAAAAATAGGTTTAGGGGGTGTTTGTTTTTTGCAAGAAGTACTTCCTGACCTCTTATGTCTGCGCCGCGCAGACCTTTGGGTCTGCAGACTGTTTGTTTTTTCTGAAGAGATTTCACTAAAAAACTCTTCTAAAGCTCTTCCTCGCACAGATCTTGACCAACCTCTTCAAACCTCTTCACATCACATCTCTCTTTCAAAACAACTGCCCATCTTCAAACCTCAAACCCTAGCACCCATCTCCACTTCCAGCCACACCTCACCTCCTCCGCCACCCCCTCCACCTCCGGCGCCCCTCAACCTCCGGCGCCCCTCTAATCGTTCACCCAGGTTTGTTCACCATCTCCACTTCCAGCAGACACCTCACCGTCGTTCACCATCTCCCTCCAATCGTTCGCCCAGGTACTGTTTGTTCTTTGTTCTGTTCACCCAGGTATGAACTGACATCATCGTTCACCATCTCCCTCCAATCGTTCACCCAGATGTTGTTTGTTCTTTGTTCTGTTCACCCAGGTACGAACCGACATCGTCGTTCACCATCTCCACTTCCAGACGACACCTCACCGTTGTTCACCATCTCCCTCCAATCGTTCACCCAGGTACTGTTTGTTCTTTGTTATGTTCTTTCTTGTGTTTTTGTTAGGTGTTGTTTGTTCTTGATGATTTTTAAACACAGTACATTGGCTGTGAAAGATGAAATTAGGTCTTGATGATTTTTAAACACAGTAATTAGGTCTTCAAATTTAGGTGTCTTCAAATTTATTAGGTGCTGTTTGTTCTTGATGATTTTTAGAAGCTTGTAGAAGTTAAAAAAACAAGCAGTCTTCTCCTTGCAGACTGCAGAGGTTTGGTCCACCTCTTCAGCTGCAGATGTTTATAGATGTGGTCCGCAGACTGCAGACGTTTTTCCTCTGAAAAAACAAACAACACCTTAGTAAATTTGAGATGGGAGAAATAATTAAAAGAGTAAAGTTCTTTTTGAGTCTCTATGGTTTGTGCATTTTAACCATTTGAATCTAAATCCAAACTTGTCTTGATTTGAGTCCATGTGGTTTCTAATTTTAGCCATTTGAATCCAAAACGTATAGACAACATTCAAATTAGAAACATTTGGTTTTTGGATTCAAATGGTTAAAATTAGAGACAACAGAGACTCAAATGGTTAAAATTAGAGGGCATAGGGACTCAAATCAAGACAAGTTTGGTTTTTGGATTCAAATGGTTAAAATACATAAACCACAAAAACTCAAAAAAGACTTTACTCTAATAAAAAACTAAAAGATTATTCATAAAGTAGTGGTTAATTGAAGAGACTCGGGGTACGTGGTGGTGGCGTGACAACAAAAGAAATTGGTATTACAAGTTTAATCTCCTAATTTATAAAGTAGCGGTTAATTGAAGAGGCTCAGGGTACGTGGTGGTGACGCGACAGTAGAAGCAATTGGTATTATGAGCTTAATCTCCTAATAAATACTGAGATGAAGAACGACCCTCTTTCAAAGAAAGTTCTTACATGTTTCATGACACACAAATATTAAGAACAACATAATATTATATAGACTCGGAAACAAAACACATGCTAAATACAACTCAGTAACATCACTAATCTTGACCCACTACATAAAATACTAATACTAAAAAGATATATTTTATTTCATTTAAGACATATTGTAAATGCACACTACAAGAAAAAACACTTGTAGGGAGAAAACCTATAGAAACCACAATCCCTATTGAACAACCTATGGACGACATTTCCTCCCTATATTGGGTTTTCCTACAATTTAAAACAGGTTAAGGCGCGACATTTCATCATTGTAGGTTGAAGATGAATTGTTTTTATTTTATTTAATTTTAAAACTATAGGGACGGCATGTCGTCTCTACATGATTAAAACACCTTTTTTTTGTATTTTATATCTACAAGGACGACATGTCATCTCCAAAAGTTGGTCTATAGAGACAACACCTATAGAGACGACCTAAAAAACTATTAAGACGGTCCTATAAGAACAAAAGTAGTGGAGACGAAATATGGTTCTTACAGCCCTAAAAAATCTACAGGGACCACGTATAGTCGTTATAGGTAAAAAAAATAGTTTCTACATGTATATTTTCTTGTAGTGCGCGCGCAAGAAAAATGAATTACCCACGTTGTGCATGATGTGTCTCCATGTGGTGATGTTGAGATGTTTTCAAGGTGTAACACGTATCTATTATCTTATTAATAACTATAAAAACATTAAACAATTAGACATTTTAAAAAGAATATATCGTCTTTCACTTGAGAATAAAATCATTTAAAATGGACAAATATTAAAAAATATGCAATGATCATTTCAAACGGGTAGAATATTTTATACACATTTAAATAATATGCCATGCAACAAACATCGATTTAGTCATATCTGCCCTAATTTGACCCAAAACTTGGATCTCTTCACCTGCATCTTTCCTCCCTCTTTCCTGACATAACCGTATGTATATCAGCATATATATGTGCCGAACATACATATACACAATCATTGTTCATTATAGATACAAACTACATATAAATTGAGAAAGAATCACACCAAGTTTTTAAAGAGGGAATTGATACTTTGGTGTGAAAAATGGAACACCAAAAGATAGTTGCAACAAAATCAATGACCAAAATCTTCAAGTATCTTCCAACAGCAACATCATCTGTTTCATTTCAAAGCCCTTCACTTTACAGCCCGGTTAAAGACAAGAAACCATCTGAAAAACCCCACAAATCCAATCTCGGAATCGGATTCTCCGGCCCCATTCTCTCCACACTTCCGTCCGACACCCACCGGAAAATCAATAACGACTCAAAGCTCACACTTTTACACGAACCCACTTCTCCTAGAGTCTCTTGCGTAGGTACAGTTAAGTGCAAACGCTACCGGAAACTCACCAACAAACCAACCAATAAGTTTTCAAGAACGACGTCGTATACTCCGGTGAGAAGTTATAAAACCGAAGAAGATCAAGAAAAGGTTATGAAAGTGGATCCGGTGGTTGTGAAGAGCAAGAAGAAATGCTGGATTCGGAGCTTATTCAGTGGTGGCCGGATAAAGTGCGATGCAATCGATGAGAAGTCAAAGGTGGCGTTGACTGGTCAGAAGGGTCCATGTTTGAGTACAATGAAGAGATTCTCAAGTGGGAGAGATGCGTTTATGAGTTTTGATTGGACGACTCAGGTTGCGCCGTTGGATTCCGGTGGAAGCAATGGTGAAGAGGTGGTGATGCCGTCGTCTGTACCGGTGATGGTGAGAAACAAAGGGGTTGGTGATAGTTTTGTTAGGGTTGGTGGTGTGAATGTAGAGCCAAGAAAGGAGATTAATTTGTGGAAGAGAAGAACCATGGCTCAACCACAGCCTCTTCAAGTGCATGTTGTTAATTAGTTTTTTTTCTTTTAGTTTTGATGATATGTGGGTGACTTTTCTTCAATTTTTGATGTCTTTGATATGTAAATCTTAAGAGATATATGAGTCATTTTGATAAATATGAATGAAGAATTAATATTCTATCAAGTGTTAGTTATGTTTATGAAAATCAAATTATGTACCATTTCAAGATTAAAATGTTATTTTGTTTGTTACTTTTGTTTCTCTGAGATCCTATCTGAAGATACATATTTATGTCCGGATCTTATCCCGAGGGACGGACCGAATCTCCTAGGGACGAACATTCTAAAGACCTCCGTACCCCACATTGCTGGAGACGGACAACCTAACAAGTGCTTCTGGACGGATGACGTCATACCAGTTGACTAGTATAAATACCCATTCAAGTACAAGGCTACGTACGATTTTCTGAACCTTCGTCTCTACTTTCTCTCTCTATCAAATACTTATCTTCACGCCAGAGGGTGGTCGCAGAGGGGCCCTCCCATCTCTGCGGCGAGCCTAACGGTTTTCTCTTTTGCAGGTTTAAGTCCTCAATCTCTCCAAGGTTCAAATGCGATTTACAGGCTTCGGCCTTCTCCGAATTTTGGATCTTCACTATCAAAATATTTTTATGTGATAATGCTGTTCTACAACAATATTCAAAAGTAGTACTAATTTTTTTATAATTATTATCAACTAATTTCATTCCATTTATTATTATCATCAACTAAGTTCATTCCTTTTTTTAAATACCAAATTAGTATCTGACAATGAGTAAAAGTGAAAATGAGAATAAAATGCAATCAGATATTCAAATATCATGTTTTAACTATTTTAATCCATTTATTATTCATAGAAACTGATTACGAGAATGAGTTAAGTTAACTAGTAAACCTATCTTTGATAACAACAATAATCGTTCTTGGCATTCTTGGTTCTTTAATATAGACTCATCACTTTTTTTAGAGTAAAGTATAATTTGAGTTCCTGAGGTTGCATCCGGTTGCAAGTTGAGCCCTTACTTTTCTAATTTGGATAGCCAAGTCCCCAACATTGCATTGCAACAATTAAGTTCTTGTTAACAGAATGGGTTAGTCAATCGTTAGTTGAACGGAGATGAATTTGTGAAAGAGAAGAATCACTCAACTAACGGTTGACTAACACCATAACAAATAGGTTAGTTTGGGATAAATACCATTTGGAATTGGAATTGAAATTGGAATTGGAATTGTAAACCTAACTAGCCATTTACATTTATTATTAAAAAAAATTCACTTTTGAGTTACGAGTCAGGCGTATGTATGAATAAGATACAACCATTATATCATTCTTTAAACACAATCTTAAGACAAATCTACAACTCAAAGAAAAAATGGTTCAGACCAAAGCGGCCAATTTTATTTGCTATTTTCTATTTTCTGAAACCATAGTCACGACCAAGGCTATAATATATATAATAAAACAGTCTAATCGAATCGTAAACCAGGATATAATCTATCTATACTTTCTATAAAAGGAGAAATCTGAGTGACATAAGAAAAGCTGAGGTGGCAGCCATAGAGGCTGTCCAACAAGGCTTTTCTTATTTCATTATCGCATCATAATCCTTAATATATAAAATAACTTTAATTTTCAAAGGTCTGGCCCACATATACAAAATCACTTTAAAATCAATTTAAACATCTGCCCACATACAAAAGGTCTGCTGCTGTTGAACAGAAACGTCTCAAACCTCTGCCCATATTCAAAATTTAAAATCCTGACTCCAAATTCAAAATTCAAACTACATATGAATCTGTCACCCTATAAATAACATATATGAATTTGGCTTCACATTCAAATTTCAATTTATCTCTGTCACTCATATTTGCGATCATATCTCTCTCACTCAAATGCATAGCTCTCATGATTGATCCGGTTAATCTTCGATTGCAGTTTTTTGTTCTAACATTTCTTGACTCTGTTTACATATTATCATTGTTCCAACATCGTTGTTTTACTTGAAGCTCTATTTCACACACCAACGTTTCACCTCAGTTTTTCTTATGTCACTTGGTTTTCTCTTTTTATAGAAAGTATAGATATATAGATTGTTAAAGGATGCAGAATTTGCATATTCAGTCTGTTCATCTGCGGTTACAGCTTTTTGAACTTCACGTAATTTTTCCAACATCATTGTTGCAACATCGTTGAGGGTATGTTTTTTTCTCTGATTTTGAATCTTAAATTTTGAACTGATTTATTCTAATTCTCGCTTTATATTTCAGCCTAATCAGAGTTGTTTAAAATTCAAACAATCAGTTGCGGGTTATTTTAGGTTTCTGGATTCTTTTAAACTGTTGATATATGTTGATAATATTTATTTTAAGGTGTTGATATATTTCAGCTTTGTTTTTTTCCGAGCGAGCAGTGGGAAGTTCTTCTGCACTGTTTTTAAAGTTTGAAGTGGAGAAAGTGGAGTACTTCATGAAGGGTCGATGTTGTTCCAGGTTTTCTTGTATTTATTATCACTAATGATTTCCATTTTATATATTAGTTCTTCAATCAGCCTAATCATCAGCCCGTTAGCTATTTCACTATATAGTATGATTGTCAGTTCAGAAGCTTTTCATCACGTTTTACAACCATTATATCCTTCTTTTACATCAGACTTGAAGAAATATACAAGTTAAAAATGTCATCATACCCTTCTGTAGGTTCTTATGATTTAAAGTATCGCTTTATCAAGCAACTTGAGGATGAAGTATATGTGGAGAGGGCTACTGTTCAACAGCTGAAGTGGTGTTTTGATGGACTGCATCTTGGTCTGTTTACGAGAGACCAAGTGTCCAGAAACCTGATGGTGGTGTCTTTCTGCACTTCAGACTTCAAAAACAGTGCAGAAGCTTTTCATCACTTTTTACTAACATTATATCCTTATTTTACATCAGACTTGAAGAAATATACAAATTAAAAATGTCATCATAACCTTCTATAGGTTCTTATGATTTAAAGTATCGCTTTATCAATCAAGGATTAAGATCAAGTATATGAGGATAGGCTACTGTTCAAGAGCTGAAGATTATTAAATTTCGTTGTTCAGTTCTCAATGTAATTGTTGATCTATCGTCATATGTGATATATAAATTTTAATTCTGTTAATCTTTGTAGAGCATTTTATTTTTACTAATTTGAGCATCAACAGTTGTTAGAGTTGATACCTGCTATTGTAAATGTTAAGTTGCTACTGTTGCCAATATCTGTTATTCCCAATAGCAGTTTCCAAAGGAGAAATCAACCATTAACACAATAGAAATTCTGAACATTCTTAAAAAAATAGGTATTTTTTAAAAAATTGACAAAAATCTTTAAAAGTCTGTTGAAAACAATTGTTTTTAAAACATCTATTTGGGAAAAGATTCATCCACTGTTTAAAGGTATTATTTGTTCTCATAATTTCTGTTTTTTGTAACGACTGTTGAGTTGCTACTGTTGCCAACATGTGTTATTCCCAACAACAGTTTTCAAAGGAGAAATCAACCATTAACACAATAGAAGTTCTAAACATTCTTAAAAAATAGGTATTTTTAAAAAATTTGACAAAAATCTTTAAAAGTCTGTTGGAAATAGCTGTTTTTAAAACATTTGTTTGGCAAAAGATTCATCCACTGTTTAAAGGTAATGTCTGTTCTCATAATTTCTGTTTTTTGTAACGATTGTTGAGTTGCTACTGTTGCCAACATCTGCTATTCCCAACAGAATTGTCAACGATTAACACAATAGAAGTTCTGAACTTATGTTATTGCTCAACAGATCTTTGTCAACCAGCAGTTTCCAAAGAATTGTCAACCATTAACACAATAGAAGTTCTGAACATTCTTAAAAAATAGGTATTTTTTAAAAATTTGACAAAAATCTTTAAAAGTCTGTTGAAAACAGCTGTTTTTAAAACATTTGTTTTTCAAAAGATTCATCCACTGTTTAAAGGTATTGTCTGTTCTCATAATTTCTGTTTTTTGTAACGACTGTTGAATTGCTATTGTTGTCAACATCTGTTATTCCCAACAGTAGTTTCCAAATAATTGTCAACGATTAACACAATAGAAGTTATGAATATCTGTTATTGCTCAACAGATCTTTGTAAAATGTCTTTAGAACATGAAAACTTCATTCTTAAAAATAGCTATTTTTTAAATATTGAAAAAAAAACTCTCAAAAATAGCTATTTTTTTAAATATTGGAAAACTCCATGATCAACAATGCTTTTTTTAGGTTATTATTGCATCATAATCATAAGTCTTAATATATAAAATCAATTTAAAACTGATTATCAGTGTTTTCATAGTATTTGTTGATGTTTTGAATCAACTTCTGTTTGGATAAAAATTTATTCACTGCTGAAATGTATTGTCTGTTTTAATAAGTGTTGTTTATCCTAGCGACTGTTGATTTACCACTGTTTACAACATTTGTGTCCGATTAAGTGGTAGTAGCCTTTGTTTGCCATGTAGATTACTTTTGGTGTTTAAATGAAGAGGTTTTTTTTTAATTTTTTTATGGCAGAGGTTTAAAATTTATGCTTTTGGTTTCTTGATATTTAATTTTATAGTTTTCTCGTGAAAATTTATTTTTTAAATGTTTTGCATTAAATGGCTGCTGATATTTAATATCAATTTATTTGTTTATATTAAAAGTCTGTTGAAAACAACTGTTTTCCAAACCTGTGTTTGACTAAGGACTCATGACTTACTATTGTTGCATAAGATCTGTTGTTGCCCAACAGTGGTTTCCAAACATTGCTGAAGGGTATTATATGTTCTCATAGGTTCTGTTTAATCTAAGGAATGCTGAGTTACTAATGTTGCCTAACATCTGTTGTTGGCCAACAGTGGTTTTCAAACAACTGTCATCCATTATCAGAGCAGAGGTTCTGACGTGGACAGATGTTAGCCATCAGTTCTTTGTAACTTCTGACACGTCAGCATTCACCTTTTCACTTTATAAACCCCTGTTTCATCCCCAAACTGAGGTTTTACTTTCGTCTCGAGTTTGAAATTAATCAGGGCGGTTTCCACTTTCTTCTTCAATACTTCTTCGTCAACCTCTCGCAACTTTCAATTCTGATCATGGCTTTGATGATGAAAAATTCGCATAACTATCTGGCTATTTTTGAGAAAACCAAGAACAATACTCTCTATCATTCAATGATTGATGTTCTTACATCATCAAAATATAAGGTCATTCTTACCGCCGACGCACCCATTTACCAAGAGACGCTCCGCGATTTTTGGGCAAATGCGAATATTGAAGAACAAAACAATGTGGCCGTAAGTATAACTTCAAAAGTCAGAGGTGTATCGGTTGTTATTACCCCCAGTACCATATCAACAACATTTGAGGTAAACGACTTGGCAGGTAAGACCTCTTTGCCGAAAAATGAGATTCAAACATACTTGAATGGGAGGGGATATGATGGACAGTTGAATCAGGCAACCATGTTTAAAGGTAATTTTCCACCAGCAATGAAATTCCCGTTCCATACTCTCTTAATCTGTCTCTCAAATAAAACTACTTTTTTTAATGAAATACCTTTGAAAATTCAGTCATTGGGGTATGAAATTTTGACAAATACTGATTTTAACTACACCCATGCACTGTTTGTTGATTTGGTTGCAAATTTAAAAAACATTAAAATGGGGAAAACTGCTGCTATTAAAAAGGGGAAAACAGTTGCTATTAAAAAGTGGATAACTGCTGGTTTTCTTATGTTTCCTAGACTATTAAGCTACTACATGCAAAAACATGTTTCTCAAAAAGCATTTGAAAAAGGTAAAGCTATTAAAATGAATAGTCTAACATCTGAAACTTTTACTTGCCTTATGGCTAAAGAGTCAGATGTTTCCAAAACTGAAGCAGAGGGGAATGAGGAAATTTTAGATGAGTCCACAACTGCTCCTCAAACCTCTGTTGCTGAGCCCACTGCTCTTGGTGATCACAACACTACAACCACTGCTGTGAAACCCCCACCAACAAAACTCAAAAAAACCAAAACAAAATCCAAAAAGCCCACCGAAACTAGCAAAACGGGTCCTCTGGAAGATGAGTTCCCAGGGGTTAACCCTGTGACAACACAGATGTCACTACAAACCACTGTTGCTACTTCCTCACAACATGTGGAAAGATCTCAACCCATAAACCAAACTCATCATGATTCCTCACAAAAGGAACATGTTGTATCCACAGGGACACCACAATATGATGTCATACCCTCATATGAGAGTATACTTAAAAGCCCTTCTCCCAGGGCAATGTCTCTTTCGACAGCAATTCCTTTATCTTCTAATCCACCAAAGTTTGTAACACTGCTTCAGGCTATTGACATTCAGACTGATAGCAATCCCTCCCACGAACACTTTACTAGGAGTTTAACTTCAACAATAGCTAGGTCTGCTAATGAAAATTTGGAGATACCTCCTCTTTCAAAAGAAGATACAACCACCTCTGGTGGGAATTCAGATGATCCTATTAAATTAGGTGATGGATTAAATTACCATGATTTGACGGACAGGATATCTAACTTGGAAACAACCGTTGCTGATATGAAAGATCAATTGAAGCAGTTGGTAGATGCTTTCAAAAGTCGACCTTCTCATCAGCAGTTATGCCAAGAACTTTGGAATTCGGTACAACCCATTCTTGCAGCTCAAAGGGAACTGGCTGAGATTCAACTTAATTTCCACATGAAGCTAATTAGAGTTATGGTAGAAGCAATATACAAAGACACACAGGCTGACATCAAGGGCATAAAAGAATGCATTGCAAAGTTAACTGGTACTACCCCTGAAAAAGATGATGAAGATGATGCTGAAAAGAGGGAAAAGGATTCCATGAAAAACTTTGGGAAACCAACACCAAGGAATCAGCCAAAACAAAATCCAAAGCCTGCCAAACAAACTTCTGCAAAATCTCCTGGAAAATCTGAAATTGGTAAGAAAAATGGAATTGATGATACTGTTAACAAACAGACAGACAAGGAGATTGAACGAAAGCAGAAGAGGAAGCATACAAAAGAGGAAGATGAAGTGCTCAACATTGGAACGTCAAATAGAAGAAAATTACACAAACACAACGAATCTCCTATTGTCATGTTTCCTAAACCAATATCACCACCAGAAAAACCAACCACTACTGTGAAACTTAAAAGCACTGCTGAACCTAAGAAGCCAGATTCTGATACACCTAAAACAAAACTCTCACCATAAAAACCACCTGTAAAAAAGCAGAATACAAAATCCTCATCACCACTGCCAACCTCCACTGAAACAATTGTTGATACAACAAATGTTTCAACACATGTTAAGACAACAGCAGTTGAGACACCAGTTGTTTCAACAGTTGTTAGTCAATCCACTGATTCTACCCAATTTCAATTCCCATCACAATCAACCCTTACACTCATAGCACGTTTTTCTTCCCTAACTCCTCCTTCTCCAAAATCCGTTTACGCAAGAAAGAGAAAATTCATGGTGCATGAAGAAGAGAAGGAAGAAAAAGATGTACCTGCACCAATTCCGTTATCAGCTACTCCATTCATTCAAACTTCACCCAAACCATTCCTCCCACCTCTATCAACAAAGATCAACCCATTGGCAGTAAGTTTCCCTCTGGAACTGCTTGCAGTTCAAGATAAAATGACCCAATTTTACATAGAGGATGATCCATCCAAAAGAACCTTCCCATCTCTTTATGGATTCGAAACTCCAAAGAATATTTATGAATATCTGAAGCTAAAGGGTAAACAAGCAAAAGATAAGGCAAAAGAAGAGTGTAAAGGGCTAGGAGACATTAACTTATCAGCTTGCATGCAACATTGGTGCAACATTGGTTTGGTGAAGTCAAGAAATTGGAAGATTTTGCTAGAGACCTGAGTAAGAATATGTCAAATCTGTCACCAAATGCTGAGCTACAAAATACATTAAGGAATGATTTCTTGAACACTATCATGGATACCAAGCCCAACGAAGTCTACATGTCCGATTTCAAAGACTGGCCCCTTGAAGCTCTTAATGAGGAAGTTAATAGAATTGAAAAGATGAATAAAGATCCTCAAATGCAAAAATCTGCTCCCAATTGGAAACAATACAAAAAGGTTGAAGTGGATGAAGTGTTGAAGTACAAGAGAATGAAGGCAGAACTTGTAGCAGCTAAGGTTGGGACTGCTAGACAAATTGGAAAATGGTCTAGGGAGTATATTGATTGAGCTTACAATAAGTTAGAAGAGCGAAGAAAGACAGATCCATCTCTTCCTAAACAGCCAGTATACAAAGATGAAACCACTGTTAGACGTCGGCAGACCATTACATCTAAAAAGTTGTTCTCATCAGCAGATGTATCCATCGCTGCCTTGAACCAAAGAAAAAGACAACAACTGATGGATGAGGAAGATGAAAATAGGTGTCACGGCCCCCGACCCGGTTTGACCCGTTTCAGGAGTCGCGGGACAGAAATCCCGTGGTATTTATTTAATTGAGTTTAACAGCGGAAGTTTATCATCAGGATCTTTTTAAAACTGAAATATTTCCCGATTATTTTATTTCACAACTCGAGATAAAACCCGGTAATTTACAATCTTGAGATTTCACGGGGAAATCTTTTATTTTACAAAACATGTTTCTTTATTTTATACTGAGCCACTTTCTCAAGCTTGTAGTGCTTCACGGCACTTTTCCTGGATCATAATAGATCACCTGAAACATGTTTGAAAAAGGTTTTGTCAGCGGGAAATACTGAGTGAATCATTCTATTTACATAAAATAATGCTTAGTTATCAATTACAGCATAAGAGCAATTACAATGGCTTATATCTTATTTTTATCTGGCACCCTGTCACAATGGTGACGATGGTCATACCACTATTAGATCAATGAACCTAAATAGTGATGATTATCCCTGTAGGTCAATGAACCTAACAGTGATTATCCCGAGTAGGTCAATGACCCTAACTGGGAGAAAATTAGTAATGTGCACAATACCCCACTAGCCAGTGATTCAAGATATCCACGACTTAGTCCCTGTAATTATAACTTTTGAAAATAATTTGAGGTATTGTAAAATAGTTGATAAAAAGAGAATGACTCACATTGCAGATTTATACGGGCAGAGTTTAGCCTACTGATTAGCCTTTTAACCTAAATTTAATAACAGGCACACAATTCGGTCAGTAACTTAATACAGCATTTACGATAACTCACGAGATCAAACCCTCACAACGAATGACAAAGTGCGATACTTAAACATCCATCGAATTAACGACGAATAACAAAGCATAAACCCTAATGTGGGCAGCACTTAAACATCCATTGGATATTTTGATCAATCGGGCATTGAATCGTATCAGCGATCGAGTTAATACCCTGATTGCGGCGTCGATTAGTGATCCGTGTGTGTTAATTGTGGTAAACAGAGCATAACTCGGTGTATATTTCGAATTTCTTCGTTAAACGAACAACAGAATGCAAGTGCCAGGCCCTTCTATTTATACCCAAAATTTACACCTCCTGCTAGTCGCGGAAGAATCCGTGTCACGTGCCGCGTGTCGCGTGTCGCCTGTGGTGACATTTTTAGGGTAGGGTAGGTACGTGTCCAACTAGCTCAGGTGAGTCGACAATTCGTTAAAATTCAATTTCCACGTAAATCTGTAAAGATTATATCAACTAGGTTTTACCCCCCCCCCCCTCCCTGAGTTTTAGGGGCCCTGATTCTAATTCCGATTGTTCTGAAAATTTTAAGGCTTGTGCAGAATCACTTGGGTTTCTTAATTGGGGTTTCCTATTGAATAAAATAATATAATAAATAAGACTTTTAATACGAGTTGTTACATTCTCCCCACCTTAATAAAAATCTCGTCCTCGAGATTTACTGGAATAATTGAGGATACTTTCGCTTCTTTTCTGATTCCAGTTCCCAAGTGTATTAGGGTCCTATCTTTGAATCCCACTTTACTTGAACTAACACTAATCGTTTGTGTTTTGATAAATTCGATCTTTCTATCTTTTATCTGAAGAGGTTTCGCCACAAATTTTAACTTTTCGTTTACCTCTATATCTTGGAGAGGTACTACCAAAAATTCGTCTGATAGATATTTCTTGAGATTGGGTACATGAAATACATCATGTACTCCTGCTAACTTTCCTGGTAGTTGTAAACGATAAGCAACTGGTCCTATACGTTGGATCACTAGAAATGGTCCTACGTACCTTGGACTTAGCTTTCCTTTCTTACTGAATCTAACAACTCCTTTTTCAAGGAAATACTTTAAATAACATTTTGTCTTCAACTTGAAATTCCAACGGTTTTCGTCTATTATTTGTATAACTTTTCTGACGATCTCTAGCCGTTTTCAGCCTTTCCTTCGTGATACTGAATATCACAGTCGTAGTCCCTTAGGATTTTCCTCTATCTCCTTTGCCTCATGTTTAATTCTTTTTGCCCAGATATATATATCTTAAATTCTTATGATTCGTATAGATAGTAAACTTACTTCCATACAGATAATGTCTCCAAATTTTAAGGGCAAAAATTATGGCTCCTAATTCTAAGTCTTGAGTGGTATAGTTTCTTCGTTCTTTTTCAATTACCTTGATGCATACGCAATTACCTTTTTGTGTTGCATTAACACACATCCAAATCCTAGTGTTGAAGCATCACCATATACTTTAAAATCTTATGTTCCTTATGGTAAGGCTAGGATTTTGTTAATTTATGCTTTAAGATCCTAAAGGCTTCTTTTAGGTCTTCATTTAAACTTAACTGTTTTACAGGTTAGCTTTAGTTAATGGTATAGCTATCTTGGAAAATTCTTAATAAACCGTCTATAGTATCCAGTTGAGCCTATAAAACTTCTAATTTCCATTGAGGATTGTGGAATCTTCCATTTGGTAATTGCTTCTATCGTAGCAGGATCTATGTGAATACTTTCATGATTCACCATATGACCTAGAAATTGCACTTCTGGCAGCCAAAATTCACACTTCGAGAATTTAGCGTAAAGCTTCTCTTTTCTTAACAAAGTTAAGAGTGCATGCAAGTGCTGACAATGTTCTTCCTGACTTTTGGAATAAAAAAGTTTATCGTCGATGAAGATAATTACAATTTATCCAAATATGGTTTACAGATCCTATTCATCATGTCCATGAATGCTGCAGGTGCATTCGTTAACCCAAAGGGCATGACTATAAACTTGTAATGACCATACCTAATTCTGAAAATAGTTTTAGGTATGTCTTCCTCTTGTACTTTCAATTGATGATATCCAGAACATAAGTCGATCTTAGAAAAATATCTATCTCCCTGGAATTTATCGAATAGATCATCAATTCTAGGTAATGGGTATCGATTCTTAATTGTAACTTTATTCAATTCCCTATAATCAACACACATTCTCATCGAACCATCCTTTTTCTTAATAAACAACATTGGTGCCCCCCCTACGGGGAATGAATTAGGTTGTATGAAACCTTTACTTAGTAATTCATCTAATTGCTTTTTCAGTTCTAACATTTCTGTGGGTGCTAACCGAATGGTGCCTTGGCTATCGGTATAGTTCCTGGAATTAGATGAATCCTAAATTCTACTTCCCTATCTGATGGTAATCCTGGTAACTCTTCTGGGAATACATCTGGGTATTCTGAAACTACAGAAATTTCCTTAAGTTCTTTACCCTTAGTACTAATGATTACTGAAATCATATATACTATTCCTTGCTTTCGTTCATAATTAGCAACTTTCATTACTGATATGAACTTTATGGGTTTACATGGCTTATCTCTTGTAATCATTATTACTTCTCCAGTGGGTGCACAAATTTCTATGGAATTCTTATCACAGATAATTCGAGCATGGTTGTTTACTAACCAATCCATTCCTAACACAACATCGAATTCAACTAATTTCATAGATAATAGGGTTGCAGAAAATTTATGACTTAAAAATTCTATTTCTACATTTTGCAGAACCTTATTTATTTTAACTGAATTCCCATCTGCCGTTTCTACTGTAGAAATTTGCCTAATGCTTGTTAAAGGTAAGCTAAGAGTTTGGCAGAATGAAGTATTTATAAAACTTTGGTTTGCATCAGAGTCAAATAATACTTTTGTGTAAACGTTGTGAACTAAGAACGTACCGGCTATCACATCTGGAATGAGCTCTGCTTCCTGAGCAGTCAGTTGGAAGGCTCTTACATTCCTTTTTGCTCCTTCTGCAGATTTGGCTTTATTGTCAGATGGTTGGTTCAGTTTTGGACAATCTGGCCTAAGATGTCCAGCTTCTCCACAGTTGTAGCAGACTGAAAATTTCTTCTTCCTGCAGTCTTCTTCTTGATGCCCCGGAATTTTGCAAAAATTGCAATATCCTTTGCATCTTCCAAAATGCTTCCTTTTGCAAAAATTGCAAAATGGGCTAGTGGAAGATTGCCCATTCCCTCCTTTCTTGAAATTATTATGGTTACCCGGACGGAATCCTTGGGTAATCTTTTGGGCTACTTCCTTCCTTCTATTTTCTTCTCTTGTCCGTACTAGTTCGTCAGTCAGAGTATTGGCTAAATCTACCACATCATCATTCGTGCGAGGTTTCGCAGCTTTGACGATATTACGGATTTCGGAAATTAATCCCCAAATATAACGAGAAATAAGTACCGGCTCTGGCGAAGCCAGGGTTGGTACCACTCGAGCATATTCAAACAATGTCGAAGTATATCCTCGACAATCTACATCCACCATCCGGTGGGTTAGAAACTTATTTGTCATTTGTTCCTTTTCATACTCGGGACATAATTTTCTTTCTACAAAGCTCTTAAATTCTTCCCAGTTCATAGCATACGCCATCCTTCTTCCTTTTGCTTGTAACACCGTATTCCACCATTCTAGCGCCCCTTCTTTGAAAAGGTTTGACGCATACATGACCTGATCATCCTGAGCACATTTACTTATGGCAATTACTGCCTCGGTTTTCTCTAACCAACGCAGTGCCGCAGTTGCCCCTTCATTGCCTGCAAACTCAGTGGGTTTACAAGCAAGAAATTCTTTGTAAGTGCAACCAGGTGTTGCAGCTTTTATTTTCTTAGGAGGAGGAGCTTGCCGTGGTTTATTCTCATGATTAGTATGATTATTGCCTCCGTTTACGCTATTACTGAAGTTATCTTCAGAAATACGTTTGCTAGGAACGATTTGTTGCGGTTCAATTGGATTTTTAATAGCAGCAACAATTGCTGGAATAGCGTTGGCTATCCCTTGAGTAACTATTGCTGGAATAGCGTTGGCTATCCCTTGAGCAACGATATTTTCTATATCCTGCCTAGTCATATATTGATCCCCCGGTTGTTGCTCAGATTGATTAACCTCATTAACTGGTACATTATTAGCGTTTTCCATCTGATATCTAATTTATAGATAAATAATTAGTATAAAAGAAATAATCCAATGTCACAATTAATGGCACCTAATCACATAAACGAATATACAAACAAAATTTGTAAATTTTCTAAAATTTTATTTGTTTTATAGATTATAGCATGCTTCTATATACAACCGTTTTATTATTTATTTTATAAATACTGATTTTACTATTACTATTACACCACCATGGTTCCATAAATCCCCTATCCTTTGTCAGATGATATTCTAGTAACGGCGTTTCCTCTCATCGTATTTTCAGGAGATCTGTCCCCCAATCTCTTGGATCCTATTCCCAGTATCCATTAGTTCTTCACTAAAGCGAAGTTCAGCAATATTCTCATTACTCATTGGTGGATTTGGTAAACGTTCTGGATTGAACTGAGGAAAAAGCTTATAGGGATTGTTTTGTAACTGTATTTCATTAATCAACCATTCTTCTATTTGCGGGTGGATTGAAGGGTTTGGAATAGCTGGTTCTAAGTTCATTGATAGTTGTGTTTCAAGAGATTGAATAAAAACATTTTCATTAACAGGTTTAATAGTATTATAGCTTGCCATTATAAAATCTAGCTCTTCCTGAGATGGTAACCCCTTAATTTGTCTAGAGCTTTCCTCAATTTCCATTTTCTTAGACTTGGGTTTCTCGAGAGGTAAAGCGTTGAATTCTATAGGTTCTTCTATGTCTGGTATATACCTATTGAAATCTCTGGAAACCTCTATTCTTACCGGATAGAGATTTAAATTCTGAAGGGCTTCCGACAAATTACTCATGCTGTTATGCAAAATACCCACAAATACTAATTTAAAAATTATATCAAATTTCATAGAAAACCTTTAAATATTATTTCATATTGGGTGACTATTAAACAACCGAATATGAAAACATACTAGGTTTTATTTGTAAATTTATTTTTTTATTTACTGAATCAGTTTTCTGACTTATATTTAATAAGGGTGCTAAAATTTAAATCAAAATATTTAAAGATTTGTATTTATTGCTACAGTGGTTAACATATAAAGATTTGCCCACACTGTACAAAATTAGTCAGATAATAAAACACATAATCACAAAATAGCAATTAATAAAAATTATTAAGTATTTCTAAATACTTAATTGGCTTAAATCAGTGGCTCGATAAGTGGCTCTGATACCACCTTTTTCTGTCAAGGCCCCCGACCCGGTTTGACCCGTTTCAGGAGCCGCGGGACAGAAATCCCGTGGTATTTATTTAATTGAGTTTAACAGCGGAAGTTTATCATCAGGATCTTTTTAAAACTGAAATATTTCCCGATTATTTTATTTCACAACTCGAGATAAAACCCGGTAATTTACAATCTTGAGATTTCACGGAGAAATCTTTTATTTTACAAAACATGTTTCTTTATTTTATACTGAGCCACTTTCTCAAACTTGTAGTGCTTCACGGCACTTTTCCTGGATCATAATAGATCACCTGAAACATGTTTGAAAAAAGGTTTTGTCAGCGGGAAATACTGAGTGAATCATTCTATTTACATAAAATAATGTTTAGTTATCAATTACAGCATAAGAGCGATTACAATGGCTTCTATCTTATTTTTATCTGGCGCCCTGTCACAATGGTGACATGTCACAATGGTGACGATGGTCATACCACTATTAGATCAATGAACCTAAATAGTGATGATTATCCCTGTAGGTCAATGAACCTAACAGTGATTATCCTGAGTAGGTCAATGAACCTAACTGGGAGAAAATTAGTAATGTGCACAATACCCCACTAGCCAGTGATTCAAGATATCCACGACTTAGTCCCTGTAATTATAACTTTTGAAAATAATTTAAGGTATTGTAAAATAGTTGATAAAAAGAGAATGACTCACATTGCAGATTTATACGGGCAGAGTTTAGCCTACTGATTAGCCTTTTAACCTAAATTTAATAACAGGCGCACAATTCGGTCAGTAACTTAATACAGCATTTACGATAACTCACGAGATCAAACCCTCACAACGAATGACAAAGTGTGATACTTAAACATCCATCGAATTAACGACGAATGACAAAGCATAAACCCTAATGTGGGCAGCACTTAAACATCCATTGGATATTTTGATCAATCGGACATTGAATCGTATCAGCGATCGAGTTAATACCCTGATTGCGGCGTCGATTAGTGATCCGTGTGTGTTAATTGTGGTAAACAGAGCATAACTCGGTGTATATTTCGAATTTCTTCATGGAACGAACAACAGAATGCAAGTGCCAGGCCCTTCTATTTATACCCAAAATTTGCACCTCCTGCTAGTCGCGGAAGAATCCGTGTCACGTGCCGCGTGTCGCCTGTGGTGACATTTTTAGGGTAGGGTAGGTACGTGTCCAACTAGCTCAGGTGAGTCGACAATTCGTTAAAATTCAATTTCCACGTAAATCTGTAAAGATAATATCAACTAGGTTTTACCCCCCCCCCCCTGAGTTTTAGGGGCCCTGATTCTAATTCCGATTGTTCTGAAAATTTGAAGGCTTGTGCAGAATCACTTGGGTTTCTTAATTAGGGTTTCCTATTGAATAAAATAATATAATAAATAAGACTTTTAATACGAGTTGTTACAATAGGTATGCTGAGTACAGAAAATAGTCTATCAGAAACCAGTTACGATATGGATTGGATGATGCTTCGTTGCAATTACAAGCTCAAGTTGCTCAAGCACTTCAGAAGTTGGCAAGCAAGCCTCAATCGCCAAACTCCTCTCAAATAAAACTTCTCCCAAGAAACCCATCAGATCCAAAAATAGTAAAGTGGAAGTGTGACAAACAGACCCATGAATTGACTTTGATCAAGTCTGATGGTAGTGTTGAAAAGATATCAAGGGAGAATGCACTTGGTCTGAATCCAGTTGACCCCCAAGATCTTTTTAACCTTCAGCTTGATAGGGATGAAGATGATACTGATTCCTTGGATTTTGAGCTCCAATTCAAAGGGCAAATTCGGGGAAATGTTGATGAGAGAATAAAGATCTGCTGATTTCTAAAGTCTGCTGATTCCTTGATTTAGTTTTGCTGAAAGTTGTTGAGGCAGGTGATTGTGTGTTTGTAGTTAACGTTTGTTGAACTTTAAGTTGTATTCATATTCTATTAAGTACATATGTCTATAAACAGTTTATATTATCTTTTTGGCAAGCTTCCACTTTACATCTGATACTTACTATATATCCATCTGCCAAGCTCTGTTGGAGATAATGGATAACAGTTTTTAGTAAAGTCTGTTGGAAAGCAACAGAGGTTTTTAACAGTTAATAGATAACAGTGGTTTGCTATCAACATAATGGAATTGTTGAATAAACCTATTGACCATTAGTTTATATCAATTTTGTAAGACTGCACTAATTATTTTTTTACTCTCTGTCAATATGTGTTATGCATGGTTTTCTAAGAAACGACCCGTGTTTGCACACGGGTCTTACCGCTAGTACTATATAATAAAAGAAACTAATAAAAGGACACTTGTCATTATTCTAGACCATCTACTATTACTTAATTGTAGTTAATTATTATTTAATTTAAATTATTAAATTTAATATATGTTTCAAACATTTAGACCACTGTTATTTAAATAAAACTTGGGTTCACGTAGTGAGAAAGTCGATGATACAGTTTGTCTTCTAATCGATGGTTCAAATGCTTTCATATTTATAAACTTGACAAACATCACAAGTGGTGACCATACATAAACCAAAATTTTGTTCGAATATCAGAAAAGTGTCTTAAAATATCGTTTTATAATTGTTAAATCTTCATTATTAACTATTTGATATTTTATTTACTTAACTCGTGTAATACACGGAGTTATAACCTAGTATATATAAAAAAGGGAAATTGGATTTAAATAATCCGAACTTTCACCTCTTGGCCAATAACACTCCGAACTTTCAGTTTGGCCAGCAGCACTCTCAACTTCCATCCTATTTTCCCAAAACACTCCCAAACTAACATATCACTAACCAAGTTAGTTTTTAAGTTTTATTTATTACACAAACAGTCCCTGTAGTTATAATTTACTAGTTTTAAGTTTTATTTATTACACAAACAGTCCCTGTAGTTATAAAAAAAATCATAAAAATTCAAAAAAATTCAAAAAAATCATAAAAATTCAAAAAAATCAAAAAAATTCTATAAAATATAAAAAAAAATCTAAAAAAATCTAAAAAAATCATAAAAAATCATAAAAATTCTAAAAAATATAAAAAAAATCATAAAAAACCGTTTCGACCCGTACCGTTTCGACGCGAACTGTTTCGACGCGTACCGTTTCGACCCGGACCGTTTCGACCCGTACCGTTTCCACCCGGACCGTTTCGAACCGTACCGTTTCGACCCGGACCGTTTCGACCCGTACCGTTTTCGACCCGTACCGTTTCGAACCGTACCGTTTCGACCCGGACCGTTTCGACCCGTACCGTTTTCGACCCGGACCGTTTCGACGCGAACCGTTTCGACGCGTACCGTTTCGACCCGTACCGTTTTCGACCCGTACCGTTTCAACGGTACGCGTCGAAACGGTCCGGGTCGAAACGGTACGGTTCGAAATGGTCCGGTTCGAAACGGTACGGTTCGAAACGGTCCGGGTGGAAACGGTACGGGTTGAAACGGTCCGGGTCGAAACGGTACGCGTCGAAACAGTTCGCGTCGAAACGGTACGGGTTGAAACGGTTTTTTATGATTTTTTTAGAATTTTTTTGATATTTTTTATAATTTTTATGATTTTTTATGATTTTTTTTATTTTTTTAGATTTTTTTTTTTTTAGAATTTTTTTGATTTTTTTTTGAATTTTTTTGATTTTTTTGAATTTTTAGATTTTTTTTTTTATTTTTATGATTTTTTTTATAACTACAGGGACTGTTTGTGTAATAAATAAAACTTAAAACTAGTTTATTATAACTACAGGGACTGTTTGTGTAATAAATAAAACTTAAAAACTAACTTGGTTAGTGATATGTTAGTTTGGGAGTGTTTTGGGAAAATAGGATGAAAGTTGAGAGTGCTGCTGGCCAAACTGAAAGTTCGGAGTGTTATTGGCCAACAGGTGAAAGTTCGGATTATTTAAATCCAATTTCCCTATAAAAAACAATCTAATCGTAAAAGGTAAAAACCCGTAAAAATATAACCTAGTATATATAAAAAACAATCTAATCTAATCGATTCGTAAAAGGTAAAAACCTGTAAAAATAGTGATTTAACAATCATGGGCTAAATTATGGACTTTTAAAGACTCTATGTTCACTTGTTTCGAAAGAGCTTGGGCCAAGTTTCGAGGTAGTATATTGGTCAAAAAAATATATAAAGCATAATTCTTCTTCTTTTTGCTTTTTCTTTTTACCATAAATTATTTCTCATAATTCATCATGTTTCTGTTATTAAATCATCAACGCAAAATAAAAATAAAAAGATAATCAAGTACCCAAAATTTATAACTGGATAAAAATAAAAAAAAAATTCAAATTTAGATTTTTATAAGATTAATAGTATTAAGCCCCGCATTGCGGCTGGGGTGTAAAACCATGTCAAGTAGCACCAATGTCATACTATTGTCAGCAACTAACAACACTGGAAAAGCTCACAAAAAATAAATAAAAAAGGAAAAAATAAAACCGAACGAAAAGCAAAAAAAAACACATAAAAAATAGAGTTAAATGCTTGGTTGGTCCCTGTGGTTTGCCAAAATTGCAGACTTGGTCCTAGTGGTTTACTAATTACACGCTTGGTCCCAAAACTTGTCAAAAATGCACTCGGTTGGTCCCAAGCCCTAAATACCCTTTCTTATTAACAAAACCCACTGCATATCACCATCATCATCTTCATCAGGTGTTTAAAAGCACACACATCGATACACACAACCACTTCACACTCCCAAAGCCTCTCCAATGGCTTTACTCCTCTGTTCCCTCATCTTCATCCTCACCTCCGGCGAGACAATATCCACAGATCCAACCGTCAAAACCTACATTTTGACACCGGCATATGGCAGGAGAGGCGGAGCTTTTCCGATCTGAATCTGGGACCGATTCCGAAGCGATGGAGAGGCGTTTGCCAGATCGGAGTACGTTTCAGTTCGAGAAATTGTAACCGGAAGATGGTAGGGGTGGTTCTGGATTTCGTGGGTGAATCGGTGGGGGTGTGGCAGTTGTTTTGGCTTGGGTGATGACGATAATGATTGAAGATGGTGACGGCGGTGGTACCCTTTATTTCAACGAAATTCCGGTAAGAACTGGTGTCCCCTTTCTTCTCTCTTTTCTTTTAATTTTTGATCGTTGATGATGATGTTACCTGCTATCGTTGATGATGATACTGATGCGGTTGAAGACGGGGATGATTATGATGATGAGGGGGTGGTGTTAGCCGAGGGCGGCGTTCGCCGCCGGAGCCACGCCGTCTACGGCAGTGGTGGTGATTTTGTTCAGGTTACAATGTTCCAGAATTCATCTTACGGGCGGTGGTGGTGATGATGAGAGTTAATAAGCAAGGGTATCTTGGTCATTTAACATGGACTTAACTGAGAAATTTAACTGAAGTTAGGGCTGAGGACCAAGAGAGTGCATTTTTTACAAGTTTTGGGACCAAGAGTGTAAATAGTGAACCACTAGGACCAAGTGTGAAATTTTTTGAAACCACAGGGACCAACCAAGCATTTAACTCTAAAAAATAACTAAGCTGATCTAGAGTTGCGACAAACTTGTCAAATGAGAATAAATACACGCCTTGCGGCGGACATCTCAAACGAGAAAAAATAGACAAAAAAAACGTTGAACTCCACTCGCATGTTGCGCCGTGTTAATTCACAAAATTTAAAACGAAACGTAAAACAAAAAACTTGCGAAAGATGAAATTGAAAGTAAAGATATTTGGGTTAAACTCCAAAAAAAATGTAAAACTTTAGATTAAAAGTAAAAAAAAAATCAAAAAGGTTAAATTGTAAAATATGCGAAGTTTTGAGTTTGAAATGAAAAAATTAAATTTTTTAAACCCATTAAGCATAGGGTACAATGCTATGAAGCACAAAAAAATTATAAATTAATACTATGAAATTAAAATTTCGGTTACATTCTTATACTTAATAAATCTTTTTTTTTTTCTTCATATTTTACTATAATATCATTAAATAATCAAAAATATAAAATAATACCTAATTTTGTTCTTATAACTTTAAGAGTAAATTGCTAAAATCGTCCCTGACGTTTATTCACATTTGGTAGATCATCTAAAAAATGTTTTTTTTCTCATAGGAACCACTGAGT